>OY986439.1:170907499-171542156 GCA_963920525.1 Dichetophora obliterata
GACCAAGTCTCCACTCAGTCGGGGGTAACAGCTCATCTTTTATGACTACAAGGTCCTCTTCGCTAATGTTTCGTTCTGGATATTTCCATTTGTACCGCTTGTGCAACTCGCTCAAATATTCCTCCTTCCAGCGGCGACTGAATTGGTGGTGGAGAATTTTGACCTTTTCCCATCGGTTAATGAGAGACCAACGATCATCATTAAATTCTGGGATCGCCAGTAAGGGAGCGCCTCGAAGGAAATGTGCCGGGGTCAATGGCAATAATTGTGAAGGGTCTTCACTGATTGGAGAGAGTGGCCGCGAATTGAGAACGGCTTCGATGCGGGCCAGGAGTGTCGAGAACTCTTCAAAGGTAAATTTATGGCCTTGAGATACCTTTTTGAAATGAACTTTGAAGCTTTTGACTGCCGCTTCCCACAGGCCGCCCATGTGAGGGGCGCTCGGGGGTATGAACGACCATGTGAAGCCATGCATACAGTATTTATGGGATATATCTGCAGCTGAGTGTTTGAGAAACAATTCAAATTCTTTGGTCAGGGTACGGTTCGCACCAACAAAGTTGCGGCCATTGTCTGAGACAATTTTTTTTGGTAAGCCGCGTCGACCAACGAATCGTGCGAAAGCTGCATTAAATGCCTCAGAAGTGAGATCCGACACCAATTCGAGGTGAATTGCTTTTGTTGAGAAACAAATGAACACACTTACGTAACCTTTCACAATTGGGGCCTTTCGAAGTGTAGAGGATTTTACTTCAAATGGGCCGGCAAAATCAACTCCGGTTACCGTAAATGGAGGTGTAAAATTTACTCGATCGGGAGGTAGTGCAGCCATTAGTTGCGTGTGCACTTTTTGTTTATGTATTGTACACACTTTACACTGGCGTATACAGTACTTTACTTTATTTTTTAGCTTTGGAATATAAAATTCCTGCCGCACCATACGAAGCATGAGTCTATGTTCGGCGTGTAGTAAAGTGTTATGGAGAAAGTTGAGTAAGAGGTGACAAAGGCGTGATTTGTCGGACAAGATGACTGGATGTCTTTCATTGTAATTGAGAATTAAATCCGCATTTGCCAAACGTCCGTTTACTCGCAATACTCCCTCTTTATCTATGAATGGACATAAAGTCAGGAGCGAACTTTTGTTTGGGATGGGAACTGAACTCTTTAACTTACTATATTCTTCAGAAAAATACAAAATTTGTGATTGCACAATTAAATGCAACTTTACGAACTTAATTTCATCTTGGGATACTTCTCCCGAGTTTTTTGTGACTTGAGCTCTTTGTTTTGCTAAACATTTGTGTGCAAATCGAAACATGTAGGCAATTACTCGGAGGGCACGAGGGTATGTTGAGAAGCGATTCAGTATATCATCGTCAGGGGTATATGTATACAAAACTTCCACTTTTCTAGTCTCGGGAACGACTATAGGAGTTATCTGGAATTTGGGCCAATGATCAGCAGCTTTACGAAGCCAATGTGGACCATCCCACCAAAGCGAGTTTGTTGCTAGATCCTGGGGTGAACAACCTCGAGTTCCCAGATCTGCAGGATTTTCGACGGAAGGTACATGCTTCCAGGTTGAATTTTGGACATTCTTCAAAATTTCGGTAACTCGGTTAGCCACGTACGTTTTCCAGCTGTAGGGTGGTTTTCCAAGCCAGGCCAAAACAATAGACGAATCCGACCATAAAAAGAGTTCATGAGTAGGTAACTCCAGCTGGCGAACGACGTGGTTAACGAGCTTTGAAAGAAGCACGGCTGCGCACAGTTCTAAACGGGGCAAACTGATTGTTTGGATTGGAGCGACTTTACTCTTCGAAACCAGCAAATATGAAGTGATCTTTGCGTTTGGTTCTTCATTGCGAATGTACAAGGCGGCACAATAAGCCTTTTCAGAGGAATCGCAAAACCCATGTATTTGGATTCGGTTGGTTGGAGAAAATCCAATCCATCTAGGAATATTAATTTTTTCAATAGCTGGTAGACTTTCGACCAACGTATTCCATTTTAGCAGAGACAATGGTTTTACGCAGTCATCCCAATCAGACCCTTCCAGCCAAAGTTGCTGTAAAAGGACCTTCGCTTGAATTATGATTGGGGCTAGCCATCCCATGGGGTCGAACAGTGCTGCTACAGCTGATAAAATCTGTCTTTTGGTGGCAGATATGGACGGGGTTGTGGGTTTAATATCGTAACAAAAGGAATCGCTGAGAGCGTTCCATCTAATACCAAGCGTTTTTGTGGAGCTGGTGTCATAAAATTTTAGAAAATCTTCATCGAGTAGGTCCTCAGGAGGTAGAGAACTTAAAAGATCTGGGTGATTTGCATTCAACTTTTTTAGAGGAAATCCGGCGGAATTCAGTGCACTTCGAAGCTGATTTTGAGCGAGAAGAGCTGAAGGAATGTCATGTCCACCTGATAAAACATCGTCAACGTAAGTTTCACGTTTGAGAATTGGTGAAACAAGTGGATAAATATCTTTACAATCCTCAGCCAGCTGGTGGAGAGTACGGATTGCTAGATAAGGGGCACAATTGACTCCGAATGTCACGGTATTTAAAACGAAGTCTTCCAATGAACCATTCGGGCGCGTGCGAAAGAGTATTCGTTGAAAATGGCGATCGTCTTCATGAACCGTAATCTGACGATACATTTTTTGTATGTCACCATTGAAGACAAACTGATAAAATCGCCAGTTGAGTATGACACTGATCAGGTCGGATTGCAATGCTGGACCAACGCATAGCACATCGTTAAGAGAAAGTCCGCTTTGTGAGGGGTTTGACGCATTGAACACCACCCGGACCTTTGTGGAAGTGCTTTCTGGTTTGACGACCGCATGATGCGGTAAATAGAAAGATAAATACTTCTCATCACGGACAATCTCTGTAGGGTGCGTTTTATTCATATGCGATAAAGTCAGGTATTCAGAGAGCACCTCATTATATTGATGTTGTAAATCGGGTTTTTTGTTCAAGGTGTACTCCATTCGGTTGTACTGTTTGAGAGCTATGTGTCGAGATGCACCTAGCTTTAGTTGGGAAAAATTTGGTTTGAATGGCAGCCTGACTTTGTATCGCCCATCAGACTGACGAGACGTTGTTTTCTGAAAGAACTCTTCGCAGAAGCGTTCTTCCTCGGACATAGTGGAGGCGCTTGGGATTTCTTCAACTTCCCAGAATTTCCGCAGCATCTCACTGAGCGATGGTTCATTTTCATGAACCACGTGAGTGGAGAATGAGAAAGTTTGTGTGCTGATGGGGCCGCTGAGGAACCATCCAAACACTGTTTGTTGGGCCAACAAACTACCGAAAACATTTAATCGCATGCCATTAAGCATGATCTTCGGGATGATATCGCTTCCGATAATCATATCAATGTGAGCAGGAGAATAAAAATTGGGATCGGCGAGATCTAAGTCGGCGATTTCTTCAAATGAAGGTTTTGCTAATGGGTGAGATGGCATAAAATTGGTCAGTTTTGGTAGAACGAGTGCTTTGACTTGGAGATTGAAATTACGAGATTTTGTGACCAAATTGAATGTGCACATTTTATTTGACGACCCAAGCAGTTGACCACCCATCCCAGAAATATGTGTGGAGACCTTGGTTGTTTGTAAAGATAACCGATTTTGAACCTTCTCAGCGAGGAAAGTTTTCTGGGATCCCTGATCAATGAGGGCTCGAAGTGTGAAAGTTTCGCCCAGGTGTTGAATGTATACGATTGCTGTAGGCAACACGATTCTTTCCTCACTTGATGAAAAGTGCGCGTGTATATGTGTGCTTTCTACCGGCTGAGAGCTTGATGCGTTTGAATCGAGTGATGATTCTAAGTGCATTAATGCTATTTGGGAGGCTTTGGACGTAGATGGCTTCGAATCATCAACTGGATGATCTACTTGATCTAGATGTAGCATCGAGTGGTGTTGCTGCTTACAGCAGAAACATCGAAAAGAACTTGTGCATTCTCTTTTGGTGTGAGAATACGATAGACAATTACAGCAGATTTTGTTTTGAGACACAAAATCGATTCTCTCTGGTACTGAGAAATTATTAAATTCTGGGCAGTGTCTAAGAGCATGATTTTTGTGACACTTTTTACATAAAAAATTACTTGTAGTGGGTGCTCTTTGAATGTGGAATGCATTCACTTGCACTCTATTGGGATTGAAATTTTGGGATGTCCTGTTTTGGGAAAAGGGCGTACTTTGCATATTCTGCCGACTTTGATTCTCGGGCTTATTTTGAGAATAATTGAAATTCGGCCTGATTTGGGAAATGTTCGGAATAGTGCCTCGACTCTTTGAACTCTTGATACTGTTTATTCTTTCTACGACTTGATACCGAGCTGTGAGAAATTCATCCATTTTATGCCAGGTCGGTAATACCTGCCGGGTTTTTTGTGAATCTTCCCATAGTGCAAGGGTATCTTCTGGAAGTTTGGTTGAACATAAATATATTAAAATTGGGTCCCAGTTGTCTACACAAATTCCTTGAGATGTAAGCATTGAGAGGCAATCATTGACCGATGATTGTATTCTCTGAATTGAACTGCTGTTTTCTGCAGATGCTGCTGGAATGCTGAACAATGTTTTAAGCTGGTTGTCCACCAGAATGCGCTTGTTTTCGAAACGAGATCGAAGGGCTTCCCAGGCCAGAGAGAAATTTTCGTCGCAAAGTTGGTATCGTTTCACGATACCTCCCGCGGAGCCGCGGGTTTTGTTACGAAGGTGGTACAATTTTTGAGCTTGAGTCAGCTTAGGGTGTTTGATATAGACTGCTGTAAACATGTCTCTAAACGATGGCCACTCTTCATAACTACCATAGAACACTTCTGTATCACAGGGCGGAACTTTTATGCAAGCACTTCCTACAGAGTTATTTAGAGATACGTTCTGAGCAAGAGGAGCTGCAGACACTGTTTCGGGATGTTGTTCATCTCCAGATATTTTTTGGAGATCCCAAATTTGAGATTTACAAAGGTGATAAGCTTCAACGCAAACACTAAATTTGGCTTTTGTGGATTCCTTGAAATCTTTGGTCGTATCTGTGTCTTCTGCTATCATCACATTTTCATATGCTGATGACAGTCGCTGCCATCTATCTTCTAAATCAAACAGCTTAACTCTTAAGAGCGTGCTCGTTATGTCGTCAGCAGGAGTTGCTTCGAACGCAGAGCAAAACGTGATTAGATAATCAGAAGCAAATATAAATTTCATTGAGACACTCATATTGATGTTGGGATAAACTTCTAACTCCAGGGGGCGACAGAAGTTTTCAAAGCTTTTCGAAAGTTTTTACAGACGCCAACAAATACTTCGGTTGTGGGGAATTTGTTAGCCAAACTAAAAACTCGAACTTTTTTCACAATTATCGAGAAGACAGTTCGAGAGATTTTCCACTTAGTAAATTCAGTTTAATTTGTTTAAAAACGAGAGTGTTTTTAAATTATCGACTAAATAGTTCGAGAAGAAGAAACGATTATCGAATATTGTTGAGAAATATTTCGACAATATTTTTAAATGTTCCAAGAAAAATTATCGAATATTGTTGAGAAATATTTTCGAAAAATTGTTAAATGCTCCAAGAAAATTATTGAATATTGTTGAGAAATATTTCAAAAAATTTTTAAATGTTCCAAGAAAAATTATCGAATATTGTTGAGAAATATTTCAAAAATTTTTAAATGATCCAAGAAAATTATCGAATATTGTTGAGAAATATTTCGAAAAATTGTTAAATGCTCCAAGAAAATTATCGAATATTGTTGAGAAATATTTCAAAAATTTTTTAATGTTCCAAGAAAAATTATCGAATATTGTTGAGAAATATTTCGAAAATGTTTAAATGTTCCAAGAAAAATTATCGAATATTGTTGAGAAATATTTCAAAAATTTTTAAATGATCCAAGAAAATTATCGAATATTGTTGAGAAATATTTCAAAATTTTTAAATGATCCAAGAAAATTATCGAATATTGTTGAGAAATATTTCGAAAATTGTTAAATGCTCCAAGAAAATTATCGAATATTGTTGAGAAATATTTCAAAAATTTTTAAATGATCCAAGAAAATTATCGAATATTGTTGAGAAATATTTCAAAATTTTTTAAATGATCCAAGAAAATTATCGAATATTGTTGAGAAATATTTCGAAAAATTGTTAAATGCTCCAAGAAAATTATCGAATATTGTTGAGAAATATTTCGAAAAATTTTTAAATGTTCCAAGAAAAATTATCGAATATTGTTGAGAAATATTTCGAAAATTTTTTTAAATGATCCAAGAAAATTATCGAATATTGTTGAGAAATATTTCGAAAAAAATTTTAAAGTTCCAAACGCCAACACTTCGGAAGTGTTAGACTTGTTCAGAAAAGTAAACGAGAGAATTTTTAAATTATCGACAAAATAGTTCGAGAAAAGAAAATTATCGAATATTATTGAGAAATATTTCGAAAAAAATTTTTAAAGTTCCAAACGCCAACACTTCGGATGTGTTAGACTTGTTCAGAAAAGTAAACGAGAGAATTTTTAAATTATCGACAAAATAGTTCGAGAAAAGAAAATTATCGAATATTATTGAGAAATATTTCGAAAAAAAATTTTTAAAGTTCCAAACGCCAACACTTCGGATGTGTTAGACTTGTTCAGAAAAGTAAACGAGAGAATTTTTAAATTATCGACAAAATAGTTCGAGAAAAGAAAAAGTTTTCGAATATTGTAGAGAAATATTTCGAAAAAATTTTGAAAATGTTCCAAACGCCAACACTTCGGATGTGTTAGACTTGTTCAGAAAAGTAAACGAGAGAATTTTTAAATTATCGACAAAATAGTTTGAGAAAAGAAAAAATATCGAATATTGTAGAGAAATATTTCGAAAAAAAATTTTAAAATGTTCCAAACGCCAACACTTCGGATGTGTTAGACTTGTTCAGAAAAGTAAACGAGAGAATTTTTAAATTATCGACAAAATAGTTCGAGAAAAGAAAAAAGTTATCGAATATTGTTGAGAAATATTTCGAAAAAATTTTTAAATGATCCAAGAAAATTATCGAATATTGTTGAGAAATATTTCGAAAAAAAATTTTAAAGTTCCAAACGCCAACACTTCGGAAGTGTTAGACTTGTTCAGAAAAGTAAACGAGAGAATTTTTAAATTATCGACAAAATAGTTCGAGAAAAGAAAAAGTTTTCGAATATTGTAGAGAAATATTTCGAAAAAATTTTGAAGTTCCAAACGCCAACACTTCGGATGTGTTAGACTTGTTCAGAAAAGTAAACGAGAGAATTTTTAAATTATCGACAAAATAGTTCGAGAAAAGAAAATTATCGAATATTATTGAGAAATATTCCGAAAAAAATTTTTAAAGTTCCAAACGCCAACACTTCGGATGTGTTAGACTTGTTCAGAAAAGTAAACGAGAGAATTTTTAAATTATCGACAAAATAGTTCGAGAAAAGAAAAGGTTTTCGAATATTGTAGAGAAATATTTCGAAAAAATTTTGAAAATGTTCCAAACGCCAACACTTCGGATGTGTTAGACTTGTTCAGAACAGTAAACGAGAGAATTCTTAAATTATCGACAAAATAGTTCGAGAAAGAAAAAATTATCGAATATGTAGCAATTGAATGTTGGGTGTGCACGGTCTCATGTGATTGTGTGTGTGTGTTTTTGAGGTTATGTTGGAATCTTATATGCGACTTTCTTAGGACAATGTTTGAAATTGTCCTAATTATTTTGCCAATACAAATCACTCACCGCATCCTTGAAATGTTGCAATCTGTTGTTGATTTTGATGCATTCAATCGCATGCCAGCCAATGCCGCATGGAAACCACTCTGCGCTTATCGTGGTGCTGCTGTTTCTTTGGGCCACGAACTGCACTTTTCGCAAGCGTCTTCGTCACCGTTGTCGCTTTTGGTTATTTTTTATTTTATTCTTTTTGTCATACCCGCTCACAACCACACTTCACATGTCACTTTGCTTTAGCGCAAACTAAAGCAGTTTTTATGAGTTTTTTGTTTTGAAAGGAATGCACAATTTAGTTTAGTTTTAATTTTTCTTGCAGATTAGCTACTTAACGAATAATTTTGTGTATTGAGTTGTCACCACACTTGCACGCTTTGTTGCAAATACGTATGTGTGTATAAGAATATTAAAAACGAGTAATTACCTTGAGTTGGGTTTCCTACTCGTTGGCTTTTTTTGGTGTATTTTCTGGGTGCGTTCACGTGGTAGGTACATTGCAGATTGTAGATTTGATGAATGTCAATTGGTGCGTGGGGATAATCCAAGCGCGTTCGCAGTTTTTCGAAGGACCAATATTTAGGCGCTGGGGGAATGAGCTGAGCAATTGTTGCTGATTCGAATGTCCAAATAATGAACTCCGCAAGTTTATATGTAGAATGGTATTTATTGTAGGTGTAAATTTACAGCCGAGTTTGGAGATTATTAAGAAAGTTTTATAATGATTATATTTTAAGTATTTAAGAATAATTTCACCAAATAATAGTTAAGTTTAAGTAGATTTAAGTAGATCAAAATATATAAATGTAAGTGTTTAATAATAATACCAGATTGTAGAGAGCAGGCGGTTAAAAGATGTTGATGGCTTCCCAGCTGAACACACAAGAGACGGAAGTCTCGGTGGTTAAAATGCATGATGGCACGTAAAGGTCGGACCGTACCGTGGTGGGTTTGTTTAATAAGCTGTTGTTCATCCAGGGGTGAAACGAGCACAGGTTTGACGACGTCAACAATTATTATTATTATTATTATTATTATTATTATTATTATTATTATTATTATTATTATTATTATTATTATTATTATTATTATTATTATTATTATTATTATTATTATTATTATTATTATTATTATTATTATTATTATTATTATTATTATTATTATTATTATTATTATTATTATTATTATTATTATTATTATTATTATTATTATTATTATTATTATTATTATTATTATTATTATTATTATTATTATTATTATTATTATTATTATTATTATTATTATTATTATTATTATTATTATTATTATTATTATTATTATTATTATTATTATTATTATTATTATTATTATTATTATTATTATTATTATTATTATTATTATTATTATTATTATTATTATTATTATTATTATTATTATTATTATTATTATTATTATTATTATTATTATTATTATTATTATTATTATTATTATTATTATTATTATTATTATTATTATTATTATTATTATTATTATTATTATTATTATTATTATTATTATTATTATTATTATTATTATTATTATTATTATTATTATTATTATTATTATTATTATTATTATTATTATTATTATTATTATTATTATTATTATTATTATTATTATTATTATTATTATTATTATTATTATTATTATTATTATTATTATTATTATTATTATTATTATTATTATTATTATTATTATTATTATTATTATTATTATTATTATTATTATTATTATTATTATTATTATTATTATTATTATTATTATTATTATTATTATTATTATTATTATTATTATTATTATTATTATTATTATTATTATTATTATTATTATTATTATTATTATTATTATTATTATTATTATTATTATTATTATTATTATTATTATTATTATTATTATTATTATTATTATTATTATTATTATTATTATTATTATTATTATTATTATTATTATTATTATTATTATTATTATTATTATTATTATTATTATTATTATTATTATTATTATTATTATTATTATTATTATTATTATTATTATTATTATTATTATTATTATTATTATTATTATTATTATTATTATTATTATTATTATTATTATTATTATTATTATTATTATTATTATTATTATTATTATTATTATTATTATTATTATTATTATTATTATTATTATTATTATTATTATTATTATTATTATTATTATTATTATTATTATTATTATTATTATTATTATTATTATTATTATTATTATTATTATTATTATTATTATTATTATTATTATTATTATTATTATTATTATTATTATTATTATTATTATTATTATTATTATTATTATTATTACTATTATTATTATTATTATTATTATTATTATTATTATTATTATTATTATTATTATTATTATTATTATTATTATTATTATTATTATTATTATTATTATTATTATTATTATTATTATTATTATTATTATTAATATTATTATTAGTATTATTTTTATTATTATTATTATTACTAAATCATAACGATTAAATTTTCACAAAATTTTTATAAACTCTAAATGACACGGATCTTAAGGTTCATAAATAGAATTAAAAACAAGAGCAATGACTCAGGATCCGCGGGATGGTCATACCCGACACTCCATTAGGGAATGCCTTGCGGCAAAGTTAAAAAATTTAGAAAAATTATTATATATAAATATATATTTTTTTTAATAACTAGAAACTGAATAACATTAAATATTTCAATTGATTGCAGATTACATATTGTTTTTTTATTTGTTGAATTGAATTGAAGGGCTTATTGCAATAACGTGATTAGCCACATGTCTAAAAAATCAATTTTTTAGGCTGAATACATAACGCAATGCATTTCCAACAACCACTGAAGATTTTTTGTCTATTTCTTATTAATATTGTAATCTATTTGTAAAAGTTTCCATGTTCGAATCCATTTCTTCATACATAAATTAATTTTTTTAAAACTTTATTGCCGATTATTTCGAAATATTTTTTATGTGGCTTATCATTTTTTTGCAATAAGCCCTTCAATTATACATTAAAAATATTTAACATAATAGAAACTTAACATAAATAAAGAAACTTTTTAAGTGCTTATAAATAAAGACAATATTTAAAAAGTAAACAAACTCAAAAGAGAAAGTAAGTAGAGATGAAAATTAGATTGAACAGAAGAAAGATAAAAGGAGAAAGAGGAATCTGGTTCGGTATTTAGAAAAAAGTTTTTTAAAATTATTTAATACGGCTTGCTTAAAGCCACCTCTGCTTACCATTGATTTAATATGGCTAGGTAAACAATTCCATAATCCAATGGCATTAATGAAAAAAAAGCCTCGTAGAGTTAAGATACTTCTAATTGGGAATTATAATTGTGTTACTTCTGTCAAAATTACAGTTTCTCAAAAAGATACCGAGGAGTTTTGGAACAAATTATTTTATGTAAGAAAATGCAATTTCGGACGATCAGATAACTTATAATTCCACAACCAAGAATAATTTTCTTGAAATGTGAGATGTGGTCAAACTAGTGAACATTATAGACATATCGTGTAGTATGATTAAACGTGACTTGCAGTTTGTGTTCAGATTGTGAGTCCAGTTTACTGTAAATGACTTCAGAGTATGTTATCACAGGCACAATTAGTTTTAATACTAGCTTACGCCTGGTATCAACAGGAGTGAACTCGACTGTCATATTTAAGATTTCGAAGTATGAAAAAGATGTTGCGCACTACACTCTTAATATTGTCTGTGCAAGTTAGGAATGAGTTAATGTGATAACCTAGATTTTTTATATTGTTGATTAGCTTCAGTTTATTGCCTCTTATAAACAAGTCCGGGATGTCATCAAAGAATATTTGATTTCTACTAATTGTTAGCATAGAGTGCATTCAGTTGCAGTGCATTTCTACTTGCCCAAAGATTTATGTTGTGTAAGTCTTCATTTAGTCTAGAACTTAAGTCTTCCAAGAGACCAGTCCTGCGAAAAAAAAAGTAGTTGAACACCGTCTGCATAGGCATGCATTGATGCATATTTGCAGACGGTAAAAGTGACATTTATGAAGACTGAAAAAGGGAGTGGACCAAGTACTGAGCCTTGAGGCACTCTACTGCATACTGGCTTGAACTGAGAATACCTATTACCCACACTTTCTCTCTGTATTCTGTTCGACAAATGACATCTTAAAAGATCCACAGCATTATTCCAAAAACCAAACATGCACCTTAGCTTTTGACAAAGTAATGAATGATTTACGGAGCCAAATGCCTTGGAGAAATCAAGCGTGCAGAGTAAAGTAATTTGACCATCACCATACGACGTTCGTATATAATCTAGAACTTTTAGAGTAACATTTGAACAACTATGCCTGCACCGAAAGCCAGATTGCAGTGGAGCTAAGGAGTTATTTAAAGTTAAAAAATCTTTAATAGCTTCAATAGCCATAATAGCTTCACAGACTTTTGATAAAGATAATAAAATACTAATAGGCCTAAAGTCTTTAGCATCAAACATCATCAAACAAAAAGCATAGTTTTTTTTTTTAAATCGGCACTACCTTTGCAATTTTCCAAGGCTGGGGAAAATATGATGTTGTGAAGCAGTGATTAATTATTTGTGTAAGCGTGCTAGCTACATGAAAAAGAATGATTTTGATAAATTTTATCGAAATCCCATCCTCACCAATTGCAGTTGACTTAACCTTCATTATCTGCTTACACACTTCATACTCACTTACACTAGAAAACTGAAAGCTGGGCTGACTTAAGCCATTTGTTAATTCATCAGAGCTATCAACACTATTATTATTGCTTAAGAAAAAGTCATTAAGAACATCCGGATCAGTTAGCAGTGGGTTTATTACCTATACCAAGATTTTTAAGATTTTTCCAGAGTACTTTGGATTGAAGCGAGGTTTTTAATTTTTCAGAATAATATTTTATTTTGCATTACCTGGCTTTAAGAACTGAGGCATTCCGTGTCGCTCTAAAAATCTCTTATTTTTCCGGTGAGGAATTTTTCTTTCACACTCTGTGCAGTTTATTACGTTTTTTAATTTCATTTTGGACTCTTGTTGTGTACCAGGGACATGATACATTTTTAACGACAACCGTCCGAGTAGGAACATGTCTTGCAAAATGATTGTTAAGGTTATAAGATAATGTAGTAACTTTTTCATCAACACTTGCACAAAACAAGACTTCATCCAGTTAGTAAAATGTGCATCATAGTTTAAGTCTTGAAAATTAATGGATCTGAAATCAGGGTAAGATATCATTTTTGATATAACCGTCTTAGATAATTTTGTATCCAAAGTGCAAAAAATTAAATCATGGTCAAATAAACACACATATACACACCTTAAAGGGGATTATGTACCTAGGACTTCAAGCATTTTCTAAAAGTTTCAAGTATAAAAAGTATGAGGTTGAAATTTCAAGTCGATGTCTCAAAAAATAACAAAGTTATAGCCTGGTGAGTGAACCGCTTTCGAGAACTTCGAGAGAGATTTATTATCTTTGAAATATTCAAACGCGTTTTTCTCGAAACCATGGTTTCAATGTCGATGACCAAAATTCTCGAAACTTAGTGAACCTTTCGTTTTGATTTTTTTGCAGGCTTATTCTATACATAATAGTCTAGTACTTGTGGTAGGATTTTTGTTTTCGGTGCTTCGATCATTAGTTATAGGCAAAATAATAATGAATTTTTGGTCGAAAATCATTACTTTACCATTTTGTCAGCCATTTTGTTAGAAATCGATATTTCTTCTATCTTTTGGCTATAAAATCTAGTCTAATAATCTTTTTCGTTTCAGCTGAATTTTGGAGGAGCAATTCTGGTCACCGCTTTTCACCTTTTTTTCACAGCGCTCTATAAAAAATGCTGTATCTACCTTAAATTTGTATATTTTTAGGTACAAAAACCCTCATTTAAAAATATCCCTTAGGTTTTCTTAAAAAAATTCACAAAGATAACCTTTGTTTCTTTAAAAATTAAAAACAAAAATTTTAAATATTAACGCAGTTATAGCAAATAGTCTAGAGCTCCTCTTAACCTTGTTCAATTTTAATAATTTTTTCCAATATTTAACCCCGATTAGAAAAAAAAGTTATATCAAAATTTTTGTTTAAAAGTCCGCTATTTTGTTTTTTTTTCAATAAAAATACTTTAATCTACTACCTGTCAGAATGTCAAGCATAAAAAACAATATTCCATTTAAATTTTTTGTTTCAAATGACTTTAAGTGACCTTATTACCTGGGAAGGCAACACACCTTTTTGTAGGTGTCCACTTTGAACGTAAAAAAAATTTAAAAAATATCGTAAACTAAAGTAAAAAATTTTTTGAACAGTATAAGATGTCAATTTAAAAAAAAAATAAAATGAATGTATTTTATTTTGTTATAAATACAAATTCCCGAAATAAACCTTGAAAATTAGACAATATCACCAGACTAAATCCGTAAATCCATATCAATGGCTCCTATGTTTTTTAGTATGAATTATGTTTAATCACATTTTACTAATTTAACTTTTTTTTAAATTATCTAAAAAATGTAATGCAAATATTTATTAAAGGGTGCAGTAGAAAAGCAATTTCAAAAAAGTCATTTGAAGAGTGTAAACATTTCCTCAGTAAATAGTAAAGAAATAATGTAAACTTGTAATTCTATATGTATAGTGACTCAAAAGCACAAGAGTTGTTTTATGTTTGAGTGTAATACAAGTATGTAACAAAAGCTTTGAGGATAGTAACTGTAATTTAAGCTTACTTGATACGGACTCACTGAAAAGAGTAGCCGCTTGAAATGTAAGTAAAAAAACAATGATTAAAGAAGAAAAAAAGGTTACAAGATTCTCACTCACAGAGGCTTAAAGCAAATAATTGGGAACAAAATAAAACGAGATGGCATAGAGAGATGGAAAAGCACTTCAATGACCTTAAATTATTTAAAATTTGAAGTAATAACTTTGTTAATATACAAATAAGTAAAACAGAATGTGAATGAATAAATGAGCCAGAGACGTTGAAACTCAAAACCTTTATTTAGATTTGTAGAGTCCTTAAATGAGTTTGTTAGAAAATTACAAAATATAATATTTTTAAGTGTTTTCTGAATCATATGCAGACAAAATTCAATGCCTTCTTTCCAGCAGTGACTATCGGCTGTTTGCCATTTTGTTAAACCCTTCGGAGGGCGCACTCTTAAAATTTACACGAGAGGGCGCGCCACGGCAAATTAGCCGTAAGGTGATTTTTATAGTATCCAGTGCAATTTTTCTCATTTATAGCAAAAAGTTTGATACTGATATTGAAATTTATTTTAGGCATTTATTTGTCAATGTTTTGACCTTTTCCTAATTAGCCCCACATTATTTCTGCTAGCTACACTTGATTTTTTTTGCTGCACGAGAAGACGCGCAGGTCTAAAATTGAAAAAAGCTGGCCAAAATTAAAAAAAAAAAAAAATGGCCTAATATTAAAAACGAGTTTAGATATATTTTTAGGACAATTAAAATTAATGTACGCAAAAAAACACACGAATTTTTTTTTCAAATGTAGTATATAATTATCATTTTTTTAAATGCATCACCAAACTATCCAAAATAATGGTAATTTTAGAATATACTTACTTACTTACTTAGTTGGCGCTACAACCGTATGTCGGTCTTGGCCTCATCTAAGAATTTGCGCCAGCCATTTCTGTCTTTCGCTTGCTGGCGCCAGTTGGAAATTCCAAGCTTCGTCAGGTTGTCCTCTACTTCGTCTTTCCAACGAAGATGCGGTCGTCCTCATCTGCGAAGAGCACCGCTATGTACCGAATCGAATGTTTTCTTCACTGGATCATCGTCTTTCATGCGCTGAACATGACCAATCCAACGAATGCGCCAGCGATTTTAATGCGCTTGATTATGTCGATGTCAGCGTACAGCTCATACAGTTCGTCATTCCATCGTATTTGGTATTCGCTATTGACGCAGATTGGTCCGTAGATCTTACGAAGAATCTTTCTCTCGAATGCTCCTAAACTCTTTTCATCTGAACTACTCAGCGTCCAGGTTGTATAAAGTAGGACGGGCATAATGAGCGATTTATAGAGCGTGATTTTCGTTCGTCGAGAGAGGGCTCTGCTTCTCAATTGCCTACTGAGCCCAAAGTAACACCTGTTGACAAGAGTTATTCTTCGTTTAATATTTTAGAATATAGTGATGCTTATACTAACACATGGCGTTTTTATTTGGCACCAGAAAAAAATTCTATTAAAATAAATTCTATTTCTATTCTAGAAAGAAAGAACTACGAAAAAAATATATTATATGATTTTAAAATTTATGCATATTAATAATATTTGTCAGGTCATATTTTCTTGTAAACGGGACATAAATTACAAAACTTATTTTGACGTTTATGAAGAAACTAGCCCCAGATTCAAACTCTGCTACCATAAATTAGGTGAAAAACATATGCCACAAACTTATTTTTTTTTTCCTCCGAACGGTGTTAGGAGTGATCATGGATAAATACCACCAAATTTTGTGATTGATCATTATTCTGGCTAATAATCAGGGGTGTTATGAAAACCGACAATTGTCAGAATCGGTTTTGAAATTGACACAGATTTCATTTCGGTGTTATAGAAACCGATTATCGATTAAGAAACACAAAACCATTTTCGAAACTGAAAACAGTTTCTAAATCGATAATCGATTTATATGACACCAAGATGAAATCAATTTCAAAACCGATTCTGACAATTGTCGGTTTTCATAACACCCCTGAATAATTCCCTTCTAGTTTTTATGGTTACGTTACATATTTGTGGCGTGAAATTTTGACTAGCTTTTTTAATTTTTGACCAGTGTGCGCCGCGGCAATTTAGCCGCAAACACGATATACCAATTTTCACACAAAATTAGCAACTAAACAAAATAACGAGTAACCAACGGTTAACAGTAAACAATGCTGCATCTCAAAACTTACAAAGTAAGTGAGTGGCAGCGGCCGGCTTCTATGATTTGAAAAACACATATTAAACAGTTTGCGGCTAATAGCCTCGGCGCGCCTTACGGAGGGTTAAAGTGAAAAGAACAATTAATATTCACTCTTATTTAAGCTCATTACCCATGAGACCAATAAAATTATGTAAAAAATAATATAGTACATCCTTTTACGATTGCGTTTCTTTTGCATTACATGCAAAGCAGTGAATTATTGCTATCTAACCAGCAGTTAGACAATTATCTTTGCACTCTTTCTACTAGCACTGGCGCTATCTCGCATTCACTCGCTGCATTGCAATTAAATATTCGATCCTTACACAAACGTGCACAATAAAAATTTAATTGCTTCGAGGGCACTACAGTATATATTTCTTCTTCTTTTTTTATTAACGGTTTGTCGGCAAAATGGCACGATTTACTGCACTGACAGGATAAAGTATCATTTGCAATAAAAAAGAAGATATAGCGAACGCTTGGTAATGTAAACAGCTGGTTAAGTGAAGAAATTGCTTATGTAACTTATAAATTGGTCAGTTTTTTGTTAGGTTTTACAGTTCCCGAATTTTATTCAATTTAATAAATGCATTAAGGATCCGTTGCTGCTGCATAATTATTAAGGTTTATTTCGGATTTTTGTTAGTTTATTATTTGTTTTAATTTATTTATATCCAAAATGAACACAAAAAAAAAGTGAAGTGTGCTGTCCCTTCTTCAAGTCATCTGAAACAAAAAAATTAAATTTATCATGATTCTGCAGGGTTGTCATTATAGCGAGTAGCAGATATAATGCATCTTTAAATACTTATTCTGCAGGCAAGACACGGTAGGTGTATTATCATTTTTTTTAAAACACTTTGTTAATTTTAAAAATGTTCAAATTAGTATTCAAAAACTTATATGTAGGTTTTATAAAAAAAGGAGGAACTTAAAACCAAAGTGATGGTCTTCCGTATTGGATTAGCTGAGGACTGAAAGTAGAAGGCTCTTTAACGCAGCTAAACGCTCGAGAGCTGAGCTTGATTGGGCAGCCTACAAGGTATCCCTTAAAAATTTCAAAAATTAAACCAGAAAAGCTAAAAGATAAAAGAGGAATTGAAGACATTTTGGAGGCTTCTAGGCTGCGCAAGATTCTCGCTAGCACACCATGCACACCCGGCTATCTCAAAAGGTCGGATGGAACATGGACAATGTCTGGTAAGGGGTTTCATAACCTCCTATTAGATACGCACTTCCCTGGTGGTAGCGCGCCTACTGGTGCACAACTGCCTAGTCCTAGCTATTCTACGCAGGACACCGAAGGCATAGTCTGCGATAAGAAACTTAAATGGCCGATAAACAGCTTCAAGTCCTATAAATCACCAGGGCCTGATGGTGTTTTCCCTGTAGAAATACAAGAAGCTGCGATGTATATTTTGCCTTGGCTTCGCATTATTTTTAATGCCTGCAGAAGCCTGACATTTATACCCAACGCGTGGAATAAGGCCAGAGTGGTCTTCATACCCAAAGCAGGGAAGACATCACATACCGCTCCCTAAGATTTCAGGCCTATTAGTCTAACGTTATTCCTGAAGACGTAAGAACGGCTACTAGATCTGTATCTACGCAGCTGTATCGACTCTGCTCTCTTATCGGCATCACAGCATGCTTACAGTAAGGGAAGATCCGTAGAAACGGCTTTACACTCACTGGTCGGGACTATTGAAAATTTTTTCCTGCATATTGAATTCACCTTAGTTGCTTTCGTAGACAAAGAGGGAGCATTTAATAATGTCACGCCACAATCTATAACACTAGGATTGCGTAGGTAAGATGTGAATAAAATAATTACTGATCTAATACTCGTAAATAAGTCAATCAACTGCGGAGTAATTTTTTCAGACCCTTGAGTCGCATAGAGCTGTAAGATCAGTGACAAGAGGTACGCCACAAGCTGGTGTGCTATTTCCACTCCTCTGGAATCTGGTAGTCAACAACGTACTACTGTCTCTAAAGAGGGAGGGCTGTGTAGTGGCAGTATACGCCGATGATCTAGCAATCGCAGTCAGAGGCAACTTTCCCACTACCCTACGCGACGTTGTGCAAAGAGCTCTTTGCAAACTCGAGCTATGAGCCGAACCCTGTGCTCTTGGAGTAAATCCGGCCAAAACAGAACTGGTCCTTTTCACAAGGAAACATAGAATTCCATCTCTCACACCAATCATGCTAAATGGGTCTGCATTATCCTTATCGGAAAATGCAAAATAACTAGGACTCATTCTTGATAGGAAGCTTAGCTGCCATGCGTGTTATAAATGTGAGATAAGTCGTATTGAACGCATTCAAAAAAGATTCACTAGATTCGCTCTACGCCATAGATTTTCTTTTGAGAATACGCCATCTTATGATTCGCGCTGAAAATTGTTGGAATTACAAAAATTATCGCAAAGAAGGCAAGCACAGAGCGTTGTATTTATCAAATGCATTTTAGATAGCAGCATAGATTATCCAGAATTACTTGAGTTAATTCCAGATGTTTATGTCAAACTTATTTTCGCTGTTTTTATTTTGTAATAATGTAAGGTATCTCTTATTATTGGTGGATATATTTTTTGTAATTATGAAATAGTCTGTAAGATCTTGTATCAGTAGACTGAATTAAATAAAAAAAAGTATCGTTCACTGGCTGTATACAGGGATCATCAGACCTATGCTTCTATATGGAGCAACGACATGGGGGCCAGCCTTGGACCAGGTCACATATTTAAACCTGCTTCAAAAAGTTCGAAGAATGGCATCTATTTGCATCAGCAGTGCTCTGAGAACAACACTGACTGCGGCTTTAGAGACCTTACTTCACCTTTTACAGCTCGACTTGGTTACTAGGCAACATGCAGCTTGTTCAGCGGTCAGATTAAGGGAAACTAGAGTATGGAAAAACCTGGGGTCAGGACACGCATCCATACTCTACAAATTCAACTTCATTCCACCAAGGATTGATTACTGTAAGCCCCTGCATTCCTTTGATGGAAAATACGGCACGCTTATTCCACCCAGAACATATTGGAATAAAGGTGCGCCGTGGAAACCAGGGTGTCTACAATTCTATACAGATGGGTCAAAATTATATGACAAGATCGGGTATGGAGTCTACTCGAAAGAATTAGGGGTATCCTTAGTTCATAGGCTGCCGGTTCACTGTAGTGTTTACCAAGCCGAAATGATGGCGATTAAAGAAGTTGCAACATGGCTCTCAGAGAATGTCATCTATAAACGAGAAATATACGTTTTCTCGGACAACCAAGCGGCGATCAAATCGATGGAGCAAGTATCCATCAACTCTAAAGTAACCCAAGAATGCCGTGCTGCATTAGGCGAAATGTCAAAGTATTTTGAAATCAGTTTAATATGCGTACCTGGTCATAAGGGCATACGGGGAAATGAAAAAGCAGACGAGCTTGCAAGGAAAGGTACATCGATGACTTTAATGGTTTGGAACTCACCGAGCATCACGATCGTAACTGTCAAAAATGCAGCTTAATGAGTACACCACATCTAAAGCCAACTCAAGATGGGCTGAACTCTCAACATGCAGAACAACAAGGCTTATTTGGCCGACTCTAGACCCCAAAGTGATCGAGAGCCCTTCTGGAAGACCAGAGGTAGGCACGCTACTGGCCGTTACCACAGGGCACTGTCGTCACAAATGACTAGTGCCTTCTGAAATGAAGCTGCAGGGACGAGGATGAGGAAGGAACCATCTTCCACTTTCTATGTTCCTGTCCAGCGCTTGCTAGAAAAAGCATAAATCTTAGGGTCAATCTTCTTTTCTGAGCTTGACGACCTGTTAAGGTCAAGCGTCAAACGTCTTACAAGCTTCATCAAGAGCTCAATGTGGTTCCACTCGGACTTAGTGATAGAGTCAATCACTCATCAGACTAGACAGCCTGTTTCGGAAATCGCTACATTTCCTCTTCAGTAGTCTTGAATGATTTAGCTGTGACACATCCAGCTTCTAAGAAGTATATTCTCTCATTGGCCATTTTCATCATACGACGATTAAAGCAAAAAGTATTTTAGATCAAGTCTAAAACTCGACCAGAGATTGTGTGTCTGTAGCAGTTGCTTCTTATTTGTTTCGTTTTTGGGTTGAAAGAGTTTGCCGAAGTACACCATAGAATTGAAACGAGTTTGCTTCTCTAGAAGCTAGTGTTTAACTGAAAGGTGGCTATTTGCACAACCAAAAGTTCAATTGCTTACGACTTTGATTGATATAATAATTAATTAATATTATTATAATCATTATTTATTATTACACACATTTTAATTTTTTTATTAACTTTATAATTAAATTAACAATTATTTGATAATTTAACTTTTAAACTTAAACTCACTTACTTTATTCTTAAAAGCTTTTCCTAATCTTAAATTCCAACCATCTTCATCCAAAAACATTAAAAAAATTAATCTCAAATCTACTAAATAAATTAACTTAATTTGCTAATCATTATAATTTCTTAAAGTTTTTTCCTAAATGACCTCTATATTTATTATGTTGACTTTATATGATTTAAAAACAAATTCTAAATGTTTGATAGCTTAAATCATACTTGATTTTAAATACAAATTCTAGTTGTTTGATAGTTTAAAATCGTTTATTGAGCTTAAGGTCAAAGTAAGAACAATTAATTGTTCTAACGAATCTTTCCAAAGGAAAATATAAAGCAAAAATACAACAGCAAATGTGAAATTATGAAATTGAGAAAAACTGAGAAATTGACACTTCAAATCTCATCGCCCCGGTGGTGCAATGCGTTAGTGCGCGCTTGCACGAGTATCACAAAGATTTCTGATGAAGCCTTTAGCCGAGCCGAAATTGCAATAAGATCAGCTAGTGATTTTTTCCTTTTCATATTGAAAAATTTTGTTGTTGTTGTTTCTTTGGAAAGATTCGTTAGAACAATTAATTGTTCTAACTTTGACCTTAAGCTCAATAAACGAATTTAAACTATCAAACAACTAGAATCTATATTTAAAATCAAGTATGATTTAAACTATCAAACATTTAGAATTTGTATTTAAATCATATAAAGTCAACATAACAATTAGAATTTATTATTTTATAATATAACTCAAAAACTTACATTAGGAAATTTTACCCACATTACTTTTACTTAATACATTGAGCTAAAAAACAACGTAAAATCAAAGGAAACCACTTCAATTCAAATATTTTTCGGAATGATTTGGCACCAAACACGAAAATATTCAATTCAAAGTGGAAACACATTTATTCAGTTTTATATTTTTTCCACCTTAAACTAAAGTATTATACACTTTAAAATGATAAGTATTCGACTTTAACTTAATTCAGATTTTGATTCAGATTTAATTCAAAGAGGAAACATATATAATTGGAATACTAACGTATTTATTTTAAATGCGTTATAACTTTGAAGTTAGGTATTTTCTACTTTGATTGTACGTCCTTGCATTAATGAATCAAAGTGATTTTCACTTTAAATGAAATACTTAACATTTTTGATATTGAATGGTTACAGAGTCCGTTAAACAAAATCAAATAAATAAAACAAAATTAGTTTTTATAAAAATGTTCTTTTATTAAAATATTAGAATAAATGTGTTAAATTTTTTTTAAAAATTATATGATAATTCAGCATATTACATTTGCATAAGAGAATTGTGATTTTAAAAATATAGTTATAAAAATTTATTTCTCACATAAGTTTTACCATTATTAATTTGGTAAAAGGCTTTCCAACTCAAAATTTTTAAGCAGACTAGCGAATTTCTCATCGCCTTCTTCCAAATTTGTAACCTCATCACACTGTTGACAAGTATTGTGTCCAAGTTAAGAACTTGGCCAAATTCATTAATATATTGAATATTTTTTATTCTTATTAATCTTCACTTATTTGAACTTACTATTACTATTTGCAAGCACAAACTTGAGCGACATTCAATGACCACCTTCGTCAATTTTGTTGAGTAAATTGAAATTATTGCAGTTAAGTTAAACAGCGTGCATAAAATAATTGTTGCTCTTAGAAAGACAGATAGATCGAAAAACATAACTGTTTGCTTAACTGTTATTAAAACGATTACAACGAAATTATTTTGAACACATACACACAAAATTATGCATCCAACTTAAAATTGAAGTGTCTTCCACTTTAAAATATATATTTTCTACTTCGTTTTCACTACTGACAACTTCAATATAAACCACGTTATTTTTCAACTTAATTTCGTAGTGGATGCACTTTAAAGAATATAATAACTTTAGTGGATCACCATTATTTTGAAGTTTCTCCACTTCTTATTGGAGATCAAAAGTTTTCATATTTGATTTAAAGGATTCCTATGTGAATTTAAAGATGATTTCTTAAAAATGTAAAATTAACATGATATTATTTAATTTTACGTTGCGATTTTTCCCTGAGTGTAGCTAATATCTTTTATTATACAATTTTTAGTATATTCATTTATACATTACACAGGTATACACGGCTTCGGAACAGAGAAGACGAAAAAGGTTCTATGTTTATTCCAGCGCGCTGAACTCAAATCCGCAGTCCGTTTTTCTCTATCAGGTCAAGTTAAGGAGTTATGGGTAAAATAAAAAATATTTCTTTTTCTGATAACTGAACTATATCTTTTTAACGCATTAGCCTATTTTAATTGCCTTTAATAGGTTTGATTAAGATATGCTTGGCCTAACTATAACTGTTTACAAAAAATCATTGTCATTCGCACTTTTAAAGATATCAAAGTTCAAAGTTCAAAGTTCAAAAATTGTAAAATTGTTAAATTTTGTTTATGATTGCAGCCCTTGCACATTTTCCTTCCATTTATTTTCAAAAACTTTCTTTTGCACATAACTTATTTTATTAGCTTAAGCAAACTTTTTATATTTGCCAATATCTTTGACAGTTTTTGAATTGTTTAGAAAAATCTGAATTTTCAGCAGCTTGAATTTTTTTATTCTAATCTGTAAAACAATTTCTAAAACTTTCTAAGATATTGTCAAAAGGTAAAATGTATACTAACACTTCAGAATTTTTTTATTAAACAAAAGGAAATAATAAAAAAAACGAAAATGTTGTGTTAAAATAAAAGGTAATTAATAAAAATGCCAAGATCAACGTGCAAAGTTGGAGCAATTTCTTTTTGTCATGTTTGTGGTGGGTATATTGTTTCCAAAAAGGGCTAAAAAATAACTGTTGTTATAAAAAATGCTTATTTGCATTATTTTGGATTCAGTGTAAGTGAGAAAGGAAAGTTATGGGTTCCAAAAATGTTTTATTAAACAAAAGGAAATAATAAAAAAAACGAAAATGTTGTGTTAAAATAAAAGGTAATTAATAAAAATGCCAAGATCAACGTGCAAAGTTGGAGCAATTTCTTTTTGTCATGTTTGTGGTGGGTATATTGTTTCCAAAAAGGGCTAAAAAATAACTGTTGTTATAAAAAATGCTTATTTGGACTATTTCGCATTCAGTGTAAGTGAGAAGGGAAAGTTATGGGTTCCGAAAATGTTTTGCAACGCATGTCGAACCAAGCTGTACAAATGGTCGATAGTCGAAAAAATATTTTTAATTTTCATCGCCGATGCTTTTAATATTTTCTCTTATACATGAAACGGGCCCTGGCAATTATAAACAACGCAGTTCCACCGCCGTAGCCTAGTGGCGGCCGTAGCCTAGTGGGTAGAGTGCGTGGCCCCTAAGCTAAAGCACCGCGGTAGCCCGGGTTCAATTCCAGCTCAGACAGAAAAGTTTTTTCAATTGAATTAATTTTTCTGTTCGGTCGTCACCTCTCTGCCGACAATGGCAAACCTCAGAGAGTAAAAATTGCCATGTAAAGCTTGTTGAGAACATAAGCCGTTCGGAGTCGACATAAAACACGTAGGTCCAGTTCTCGATCATTTGTGATAAAACATTTTATAACACGCACAACACAATTGATCAGTAGAAGCTAGGTCAAAGTCCTTCCAAGGGCTGAAATGGCCAGTTTATTTTTATTTTGTTTTTAGTTCCACCGCCCTTCATTTTTTAAATTTTTTCGAATAAAGTAATAGATTTTTCCTGAAAATTGCTGAAAATGTTTTATTGATTTTTTTAAAGAAACAAGAGGTAAGAGATTCGTAATCATTATTATTACTCATCAATAAAAAAAAAATAGAAAAATTCTGAAGTTTTAGTATACTATTTACCTTTTATTTTGAGTTTTTATAAAAAATTTCCAGCGGCTGAATATTCAGATTTTTCTAAATAACTCATAAACTGTGAAAGTTATTGGCAAAAAATAAAGAAATAAAGAAATAAAATAAAGTTTGCTAAAGCTAAATAGATATTCTATCTGAAAAAAGAAAGTTTTTGAAAAAATGGAAGGAACAAAAAAACAGGATTGCAACCATGAAAAAAATTTAACAGTTTTAAAAGTTTTGATATTTGAAGACTAAACTACAAAAGACTTACGACTTTAAAACTACAAAAGATAATGAATTTTTGTAAACAGTTATAGTTAAGCCTAGTATTTTTTAATCAAACCGTTTTAAGACAATTAACATCGTCTAATGCATTAAAAAGATATAGTCCCGTTATCAGAAAATTAAATATTTTTTTAATTTTGCCTATGACTCCTAAACTCGACCTGATAGATGGCGGATTTGAATTCAATGCGAGAAAATATAAATAGCACCACTTTCGTCTTCTCTGGTCCAAAAATTGGCCCTTTTTTGTAAACCTGTGTTTTAAATATTATTTTTTCTCAATGAATCATTCCCTTTCATTGATTTAATTTTAATTTTTTTTTTTTGGTTTTTTTTATTTTAATTAAATAATATATTCAAGTTGGTTCTTCCACGCTATTTTCACAAAACCACTGTCAATAATCAATCAACAATAGAGCAACTTACAATAGAACAGGGCAACTTACAATAGAACAGGCACCAGCACAACAACAGTCAACATCAATACTAAACATACCAAACCTTCAGATCATTTAATTTCTGAGCATAAAAATTGCACTTCCAAGAGATGTAATGACAAAAAATCATTGATTTTATCCAAAATTCTTCTACTTAAAATAAATGCGAACATATTAAGAGGATTCTTTTGGAACGATTTTCTTTAAATGAAGAAAGTCGTCTAAAACAAATATTTTCGAATACGATCGGTGACAGAAAACCATCCGATTTTTATCGTGGCATGAGCTATTTAGCTGGCTCCATATCCTTAATTGGACATGAGCTACTTTATAAACTTTGGATGGGAAAAATACCTCAACAAATCCAGATTCACCTCATTTCGTCTAATTTAAACTCACTCGAAGGAAAACTATCTCTGGCCGATCGAAGTTATGAATTAACCAACCGAACACATATAGCTAAACTATCTACATTGTTGACATCATTGGGAAACAACAACCTTGTAGAAGCCATACAGAATCTTACCCATTTTACTGCAACCATGTGTCAAAATTTTAATCAATTTTCATTAGAAGTTTCAGAAACCAGATCAAAATCCAGAGAAAGAAATTCATTTAGTTCTAGGAGTAGTCAGTCTAGGAATCAAAATTCCCAAATTCCCTTTTGCTGGTATCATTTTAAATTTGGTTCAAATGCTCAAAATTGTATATTTCCTTGCTCTCTCGATAGTCAAAATTATAATAAAAATTCAAAAACCCATATGCAATAAAAATTATTGTAATGAGAATTCAGAAAATGTAAACTAAAAAGTCTTATTATGACAGTGATAAATGAGACTAAATTTCATCCAACACGACGCATATTTATTTTTGACAAGAAAAATAACTTAAACATTTTAATAGATACAAGAGCAGCAGTTTTAGTTGTTGGCTGGTTGGCTTAGATGGTGATGCTACATACAAGTAGTATCCAGGAATCAGTTGTACCAGCAACTAAATTTAAATGTCTCAAGCGTGAATCGGATACAATACTGACAGCAGCAAATGGTACAAATATTCCAAAATTTGGTTCAAAAAATCGATTCCATTACCAAACTTTCAATTCATGGTATAACTGTTATTTGTGATGTAGCATCACTTAAATGATCCTACCCAAAAAACCAATTTTCAATTCTTCTAAAACAATTTCCATCAATCCCTAAAGACCCTGATTATACAAAATGTGTTAAGCATTGCACTGTTCATAAAAAAGAAACTCAAGGGAATTTACCATTCTCGAAACCAAGAAGATGAGATTCATTAGGACATAAAATCGCAAAAACGGAATTTGAATATTTAGTTAAAATCGGAGTTTGTATACTTTCTGCATAAGTAATTGCTTCTCCATTGCATCTAGTTAAAAAAAAAGATCCAAATAACGGGAGACCTTGTGGGGATTACAGACGATTAAATTACGCTACTGTGCCCGATCGATATCCTCTTCCTCACATTCACGATCTTAGCATTGAATTAGGGATCATGTTTCGCACTGCTATTTTTGTCTAACTGTCATAAATGGTATAAATGTTACAAAAACACACAGTTTTTTGCCCTAATTTACTTTCCTCAATAAGACCAGTTACTCTTAGTGAAAATTTGCGTATAGCAGTTGCATCTGCGTCTGGTGAAATTATTAATTTACAGGCCTCCACTGTAAGTCAATGTACACTGAGAAAAAAACCAACAGTGAAACTGTTAAATTCCACTCAACAGATGAGTTTTTGAAATTAACAGTCTGGACTGTTGATAAAATAAATGTTTTACTCAATTCTCATTTAAATTTTCATTTGTTCTGCACTAGGATGGCTTATATCAATACATATTCACATAAAAGAAAAGAAAATTCAGTTAGGAATTGGGTAAAATAGTTACTTTATTAACAGTCCAAACTGTCAATTTGAAAAAACTCATCTGTTGGATGGTGTAACAATTTTTACTGTTAATCCCTCTTTTTTTTCTCTGAGTGTATTAATGATGAGGCTTGTTCGCTTATTTTAATATATTTTAATTGTTCCTCTCGAAGAATGTTTATGTTTTTGATATCAAAATTAAGGGAATTCAGTATAGAATACGATGAAAATCATTTAAAGTATAGCTTTAAATATAAAGAAATACTTTTAAAAGTCAAAATTTTTAACGAAACAAATCAAAGATTTTATTTTTAATCTGAATATCTCACAGACTAGAAAAACAAATGCAGAAAAATAATAAAATACCCCAATAAAAAGCTTTTTTAATTTTCTGAGATGGTTTTTTTCTTTTTGCTCTGATGTAAGTGCTTTGGATTCCAGAGCATAAAAAGAGGATCAAAGACGTAAAAACACTAAATCCGAAATCACAAAAAATCTGTAGCCAACTAAAAAAAAATTCAGTTTCATAACGAGGAAAGAAAGCTGAAACAGTATTAGCTATTAAAGCCCTTCCTCGGTGCATCTATTTGAACGTACACACACTGTGATTTATTGCATTGCTCACAGTTGACTGTCATCTAATAACACTTGAGAGTTTGATTTGCTCAACACCAAACGAACGCCTACAACGACAAGCAATACACACTTTCTCTCTCGGCAATCCATGCACGGCGTGTTTTTGTTCGTCAACACCACAAGCAATGAAATTGAATCATTAGGGTAGGATGAGAATAAAAAGCAATATATGGCAAAAGATCATTTGGAGCATTTGGATCATTTTGATAATTTTAATCAGCGGTCGTCAACGCCTAACTAGACATTTTTTTACACCAACTTCAAGATTTTCAAGATTGATTAGGTAAAAATGGGTCGCTGAATCCGAATCCGTTGTCAGAATTTCAAAATTATAAAATTTTGAAATAATAGGGTTGCCACCTAATAATATGAATTTTCAAGAGTTTTAGACATAATTTGTCAGTGTTAGGGGGTCGCTGATATCGAATCTGAATTCATAATTTTAAAATTCAAGATGGTGGATAGGGTTGCCACCTTAATTTTTTTATTTTTACGAATTCATTTTTATTATAAAAAGTAACAGCAAACCTATTATTTCAAAATTTTATAATTTTTAAATTCTGACTACAGATTCGGATTGAGCGACCCATTTTTGAAATACCATTTTTTTGCCAGCCCCGAATTTATAAAAATACAAAAAAGTAAAGTGGCAACCCTATCCACCATCTTGAATTTTAAAATTTTGACTTCAGATTCGATATCAGCGAACCCCTAACACTGATAAATGATGTTTAAAACTCTTAAAAATACATATTATTAGGTGGCAGCCCTATTATTTCAAAATTTTATAATTTTGTAATTTTGACCACGGATTCGAATTCAGCGACCCATTTTTGGTGAATCATTTTTTTTGCCAGCCTCGAATTTATAAAAATACAAAAAATTAAGGTGGCAACCCTATCCACCATCTTGAATTTTAAAATTCTGACTTCAGATTCGATATCAGCGACCCCCTAACACTGATAAATGATTTTTCTTTTAAAAATACATAATATTAGGTGGCAACCCTATCATAAAAAAATTACATTATTTTTAAATTCTGACAACGGATTCGGATTCAGCGACCCATTTTTACCTGATATTCGCACCAGCATCGCATTTGTAAATATAAAAAAAATAGGTGGCAACCCTATTACCCATTTTTATTTTTCAAATTCTGACTTCAGATTCGAAATCAGCAACCTCCTGTTTAGCACTGTTAAATAATGATGCGTGACCCATTTTTACCTAGTGTTCGCGCCAGCACCGTAATCGTTCTCTGATATAAATCATATTTTGCCAGTGAACAAGCTTTCGTTGCATTGACTGCAGTGAGCTCTCTGACAACGATATCTTAGATCAACAAAATCAATGATCTGTTTTTTATTGCCCCAACAATGTTTTGTTCGTCTTCGCTGCAATCACACACATGATTTCTTTGCAGCAAGCAAGACAGTGCAGTGTAAAGTGAAATTAACAAATCTTTTGAAGACGGTTTTAAGTGTACCTACGCAGAGCTCTATTAGCTATCAAAGTTCGTGTGGCACGACAAAGTTGCCAAATTGTTGTTGACCAGTGAAATTAATAAAAACTGTCTTTTATTAAGGTTATTAACTTCTTTTTTATGAAAAAAAGTTTGAATATATTCTTCTATCACCTTGCAAAAAAATTAAGCACATTGTAATAAGTACCGTTAAGTTCCTGCAAAAATAGTTGCAAACATGTGAGAACGAACGTTTTTAAATGTGCTGTTAGGATAAGGACAGTACTGATTTTTGAGTGATCACAAAAAGTTAAGCAAAATTTCTCATGCCTCTCAGCAAATGCATAAAACATTTTTTTTCGGAAAATGACGAAGTTTTGAGTTTTAAGTGAATCTGAAAACGCTCAACTTGAAGCGTTTCACGAAGAAGGGTATAACACTTGTTAATTGCTGCTAAAATTAAGAGAAGCGTAACTGTGGTTAATAAATTTTTTTGGAATATTGAAAGCCATTGAAAAAACTAAAAAAAACGAACAAATAGAGCCACTACTGCAGAAAAAATAGATAAATTGTAGAACGTGTAGCGTCAATTTCGGCTAGGTCTGCAGAAAAAATCAAGGTTGGAACGGGAGTTGAAGCTTGCCTTTCATCATTGCGTCGCATCATTAAGTCATCTGAGCACTTACAGCAAAAAATATTGAAGGAAAACAACTGCTTAATCAACAGCGTAAGCATTTTCGTCTAGAATTTGCTAAACGTTCACTGTCCTGGAGTATGCGGAGGATAAAAAAAATATCAATTTAGACGTCCGTGATGGCCATAATTATTATTTTCATGATTTAAGAAAAGAAGAACGGTTTTTAGCTGTAATTTAGGTGTAATGGTATAGGGCGCCATTTCCTAGTATAGAAAGATTGACCTGGTTTTCAAAAATGCAAAAACAGACTGCACAAACATACAAAAGCGTACTAGTCAAATCAAATCCGAAATGTCCTTATCCTACTGACGAACAAAAAGTATGAAGTTCAACAAGCCATGTCAGTAAACTGCTGCAAAGTGACCAATACTGCTTGAAGTAGATTTTTTTTATTTTATTTCTGTTTGGTTTTTTCATATTCATTAATTCAAAGAACAAAAATCAAAAATTTAAATGAATATTGTTGTCCTAAAGCTAACGAAGTTTCACACTGCAACTTTGTTCTGGCCCAAACAAAACAATTAATAATTTTCAACAAAAAACTCTTGGGAAACATGATGTAGCTACATTGGCGTCGGAAGCGGGGGGGAAAGGGGGGCAGTTGCCCCCCACTTTTTTAGCTAGATAAACAATTTAAAAGGAAAACTTCAAAAGTTATTCAAAATATCAGTTTTTTTACAACGATAATATTTTTGTAGTATATATTTTCCTCTTCTTTCTCTCTTCTTCATAAGCATGCTTGCGGATAACCATTTTCTTTCTCTGTGTTTGCAAAAAGATAGAACAAAATCTAGAGTTGCTATTGCAAACCCACCACTTCAGTTTAAAAGCACCCTTAAGTATGTAGCTTAATGCTTGTTAATTTTGCAACTCTGGTAAGAAAAAATTTGACATGTTCTTAGGGGCTTTCCATATAGGGCTGTTCACATTTCAAACCGAAATCAAATCGATCATCAAATGATTTGACAATTGATTTGACCAACAGAATTTGTATGGATTTGATGGCGATTTGACGAGTGTGAACACTTATCAAATCGTTGGTGAAATCGTTTGATGAAAATCAAAATTTTTTGATTTTTCGGTTGATTTGCCGAACGATTTGACCAGTGTGAACACTCGTCAAATCGTGTAGTACGATTTTGTCAGTTAAAAAAAGTTTTCAACCTGTGCACATCTCGGCAAAAGAAGGAGCGGAGGAAAATAATATCAAAATAATAATAAATAACTGTTGCAAACAATTTATAATAATTTATAAAATAATTTCTTCTTCTTCCAATACGATTTTAATAACAAAAGGTATTAAAATTTTTCCGTCATCGCGATGTGCTTACTTCGGTGTTCAAGATAAAATGAAATTTGACGAAAAATTTGAAGAGTCAGAACACTTCTGTGGTCAAACGATTTGACAAATGATTTGATGAGCGGTTTGAAATGTGAACAGCACTTATTGGACGACATGTTGTACGATAAGTTAGATGGAAAACTAATGGGACTATTTGATTGAGCGTTCGAACGATCCAACTTGTAAAGCAACATCATTAATTGCAAGCTCTCAAGCAGAACACATCCGGCTAATAGCTAAGCAACTTTTAGATGCCCTAACAATTGAGCAGTAATTTTACATAGTTGTACAACATTGTACAATCGGCAGAAAAAAACCAAAAATTTCGACTTTCGTTTTAGCTTACGCATGGTACTACATGTTGTACAATCTGCCATGTTGGTCCAATGTTTTGGACCATGCGAAAGCCCCTACTGTGAATAAGCTGATGAAAATCCACCTCGACGCTTTGAACAAACATCAAATCCGGTTCCTTCAGTATAGTGACCATTATATGATCGGCTACGAAAAGATTATTTCGAAATTTTTGATCTTCTCTCAAATGAGATAACGGCTAGATTCGATCAAACAGGTTAATATTTGACTTTTTTTTATTCATACCAGCTTCACTCAACCGATTCACTTTGATTTAACATTCGGTGAGTCGGTTGAGTGAAGCTAGTGTAAACTGGCACTTTGTAAATCTTATTGTACATTTAAGCAGATCTTGACACTCTGGAATCGTTGGAAAATATTGTAATCGAAGCCTTCAACGGAAAAGTGCCTTCTGAACAAAATCTAAAAACAAAACTAGATCTTTATGCAGATGAAATTGCTGAAGCAATTGCCTGGCCAAACACCTTGAAATTGTAGTGGCATTGTATCCCAATTTGCGAAAAATTCGGATACTATAAAAAAACTATTAAATGAAGTTGAAAAACTTATTGCTTTGCTTTTGACTGTGCCTGCATCAGCAGCTTCATCTAAGCGTTCTTTTAGTGCACTAAGACGTCTTAAGACGTATCTTCGAGCAACTATGACACAGAAACGACTCACTCATGCAGCACTTATACACATTCACAAAGATAAAACCGAAGAATTGAATTCGATGGAGGTGGTGAAAGAGTTTGTTTCTCGCAAGGACAGAAAGAAACATTTTGGAATAATTTAAATTGATATAACTTTTTTTACCTTATTGCGGAATACCGGGATTAGTTTGGGATTGAAAACACTTAAAAAAATAAATAATTCAAAACGTTTTCAATACAACTTTTTATTATTTATTACTTGAAACTAATAAATGTAAATTAATTCATTTATGAAGTAACAAAACAAACATATTAAGGGTATTCACAACTACGTTGTTTTCAGTGTAGTTGAAAAACACTGTGGTATGGCAAAAAAAACACAATACCACTTTACCACACAATTGTGAATATTCTTACTGTTAATAAGCACACAAGAACTTTAATAATATTAATGACTAGCAAATTCTATTAATTTAAAGAACAAAAAATATAAAAAAATAAAATACGGAACAGTTTATGTTATTATTATATAAATGTTAAACATTTTTTTTTGACACCGTCTTCATGTTTTTTTGTGATTAAGGCAAATTAAGGTTGGAAAAGACTTAATAAAATTAAATTTCTTTTAATTATTTTTAAAATAATATATTAATCTGATGAGAAGCACCGTTTTGATTCTATACTAGTTGGAGAAATAGTTGTGCAATAGTTGTAAGCAATTTGTAAGTTTCGATCACGATTGCCTTGACCACAAAACAAAATTATTTCCTTAATTTTGAAATACATAGCTGACTTCCCGATGTTGCAAATTCCTCTAAAACTTTGCAAAGTCATATACTCTCATCGTCCTAATAATCTGTTTCAGCCTCAATAAAAGGTTTTTTTTTAATTCTAAATATATTTATATCTTTCATTCATATATATATATATATAAAATGAAATGGTTGCATTTACATGAATATTTGTGATAGAAATTTTTTAAGTCCCAAGATCCCGGAAATAAAATCCCGGGATTGAATCGTCCGGGATTGGCTTTCCTAAGACCTACCTATATAGTTATTACTCGCTTACTCTTTAACACTTTCTTTCTTGCATCTCTTTAGTTTTTTATTTTTTTTTCCTTATAAACTAATTAACCGTGTTAACTGATAGCAATAAATTATTCTAAGAATGTATTAGTGTGTGCCTTATTTCCTTACATTGTTAATGGGACAGAGATTGCGGTTAATTAAATAAATTAAGATTGAAATAAAGGTGCTAAGAATGTGGTGCATGCAGCACTTTTTTTAATTGAGTGCTTCAAATTTTCTTTTGGAACTTGTTGAATTTATGTTATTCTGTTCATTAGATTTCTTTAATCAGGGACAAATATATATAGTAAATGCACTAAATGCGCATTTAGCTCTCAGTGTGAACATAGCGTAAGGTGAACTGAGAAAATATTTTATGTAATTTAGAAATAACAACAAAAAATCGGTGCCTTTTATTTTATGTGGAACAGGCATTAAAACTTGAAGAGAAATACCAATTTGCAAAATATTGAACTAAAATAGTTCTTTTAATCAAAATATGACCTTCGCGTTATAGATATATGACACATGTTCTAATAAAAAAATGTCTCTTTTTATTTAGCACCCTTGCAAATATTAAATTATTGTTAAGAAATTATACTTTGTTATAAAAACTACTTGCTAAAATGGAAATATTTGGATTACATAACAAAATTTTGTAGAAACTTGTCAATTTAAGAAACTAATAAAATTCAGTTCAGAAAATAATTCTATGAAAAACTAAAGCGTTTTTCCACAACCTTAACCATTATTTTATGTTTTTCTCTTCATTTTTCATTTCAAATACTTTTCTTTGCTTACAGTTTCTTCTATTAAGTCATAATACATATACAATTAGAAATGCCAAGATTTTCCGATAGCCTTCCACGCGTCCGTCTAGCCTTCATGCTACCGCAAATAATTGGATTAAATTGTTGCTTTTCTCTAAGCCTTGGTATTGATTGTCGCATGAAACAAACTAATTTTGGAATACTCACGTACACGTAGGTCACGTGTAGATTTGTATTCATATGGCTCCAAGTATACAAATATGTATATAAATATGTGACTGCGTGTTGTTATTTGCAACCTTGTGGTGTTAATTTTTGCCACACTTTGAATTTTCTTTGCCATTCAAGCATAACACGACACAAACAACGTATTTGAAAAACCAGCTAAAAATGTCGAAAAGTGTTAAGGGTGTAAAGAGGTAGAGGGGGAAAAGAAGTTGCAGAGGGATGGCAATTTATAGGTGCTGAAACCTTTGAATTCTATTATAACCTTTTTATATTCAAACTATAAGCTCGTACGAAAATATTATGAGTTCAATTTTAGAAAACTCATGCAAAATGGTAAACTATAAGGGTATTCACAAGGTGTGCTATCATTTCATAATGTCATATTGTTCTAAGATTTTACACTAGTTTAAACATTTTATTGTTGCCTTCCGTATAAAAAAGTACTAATATATTACAACTCTGAAAGCTTTGTTTATTGAAGTATCGTAATCAAACAGCTGTTTCTTATTTGCATTTATTTTGTAAATTTTAGTTGTAAAATTTTAGGACAATATGACATGATAGCACACCTTGTGAATACCCTATATATGTTTCATACATATGACTTTTCAAAAATTACAAATGGTTTTTAGCTACAGATATTGTGGAACATATGAAAATGTGGTTTTGAAATGTTTTTGCGTCTGTAAAATTTTGAATTGGAACTGTCTCTAATTTCGTATGTTTTTCTATCTGTACAAAATGAGAGCTTGATAAATTTTTTTAAAGTTTTTTGTGAAAATGGAAGAAAATGTAAATTTTATGATATTTATTCGATAAATTGCTTTTTAATTAATTCATTTTTAGTTTGAATGGTCAAAGGAGGACACTTTACTCCTTACAAAAATTTCAAAAGCTGGTTTTTATTTTCAAATAACGTGTCAGATAGTGTGGAGACAAAAGAAAAAAGCTGTCTAACAAAAACTTAATTTTGACCAAGGTGCGGAAAAATTCGTTCGCAATCGATTCAAATACGATCTTATCGTTTGTCTTTTGCTGTGTGTAAGAATTTTTCAAACGAAAAATTTAAAATCAGACGAACGTTCGCAATCGAAAAAGGAACGCTCTGCTTGCGTCGTTTTTTTTATCACTGATAAATTTGTGAGCTTTGTATTTTTTCGTGCGAATTTTTCAAACAACAAAAAAAGCAACAAACGTTCGTTTGAAATTGTTCATTAAAAATGAACGTTTGAAGAAAAAATTCACGAACGTTCGTTTGTACGTGGAGTTATTAGACAAAATATAAGTTTGTTGTTGTATTTTTGTAAACTTGCTGACATGAAAAAATGAAACAAAAATACAGATGTGGACTGTACATGCATATGAGAAAAAATAATGTTTTGATGCTTTTGAATTAGGTAAATAAACTTGATATGCCCAAGCAAATGAAAAAAGATGGTTTGTTATGATTGGTGGTATATGATTAGATTGCATAATAGGTACAGTACAATAGGTAATATATGTTATGGATATGGTATAGTGGTATGGTTTGAAGATAATGGTATAATGGAGAATGGTATGATGGTATGATGGTAATTTTGTTAGTTTTAAGCAAAAGTAGAATCGCGGAAAAGTTAACTCGCACAAAAGTTAATCATCGTCAAACAATTCAATTAACGCATCGTTCCCTTAATTCGTATTTCTACCACGTAATTGTACTAATTTGAAGGATTTTGAGTTGTTTTGAGGTATTGTGGTTTTTTGTAGTAATTTGAGGTATTTTGTGGGGTTTTGAGGTATTTTTTACCCACGCAAGAGATTTTTCTCACAAAATAACATTGTAATTACCACATCCCACAATCGTTGAAAATACCATAAGTGTTATTTATCGTGCTTTTTTTGGTAACATAGGAGATGACGGGACATAACCCCAAGTTACATAATCCCAAACTACAAATTTTTTCCCATTTAAAAAGATATAGTCCCAAAAATTGTATTTAGTATTATAACTGCTTAATAAGAGGTCATAACAAATGGGAATTCAGACTGCTTAGGACTATGTCCGCTTTTGAAAGGTCATAATCTCAAGTAGTTCTAACAAATACTATATCTGTAAAGTTATATATATAAATTAAATAGAAATGTCTTTTGTTTTTGTGTCATAACTTTGGCTTTGGTCATGCTAGAAGATCTAGATTTTGTGTGTTTATATTGCTATATGCGTAGAACAAAGCTACATCAATAACTCAGATCTGTCGTAAGTCGAATTAAGCTATTATTGCTTATCGACACAGATATAATGACAAAATTATTCGCCTTTGTAAAGAATGGTGGAATTGTGATAACAACATATACAAGGTCAAATCAATTTTTTATGGTATTTTTTATGATAACATAATTTGCCCTTGTACGGAAAAATGTTAACTTAAGAACAACACAAACATGGCTCCATGCTGCGCATCCGCAACAATTTTTTTTCGTGATCTTATTGTAGGAAACGAACATTCCTGAATTTTTCTTTGAACGATTAATTTTTATGAAAAATTTAAAACGAACGTTCGTTGCCTGCTATTTTTTGTGAAAAATTTGATTGAAAAACTTTGACACTGACAAATTTTTCAGAGATAAGAAATATGACGCCAGCAGAGAGTTCCCCAATCGTTCGTGATAATTTGCGAGAACAATTTTATATGAGGAGAACGATAATTGAGAACAATCGTATTTCAAACGTTCTCAGCACCCTGATTTTGACACACAGATGAAATTCGGGATGTAATTTTTTTGACATGTCATCTGTATTAATCATATAGTCTGGGGGCACCTTAAGTAATATCATGTAATGAGCGATGATTATTGATCAATGAAAACAGATAATACTGCTTTTGAATATAAAGCAATAATCCTTTAGTGAAAAAATAATTTAAAATCTTGCCGAAAACCTAAATCCACCAAGCAATTGAACTTATAACTTAAAAATTATTTCACAGAATTTATAACAAAACGTCGAAATTTAAGTAAAATTATAGGCCCAACAAAAATAGATGAGCCGAGACGATAGCAGCTTGACGAACGTCTGTACTCGTTACGGATGTTTTGACATCTACCCAAAATGAAAAGAGTTGCTTAACTCGTCTGAATCAGCTGATTAGTTGGCAATAAAGTGTTCTTTAGCTCATCCCTCACAGCACCGATTAAATCGAAGCAAAATTCAGTCATTTAATTATTTGTATTTTCGAAAAATTACAAGCTTGTCACCTGAGCAGCTGTTGTGACGAGTAGCAGGCGGTTGAAGTTCGATTCTTATGGAACAGAGCGTCATGTTTAAATGATTCGTTCAGATTCGATCAAATACGTACGACCATTTTGGTTATTAACATTGGTTCACATATGCTTGAACTTACTCGTTATGTCTCGTCTTGTCTATTTTGGTTGGCCCTTATGTCTCTCTGTGGGCACTTCGATATGGCAGAAGCAGAACTTATACTCGTTAAACACATAACGAGTGTATTACTAGGGCTTTCAATCCAGGGATCCCGAACCATTTTCTAATCCCAGAATCCCGGTATTCGGAACCCTAAGTCCCGGGACTTTATTCACAAGAAAATATAAAAATTTTCAACAACTATAAACGCAACCGTAAAGTAAGCGATATTTTTTTTATAATTGAAATCACACGGTCTTTTTTATCTCTCTATAAACTTTGAAAGTCCATTTATTAGTTTGTTTTAGTATTGATCTTAACCCAGTGGGCATTTTAGCGAGTGCTCCGCAAAAGAAGGCATGCTAGCATTGCTATGTTTGGCATCAATACACCTTCCATGATCACTGCATTGATGATTACTACTGAAAGGCCTACCTTTTGAAGGTTTCGTTACTTTTCATATTATTTTATATTAAAAAATTTACAAAAAAAATTCCAAAAAAAATGTTAAATACAAAGAACAGTTTGTAAAAAATGTAGATCTAAAAAAAAAACAAAAAAAAAATGTTTTTTTGTCCGAGTTGGGTCTCGAACCTGGGCTCCCGAAAACTAACACATTACAAATTATATTATATGAAAATATTTATATGAAAAAACTCCAAGTCTTTTCTTATATTTTTGTATAAAGAAAATTTATAAAAAAATTAAAAAAAAAATTAAATAAACAGAACAGTTTGTAAAAAAATGTGGATTTTAAAAAAACAACCAACAAATTTTTTTCCGAGTTGGGTCTCGAACCCGGGCTCCCGAAAGCTTACTTTCATTTGTATTGATGCAAAATAAGCAATTGGTCTTAACAACCACGAAGGACGAGTGGGTAAGATGTCGGACCGCCGCATGAGAGGACCATGGATCAAATCCAAAATTGTTAGTCGTTTTTTATTTGAAGTTGATATTTATATTGCTTTTCCTTCTTACGTGACTTCTTGAAAGAGCGCTTCTGGCAGGTCTCTTTTTAGCAAGGAGAGCGGAAGGCCTGACAAATTTTCCCATTTCATACAAGCAATACAATGGTGTTTAGAAGGAGTGTGAAATTCCTATAAAAACCTAACGTAGGCCTGCTAGAAGGCCTTGGAACTACCGAAATTGCCCACTGGGAAAAGACTCTGTTTATGTACTAGGCAGTTCAACTTTCATGGAATTTTCAAAGAAGCAATAGTTGTATTACTATACTATAATTTTTTTTACTATAAAAGGAATATTTAATGCACTTTATACTTTTTACTAACTTGTTTATTTAAATTAGTTTTGTTTTCTTTTTAAATTTTTTTGAAGATAAATTTAAAATGTTTGTTTGTTTAACTTATTTACGTGCATATTTTAATGCTTATAATAAAGTGAAATATTATCTGATATTTTAAATATTTTGTGTTTTCATTCTTAAATAAATCTTGTACTTTTTTGAATTATAAAAAACCATAACGTTTTTTTATTAAATATCTATAATTATATTATAAATTAAATATCTTTAATTAAGGACAATAAATTTTTTATTTTTTTAATAAAAATCATAATACCATAATCGGCAATCATAAAAATTGCACGTATATCCTCTAAAAATACGAAATGGGCTTTCAGAATTCGACTTTTTCTTCCAATTATTGCTAAATTTGTTTTCCTTGTGTTCTTCTTTGTACATTACAACTGTAACTTTTGTCTGCATTAGTAATTATGATTTCGTCTTAGTGTTGTCTTATTAACTTTTGATGTTTTTTTTAATATTCTAAGTATGAATAAAGATTAATGGCCTTATTTTGTAAAACGCACGCAATCACCTCACTTGGGATTTTTTGTCTGGCAATTCCATTTTCATATAAATTAACACAAACCTTCTCTCTCTCACTGAAATTTTCTTTTAAAATACATTGCCAGATAAAAAAATCTAACACAAGTGACTGCATAAATTTTACAAAATAAGACCATAAGTTTGGATTTTATTTAAAAAAAAAAACATATGCAATTGTTTTTGCTAAAATGCAGAAGTTACGAGAAAGAGTTCTTAAAGGTCCCCTCTTTTAATACAGATAAATCATGAATATCAAATCCCAAAATCCCAGGATTTGCCAAAACCCTTCGGAATTGAAAGCGACATAATCACGACTTATTTTGTCTGAGTGGATTTGTTGCAAATTATTATTACAACACATTTTGGAAGACTTGTCTATTAACCTATTAAATAAAATTAACTTAAAATTTTCTATGTTTAAATCATAAAAAATACAAAACTCTTAGTAAAGCAGTCAAATTAGTTTATTTCCGGTTACCGTTTTAGTGTTCAATTAATACATTTTATGTTTGTTTGCATAACTTTAATTTTCTATCTTTTGTATTTGCTTTTACAACAAAAACCGCTTTTGAGTCATTTTTGACTCTAGTAAAAAGTGAATATTTCGAACCTATTTAAATAAAAAAAAAAAAACTATTAAGGAATTATATTCGACTAGGCCGAAACTAGAATACCCCACTGCCATATATTAAAATATTCAAAGTCTTGAATTTTGTATTAGTTTGGTGACGTAACTTTTATAGGGCGTGGATTTTTTCAAATTTTTCAAATTTAAGACTCAGAGTACGATTTAATTATTAATGCTTATCTGCACAATATCGAGTTTAAACATTAAATTTTTTGGAATTTATAAAGGTATTACTATTATGATGACGTTACTTTGTCAATTTGGCGAAATTTTCATTTTTTTTTTAACAAAACTCCAAACATCGAGTGCATAGTTAAACTTTGAACTAATTTGCAAAATTCGAAGCCACTGTACTAAGTTTTGTTGAATTTAAGGAGATTTACTGAATTAAGAAATTCACTTTGTATGGAATGTAGCCGTGGTTTTCATTCGATTTTTACAAATTTCATACTCAAAGTACATATTTATGTGCAAAATTTGAAGACATCAAATTAATTTTTGTGGAATTTAAAAATATTTACCGTTTTATAAAGTAATGTAGCTTTTTATGGGAGAAGGTAGGCTTGGTTTTCATCAGGCTTGGAACATTATTTAATGCTATCTTTATTTTTGAATATAAAGCTTATATATTGAATTTCGCTACGATATCACTATTGTAAGAAAGTTTTAAAAAAAAAAAACACTGTGCTTAAAACTACTGAGCAACCCATCTCAATGCTTACTTAGTTTTATTTAAAGTTTTTCGGTTCGTCGACACAAACGTTGTAAAAATAGTTCAGTTCTATAGTCATAAACGTACAACATGTGCGTGTTGGTGAGCCGATTAAAACAAAAAAAAAAAGAAACTTTAACACTATCATGATTGCAGACAAACAGACAGACATGGCTAAATTGAGTCAGGAGGTGGTACTGATCGAAAATATATATTCCTTTCTATATAATACCCCTTACACATTTTTATATGCTTGGGGGTAGGTAATATTTGTTGAATAATTAAGACAAAAAATACAAAAGAGATAAGTGCAAAATTCCGAGTCAATTTATTTCTTTCTGTGGCATTTGAAGAGATCTTCCCATTTTAATAAAGTCACTTTGTATAAGAGGTAGGTGTGGATTTTATCCGATTAAAAAAAAAAATTTCAAATAAATTATAAAAATTTCACTCAAAAGTTTATGTACGAAATTCCAAGTCAATATATTAATTTGTATAGCATTTTAAAAGATTTTACAGTTTTGGTAAATAATTTCGTATGAAAGGTAGGCATGTTTTTCATCCAATTTTGTTCATTCTGATATTTGATCTTTGTTATTTTACTGTAAGCATACGCAAAATTTTATTACAGCAGCTTAAAAATTGCGGCTGTAATCGTATCGACAGGTGGAAAAAAATTTTAAAACATCGGATATATTTGCATCGGAAGTCAAAACTTTGAATATCACGTCGTTTTTTCTCATTCTTGGGTAATGATGTTTTATGAAAAAGTCGTTGTACTAAAAATTTTTACAGTTTGTAAGATTTTTTAAGATATTTTTTTAAAATTAAATTTACAAGTTATCCCGATACTGAAAAGTATTTGAATAATAAAATTTCCGTTAGTTGAAAAGGAGAGGAAGAGGTGTGGTAAAAATTAAGTATGTACAAATCTAATTTAGAAAGCGCATAATATAAACAACATGTTTACCATTTAAGCGAAATCAGTCCATCGCTTTTGACTTGTATTTCGGTAAAACAAAAAAAAACAAATAAAAATTGAGTTTTATTCATATATGTAATGGGTCTTACCTTGATAGTGCGTGCCGAACATACACATACACATCCTTCCCAGCAGACAATTAAGCTAGTGCTCCGCAAAAGAAGGCACTACTATTATTGGCGTCAATACACCTTCCATTATCACTGCATTGATGTGTGCTTCTGTAAGACCTAACTTTTAAAGGTTCTGAGTCTTTTCATACTATTTTATATGAAAAAATTTATAAAAAAATTTAGAAAAAGATTTTAAATGATCAGAACAATTTCAAAAAAAAATAAAATTAAAACAAAAAATTTTTTTCTTGTCCGAGTTGGGTCTCGAACAAAGTTCTCCGAAATCTAACACATAACAATCATATTATATAAAAATAATTACATAGAAAAATTCCAAGTATTTTTCTTACATTTTTGTTTGAAGAAATTTAACAAAAATATTAAAAAAAAAATTAACAGAAAAATTTGTAAAAAACTTTTGATTGAAAAAATGAAAATAAAAATTTTTTTGTGCTTTCTGAACAAAATTTTTATTGTTGCCGGAACGAAACAATGTTTTTTAAACCATACCTACTATTGTGTGCATCTAAATATATAAAAAGCAAAACACTGTCTGTCTGTCTTTGATGCCTATAGACTCCAAAACTACTGAACCGATTGGGCTGAAATTTCAGCAATCGATTGGTTTCAGGTAGAATATGGTTTAAGTAATAAATTTTGCCACATCCCTTTTACCGCATAAAATCAATAAAAATACTATATTTCGGACAGTTTGGGTCTTATGAGACTAAAATTTAATAATTTAGTTTGTATGGCTACTTTCAGACTCTGTACTAAAAATGGGCGTGGTCGTACTATGTTTAGGCCCCTTTTTCAGGGGTAAGCGTGGAGTGAATAGAAGTGCGCTAGGTATAGACTAAACTAAGCTGAAAAGCTGAAATTTTGGCAGTTGATTTGTTTTGAATGTGCGATGGTTTAAGGGGAAAATTGCCACTCCCCCTTTTACCGTCCACAAATACAAAATAATGCTATATTTCGGACGGTTCTGGTCGTATTAGACTAAAATTTGGTAATTTAGTTAGGTAATTTAGTTAAAGCAACTATACTAAGAATGGAGAATATATAAAATTTTTCTTTCGATAAGCTTGAAAATTCGTATATGGCAGAAAGGCGGTCTGCTGGGGTAGTAGCAGTATTGCAGTATATTATAATTTATAATTTTAACTTTTTATTTTGTTCTGGTTTTGATTTCAACTTCTGTTTTCAACATACAATTCATCAAAATAATAAGCTATTTCGTCAATTCTACAATTTTTTTTTTTTAACTTTAAGTGGAAAAAGCTTGATGAGAGTAGCGCCTCATCAAAAAGCCGAATAAATTGTATTTAACTCATACAAAGATGCGCTCTTGCGGAATAGCTTTCTTTAATTCTAGTTAATATTCATCTGGGTCCAAAGATGGTCACTAAGTGATATACACACTAACAAAACATAAAAATTTCGCAAATTCTACATTAGTTAAAAAATCTGCCTGCGCCACTGGGATATCAAACATTTCTATACTCTTTACAATTTTCGTTTAACAATAAATAATGAATTCTGATTAAAAATCACAGTGCATGAAACATACGAATTCCCTTTTGTTTTGCTTTGCTTTGCTCCACTGTGCCGCGACAGCCATGAGAATATTTTGTGTGAAAATATAACTGAAATAAATTGAAAAAAAAGAAATAATGAAAGAATAGTATAAAATATGTTTTGGTTGAAAAATACTATACATGCGTACATGTGTGTGTCTGTGTGCGAGTGTGTTTAAAAGCAGAAAAAGCAACCTACTCAACCTCACTTAACAATATATACAGGTATTGTGGAAAAACAAACGGAAAAACCTTAGTAGAGCAAACTTGCGTGCCAGTAATGCCGCGTGACTGTAACCACACACAAACAGAGGTAAACTCAAACTTGCTTACTAACATACTCATGCACAAAAATACACACACTCGCGCCGCACTCTATGTTTGATCTTGCATGTTAGAATGCCATCTCGTTTTTATAGACAGAAACCACCCCATCTAGTATTATTTTCTTTTTTCACTACGACGCACAGTGCGCTTTATTAATTTTAGGATGACATTTGGGTTTTTTTTTTAAATTTTATAAAAAATATTTTTATTCGTCAGATTATAAAACATGTATTCTGAATGTGGTTTTAAAATCTTGATGTTTTGTCAGTTTTTTTTAAATTCATCAAAGTTGAAACTTTTTTATTAAAAATAAGCTCAATTAAACCCAACAAATAAAGTCAAGTTTAAACAATAATAACTTCGAGCACAATATATATTTCAAGGTTTTTTTTTGCTTTTTTATGTCTTAATCGCGATTGAATTTAATATAAAATACAATAAAAAATTTTAATAAATAAAAATAGAAAAATCGTTGAGATATGACTGCAAATTTTTCAAGGAATGAAATTTTGAGTAAGTTAGTAGAAAATATATAGCTAATTAAGCTTTATTAAAGTCAATGGCTATAACTATCATAACATATTACTTCTACCTTCTGTTTCTATAAAAACCTACTGTATCTAGCTGCTATTAAGAAAAACCACTTAATTTGAAAAAAGAATAAAAATCAAATTTTGCCCTAAAATGCATTGATTTCCAAGACAATTTGTAGATGCTCTTAAATTTAAAGAAAAATTTAAGTTTTTTCTAAATGACCCTTTAAATCATACTTGATTTTAAATACAAACTCTAGTTGTTTGATAGTTTAAAATAGGTTATTGAGCTTTAGGTCAAAGTTAGAACAATTAATTGTTCCAAAGAAACAACAACAACAACAACGTTTTCTCAATATGAAAAGGAAAAAATCACCTGATTTTATTGCAATTTCGGCCCTGCTAAAGACTTCATCAGAAATCTTTGTGATACCCGTGTTAGCGCACACTAGCACACTGCACCACAGAGGCGATGAGATTTTAAGTGTCAATTTCTTAGTTTTTCTCCCATTTCATATTGTCACATTTGTTGTTGTATTTTTGCTTTACTTTAGTCTTTATGCTTATGTTATTATTATGGAGTCAAACAGTCTGCTGGAAGTCTTTCACTAAAAAAAATAAAATAGAATTCATAATTTGAAACAAGTTGTGATTTTTTTTTTTGTATTAGAAACCATTTTTTTTAAAAAAAGTTTGTTTTTAAATTCCGTTAATTTGGTCTTTTTGTTTTATATGAGATACATCTAAAATTTATCCGATTTGAAAAATTTTTAGCATGACGTTAAAGTGAAGGTCAATAAACTAATTTACTCTTTAAAACATAAATAAGCAATTTTATGCGGGTTTTTTTATTCAAAAAAATATGGTTTGTATGGGAGGTAGGCGATGCGGTTGATATAGAAGTCAAATTTTTTTGTGTTGTTACTTAATTTAGGCTAAAACTCATTTATACAAATTTCCATGGCCCTAGCTTTTATAGTTTCTGAGATGATGCAAATGTCATCCTAAAATCGAAAAAGCGCACTGTGCGACGTTTGCAATGTTGTCCAACAAGAATGGGTTGGTTATATCAGGATGGTGGTTATTTGTTGTTGTTGCAGTTCTTTCTTTTAGCATAGAAACACAGTGAAGTAATAATACTCGTTTAATTTTTTTTTTTTTTTGGATTTTTGCAATTGTTGCAAGTTGTTTCCATTTATTTGCACCTTGATAAACTCACGTTTCGAAATAAAATATTGAATTTATATTGCTTGCGTTTAAGTGTAAGTGGTTGTGTGCTTGTGTGTTTGCCTCTGCGTGTTACACTGTATGTGTATTTAAGTTAACAAACATATGTTTTTCGACATATACTTGTTTTCATTTCAGAAATTTTGTTAACATAAAATGAGCGAAAAAAAGACTGGAATTTAAATAATTTAATAAATTTTTAATAAATACTAGCTGATATACCCTGTGTTACTCTGGACTTTATTTTGTGCAAATTTTTTTTTGTGGAGTTATTTGAATTTTTTTTTACTGGAAATAATGTGTAATAAATTCAGAAAAAGACTCGTCTTTTAAGAAAAATATATTTATATGAATAAAACATAAAAAATATATTTTTATATAAATAAAAAATTTGTATAAAAATAAAATAGTTTTAGTATTATAGTTAATACTAGTCAGCTAAATTTAAAAAGATTGCACTCCTTTAGAAATGTTCAAAAGTTAGTTTATAAAAATTACTTTATGAATTCAAGCTTGTACTCAGTTTTCTTGCATCAGGTCAAGTTTTGGAGATAAAAGGTGTTTTAATTATTTGTCTTTCAAAAACATTTTCTCATTTTTGCCAGCAAATCAAATCAATCATCGCCTATCAACACATTTTTATGTTTGAGCACTAATTTCATGTCTTAGTTAAAAAGGTTTTCGATATCATTAACTTCCCTATCTCTCTTATGTTTTGAGATAGAGCCATTCAAACTGAAAATTTACAATTTTGTTTCGAAAAAATTAACTTCACTTTGTTGTAGAGATTGGTTGAGCTTAGTTTACGATTTTGCCAAATTTCAAACTTAAAGTGAATTTTAATATTCTTAGCATAAGTGCATAATTTTAAATCATTAAATTAGTTTTGTGGAATTTTTAGACTTAACCGTTTTCATGTAGATACTTTGTATAGGAGATAGACATGGTTTTTATACTATTTTGGCAAATTTAAAATATATGGTTAATATTTGAGACCAAAGCTTATGAGCAAAAAATGAGGTTATTAAATTTTGTATCATTTTTGGAGATGTTATATTGTTGTTAAAACCACTTTGCATGAGAATTAACTGTAGTTTTCATCCGATTTTGATAAACTACAATTATATGGTGAATTTTGCGGCCAAAGCTTAAAATTGCAAGTCATTGCATTAATTTTTGTGGCATTTGAAGAGATTTCAGAGCTTTGATGAAGTCACTTTGGATGGGAGGTAGGCGTAATTTTTATCCGATTCTAACAATTTATACATATATATATAACACATATTTTGAGCGAAAGCTTATTTGCAAAATTTCAAGTAAATTTATTAATTTTTGTGACATTTGAAGATATTTTACCGTTTTGATAAAAACACTTTGTATGGGAGGTAGGCATGGTTTTCAAATGAATTTAATGAATTTAAAATTTATGATGAATATTTCACTCCAAGGCTTATGTGCAACATTCCAAGTAAATATATTAATTTTTGTGGCATTTTAAGAAATGTTACCGTTTTTAAAAAGTCACTTTGTATGGGAAATAGGCGCGGTTTTCATCGGATTTTGCTAATTCTTGAACTTGATCTTCGTTTTTTGTATATTAGACTGGTCCTTATTTGTATGGAGAAAAAAGTTCCGTTTGTTTTTCTTTTAGCACCCTTTAATTTTGTTCTTATGTATAAAAAACGCATAAAAAAAGTTTCAAAGAAATTGGACTTTATTAACACGTGTCGCCAGGGAGAAATTCAAAAAAATTATCTACTACATATGAGACAAAAAAAAAGATAAAACAACAATTCCATTTTGAACGTACCGGTCTTACGGAATGACCGTATTTTTGGCGAAGTTACAGGGTGGAGAATCAGATAACCAAAAATTATGTGCTATCTCGAGTGTACTTTAGATTCGAATATGCTCCCCACAGGACACTGTGGATAAAAATCCAGAGTGGCATCTCGTTTGACAAGATATAGTTAGTGAAAGTCTATATTTTCTTTTGCTTTAAGTTTTTTAAGTTTTAAAAAAAGCATTTTGAAATCGTTATTTTTTACTGTTTTCTCAAAAACAACTTTGTCCTTGCGGGAGGGAAAGGCATACTTTGTTTTCAAAATTTTTTTTGGGAGATCTTGAGCACCCTATCCAACTTTTTAGACCCCTTAGAATGTGAAATTCAAAAAAATTGTGATTCGATACGTCCTAATGTTCATTCAGTTCATTCAGTCTCTGTGTAAACTTCAAGCTCCGAGCGGCACGTGTTACTATTGTTAAAAAAAAAAAAAAAAATTAGGGACTTATTTTTAGACGCTAAGGAGCAAACAAATCGGGTGCTCAACCATTTTTAATATAAGGAGCACCCTAATATACATATACCAAATTTGATTACGATAGCTTCAAAATTACGGCTCTAATCGTGTCAACAGCCGGACAGGTGGACATAGCTAAATCGATTCAGGAAGTGATGCTGATTAAAAATATAGATACTTTTCTATACCTATCACGCCACCTTATTCGGATTAAAAAGTGAGGGACACAATTAATACACCCCTTACGCAGTAAGCGTGGGCGTATAAAAAAGAGAAGATTTTTTAATTCAATCATGGTTAAGCATACGCACAAACTATTTTCCGATGGCATGATTTTTTTCACAAGTCGAATTTAAAAAGAAAAAACAGTATATCAAAGCCTAAAGTTTTATATAAGGTATATAATGTAATAATAATACGATGCCAGTGCTTTAATCATAAGGTTCTTATCTTGTTGCAGTGTTATATCAATTAAATAAATAAATACAAATACAAATTGCAGAAAATTGTTCTAGAAATTAAATAATATATTGAAAATATACAAATACTGAGAAAATATCAGAAGAAAATTGTAAACGAAGTTAAATTTTTAGAGAAAACATTGTAAATATTCACTTTGAATGGCTCTATCTCAAAATCTAGAACAGATATTGGTGTGGCTGATACTAAAGGCGTTTTCGTTTCTCGAAAAAATGTTGCAATTTTTCTGCCATCTTTGAGAATTCTGAATTTTTTCTTCTTTTGAAGTCAATATTTTTGAGAAAAAAAACGCGATTCAATTTTTGAGGTCACTATTTTTTTCAAGAGGGCAGAAAACTTGTTGCAATTTTTCGAGAAAAGAAAACGCCATAAGTCAGATAGCTTGTTAACTTAGTTTTAAAATAGGTATTTCAATAAGCTTTGCAATGTTTTCAAAGGTGTAAAAAAGTTTATTTTTAACTATAACTTTCGACTGGAAATAGATATTGGAGTCATTTTTTCACATAAATTAATTTTGAGGCTTTGCTGTTTTGGTCAAAATATAAAAAAAAATATTTTGGAATAAATAAATTCATTAAAAAACCATAGAGGGACGATTGTTTGGAGGTTGATTACAAACTTAGTCAGAAATTAATTTTTATTTGTTTTTATTTTTGCAACAAAAAAATCGTTTGATTAATTTTTTCAGTAAATAGTCAATATTTTTTTATTAAGTGCTTCCATTGAACTTTCGAACTAAAAAGACCGTAGATATTTGTATCGAAGTCAAAACTTATATTTTCATATCGGTTTTTTTTTTTTCTAATTTCTATGCAACGATGTTTAATGAAAAAATAGTTATACTTAGAGTTTCTACAATTTTGAAAAATGTGAACGATTTTGATGTCATAATACCAAATATTTCTTAAAATGTGGTCGGAAAACCATAATTAATATAGTGAAAATTATTTCAGTAAGCTAATTTGTGTTAGTTGAAAGTGTCGGAATATGCGTGGTCAAAACTTAACAAGCAAAAAATGAGTGGCGCAAATATAACACGTATTTTTTAAAGCCTCATATTATTGATAAAATATTGACAATATGAGATCTTTTAAAGAAAATAAAAAATTGAGAAGAAGAAACTTAACATAGATTTTATTGAAGTTTTTAATAAAAGCTAATTTGCCCCTGATACAGGGCACAGCTTACTATTATATGTTTTTGCAATTTTACCTTCATGTATAAAATTTGATTTTCAGTCAAACTGCAAGACCCTTAAATAAAGTTCTTTATAAAGAATTTAGTAAGAACGAGTAAATAATTTCATACTTATTCAGTTAAATAGTAGGAGATCTGAAAGACATTTTAGAGTACGTGTTTGAGGCACTATGAAAACTTGTACAATACTTCTTTTATGATACCTAAATCCAAAGACTCCTAAGCCCACAATTTTATTTTTTAAATCAGCAAAAATTTTTTCGAAAAAAATGTTGTTGAAGCATTTTGTAATTTAATATTTGAAGAGTGAAAAAATTAACGAACCAGACATTTAGTCGGGTCTAAGAACTTGCTAGGTGTTTGCAAAATTAGATATATTAAAAAAAATTAAAAAATATATTTGAGGCACGTTGAAATTTTAACTACATATTATTTATAAATAAATATATTTTCAAAAAGATACGTGGAACTCAACTATTAGCAAGATGTCCGAAATTTGTTTTGAAATACCAACGACGGAACATCATGCATTATATGCAATAAAAAGAACCGTCTTCTATAACTACTTCGAATTTTATTGGTACAAAGATGGACAAAAATTGGGGTGGTCCAATCTTTATGAAATTTGGCATTTTAGTTCATTTGAAGCAGCTGAGCAGCTGAGCAGTTCATTTGAAGCAGCGATACTGTAAAACAATAAAACATTTTTACGATATTAGTTTACATGAATTTGGGAATTGTTAGAATTTTTTTTTTTTTTTTTTTGTTTCACTGTTTCAGTTGGAAACTTTTTTAAAATTAATAATATGATTTTTTTTTTCTTTGATGATTTTGAGTTTAATTTGGGCTCAAGGCCACTTTTTGAATAAAAAAATAATCTTATATTTAAGTTTTTTAGTCTAGGTTTTATTGCGTACAATATTTCGAACTCCGCTGGAGTTCATCATCAGAGACAATATTAAACATTAGACATAAAGTTGTTTTTTAAGCCTAGACTTTATTGCGTTCAATTTAGTCTAGAAGGCAACGAAACGGTCGTTTCTTTCAAATAATTAAATCTGTTTTCGAATCTTATGTTTGAATTTTAAAAAATTTTTTGTGCACTAGGGTGGTTCCTAAAAAATTTTTTTTTGTTGTATACTCTAAGTATATGTGCTAGCAGTTTAAGGGTCGCTGATTACGAACCTGATGGTAAGATTTAAAAAAGCTTTTTGGCATTAAGGTGGATCCCGAAAATGTGTTTTTTGTTTTATAATCTTTGTATATGTTCTGGTAGTATTAAGAAGTCGATAATTTTGAACCTAATGTAAGAATTTCAAAAATTTTTTTGATACTAGGGTGGACCCAAAAACTGTTTTTTTTTTTGTTTTAAACTCTTAAGTAAGTCTAGTTTTCAATCCAATTTTTCAATCAATTCTAGCTTTATACGAGGATGATCAATGATGATCAATGCTGAACGTCTTGTTGCGTCATGAAACAAATATCGCTTTATCGCTGACGGTAATTGCTTTTTTCATCTTGCATCTTAATTTTCAATAAATACATTTTTTTTAATATTAAAAAAAATCTTTTTGATTCGATTTACAATATTGGCCTTAAAAAAATTTTATAAAATACAAAATAATAAATAAAATAAAAATATGCGGATTTAATTTCGAATTATATTCAGAGTTGAAGAAAAAGCGTAAGGAACTTTGTTCCTGACAGGGGTCCCCCTAACGCAAAATTTTTTTTTAGTTTAGTTGCTCAAAATTATTGATAATATTGTCAATAAATAATTGACAATTATTTATTTATCAATTAAAATCATTTTATTTATTAACCTTAGCAAATGACTGCATTATCTTTTTCTTATATATATTTCGCTACCTTAATATAGAAAGGCCCAAACTCATTTTTTTTACTTTACAGGAGAAGGAAAAAACTTGATAAAAAATAAAATTTTGCAGCTGCAAATTTTTTTAAGTGGAGTTTTTTATTTAAGACTCTAGCCAATTTAATGCTGTAGCAATTTTTTTGCAGCAATTTCTTTTCTGTAACAATTTTTTTGCAAAAAAGTTGAGTTAGGGCCTTTCTATATGAAGGTAGCAATTTGTAAATTTGTAGTGGTTGTTTGGACAAACAGAGAAAAACTGAGCTTATCAGCTAGTATATAAAAAAATTAATGAATCCTTACGATTATAGCTTGCTTATACGCAAGAATGTGCTAGTGAAATATTATTTATCGTGTAGTGAAATAATTAAATTTTCAAATAACCATACTTTCTTAGACAATGTCAGAACACTATACATATTAATGAATTTAACACGGCTCTAGAGTTAAATTAGATTCAGGATAATTATTTGTTTTAAATTCTCTATTACAAATGGTGAAATTTTGCTTTTAAAAGTAGATTTAGAACTTTTTTGATACTAAAACTATTTATAAAAAATATTTTTATTATTTTCTCAATAGCTTTAAAAAGAATGTAAATATATTTATATTAAACTTGATAAGCCATTAAGTCGAAACAAGACTATTTTTACGCTCGATACACAGCTTTTTGATTTACTAAAACCCACTGAAAAGATTTCGGTTATTTTCTTTTTAAATTTCTGACCCATTTGTAAAAGTTTCCTCACACAATTTGATTTCTTCATACAAATATACTTTTTTTTAAAAACTTTAAAGATGATAATTTCAAAATATTTTTTTTTTGTTTTTTTTTATTTTTGTTTTACAGCTTAATATTATTTTATTGTATTTTCTAATTAGCAATTAGAACTAACAATAATTTATCACATTGTAGAATATTTTTTATAATAATTATACATTAGATGTAAAAAATATATATACAAATAATTTTTAAACCGATTATTTGTCATCTTGGCAGCTTAGGCACCTGTGGTAAACTGTGCTGTACCCCAGAAAATTTTTTGATACAAATGTGACATGCATTCTTAGGGACACTGCTTCCAGGAGACCTTCTATAGATCCAATTGCGCTTCTTCTTAGCCTTGTCTAGAAGCGCTTTCAAAAGACATTCTCATAAACTACTTCTGGAAAGCATTCAAATAGCATTTTAAATCAATTACAGTAAACAAAATTAAGTATAATAATAATATATGAAGACATGAGTGGATGAAGGTGATATGTCGCATTTTCGGATTTTCGGTGTTCTACACATGGATGATGGTCTTATGTGCATACAAACCATTTTAAAACTTAAAACAGCCATGTTTGTGGCTATTTTAGAAATTAACCTGATAATGACTGATCATAATGACTGATTTAGTATAGATTTCAGTACAAATGTAAAAGTTTGAACTCGATTTTCTGGAAACTGGATAATTGGGACATATCACCTTCATCCACTCATGTCTTCATATATTTTAGATAATATCTGTGGGATTTTTTAAACCCCAAAAAAATCCCACCGACTTCCTGCTTCAAACACGAAAATACCGTTAAAATCAGTAAAAGGGATATATTACGTGAGATTTTTTTAAACACCCAACAAAACCCAAACACTTCTCGTTTCCAAAACCGAAATCATGAGAAAATCGGAAAAGAGATATTTTTTGTGGGATTTCCAAAACCTCACCTAACGGCAAAAACCATTCCATGCCATGCAATGCCTTCTTGAAGTTCTCCTGGAAAATACCTACTAGAATCCTTTCATTGAAGGACTTAAAGAAATCTTAAATTGAAAAAAATTATGGATGCACTTCTAGATAAGACTAAGGAAAGCATTCCTCTCAAAGCCATGCATATGTTAAAAAAATGCCTTCGACACAGGGGCGGATCCAGGAAAATATTTTGGGGGGTTTTTAAAAATATTAATGTACGTTATATTAGGGTGATTAAAAAAAATTATTTTTTTTGCAAATTCACCGAGCCAAGAAAATAATTTCTTTTCATGTTGTTAAATCATATGTTTTTTTCATATGATTTAAATACAAACTCTATATGTTCATATATTATTATCATATATTATTCATATATTATTATTATACTTGATTTTAAACACAAATTCTAGTTATTTGATAGTTTAAAATCGTTTATTGAGCTTTAGGTCAAAGTTAGAACAATTAATTGTTCTAACGAATCTTTCCAAAGAAACAACAGCAACAATAACGTTTTTTCAGTATGAAAACAAAAAAATCACTAGCTGATTTTATTGCAATTTCGGCCCTGCTAAAGGCTTCATCAGAAATCTTTGTGATACCCGTGCAAGCGCACACTAGCACAATGCACCACAGAGGCGATGAGATTTTAATCATAAAATGTATTAATTTTAAAATTATATAAAATCAACATAATAAATAACAAGGTCATTTAGAAAAAATTTTTAATATTTAAAGAAACAGTTTCTTATTAAATTTCATTCTGTAATTTTTCAGTAAATTTTCCATTTTGTTTGAATTAAAAAAAGGTAAGAATTGTTAATTTTGAACTCTTAAAACTTCTTCCTTGTTTTGAAACTTATTAAACTATTTTTGTTTTGGCACAAAGTAAGAAACTAAACGGTTTTTATTGTATGAGAAAAAAAAAAAGAATTTAATGGCGTATAAATCGGACGAACGGGGCTTACTTTACTTTGGAAGTGAAAACGCTCAGAAGAGAAAATGTAGTAAGCAAATGTTAAGCTTAACATGGGACATGTTATACTCAAGTTACGAACAAAATACCATTTTGGCTGTTTTTCTGGTGGTCCAAAAAAAAAATTTTATTTTAAATCCTCTCGAGGTCAGCTTTAATAAAGGGGTGGTTTTTACAAACTTTTTTTTTGTTTGTTTTTTGGAGGTCGACCCACTCTAATGACCATATATCGACGTATGACCGTATATCGTCGGAACATTACTATGAATTAGTATTAAATGCAATAAAAAATATGATGTGTAAGTTGTTTATTTAAAAGACAAAACATATTGAATACATAACAATTTTAGATGAGCATATTTTCTTGTTTCATACGTTTTAGAATGAGCTAATTTTTTCCTTATGTTTCGTGTCATTGTCATGGGGTCTGTAAACGTTGGCTAGGACTGAGCTGTTGAGTAGTTGTGTTGAGATGAAGGCCGCTTGAGTTAATAATAGCGTGCATTTAATTACTGCCTGATTTATCTCCTCTTTCTTTTTTAGTCAGATATTGAAATCAATATATGAGCTGATAAAGTTTTTGAATTGTAACGTAACATTTAATATTTTTTATGTGGCATATCATGTTCTTGCAATAAGCCCTTCAATTGTATTAGCAGTTTTATTTGTATAAGGTTTTGTATACCATTTCTTTTTAGCACACTTTTTTGCTTCGAGCTTCTATTGATTAATTGCGTTGTGCGTGCTATAACATGTTTTGATTTAACAACAATAAAAACGAGAGCAATTTTTTTCAAAAATTTCACTCAACAAAGTCTACAGAATTTAGCAATTAGGTTTTCACAAGCTGTCGTATTGTTGTATGTCGTATTGCGTTTTTAACAAAAAAATACAACAACTGTGAAGGGTTTATTTTATTGTATATCGTAGTTATACAGCTGACTGAAGAAACAAATAGATGTCTGGTGAATATAAATTTTTTAAATGCCTAAACAAAACGAAAATAATTTTTATTTATTTATTTAATTTTATTAATATCTGCAAACTGTCTTAAATAATAGACAATAAGCAAATTAGATGATTTTAATAAATTAACATAAGGTCATGTATTTCCATTGAAATACATAACAAAGTATTAAGACTATAGGATATTTAGTTTAAGAAAGGTAGATCTAAAACATGCTTGTGCTTCAGTCTTCTCGTCTTGTCGCTATCATCTAGCAAGGATATCGCCAGAACATTTAAATGGTCGCTAAGCCTTTGCAAACATTTTGTGCTGAATCTGCTGATTTCGTGTTTTACAGGTACGACGTTGAGATCTCTATTGATAGTTTTGTTAGAGACAAACCATGCTGCGTTTGTTATAAGCCTAAGAGTTTTTGATTGGTATCTCTCTAGTATTTCTACATTTGAATTGCAGGCAGTTCCCCACAATTCTATTCCCTTAGTCCAAACTTGCTTTAAAATAGCATTATAAACTCGCACCTTATTATTTAGAAAAAGCTGTGAGTGACGGCCTAAAAGCCAATAGAGTTTTCTATTTTTCAAGTTGAGTTGTATGCATTTGGCCTTGATGTGTGGTTTCCAAGTCATTCGACTGTCAAAGGTGATTCCAAGATACTTTACTGAGTCACTTTTTGGAATACTTTCTCCGCGGGCAATCACCTCTCCTTAATGAAAAAGTTACGTGCATTGATTTGTCAGAATTGACAACAATTTTCCACTTTTCAAGCCTATTAGTCAGCTGATCAAGCTCGTTTTGAACGAAGGATGATGCGGTGTAGGGACATTCACTAACGCCAAGTATTGCTGTGTCATCTGCGTAAGTAGCTTTTGTGACATTGTCGATTGTGGGCATGTCCGAAGTAAAGATAGTGTACAGTACTTTGGAACACCTATTATATAATAAGTTGGGGATTTGCCGAAGCAGACCACAGTGGGTCCCTTTTCGTCCCCTATTGGACAAAGGGTACTACTGCTCGGAGTACTCGTACGTGAGCATGCTCCTCGTGTAAGCATCCTTTGTCACCTCAAGCATATCCTTATAGGTTAGTTGACCAATCTCGGCTTCGCCAATAAATGGGCGTCGCAGAGTGGTCAATCTTATGCTTGCCAGCGCCGGACACTGGCACAGAATGTGTGCTGCTGTTTCCGACTCCTCTAGGCATAACCTACACGCATCGTCCTCGGTCAGAGTCATCTTCCCGAGATGGTACATGAAGGGACCGTGTCCTGTGACCAGTGCAGTAAGCCAGCTTAAAGTCCTTCGATTGTATCGGATAACTTTTGCTGCCTCACTACGAGACCACTTCACGGCCGCCTTTGATTGCCTGCAATTAACAGCTTCTTCCCACCTTTTACTGTGTTCCGAGTCCGTCCATTGTTTAATAAGGCCTGCCACCATATTGTCGCCTAAGGCGATACGTGGTTCTGGTCCACAGAATTCTTGTGCTGATCCTGTTCTTGCTAAAGAATCAGCTTCTTCATTCTGTTCTATGCCAGAGTGTCCTCTCACCCACATAAGTGTAAGCTCATTTGTCTGGGCGCACCTATTGAGTTTTGTAAGACATTCTATGGCCAACCTGGAAGTGATGTCTGTCCGTTGCATACACCTAATCACAGACTGATTGTCGAGAGCGATGACAATTTTCTTGCCACTGATCCGGCCATCTATCAGGTGGTCCAGCGCATGCACTACGCCAAACATTTCTGCCTGGTATACAGACACAAACCTCCCCAACCTCAGTACACAGGATAGGCTTAACTCTTTTGAGTACACGCCTGCCCCGGCCCGGCCATTCATCAGAGAGCCGTCTGTGAATATACTGATATCGCTACCAGCGATTTCTTCACAAACGGCTCCATCCGTTATAAGAGTTTTATAACATTTTTCTGTTATTTTTACTCTCTGCCTTCCATCCATAGGCATAAACGCCTCCCTGACATCTCTCTGTACAATATCAAGGATGCGAATATGACCATGCAGGGCCGTTGCCCCATGCCACGTAGCATTTCGCAACATCCTGAGGGCTGACAGCGCCGCTGTTTTCTTTATTTCTAAATCCAACGGCAGCATACCTAACAGAACCTCCATTGCGCTTGTTGGAGTGGTGCGTATTGCACCTGTTATTCCAACACACGCCAGCCGTTGGACTCTGTCCAGTCTCTTCTTAATGGTTTTCTGGCTGACTTTTGTCCACCAAATCACCGAAGCGTACGTGATGACAGGTCTAACCATCATAGTGTAAACCCATTTCATAGCCTCTGGGTTTAGCCCCCATTTGAGACCACAAACGCGTCTGCACTGGAACAGAACCCTCTTGGCTCTTTGAATCCTATCTTCTACATGCTCGTTCCAGTTCAGTTTGCTATCAAGGGTTACCCCTAGATATTTAACTTTCGTGGACATGTTGATTTCAGCTCCAAAAAGTCTGAGTGGTTCTGTACTCAGGCCTACCCTCTTTCTAGTAAAGAGAATATTGTCTGACTTGCCTGCGTTTACGGTAAGGCCTTGTTCTCGACACCACTCCTCCACCATTCGGAGTGCTCCCTTCATGATGTCAGAGATGGTGTCAATGAACTTGCCGCAGACCACCAACGCAATGTCATCTGCATACCCTATCGTGTGTATGCCCGATTCATCCAGTCTAACCAGTAGTGTGTCCACAGTTATGTTCCACAGGGTTGGCGATAACACCCCGCCCTGGGGACATCCTCTACTTACTCTACCTCTAGTCTTTACTCTACCATTCTGCATGTTGACAGCCCTGTGTTTGAGCATATTGTCCACCCAATTTGCTATCATTGGGCTTACATTGCGTTCTGTCAGGGCTTGCCGCAGCCTTCCAAAGCATATTTTGTCGAAAGTACCCTCGATGTCCATAAATGTGGCCATCGCAATGCCTCCTGAAAATACCTCCTTTTCAGTCACTCTTACCAATTCGTGAAGAGCACTCTCCGTAGACCTACCTGCTCTATATGCATGTTGGCATCTACTCAGAGGATTTTGCGTCAGCGAGGTGCTCTCAAGACAGTCAACCATCACTCTTTCCATCGTTTTCAGGAGAAAAGATGTTAGGCTGATTGGTCTGAACGACTTTGCCTCCGCATAATCTTTTTTTCCAGGCTTCGGAAGAAAGACAACTTTCGCCTCTCTCCAGACTCTCGGAACATACCCAGTCGCTAGGCAAGTAACGAATATACCCCACAGCCTAGGTGCAATGAGATCTTCCCCCCACTGCATCATAGCAGGGAATATACCGTCCATCCCCGATGTTTTGTACGGAGCAAATGAGCGTATAGCACTCCTCACCCCGTCCATAGTGATCATCCTTTCGGCTTCTAGCCTGTCAACCCTGTGCATTCCTTTCTTCAAGGGTGTCCACGGGTCATCAGACTTAAAACTTCCAGGAAAGTGCACCTCCATCAGAACTTCCATGGACTCCTCTAGGTTCTCTGCCATGGTTCCATCCTTCTTTCGGATCAGTCCCACTTTGGAGAATGGGTCTTTTGAAACCATTTTCTGAAGCCTACATGCTTCTGATATAGTTTCCATCCCAGAACAGAAGTCTCTCCACGACTGCCTTTTCCGTTGTCGTATGAGGTACTTCAGTTCCCTTTTCCGTGCCTTGTAATTTGCCCATGTTTCTGGGGTTCCCCCTCTCATGTGCAGGTTGAAGGCCTTCCTAACCTTCTTCTTCAGAGATTCGATTTCCGTGCACCACCATGGCGTTGGATCACCATCGTCTACTGAAAGTATTGGGCATGCCACCTCGTAGGCTTCGACCATGGCCGAGCTAAGGTGTTTGACATGACTTTCTACTTCCACCGTATTCCCTGGTACTTTTATCGCTTTTTGGGTCAGTGTTTCCCTCAACTTCGCCTTATATTTCGCAGGATCTGTATTCTTGGGAATCCTGACCTTCCTGCGATTCCTCTGGCGTCGGATTCCGTACTTGAATTCAAACTGTATGGATCTGTGGTCCGACATGGTTAGTCTATCCACGACCCTCCAATTTTTTATTCTGTTCAGAATCTTCCTGCAGATGAGAGTTACATCAATCACTTCCGCTCGCCTCGCATCAACGAAAGTCGGTTGTGCTCCTCTATTTGCTACCAACAGATTGTACCTCTCCACAAACTCAAGCAATTGCTCTCCTCTGTCGTTGTTGTTGGTGCTACCCCACGCAGTATTGTGCGCATTAGCATCACATCCTATCATCACTCCAATGTTCCTTTCCTCACAGTACTTTACCAGATTCTCCACCTCTTTTGAAGGTGGTTGGTCTGGAGAGTCGTAGGGAAGATACGCTGAAGCTACCATACAAGCACCTGTACCATCCCCGATTCTCACAACGGTGAGATCCGGGGAACATAGGTGTGGCATATGTACCGCTAGTATACCATGTCTCACCAAGATACAAGTCCGTCGTCTGCCATCTGTTACTGGTTGGTACAGCGTGGCCTTTCGCTCTGAGAGACCTTTTATTCTATTGTGAAGAATCCAAGGTTCCTGAAGCATTGCTATGTCAATTCCATCCTCCTCCATGCAACGCATCTTCATTGCTGATGCTGCCCTACTATGGTGTAGATTGAGTTGACACACAATGAGGTTTTCCTGGTACGGGCCCACCACCCGCCCTGGTGGTTCTTCCCTTGCAGGATTCCCCACCAGCCCCGTACCAGAGGTTCCATCGCACTCACCTTGCATCCTTTTCGAATTTGATGAGAGCTTGATCAAGGCCGCAGTTGAGTTTCCCTCCTGCCAACCTGATTGCCTCCATCTCATCCTTCCGGCACCACACGGTGAGCTTGACGCCTCCTTTCTTTGCATCTCCGAACTTCGTTACGTTACTAACTCTCCATTTAGAAGTGTCTGCAACGCACCGGTTCTGGGTCTGCAACCTCCTAAGGATGACCTCCTTGCCTTCAGAAGTTCCGTAGACAAAGATGAACATCCTTCTAACGTCCTTCAATGCGTACAGTCGGTCGATCCGCAACTCAGCCCCTTCCCATAAGTTCTTGAGCTTTGTCACGTTTCGGCACAGCCATACCTTGGATGATGGGTTCTTGCACTTAAGTACAATTATTCCATCCTCCAAGTTTGCATTGCCCACAAAACCTACATCGCCATCACTCTCATCGATGGTGTCGAGAGACTCCAAGAGAGCGGATTTAAAGACCGCTAACTGAGACTCTCCCAACTGACCATCGATGGAGCAATCTACGATGCCCATTAAGAGGTCTTTTTCTGCTACCATAGCATAGAATGTCCGGCAGCTTCCAATAACCCCTACCTGGTTTGATCTTCCTCCAGCTAAAGCCTTCGACTTCGCGTCCGCAACCCTTTGTTTTGGCAAAGTTTTACTACCGCTCGGTTTCTGGCTATCAGCCCTCCACGATTTGCCCTGGCTATCGACTTTTGAGGGTCGTCCACCAGCTCCCATCGTCCTTCCTTTATGTGGAAGGCTATCAACCTTAACAGGATGTCCACCTTCCCCATCCCCATCCTTAACCGAAGAGCTAACAGCCGTAAGCTGTCCACCTTCCGACTCACCGGTTCGAGTCGTCCCTGTAACGACTTCGCCGAAAGGTCCAGGCTGCTCCCTGAATCTTTTCCGCTCGTTCGTCTCCGGGGTGGACTCATCGCATGACATGCTTTGGAATTGGTCCGCCATTTTACTGACGGGGGACTCCAAAGCATTCTCCCCAGCGGTTGTGCCCGCCCTCTTTCGCTTCCTCCTCCGCTTCTGCTTCTCCCTAACACGGAGTCGCTTTGCCTCGGAATCAGCGTCGTTCCCTATCGCTGAAGCTCCGACGGGACTGGCTGACAATTCCACTCCTTTCGGAGTTTTATCGTCCACCAGGCCCGGCAGGTCACCTTGCGGCTTCCGGTACCCTTCCACGATTAAATCCTTTTGGGACTCCACCGCTTCAGGACTCGTTACCTCAGCGCACCCTTCCTTTTTTTTATTTTTATTTTCCATGAAAATCCCACGAGTTGGGGAGAAGTATACGGACCGGACGGACAGAGATCCCCATTATCCGCCCTACCCTACTAGTATACAACAGGGAGTGGGCTGCCCTGAGGAGACACCATTCGCGATCTAATACCCCTAGACCCTGCACCATCGGTGCTATCTCCCTCGGCATGGCGTCTACAACCTTAGAAATGGGGGGTGACTTTTAGTTCGTTGCTCCACAAAGCCTAACTCAATAGCCATTGTGTCTTTACAACTTAAGCCTCTACATCGCGTCAAGATTGTCACCCATTCGTAGAGGAACACCTATTAGTACAAGTACGCTGCCTTGTATTTCCTGGATTTCCGAGATTTCGTTCCAAAACTTGACATAGAAATGTCTATCAGAGAGATAGCTTCTACAAAAGCCGAAAAACGGCGCAGGTAGTATCTATTTAATTTTGTATAACAGTCCGCGGTGCAAAACGCGATCAAATGCTTGTTTCACGTCAAGAAACACAGATGATCAGTATTTTTTGTTTCAAGACTGTCCGTTATAACGTTCACTATTCTGTGACATTGTTCAAGAGTACCATGCTTGTGTCTAAAACCGGACTGATGTTCGGGAATGACGTTAAGGTTTTCCAAAGTAGGCAGTAATCGTCGCAAGAAAATTCTTTCGCGTATTTTTGAAAATGTTGTCAGCAAGCCAATTTGTCTGTGTGATGTAAGTAGTTTTTCTGGTTTACCAGGCTTTGGTATCAGTATCACTTTTGCACATTTCCATTGAGTTGGGAAATGTTCTAACCTTAATATGGAGTTGGAGCCTGTAAATGTTAAAAATGTGACAGATTTGCGTGATAAGTTCTTTACCACTTTACCTCCAATCATATCGTACCTTGACTGAAAAGGTTTAAAAATATCTTTCAGGTGGATTGCAAATGCTTCGGCGATATCTTTATCTGAGCGACACCATGATCCATTCGAGTTACTAATAGCGGTGATGCGTTTAAATGGTTTTTTTAAATACTTTTTAGCCTTCCACAGCAGGTGCTCATTCGTGGTGAGAGTTGTTGATTTTATTCAGTAGAAACATTTTTAAACTCATGAAGTAAATTTTTTAATTTTGTACACGCCTTGTTTAAGTTTCTTTTGTTTAATGGAGTTCTGTTATCATGCCACACCCTGCGCAATCTCCTTTTTTCATTTATTAATTTGCGTATTCCTGTTGAGACGTTAAAACCAGTGTTTTGTGGTTGGACCGAGTTTCTCGCAGTAGTTATATACGCGGCGTTATGAATAATATTCGTGAAGGATTCTACGGCACAGTCTAACTCATTATTCCTTTTTATTTTGGTATTAAGGCTTATATTTCTATCCAACAATGTTTTGAATAGTTGAATATTCGTTTTATGTGTAATCAATTGATGATTACTAATGTTTTGTCAAAAAATGCGAAGATTTACCAACACAGGTGTGCGATCGGAGCTAATATTGTTACTACTAATTATTTCCAAGCAGTTGCTAGGGATGCCGTGATATATAGCAAAGTCAAGAAGGTCGGGTACCTTACATGGGTCCGTAGGCCAATAAGTTGGTGCGCCAGTTGACAGACATAAAAAGTTATTGTGAGTAAGGCATTTATACAGTTCTCTACCTTTTGGATTAATGAGTCTTGAACCCCACCACGGATGCTTGGCATTAAAATCACCTCCTATGAAAAATCTACTGCCCAGCCCTGTGAGGAGTTGTTGATATTCAGTCCACATGATATTATGGCGTGGTGGACAATAAATAGATGATATGACTAAGTCACCAGTGTAACATATCACTTTGATGGACGCCACTTGAAAAGAGGCATTTTGGAAAAGGTTCAACGTAGAATATTTAATTGTCGACTTGATTAATATACCCGATCCTTCATGAGCTCTATTATCAGTATGATTAACATGTATTAGGTCATAATCTTTGATTCTGAAAAAAGACCTGATGGTAAAATGGGTTTCTGATATCAATAGTACATCGATAAAGTTTGTTTTTAAGAAAATTTCAACCTCATTGGTATGGTTGGAGAGCCCATTGGCATTCCATATTGCTAGGCGAAGGATTAATTGCATAATTTTGTCACAAGATCGAGAACGTACATTGACTGTGCCTAATTGTGTGGCATTTTTTGGTTTGGTTTTAAGAAGCTATCTGTAAACTTCGCAACCTTTGTAACTGGCAGTGTGCATTTCTTTGCGGTTGGCACATTTTGCGGGCAGATCTTTACTTTTAGGGCACTGGACAGTTGGATGTTCAAGTCCACATTTAACACAAACATAATTTTTCCTGCAATAGGACTTAGTATGTCCAAACTTTTGGCAGCGATGGCATTGAGGGATATCATTAAATTTCATTGGAGGCTCAATATTAACTATAGCATTAAGAAGCACTTTAATTTCATAGATTTGTTTATTATTTGAGTTAGGCTCCAAATCAATAAAAAAGATTGGAAGTGGCTGCTTGCTAATACGGCTCCTCAAATTGCTTATGCATCTTACTTTGTGCCCCAAATTTTCCAAGTCTTCTTTAATATACTTCAGTAGGTGTTGTGTGGTGTAGGTTTTTTACTACAACCCTATATGCCTTCTCTTGTTTGAGCTGGTACGTGTGGAAAATAATTCTTTTTGCATCTAGATACCTGACTATGGCTTTGTATGAATCGAAAGATTTCGTATTTAATCGTATTTGCCCATCTTTTAATGACTTATAGTTGAATTCATCATATTTAATTATTTTCTCAAGATCAAGACACGAATATCAGAAACGTTAGGAGTATTTATTGGTGGAGGCTTGTGTTCAGCTTTATCATCACTGTCATTGATAGTCTAAACGAAAAGAATGAAATAATAAAAGCTTTCCACATTAGTTTTTAACATTTTCGCAAAGCGTTTATAAAATGTTTGAGCCATTGGCTACTAAAACTAAAAACATGAGTAAACTTTTAAGTTTGTTTTTTAAAACTAAGAACCTCAAAGCTTATATTTTCCATTAAAAAGTCTTTTAATGTTCGTTCTTCTGCGACTGTCCATTTTTTATTTGTATTACAGCAGTTGGGTTTTGCGCTTGGCTAAAAATATGTGGAGTGATGTTACTAATGAATTGTAACAAATAACGGTAATAACAAATTCGTAACAAGAAAAAAAAGCACTGGTGAAATTCAACAAACAGACAAACATACCAAACGTGATTTTATTGTCATAAATTAGATTTATGTAGAAGGCAGCAATAAAAATTTACAACTGTAGTGAAAAAATAGGACAATACAACAATTCGACAGCTTGTGAAAACCCTAAATGATTGCTCAACTTGTAAACTACCACTCGATAAACAATTAGTTATCCAGACATAAACACAATAAAAAAAAGATAAAAGTACAAAAAATCATCAATCAGTAAATATTAAAGTTAAGGACCACCAGCTAGGGTGGCTGGGACCAGCAACAACACTTACCAAAGTGCCAACATATTCTTGGCTTTGAGTGGTGCACAAATATAAAAACATAAAACGCTGAAAAAGTGTATGTGCTAAATTATCTACAAGATATAGAGTGAAAACAACAGAGGTTGAAAAATAAGTTTAAGGTAAGGGAACGGAAGCGGATGAGCACCATAATTCTCGAAAGGATAGCTAGTACAGGTACGCTCAAGTAGCCGGAAGTAAATGAGCTTGAATGGGGCGGACCAAAAAAAAATGAAAATTGAAATTAATAATTGATGCAGATTTACAAACGAAAATGAAGGAATGAGTACCTACAGATGAGCACATACAATGGTTAGGGGAGGTATAAAATTTGATATTGTAGATGAAAAAGTTTAATGGACAAACATAAAAAAAAGATAGTGAAAGTAAAAAAAAAAACACCGTTAAGGCCAAGCAATAAGAGGTACAAAATGGAATAAAAGCAAGAACTGCTGGCTAGCAAGGACTTGCATCCAAAGGATTCGGATGGACATTGATGGGCAAGGCTGAGAACATAAAAGAAAAGTGAAAATATATAAATGAAATAATGCAAAGAAAAAAACAGAAATGCCAAAACCTGTACTAAAAATGATAGAGCTAATAAAAATGAATGCGAGTAAAATAATTTTAACTTTGAATTTTTATTTGTTGAGAAAAGCGAGCCACCATCCAAATTATTATTGAGAAATAAGGAGGCGAAAATCATTATTATTTTTTAATAAGATATCCTCTATAATGGTTAGCTTATAAATAAGAAAATAAATTATATTCTGGAAATGGCAAAAAAAAATACGATTAGTAAAGAAAAAGGAAATGAATTCTTATAAGGAAGGATGTGGCTACCTTAATTATGGGAATTTCAACAAAAAGAAAACACAGTAAAGTTTGACTTTTAAAACATTATGCAGACATTTTCTCCTTGAAAAAATTTCAAGATGTGTGGTTTTTTGTTTTTGCAGTATAAGTATAACACAAAATAACAAAGTTTTATCAAAAGATTCTGGTAGAAAGGTACTTTTATGGTTACTTTTTAACATAAGCCTGTAAGAAAGGACGCTAGAGTATGCTACAGTGTAAAATTAAAAAGCAGAAATGTGAGCAAAAAACTATGCGGTTCAAAATTCTCGTTCACTTTTTCAACTTTCAATTGAAATGATTAAAAGTGAAAATATGCATTCCATCCAAAAACAGTAGGAATTTTTGACTTTGTTTGGTGCAAAAAAGGAGTAAAAGTTATTTATTTATTTATTTATTAGCTTACACGGATCTAAAGTCAAAATTATGAGGACATTTTTTTAACACAACTTTGGAATGGATTCCAATGAACTCCATTTATTTGAAACAATACTACTATAATACAGTACAAAACTATAATAATATAAACAAAAATAATGATACAGTGACTCACAACGAAAGTCGGGCAGGCATCTCTGAGCACTTTCGCTTTGGTTTCGCAAATGAAAATTTAAGAAGAAAATTTCAGTTTTTATTTTTTTCAAAATGAACAAAATTACACATAAACATAATTAAAAAATTAGAACGTAACGGTGAAATAAAATTAAGTAAAAAAAGACTATAAAAAATAACTCACATTGAAAGTCGGGCAAGTGAAGAAAAAAATACAAATCGTATTCAATAAACCATTATTCCTACTTAAAACTTTTTACTACTGTGAATCGAAAAACTGAAAAATACACATTTCTCGAAAAGTTTCACTGGCAGAAAAGCAGCTCGTGATGGATCATTATTTGAAAGGAAAAATTTCACAAATTGTCTCAAAAAGTATAATAAGACAATACGATATAATCAAGCGTTATAAACAAGTTAAGAGAATATGCAATAAAGAACTCACAATAACTTCAAATAAACTTAGCTCCACAGATAAAAGGTATGTTTTAAGAGAAATAAAAAGATACCCATTTTTATCTGCACCAAAACTAGCGGTCATGTTAAAACTAAATTTGGAAAAGAGTGTACACTCGGAAACAATTCGAAGAGTTTGAGAAAAACTTGTTTAAATGGAAGAGTAGCACGAAAAAAGTCATGTTTTTATTAGTAATATTTCATGCGTGAACAAATTTCATGCGTGAACAAATGACCAAAGACTCTTCATTCTGGAGCAAGGTTAATAAAACAATACATTACTTTAGCACTTTTTGCTAAAGGATGATTTTTTTGCTATTTACCATGTGGCAAAGCCAAAAATGCTCAGTGAGGTTTGCCATTTAGTCATGCATAGACTAACAAACGAACAGCTCTTGCAAATTATTAAATTTTATTATCAAAATTCGTGCTCTGTAAGAAATGTTGAAGATCAACTCGTTTATCGAAAAATTGTCTTCAGCGACGAAGCTCATTTTTGGCTCAGTACTTCAACAAACAGAATTACCAAATTTGCTTCAAAGAGCAGCCTGAGGCAGTTCAAGAGCTGTCAATGAATGCACCGTGAAAAATGCACTCAAAAATATCTGCTTCCCTTAAATTAAGAAACTGTGACTTTAATTCATATTCATGGGATTTTCTATATTCCATAGAGGTTTTTCCTTAATGTAGAGAGTTTTAACATGATTTAACCACCTCACGTCTTGTTGTCGTTGCAATGTTATCAATAAAGCTTCTTATTTTTGAAGACAAGTTTTTACTTAAATATAAGAGATGAAGGTATGATAAAGCTAAATTTCCAAAGACTGTATACAAGCAAAAATAATATAAACAAAAACTTTATTGATATCAAGTACACTTGCAATAGCCTACATCAAGATTTCTTAAATTTGGAAAAATATAAGTTACAATACTTGGATATTTCAAGGAAATACATGTAAGTTTTTTTTTTTGTACACCACAAGTGATTTATTTTAAGGATGCTTTGCTTATATTTCTAGAAAAAATACTTTGAAATAACGTACAAAGCGCATGATTCTTAATGAAGCAAATTAAGCGACGATTGTTCAACAACTGCGATGGTCGAATGGATAAGCTCATGCACTTACACTCATGCGCCTGAGGTTCAAGTCTCCGGATAATGGTCATTTTTCAATTTCATTTAATGTTAATAATAATAATGTTTGCAGTTTTTCATCAGTATAAAAATCATGGTTCTCACAGGATGCTGTAAAAAATCTTAAAATAGCTGTTTTTTTTTTGCAACAATTGCAACATTTTTCCAGGGATTCGATGAAAAATGTCTTATTTTCAGAGAAAGTGTTTCTCGTTGTTAAAGCCGATGATTAATAAACGGTAGAAAATTTTGTATTTTAAGAGAAATTGTTTCTCTTAGTTATAGCCGATGATAAATAAACGGTAGAAAAACTTCCTAAAATATACTAACATTTGAACATAATAGCGATAAGTTTCTTTAATTTAGCGAAATAGTTATTAAATGATTGGTTAATTTTCCTAAAATATTTTCCACTTCTGGTGTCAGTTTAACGAAAAATATATACTTAATTTTAGAAAATCGCCCATGATGCTAAATGAATCCCGATTTAATAACGATTGGGTGCCTGAATTTCTGGAAATTTTTTTCTGAGTACTTTGATGGTTACTGTAGCCGCGGGCAACATTTATATGAAATAATCTTAAAAACAGTGAATGGCACTATTGTAGTATTTCCGTTTTTTTCATTTTTAAACACCTAATGCTTAATAAATCACCCTTTATAAACATTTTTTACAGGTTAATTTTACCGCTGAGAATTTATTTAATTTATTTATATTTATTATGTTGACTTTATATGATTTAAATACAAACTCTAAATGTTTGATAGTTTAAATCATACTTTGTTGTTGTTGTTGTTTCTTTGGAAAGATTCCTTAGAACAATTTATTGTTCTAACTTTGACCTTAGGCTCAATAAACGATTTTAAACTATCAAACAACTAGAATTTGTATTTAAAATCAAGTATGATTTAAACTATCAAACATTTAGAATTTCTATTTAAATTATATAAAGTCAACATAATAAATATAGAGGTCATTTAGGAAAAAATGTTTATCAAATGGTAGAGATCGACCAAACGGAAACAGCTAAAAACAAAATCAGCAAAAATCTAAAAACAACTTCAGTAAACATGCTTTGTTAGTGCAGACTTCCAGCAGGCTGTTGGACTACATATAATAACATAAGCATAGAGACTAAAGTAAAGCAAGAATACAACAACAAATGTGAAATTATGAAATTGAGGAAAACTGAGAAATTGACACTTCAAATCTCATCGCCCCGGTGGTGCAGTGCGTTAATGCGCGCTTGCACTGGTATCACAAAGATTTCTGATGACGCCTTTAGCCGGGCAGAAATTGCAATCAGATCAGCTAGTGATTTTTTCCTTTTCATATTGAAAAAACTTTGTTGTTGTTGTTTCCTTGGAAAGATTCGTCAGAACAATTAATTGTTCTAATTTTGACCTTAAGCTCAATAAACGATTTTAAACTATAAAACAACTAGAATTTGTATTTAAAATCAAGTATGATTTAAACTATCAAACATTTAGAAATTGTATTTAAATCATATTAAGTCAACATAATAAATATAGAGGTCATTTAGGAAAAAACTTTAATTTATTTATATTTATATTCATTTATATAATAAACAAAAAATCTGTTTCTTGACATTCTCTTGCCGCATGTAAAAGAAAGTGCGCGTAAATAAGGAATCTTAGTCAATTTTGAGTCTCGGAAAAAATTTCGTTTATCATATTTTTTATATATAATGATGGCGCTGAAGTTGGTGTGCTTAAAAAAAAGGTGAAAATCGGAACACATCATAGCTTGGCTCCAGAGCGTCTGAAGAAAAAAATCTGAATGCATTCGAAAACGGACCCTTGAATGCACTTATATTATCAAAATAAAGTTAAAATATGGAAAATTAAGATAATTATGAAGCGTTGGAAAAAAGTTGAAAAATTTACCTTATTTTTGATCAGATTTTTGCGTGTAAAAACAAGAAAAATTTTCCAAAGGCATTTATTTTGGTAAAAGATGTGTAGAATTACATTACAAGCAGATTAAAGCAAAAAAAAATGAAAATCAGTTGATTAGATTGCTTGCAGTAGTGTGGCCCGTTTTGAAAAAGTATGTTTCGAGAAAAACGCGTCACTCTGGTTAGTTAAAGGTACTCTGCAGCACTGGGTTCTAAGGCCCATAGAATCTATTTTTAATGCGGGATTGATTTAAAATTTTTTTTACATATTTTTGAATAGTTGTACAACAATAAACAATTAAAAAATAAAGCACGTACATAAGTCCAGTTCACGGTCATTTGTGTTTAAACATTTAATAACACGCACACCAATTACATAAATAAGTCATTATATAAAAATAAAAATGCAGTAGTCCTTAAAACAAAAATTTCGAATGTTGAAAAGGAAAAAATTCAAATTTAATTAAGTTAAATTAGTTTTCAAACAAACTAAGATGAAAAAATCAGCCAAAATAGCAACAAAACTTTAAAGATGGAAATTTTGACTCACGAATTTTTTCCACGAATCGACACAACTGTAACTAAATAGTTTAAAATATTATTTTAACACGTCATAAAGGGTTCAATAATTTTTAACTTTAAAAAGATAATAAAACTCAAATAAAAGCATAGTTGAAAAGTGAACTTTAAGTAAAAGAATATTATCGTTTCGGTTGAAATCATTTTGTGATTGAAAACATATGCAAGACTCAACACAAAAGTTAAAAAAGAGTACTTAGAAGTTACAAACTTTGTTTTTAAACTTAAAATTACTACATGTATATTGACTTCAACCAAAAAAATTCTGCAAATTAAAACTTTTTAGTTGAAAAAATATTTATATATATAAAATAATTTTGATTTTAATATCAAAATTTTTATAAATATGGTTTAAATTTTAACTAAATTTCGACCGTGTTTGTCAAATATACAAATAAGTTTTCTTACTCTCTTTGAACATAAAAAAATTGCTTAATTAAAAACCCTTATCAATTTTTGCTCTCCTTTACAAATCTGTTTAAATGAATGTGTAATATTAGGAAAAAATTTAAAAATGTAGTGCAGTGTTATTAAGAGTTTTTTGTTCCAACAGAATTAAGACTTGCGTTTTTTTTTTTTTTTTTTTGGCAACGAAAGGTTAAAGGTTTGCCTTGTCCCAAAAACGCAAAGTCATTAAAAAATTATGTAACCCAAACACTTACTCCTGTATGAGCTCTTGTAATTAAAAGCACACATACATACTGTTACTCATATAATTATGAAAATATAATGTGCTACCCGAGAAACTTTTTTACAGAGTATTTAATATGATCTCTTAACATGTGTTTTAGGAAAATTTATGAGTGTGCTTTTATTACTATGTTATATATATACATCTTTATATAAATATGTGTAAACTAATTTAATACAAAGACGCCCTAGACAATATGATCAGCAATATACAAACTTACTCAATTTAATACACAGTTATTTCATTACTGCTTAAAACATAAACATGAGTTTTGGTGATTTTTTTAAATTTGCTATTGGCCGCAATAAATATGTTGTTGTTTTCGTTTTTCTAAGTTATGCAAAATTTTAAGTGGCTACAGAGATTGTTTTATTTAGGTATTTTGTTTTTCTTTTTGAGTTCTTAACAAATATTGTTGCTTAAGTTTTTTAACTCCACTCATGCTTATAAAAAACAACAATTTGTTCTGTTGTCGCAACCTTGTTTGTGTTTGTTAGCCCGTTTTTAGTCGACTCTGCTTTAAAATATGTTTTTTTAATGGAGTTGTTGGATATGTTTTTTAATATATATCAATGTTTTTCACATATTTTAATTTGGTTTTTTGCTCGTATGTACCTTTTGTAAAATTGTAATAAAATTATAATTAAAACGTTTTTTAAAATACAAAGTTATTTTGACCATGATAAATGCCTTTTGTATTGTAACGACCAAATGCTCGATACAAATTATATACTAGTTACTAGCAATTATAAATCCTTAATCGCGGAATTTTATTTACAAGAAAATATAAAAATTTGAGAAACTATAAATGCAACTGCAATGTAAACGATAATTATTTTAATTATCGAAATCACCCTTTTTTTATCTCTCTCTATACACTTTAAAAGACTACCTTTTAGTTTGTTTTGGTTTGACCCTTAAATGAATCTATTAACTAGGCCGTTCAACTTTCATGAAATTTTGAAAGTAGCAAAAGTCTTACTATACTATCGTTTTTTTACTATTTATTTATTTATTTATTTATTTATTTATTTAATTAAATGTAAGCGCTTGCAAGAATAAACTTATAATTAAGCACTGATTACATATATGGCGATAATATCAACACAAAAATATGAGATATAAAACATAATCTTGAATAAAATTTAAAGTTAAAATTACATATGGGAAAAAGTTAAAACATTAACAATTTTTTAAAATTGAACCAAAGGTAATAACTGAGATTTATAACAAATATAAATAATAAGACAAACAAAAACCTAAAAAAACGGGGAAAAATTAAAAGTATAAGATTAAAAGGATATTAAAGGAGAGAAAAAAAAGAAAACGAAATAATATAGCTTAAGTTAAAGTGAAGACAAATAATCTGATAGCTTAGATTTAAAAAAGGTTTGCATTGCAAATACGCTGTAAAGAGAATGGAAGCGAGTTCCAAAAACATATAGAATTAACAAAAAACTGCCGTTCTGATGCCAAGCAGGCGTGTCTAGGTTGAACCAAGTTATTACCGCGCTGAGATCATAAAAATTTTAGTTTTTCATATAAATAAAGAGGCTCCTTAGTAAAAATGATGTTATGCAAGAAGACTAACGCCTTCATGTTCAGGACATGGTCAAAAGTCAAACCGAATATTTGTTTTGCATACTGTGATATGCGATCAGTTCGTTTAAGTCCGAAGACATAACGAGCGATTTTGTTATAAGCAACGTTCAGCTTGCGCTTACTTGCAGAGTCACAGTATGCGAAAATTTCAGATCCATATAGTACGAGATACGTTTTTGCCAGTAGCATTCTAATGTTAAAGGGGGTGAAATATTGTGTAGCCCACAGGCTGCGGAGCATACCGAAGATTTTTCCCACTGTGATATTGACATGATTTGTCCAATTCAAGGTACTGTTGAAAGTAATGCCCAAATTTTTCGCCGACTTCATGACTTCAATACATGATCCGTTTAGTATGACTTCAGGTAGAATTGAAGAGAAATTATGTTTCCTAGCTATAACTAAACATTTTGACTTGTTTGGATTGAGGCATAAACCATTAGCAGAAGCCCAATAATGAATTTTACGTAAATTTTCATTCAAACTTGCGACACAATAGTAAACATCAGACTTGCGACAGCTAGTATACAATTGCACATCATCAGCGTACATTTGTATGCCACAATTATGCAGAATAGAGGTTAAGTCATTTATATAAACTGAGAATAAGAGCGGACCCATTATAGAACCCTGAGGTACTCCACGTTTCACACTTTTAGCTGCTAACTAATTTATTTGAATAAGAAGTTTGGTTTTCTTTTCAAATTTTTTTTAAAAGATAAATTAATGTTGTTTCTTTTGTTTAATTTATTTACATTTGTTGTTTTATGTTTATAATAAAGTGAAATATAAGATATTTTTAAATATTTTCTGTTTTCATTCGGAAATGTTGAACTTTTCTGAAATATAAAAAATCATAACGTTCTTTATTTACTTATTATAGAATTTAAATATTTAAAAATTTTACAAACATCTTTTATTAGGGATCGTCATATTCTAACTTGATTTTTTTTTCGATCTGGTTGGCTACTGATTAGCTCGGTTCTGTAACTTTTTTCATCGTAGTTCTCACCAGATTTTTTCACTTTGACGTCAATTTAATGTCATTCTCACTCGTACTATCTCTGTAATAAAATGAGAGTAATCGGTGACTCGAGTGGCAGCCGTAGCCTAGTGGGTAGAGTGCGTGGCCCCTAAACTAAAGAACCGCGGTAGCCCGGGTTCAATTCCAGCTCAGACAGAAAGTTTTTTCAATTGAATTAATTTTTCTGTTCGGTCGTCACCTCTCTGCAGACAATGGCAAACATCAGAGAGTAAAAATTGCCATGTAAAGCTTCTTGAGGACATAAGCCGTTTGGAGTCGGCATTAAACACGGTAGGTCCAGTTCTCGATCATTTGTGATCAAACATTTAAAAACACGCACAACACAATTGATCAATAGAAGCTAGGTCAAAGTCCTTTCAAGGGCTGAAATGGCCAGTTTATTTTTTTTTTTTCATAATCGGTGACTCGTCTACTAAACTAAAATATGAGACTCGAATCGATTGCAGTTCTCACTATGTTCTTACTTGGTGAGAAAAATTTTTGCTTGCTTATGCAACAGTCATATTCAATGCATTTTTAGAAATTAATGTATCCACGTTACAAATACTTCTACCGCGTACAAGGCAACAACTTAAATTTTTCATGTAGATTATAAATATATTATTAACACAATTTTATATGCACTACAATGTATAAATTATTGAATAAATAAACTGAAATATTTTATAACTAAATTTATTCCATTAAATATCATTGCATTAAGCAACCGCATTAAAATTATACTCAGATGGCAATTTGTGGATAAGTTTTATGTATTTAATATCAGCATCACTAAGTGTTAAATTGTTTAACATCAAAACAAGTAATTGTCAGCATAAACAATTTAATGGTGTATATCCGCCATTTTCATAAATAGGGCGCTTACAATATTTATATTTGTTTTTTATTTATTGTTTCCTCATAAGATTTTACACAAAGTGGCCTTGCACTTGTTGCAATTTCATATATTCCCTTTATCTTGTGTATCTTTTTCATCACGGACCACTATTTATTCGCTTATCAGTTACAGAAACACTAGTTTTCGCAAAAGTGAGTATTTAGATGAAACACTGTGACTTCAGAAAAAGTGACTATTTGTCACAATAGTTACAGAACCAAGCTACAGGTGATTTTTTTAATCATGACATTACCAAGTGTTTCCATTAAAAATACAATTACTTAGTCTGCATTAGAAATAATGAATTTGTCTTGGTGCTGTATTATGTACTTTTTAGTGTTGTTAAATATTTTATACTTTTAAAAATATAAAAATAAAAAAATTAATTTTGTGCATTTCTTTTTGCCAAAAAGCTCAAATTAAAGTTAGAGTTATTAATGGCATCTGCTTTTAATACAGCTAAGTTTCGGGATCAAGAATTTCCAATCTCGAAATCCCGGAATTTGCCAAAACCCTTCGAGATTAAAAGCCCTACTTGCAACCCTCCACGCTTTTACTCGCTATATGAATACGAATTTTGCTTTATTAGCATGATTATTGAAGCAAATAGTTGAAGTTGCAGTTTATTACACGTTTTTTGCCGTTCTATTTGAAAGAAATAAAAAATATTTCAGTGGAAAGTTGATTCACAAATATGTTTAAAAAAATATATAAATTTTTTTTAATTTTAATTCAAAACTGCAGCAATTAAAAATCCAAAATGATAAAATTAAATTTATTTTTTTTTAAATCTTGAAAATTCCATAAACCGTTAAGCATTACAATTTTTACATAGGTGTTTTTGGGTAGGTTGAGTCTTTTGGTGCTATTTTTTTTTTGTTTTTTCTTAAATACAAAATGGCGCTGTAATACTATTTATAAAACAGCGAAATATCTTAAAGCCCTCATCCACTTAGCATGAAAACTTTTACGTTCCTGTTTTCGGGAACGACAATTCTTTAGGTCAAGCCCGTAGATAAGGGGATTTTAGGGGCTAAAACTTATGTTTGTATACCTTATGTTCCAGAAGGTATACAAACATAATATATTAGCATTAATAATGTTACCAACTATGCTTACTTTGTAAGTATCATACTTATTTTCAGCTTCATATACTTACTAAAATTCCATGCTTATAAGTATACTTACTTTTAAGATTTATACTTATTCATGCTTACTTTACAGCTCTGGTTGAACTTTTGCTTGCATAAAAAGTTTGGAAATTGGAGTCAGCAGCGTTAAAAATAAAGACACTGGAGACAATTTTCTTTGTAAAAAATAATATGTATCGAATTTTACAAATTTTTTAGGACAAGACTTGACATATTAAACAATATTTCCAGCCAAGACAAATACGATTCCAAGCAAACATAAAACAAACCAGTTAATGTAGCACGTCAATTCAGTGACAGTGAGGGCGAATAATGATCACTTTGCTTTGATCTCTGTATACCTTTTAGGCTGGGTCGATTTGTTTGGAGGTTAAAAAATTGATGTTGCCTGAGCGATTGGGGCCATAGGGGTGCAATTTACCCCATCACATCTTCAATTTTGCGGATTTTTTTCTTTAGAAATTTTTTTCCAAAAATGTTTGTATATAAACGTGCACAGATAGAACAATAATGATGCCAGAAATGAAATCCTCGTACCCGATTCAACCTAAACCCGGTCTCACATTTATACGTTTTTAAACAAAAATTGATTGTAAAAAATTCCTAAAGAAAAAAATTCACAAACTTCAAGGTTTTTGACCATCACGGCTGAACCACAAAAGCTATCCACCTTATATTCACATATGTTTGTGTGGTCTCCGAAATTTTTTCTTTTTTTAGATCCCCTAGGTGGCGCTGAAGTCGCTTTTTATCGGTTTATAAATACAATTTTTTTTTAAAGCGACCACAGCGCCACCTAGGGGGATCTAAAAAACGATAAACTTTTGTATTAAAACGTATCAATGTGAGATCGGTTTTAAGTTGAATCTGGCATCAGTTTTGTTCTAGCTGTGCACGTTTATATACAAAAATTTTTGGAAAAAAAATCCTAAAGAAAAAAATTCACAAAATTGAAGATGTGATAGGGTTAAGTGCACCTCTATGGCTTACTTTTTTTAATAACTTTTCATGCCCGATCCAGGCAAATCGCCCAGGCAACATAGGCTTGCAAATCGTCCCAGCCTAATTCATTTGAATCTGATTTTTTAATTTTATTTTTATTTCACTACTTTGAAAGTACGTACTTCTTTTAACTTTTTGTTATGCTTTTGTTTGTTTTCAAACTATTTTATATATATGTAATATACCCACCGAACCATATGTGAATGTTTTGAGTACGTTTTCAGGAAAGAAATTTATTTTTTGTAAATTTTTGTTTTTTTTTATTTTTAATTTGTATGATCAATGTTCTTGCTAGAGAAGATTAAATTCGTGAAAATTTATTCCATAACAAAATGTTAATTATTAAAGAGTGCATTTCTATAGTTAGTTTTTTACTCGTCTTCGAAAAAAAGGTTCACTTTTGAGAGGCAATTCAGTCCGGCGAATGAGTTAAAGTTAAAAATTGTTAATGTATGAGTGCCGAAAAATAACTTTTCAATAGTTTTTTTCAACTTGTTTCCGAACAAAAAATAGACAGTTGATGATTCTTTTATTAACTCACTTCTGAAGAAAAAAAAGTTCGCATTTTATTCCGACGAATGAGTCCAAAAAGGTTCATTTATGAGTGTCGAAAATGAATTTTTCTACCCGGAAGAATTTTAGTTTTAGTTAGATTGCCTACACAAAACTTTTCGAGAAAAAAAAAGAGGGCATGACAACAATTACGGAATATTGTGGGTTCTATTAGTTCTTATATTAGTAAATAATATCAAGAAAATATTAAAATTTTTTTACTTATTTTTACTTACTTTTACTTATTTTTAAAAATAATACTTACAAATACTTACTTTTCAGTGTTCTAAGTAGCAAATATACTTATTTTTTAATAATATGAGTTGATGGCATTAAGCATTAAGGAAGCTACAACGCAGCAGCGTAAGAAGTTGCAAGCCACAAGGTTACGATGGTGGGGCTGCCATGAATAGTGCACTATAAGGAACACAAGCGTCCATATGTAACGAAATCAGAGTTGGGCGTAGTGCACTAAATTTGCAGTTTCAGCTTACATGTACTGATAGTGTAAAATTATTCTCTATCTTCTATTATTTTTGACTGCTGAATTGAAAAATAAAAGCCTCACTATACATGAGTGATAGTGATAGTGAAAAATTTCTCACTCAAATTCATGTAAGAATAGTGGAAAAAAAATGTTTACAGCTTAGTGGAAATACTTCCACTAATAGTGGTACAGCACAGAATGTTATCACTCAATTGAAAGAAAACAGGAACAGTTTACTAAACTAAAATATAAAAATATTAAGTAAAACAAGAAAAATAAGCTATGCTAACAAATATTTGCTGTAAGCGATTTAACTTTCATGAAATTATTATTTTAAATAACACCAATTTTATTTAAACTGTCTATCTGATCCTAGCTTGGTGATGCTCATTCAGAGCTGTTGTTGTTTTCTTCGTAAACATATATGACCAGCGCTCGAAAAATAATTTTTCTTAATTATAGATTTTTTTAAATCGAGTCTAACTGAAATAGTTTTAAAACCAGTCATATTTGAAAGTTGAGTGGAAAAACTTTCAATTGCAGCTTTCATTTAGTGGCTGTTCAAATTTTGCACTATTTGAGTGTAGTGGAGATTTAGTAACTACCACTCAATTTAGTTATAGTGCAACAATATAACACTACCACTAAAATCCCTAGTGATAGTGAAGGGATGCTTCACTATCACTAAGCTGGTAAATAAATAGTGAAAAATATAATTTATTTCAATATATTTTAGTGCTAGTGAAAGGCTGAGTGCACTCAACATTTAGTGCACTACGCCCAACTCTGAACGAAATAATCTGATCTTGCCACGTATGTTCGTTCCATGTCTCATTCACTAAACCTGTGAATTTTTGGGATTTTAAAAAATATTATTGATAAATTGTTCTTTACGCCCAAATACTTGTCTGATTTAAAAAAAATTAAAAAAATTTCTTCCAACTAGATGGGTTGCAAAACATAAGTCTATAAATACTTATCAAGAGCTACAGGATGCTGATATTGAAGCTGTTGACATCGCAACCCTTAAATGAAACAGGAAACTGAAACTCCAACAGAATCACATAAATTTTTCTATCTACTACTACATTCTCATACTTATTTCAATGTCAAAACTTGTGAAACAAGGAAAAAAATATGAACATTTTAGTAACTGCATGTGAAAGAAAAAGATGGTATCATTATTAAAAAATCATGTCTTTTACCATGGCTAGTTTCGCTAAAAATAAAAAAAATCACATGAATTAAGATTGTGAGCTTTAGACAGTCTGTTTCGGAAATCGCTACATATTCCTCATCAGTAGTCTTTGAGTGATTAAGCTGTGATCAACTCACTGTTTAAACTAGCATATGAATGTACAGATCCTCTAATTCATTCTCATGAATTGTATGGCTGCTCATCATATGACACTTCAAAGCAGGAGGCCATTTTAGATCACCGCCATCAACTCTATCAAGGGTTGCCATCTGTTCTAGTTGCTTCTTCATTTATTTCAATATTCATTGGAATATTCATTGGAATATTGAAATAAATGATTCACTTGATCTAAAGCTCACAATCTTAATTCATGTAATTATTCAATAGATCATAAAAATTAATTAACTTAACTATGGCAGAGCACGGCCAAATAAGTTTAATTAATGTCAAATTAATTAAATAAATAATAATTGATCGATTTTTCGGTCAAAGTCATGTGTAATTGAACATTTGGTTGTGAAAATAGCCACCTTTCAGTTAGAACACTAGCTTCTGGCGAAGCAAAAACTCGTTTCATTTCTATGGTGCATTTCGACAAACAATCTAACACCAATGAATATTGAAATAAATGAAGAAGCAACTAGAACAGATGGCAACCCTTGATAGAGTTGATGGCGGTGATCTAAAATGGCCTCCTGCTTTGAAGTGTCATATGATTAGCAGCCATACAATTCATGAGAATGAATTAGAGGATCTGTACATTCATATGCTAGTTTAAACAGTGAGTTGATCACAGCTTAATCACTCAAAGACTACTGATGAGGAATATGTAGCGATTTCCGAAACAGACTGTCTAGTCAGCTAAGTGATTGACTCTATACAGAGTTGTTGTTGTTGTTGTTGCCCTCTTGAAAACTCACTTGATCTAAAGCTCACAATCTTAATTCATGTAATTATTCAATAGATCATAAAAATTAATTATAAAAAAATCAACTTCTGCATTAAAAAAATTACAAAATCTTCAAATTGCTTGCTGTTGCAATGCTTCTGCCCTACTTAAGAAGGCTGCGTCAATAAGCTTGCTTGCCAATATCAATAATGCAGTGAGCAGTTGAACATTCGCCGCTCACTGCGCATCATCTAATTCCACTCCCGAAGTTGTCGCCACAAAAGTAACAACTAACAGTAGTAGCAGCAACAAAAAGAACAAACAACAACAACAACAATTAAAAATATTATAATAAATTTAAAACATTTGTTTAGAGACCAACGAGTTACATGCATTTTTATTTGTAAAGGAGTCCATTATATAAAACTGATTTTTACGTTATATCTAATGGTTACATATAACTGAGTTTTCAATTAGACTAGTAAAATTTGGTTACATATAACCTGTATTTATGTTAACCTTAACCAGAGAAAGCAAGCGAGAAAGCTAAATTTCTTTGGTATTGGAAATTCAACAAAAGCAACGTGTGAGAAGGGGATGCCAAATCACACGTCTACATGAAATTCGGTTACTTTGTTCCCGAGGCTCTTCCTGGCGTAACCGAAACTTTGTATGAAGAGGAAGCCAAAATTTCAGTTTATAAAAACCGTTATTTCATTGACATATTTCAGACTCCATCCCGCTCGAGAATCTCTGAAAACTCAGTCCAATCTAAATAAATTTGTGATACAGAGTGTCTTTTCACATTCGTTCTGGTTTTTTGTCCTAAAAGTTAATATCAAAAACTGAAAAAAATTAAATAAGCATATTTATCACAAGTTTAGTAACTTCAATTGAAATTTTTAAAAATTATATTACACTTAAGTTATGTTGAAGAGTTGCCATTTTTAAATATTTAAAATTTTTAAAAATTATATTGCACTTAGGTTATGTTGAAGAGTTGCCATTTTTAAATATTTTAAATTTTAAAATGACTATATATTGTTTTAAAGTTATTGAAGTCATTTTAAATGAAAATATTTTTTATTTTAATTTGTAATGATTTCTTTTTTGTTTTAAATGCCAGACACAGGCACTTTAGGGATTTTTAAAAAAAAAATAAAAAAAGTCGAGTTCTTACAGCTACAATTTTTTGGTAATTTTTTTCTCAAAATAGCTCAAGACTCACTTCTAAGCACGCCGTTATGTCGTTCTTTTTTTAATTTTGCATTTTTATATTTTTTGGGATTTTTTTGGGGATTCAGTAAGCAACGGAATCACACAATTTTTTGTATATGTATTAAGTGTTCTTTCAGAAAATATTTCTACAAGATTTCACTGCAATTTTTCAAATTTGAACTTGTACGATTTTTTTATTGCAACAAGAAAGAAAATAATATTTCTTCGAAGAGTAAAATATCACAACTCTGGTACTTTTTATGCGATTTTTATATTTGATAACTTACTTTAAAGAAAAATTACATTAAAAATTAAATGCATGCCAGTTCTTTTTTAAATTTACTTTAATAGATGTTTTTATTACGTGTTTGATCAAATATTAGGAAAAATTTTTGTTAAACGCTCCTCCATTTATTGGGCTATTGAGCAAGTTCTAAAAGTTTACCAATCAGCACGAACCTTTATAGATTTTAGTTTTATATCAAATCGAATATTTTTGCCTATTCCGTTAACAATTTGAGCAAGCATTTAATATACGTATAAAAGATTCCTTTTGATTTATCGATATCAAAAACTTTCAATATTTTTTTTTAATCAAAACCCCCTTGGGTTAATTCTGGCTAAGGGCCTGCTTTAGGTGATGATTATTTTGTCTTATCCTTAACACAAGAGCTGAAGAACAAATATTTTAAGGAAAGTATTTCTTATTATAATAAAAACTTAGTACCCACAGTTGATCAAGACTTGTGGGTGACATTCCAAAGTACTGCTCATATTTTTTTTGGAGGTTGTGAGTAAATATATGTTTTTTTAGTAGTGATTCGTAACAAAATCGTCGGGATGGTTATTGAACAAAAAAATTCGCAATCCTTTGCTTATTCTGAAAGTTGTCGGACAATTAAATTATGCAAATCAAACTCTGTACAGCATCGGACATATAAGCAAACTTCAAATTGTTTGAAGGTTTTTGTGATGTAAAAGTGATTGGCATGTTGGGTTAGTCGATAACTATCGACTATCGATAACAAAAAAGAGCCGAAATCACTTTTAAAATGTACATTTACCACTACTTTAATAAAATTTTACCTAAACATTTACTTTACAAAAAATAAAATTAAATTATTTTAAATAAAATGAAAAAAAAACGAAAAAATTAAATTTTTGGTACCTTTACCTTGTTGTCTCCAACTTCGTTATTCTTCCATAAATTTTCTTCATCAGCAGCTCATTTTTTTTTTTTCTTAAAAAGCCATCTTTATACATATAATTATAAACTGTGCATATTTTGGTGTCTTCTATTTTTGCTAATTTTTTAATGATTTTGCGATTTTATTTTTTTCTAAAAAAAATTATTTCTTTACTTCTGTTTTTTCGATTGTGCGGTAGCTACTTAAAAGATTAGCAAAATTAATGAATTAAGTTTAAAGTAAATTTTTCTTTAACTTGATATTTATAATAACCAAATCGATCAATTAAAACTAAAGATACGGTGAAATGTATAAAACTATATCCAAAAAAATCGGGTCAAAAATTTTAAAAATATATATCTCGAAAACCTATCCATAGAAAAAATTTTATTGTGATTTTCGTGTTCAGAGGGTTGAAATCTATAAGAAAGAAATAGTGGCATACCGATCAAAAAAATGGTGGTGCATAATGTTATTAAACTTATAAAACTGCGAAAAAGCTTCGCTTCTCTCGTGTGTCCAGCGTTGCATCTGCTTTTTTTATTGGGGACAGCCGTAGCAACGCAGGCCGTGTACAGCTACTTTAGTAATAAAAAAATGTGTTTTAAAGAGACGAAATAATTCTGAAAAATGCATATACATATACTAAAATATCATCAATAAAATAATTTTTTTTTTAATCCCTTAAAATCAGAAAGTGTTTGCAAAAATAGTTAAGACTGGCGTATGCGCGATATAAATTGCATGAAATAATATCACTCATACGCCTTGATCTTCAAAATTTTTTAGAAGCAAAAGCTTTGGCTGGATGTATTTCAAAATGTATAAGCTTTTGTTGAAACAAGCGAAATATAGTAAACAAACAAAAAGGCTTTGATAGCATTTAACTGCACTGAAAATAAAAACCAAGATGCAATTTAAAAATTTTTCCAGCCTGAAACCAGTGATTAAATAGCTACAGTCAAAGTAGCAAAAGTCGTAAAATTATTTCTTTTGACAGCAATCACTGTTTCCATAAATTGAAAACTTACTACTGCTTGAACTTGTACTTGAGAAAAATCAAGCAGTCGTTGTCAAAGCAAACGCAAAAAAATATCTGATAGACTGCGAAGCCATTCTGCAGTCGACAGTTTCAGCAGTTTTTGTTTTGATTGACTAAAACAAAATCGAAAGTCAAAGCAACAGCAACTGTTCAACTTTTGTAAGTCGAAGCAGCATCAGCTTTTCAACAGTCGTAGCAGACTGTTTTGTTTTTATGCTTTGTGCTTATACATTTGTTTAATCGCTTTCGTGCCAATTTTTTTGCTTTTCGATCGCCAATCGCTTTTCGAAAGAACACTAGGGTGGACCCTAAGATGTGTTATTTTGTTTTGTACTATGTATGTGCTGGCAGAATCTGATGTAAAAATTTCAAAAAGTTTTTGGCACCAGAGCCCGAAAATAACTTTTAAAAATTTAATTCTTTAAGTTAAGTCCGACTGTTAGCTTTTTTATTTAATTAAGAAAGTAAAAAATTCCATTTAAGGGTAGGGTGCATCGTAGTATTTTTTTAATTCACTTCTAATAGCATTTTCTGGTACTTTAGTTCATAAATAAAGAATGGACACGAAAAAAACTAGTCGTTGGGGATTTGTCATTATTCGCTTAAATCTAACGGTAAATGAAAATATGTACACGCATTTTTTAGTAGTTGTTGTTATTATCATTTCTGCATATCTACTTTTTGTAATTTTGTAACATTAATTAAAATGTGTTCGTTGAAGTGTCAGCTTTCGGAAAAAATTGTGCGCAAACACCAAGAAAATTTGAAATTGTCGCACAATGACATATCAAAATCTTTAAATTGCCCGAAAAGTACTGTGACATATGTTTTAAAAAAGTTCAATGAGACTTTGTCAGTGAAACGAAGACCTGGAAGTGGAAGAAAAAAAGGATTTGTGTCGCAGTCAAAGGTGAAGGAAGTAGTATCTTTATTCAAAAGAAATCCTGGCCTTTCATTACGCGATGCAGCAAAAAAGGTTCATATGTCGAAGGCTTATGTTCAAAAAGTACGCAAAAGTGTTGGTTTACGATCATATAAAAAAATCGTAGCACCGAATCGAAACGACAAGCAAAATAAAATTGCTAAAACACGTGCGCGAAAGTTATACAGTGAAGTCATTCATCAATTTGATTGTGTGGTTATGGACGACGAGACGTACGTAAAAGCGGACTTTAGGCAAATTGAAGGCGCTGAGTTTTATACTGCATCGAAGAGAGGAGGAGTCGCAGGTGCATTTAAGTTTAAAATGTTGAGCAAGTTTCCAAAGAAATACTTGGTTTGGCAAGCTATCTGCCAGTGCGGAATGAAAAGCAAATTATTTATAACTACGGGCACTATGAATCAAGAAATTTATGTCAAGGAGTGTTTGCAAAAGCGCTTACTGCCATTGATAAAGCAACATAAAGACTCAGTCCTGTTTTGGCCGGATTTGGCATCATGTCATTACAGCCGTCTTGCCAAGAACTCGTATGAAAATCACGGGGTACATTTTGTTCAGAGGGACCACAACCCGCCAAACTGTCCACAATTGCGGCCGATTGAAAAATACTGGGGAAATGTTAAAAGAAAATTGTTGAAAATGAAAAAAGACATTAAAAATGAGCGACAGTTTAAAAATAATTGGCAGAAAGCAGCAGATACCATTACAAAAACTGATGTCCATCGTCTTATGAAAGGAATAAATTCTAAATTACGCCAATTTGTTTATAATAAAGACAATTGATATATGTTTAATACTTAAATGAACACCTTTTAATAAGGAACCAAATAAAAAAAAATTTATAGATTGCTTATATAGTTTTTTTGTTATAACCATTTCCGGTTGACCAAAATTTTTCGTGTCCAAAAAAAAGCCTGGGAAAGGAAAAGGTCCACAATTGATTTCTTCAGGTAGCGCCATGCCCTAGAATGTCCGAATATCGTAAAAATTCGACTTTTTCATAGTTGCTTGATAAATATAGATCTCTATAAAAGCGTATGAACTGAAGATCAGTGAAACAACTTTTTTATTACTGAGGTATATGCAGACTATGTGAAAAAATCGAAATCATAAATATATATACAATTCTATTTTTCAGGACGATATTTTGAACAGATTTTGGGAAAAAATTTTCCAAATTCTTGATTATATCGCACTTTCTGAAAGAATGCGCTAACTACAAAATATTTTTTGTATAAGATATAGTAGTACTAGTCAACACAGTCAATTTATTTTCGAGGTCTCTAAGTGCTCTGGAATCAAAGTAATTTTATTTTTAAGATTTTGTAATTCTAGAGTTTTCAGATCTGTGAACGCTCAATTTTCATCTCTAGATATTTCAGATTCAGAGTTAAATGCGTTAAATGTATGATTTCACATATTTTATCGATTTTAAAGCATTACTTCTGAATTAATATTTTTAATTTCAATGTTATAGTATTTAGATTATTATTGTAATTAATTACACGGTGCTTCAGTGGAAATTTACTTTTATTCTTTTTAAAGTGACATAGCCTAGGTTATAGGTATGGTCGAGTACCCTACGAAACCATATTTTAATTAGTTAATACACCCCAAAATTTGATTTTACCGTTAAAAACACGATTTTTTGGTACATGGCACATTACGCAATCAGCAACTCAGCAAGTTTTCAACCAATTTTCGATTTAATGGTTTTGAAAAGATAAAAGATAATACTTTCCTTCTTACTGTTATAAGAATGTTTTGAGTTATAAACGACAAAACCGAACATTTTTACCCTTTTCTAATATGTTCAACTTAAACGATTATTTACTGCCAAAGTTTGGTTAAGAATTATTATAAACGTAACTATTTTCTGAAAGTAAAATTCAGAACGAAAAAAATTAATATTAGTTTTAGAAAATCATATTAAAATTGGTGAGTTATTAAATTTGTTTATAAATAAGAAATTAAGCCTTCATTGGTCCATTGGTCTTGGTAGTGTTCATGTATCATTTTAAAGCTCATATCAAATACATTTTTTTGATTTCTTTTAAAGCGTGTGTATTAAAATTTATTCATGAATCAGTTTAAAGCTCATATTAAATACATATTTATAATTTATTTAAAATTGGTGTATTTTTTGAATACGAATGACTTTCTTTTCTTTCCCTTTTCTTTTTATTTCCCTTTTCGGAAATAACATTTTACATTAAATGACTTTTAAAATGAATAAAGTTTCATCTTTCCAAAACCGTTTTTAAATCGAAAATCGGTAGAAAAATTTCTGAGTTGCTGATTGCGTAATGATACAAGTACCAAAAATACGGTTTTTAACGGTTAAATTAAATTTTTGAGGTGTATTATCATTTTCAAATATGGTTTTGTATGTCACTTAAAAAAGAATAAAAGTACATTTGCACTGTAGCACCGTGTAATCAATTATCATAATAAATTAAATATTATAAGAGTGAAATTAAAAAATATTAATTCAGAAATATTGCTTTGAAATCGACAAAACATGTGAAATCATACATTGTATGCACTTAACTCTGGATTTGAAATGTCCAGAGATGAAAAATGAGCGTTTGCAGATCTGAAAACTCCAGAATAACAACCTCTTAAAAATACTATAACTTTAACTTCAGAGCACTTAGAGACTTCTAAAAACTTTTAAATTGAAGGTGTGGAATAGTACTACTACAATTTGTACTAAATACATTTTTTAGTTGGTGCACTCTTTCAGAAAGTGCATCTTATCACGAATTTGAAAAATTTTTTCCTTAAATCTGTTCAAAATATCGCCCTGAAAAATAGAATTGTATATATATTTATGATGTCGATTTTTTTTCACATAGTCTACATATACTTCAGTAATAAAAAAGTTATTTCACTGATCTTCAGTTCATACGCTTTTATAGCGATAAATATTTATCAAACAACTACGAAAAAGTCGAATTTTTACGATATGAGGCCATTCTAGGGCATGGCGCCACCTAAAAAAATCATTTGTGGACCTTCTTCTTGCACAGGCTTTTTATTTATGAACTAAAGCACCAGAAAATGCTATTAGAAGTGAATTAAAAAAAAAACGATGCACCCTATTGTACAGCCACCTGCGTGCTTGACAATTGGAAAAATATTTAAATCAGTTTTTAATTAGTACATAAATAAAGACGCTATAAACTCATTTTCAGTTCCTTTTAATTTTTTGTTTGAGTGAACAGTTAAACAAAACTTAGTAACGAAAAAATTTGAATGCATCATTCTATGTCTATATTAAGAGTTTAACAAATTTAGTTTATTTTATTTTGTAAATCAGTTCTTACAAACTTACATTAAGAAAACTCAAAATTGTGAAAAAAATGGTTACAGGTTATTTTAACCAGAAAAGAAAACAATAAATCTAATGCAGCTTATTTGAGCGAAGATTTTTTTCCCGAACAATGTGTGCTTGGTTATTTTAGAGTGGCTCTTTACAAGCTTTTTTTCGCAGCAAACTCGTCTATGACTTTGGAATAATCAATGGGCTGTGTTATGATTGATCTAAAATAATATTTATAATTTTTGGTTTTGAAAATTATATTTATTCACTTGCAACTGTTACTGGCAACGTCAAATACAATCTGATTGCTATCGCTAAGTTAGGAAACAAGTGCAGCAAATCGTTACAAACGATTTTTCCAATACATCCTAACATTTAAAGTCCTCAGAATAAAATAATGCTTTGAACGATAAACAATCAGTTTATAGCTCTACTGCATCTATATCTTTAGAAATTGATAGTCCATCATTCACTTGCAATGCAGTATCTAAGTCAGAGCAATGTATTTTAATTGCATCATCGTTCAAATAGAAAAAGTTATCCAAAAAAGAAAAGATATCGCTGCATTTCTGCAGTAGATTGACTCTTTCTGAGAGCGCTTCTTTTGCTGTATCTAATATAGAAAAATAGAAATCAACTTTGAATTTGAGTGTTGCTTCGACTATTTGATCGTCTTGTCATTCGTAATTGAAAAGTTTTTTTTTTGGTTCGTTTCCTTGACACTGGAAATTGTGGTTCAATTTCATGCTCAGCTGCAAACTGCTTCATCAACAAATTTTTTAAATTTCTCATCTTTTCTACATTCATTAACAAATTCGTTTAAATTATTCAAAGCAATAATTGATTCTGTTACACAAATATTACTCTGCTACAACATTTTACTATCTACATTAATTTTAAATAGCAATTTCTCCCAGATCAATAATGAGCAAACAAACCAAAAATCATTTATTTTATCATACAATGCTTCGTTTTCAAATCGCGAGACTCATTGTTGATCAAAGACTTCAAACTTGAAGAAATCGATGAAAACTGAAATCTCACAGGACGAATGGCTTCAATTCTGCTCTCCTAGCGCGTGTCGCTTAAAGGTATAAGTGTTTACCATGGCACATTGATTTTCAAAATATGCCACCTGTACGTTGACGATGAAAAGAACACATAGTTCCTGAATCAAATCGAAAAAAATTATGGTTTCTAATGTTATTTTTGAAGTATCATTTACTACTAGGTTCAACGAATTCGCTGCAGAGGAAACAAAGAAAGCTCTTGGACTGACAGTCAAAATCCTTTGTTGAAGACCTATTCGCTTTCCTCGCATGTTTGAGTCATTATCATATCCTTGGCCTTGCTAATCACACAGGAATGTAACAGGATACCTTCACCTGTTGTATCCTGTATTGGAAAGAAACCCAAGAAGAATTCTTTCACTTTCGGGGTAGTAGTGCAATCCGAGGTGCAGTCTTTTAATCGTACGATAAAAGTTATTTGGTCTACTTCGGCAAGTTTGTACGTGGCCAACATCTGGCGTTGTTTCAATATAAATGAATAGTATTTGGCTCTTCGTAAAATTTCTGTTATACTTTTCTTCATTTTTGAGGCAAGGAAATTAATGATTTCTTTTCAAAAATGTACAGCTCTCTACAGCTTTAAGGAAATTTCCGTTATGCTTTGTAAAGAATGTATTTTCCGTGCCACGAAAAGCAAAGCATTGAACTGCGAGATATTGTATTATTGCGATTAAACGTGCTATACTATCGCGCCACCGCTTTTTTCTAATTGATAAACTAATATGATCTGAGCTTTGTTCATGTCCCGAAAAGTTGACAGCCAAGAGTCGCCAATTATTGAATCCTGTACTGGTTAACTGTATTTTTAGCTTTCCAAAAATTTTACAGGGAAAGCAAAATACTACGTCGAGTTTCACATATTACACCAAACAGAGTCGTTTTATTTTCTCACCATTTAATAAAACGCGCATATACTGGGTCGAACCGAATCTTCTACCAAATTCGTCAGCAGAAAAGCTCATTTCGATTTGAGTTGGTCCCTTTTCAACCAACATTTGGATGTTGGAATTCGACAGTAAACGAAGTCACGTTCCATCGTCCGCAGAATCGAAATCTCTGCACTCAACGATGTCCTCTAAAACTTCTGGCTCGTCATTTTCGCCTTCCGAAGAGGTACTTGTAAATTTATCTTTAACCGATTTAGTTCCTTGTTAAACTGTTGCTGGTTATGCCGAAGATGATGTAGAGGGCGTCGGTGTACTTTTTTGAGGTATTAAAAATTTATCCAAGGCTCCTTTTAGTTCTTATATTCCGAGAGTCTTCTTCTTCTTTTTTTGATCTCAGTAGAATGTAACTTTGTCTTTCACAAAGCACAATCGCTTTGTCTTTCTTTGAGACATTTTGTTACTGTAAAAAAAGTTACAACACTGTAGGTTTGCAACATCAATTGGAAATATTTGTTAACAATTTATTAACAAATCTTTATTTCCATAAATTTATTTAACTGTCTTTTATTTTTGGCTTGTAAGAAATGTGCACGCGATGGTTCTCGTATCAATATTTTCTTTTTCGGGGAATTCAGTTGAACTAAATATAAACTTAAGAGCCAAGCGCATACAAGCGCATACTTAGAGCCAAGCGCATACTTAGAGGTATAACCTGAGAAGTCCAAAGACGCACGAAGTCCGTCTTTCACTCACTTTTCTATTAGATTTCTCATTGCTTGCGTTTAGCGTTTTAGTGTCAAAAACAGCTGTTCATGCAACAATGAAAAAATAAAACGCAGATTGGCTGTGTTCAGTAGCTATGGCATAGTGACGTATGGAAATTCTCAATATTAGTTTTTCGATACGCTCGGATCTCTTATTTTGTGAGGTTTGATAAAAAAATGCATGAGCCAAAAAATTAAGGAGATGGGAGGGGGTTAATGGCGTCTATACTATCGCCATTGATACGTCTCATCAAGTTCAAAGTTAAAAAAATTGTAAGGTTTTCAGACAAATCAGCCCACAGCTGCTCAGGAGTTGCCCATAGAACTATGGTTATATAGCCGACCCTCATTCAATTTTCATCCCCAACATTTTTTCCAAACAAACTTCCCCCTTTATCTACCCCTTTGGGGGGCTTCGATACAAAAGTGACGTTTTTATGAAAATTACTGCCAACGCTCCCATTGCTACCAGGATGCCCCTATAGGATTGACGTGCATGCCGGAGCCCAAGTAATTTATTCTCCTAAACAATTCTTCTGAATACTTTTCCATACAAAAGTGAAGTTTTTATGGAATTTACTCCCAACGCTTCTACTGCTATCTACTGCTAATGGGGTATGACCAACCCCAATTAATTTATTATTCCTAACATTTCTCCTGAATATACTAACCCCCTATCTCTACCTTTTAAAGGGTCCTCCATACAAAAAACATGCTCCAACCTTCTCATCGCTTCCAGTGTGTTCTAGGAGGATTTATATATATCACAGACCCACATTAATTTTCCATCTCCAACATTTTCTCCACTTACTTAAGTAGAACTTAAGCTCTGAAAATGCATTTCATCAGCCATACTTAAGTTCAACTAAAGTATGTAAAATGCGTGACTTAAGTTATACTTAAGTCATCGACAGCCAACAACTGATTATATTTTAATCAGGATTAGGATCCATCAGTCAAGCCCGATCCATCAGGCAAAGGCCATATACTGCCAAAAAAATATTCATATTTCGAAAGCATTTTTGTTTGACCGAAAAAGAACTAAGAGGGCGTCACGATATTTGTATTTTTATAGTGATTATTTACGTGAAAGCTTGATTTGGCAGCAACAGAGCTATAAAAGCCCCCAATCAAGATTTAAATTTTTTAAATGATGCTGCTGGGTATGCTTCAATTGACCATATTGTTTCACATAAATTGATGGCGAATTTCTGTGCACATCTATGGTGTCTCAGTGGAGAAGCTGTGGGTCTTGCTTTATTTGATCCAAGCGTGTCCTTGCATATCAAACGAAAAATGACAGAAGCAATTCGTACGTTTGATATGGGTAAAGACGAAAGTGATGATGTAGTTTCTGAGGAGGAGAGTGTGACATCATCTGATGAAAAGAGTGAGGATGAGGAACAAGACATAAAAAAACCTAGAAGAAACTTATATCAAGGCGATAAAAGAGCAAAATTGGATTGGAAACAATTTATCAAGGAATTGAGTTCAATAGACTTAAGTCATTTCGTCACGTCTGAGACATCAAATTTTTTCACACGTTTTAAATTGTCGCCAGACGTTATTTTTACTGAACCAGGGACTTGGGTAGAGCGTGAAGACTACCAGCAAGCGCCAGACACCGTATGTAAGTTACATGTGGTTAACAATGAGAAGAATATAACAACGTGCTGTGCCGAAATGAAAAAGAAAAACAATTTTTACTCCACGTCGTCAGCGCCAACCGTAAAGAATATCTTTCGCACAATAAAAACGAATTAATATGATTCACCGAAACGAACAATAAATTTGTTTTGTGTGGTTTTTACGTTTATTTGTTTAGGAAATCTCCAAGAAGAGCAGAAAAAGGTTAGTTGATCACGAAAGATTATAGGTGTGAAAACTAAATGGGGATTGTTTATAGCATCAAACCATTTTAGAGCCTTGGTAGGTTAAAAAGTGCCAAATATCGTCATAAGGTCAATTTTGTATGAAGGAGACCTTAAGGGGTAGAGGTATGGGGTTAGTAAATTCTGGAAAAATTTTAGGGATAATAAATTAAAAAAGGTTGGGCATAAATGGGAATCCTCTACGAGCATCTTGATAGTAGTAGAAGCGTTGGAAGTAAATTACATAAAAACTTCACTTTTGTATGGAAACCTCCAAAAATGATTGAGAAGGGGCAAAAGTATGTTTGAAAAAAATATTGGATATGAAAAATTAATGTGAGTCTGTGATACAAATGAACTCTTTTACGAAATACTGGACGCGGTTGGATAGGTTGGAGCATGTATTTTGTATGGGACATCCCTTAAGGGGTGGATATAAGGGGTTAAAGTATTCAGAAGAACTGTTTAAGAGAATAAATTAATTGGAGTTTGGCATACACTTCAACCCTCTAAGGGCATCCTGGTAGCAGTGGGAGCGTCGGGAGTTACTTTCATAAAAACATCACTTTTGTATGGAATTCCCCCAAAGGTGTGGATAATAGGGGAAGTTTATTTAAAAAAATGTTGGGGATGAAAATTGAATGAGAGTCGGCTATATAAACCAAAGTTCTATGGGCAACTCCTGAGCAGCTGTGGGCTGATTTGTTTGAAAACCTCACAATTTTTTTAACTGTGACCTTGATGAGAAGCCACTTTCCCTTTATTTTTGGGCTCATGCATTTTTTTATCAAACTTCACAAAATAAGAGGTCCCAGCGTCTCGAAATCGGAAAATCTTTCATTATGCCATAGCTAGTGTTCAGCACACTCAACTACTAAGAGCTTAAATTATTGAGCCAATTTCTGGAGAAATTTGGGGATTTTAGCATTTTTTCATTTACTATACTATCATTAGCTAAAAAATCGATAATTTGGTTGTTGATACTACTTCTTCTGTTGCCTTTTGCAAATGCATCCGTAGAAAAAAAATTGAGATATTGTGGAATTTGTTTTTTTTTTTCAAAAAAGTCTGCCTCAAATGGCCGCCTGCAAGCCTCAGTGTACGCCTGGTAGAAACGGCATTTATTTTATAAAAGTCTTAATAAAAGTCTTACAATAAAAGAACTGCAAAAAAAATCAAAAGATGTTTAATTATGAATTGGTTTCAGCAACAAATTTATTCCACCGATTGATTTTTTTAATTTTGTCGGCTATGGGAAAGATTCATATTCAACAATTAAAGAACATACGATACCTTTTTTACAAAATATTTTTAAAAAGACTTTATAAAATAAAAGTCTCAAAAGACTTTTTTAAATAAAAGTCTTCAAAGATTTTGAAAATTATTTTTATAGACTCTTCAGTTTTATTTTATTTCATAAGAGTTAAAAATAACTGTTAAAACTAAGAGTTATTAAGTGAGAGTTAAAAATATAAGTTATAAATAACTCTTATTTGATAACTCTTACTTTCGACTATCAATAATAACTTTAATATAATAAAATGTTGTTGAGACTCTTAATTCAGAGACTCTTTGGAAAAAAGTCATAAAAATCTTAACCTCTGCTTTTGATACAAGAACACATTTTTAGACTCCACATTTGTGTCAAAACCACTTTTTGAAATTCTTACATCAGATTCCAAATAAGCGACCCCTTATATATTGCCAGCACATACACAAAGAGTATAAAACAAAAAACCACCTTTTTAGGGTCCACCCTACTGTCCAATCGAAAAGCGATTTGCGATCGAAAAGCAAAAAAATTGGCACGAAAGCGATCAAACAAATGTTTCAGCACAAAGCATAAAAGCAAAACAGTCTGCTACGACTGTTGAAAAACTGATGCTGCTCCGAATTGCAAAAGTTGAACAGTTGCTGCTGTCTTTGCGACTTTCGATTTTGAGCGACTTTCGATTTTGTTCACACTTTCAGTCAATCAAACAAAAACTGCTGAAACTGTCGACTACTGAATTGCTTCACAGTCTATCAGATAATTTTTTTTTACTTTTGCTTTGACTGTGACTGTTTGATTTTTAGAAGCATAAGTTTCAGCAGCAGCAAAAAAAATTAAAAACATTAGAAGTTTTTAAAAGCTGCCTGAAACAAAGAAAACATATACGGACATGATATTTTTAGCCTTCCTTACAGAATTAATTGAATTTTTCCATGTGTGCAAACATTTATCGTACGTTATAAAAGTTAAAAACTTGCCACCTTTTTTAGCTTTTGGAAAATGTATACATATAAGAGTAGTTTACATTCAAATTTAATCACTACACTCGAAAGCACTTCAGATTTTCTTTCATTATTCACAACTTTCACCTAAACAAAGACACCAAGCAAAAGAAAAAAAAAACAAAACAAAGCAATGCATGTCAACAAAGCTTAACAACTGGAAAAGTAGTTAAAATGTAACCTCTGATAAAGTCACAGTTTTGTTTCGCTGCATTTTTGCTTTAGGGGTCGTCCATAAACTACGTTACCAATTTAGGGGGGGGAGGGGTTTTGAAATGCACTACGGTAAGTAACGGTAGGGGGGCGGGGAGTTGTTTAGATATTGTAACGTTACCAAAAATTAAAAAAATCGACGAAAAACCTCTAATTAATAACACAATCATTTCAAAAATTTTTAACCTTACATGTTTATGTTTGATCGTCTAAATTGATGCTTAACTTTTGTTTCCACGATTTCTTCCACCACCTTTTCCCTCGCCACAGGAACCTTTTGGTATTCCTTCACCATCTCAGCACACGTCTGAAAAATTTGGGTCTTTGCTTTTGCGACAGGCTTTGACGTTAAGGCCTGAATGTTCTTGATCAAAGGAGATACCGTATGACATGTACTGTCCTTTTCAGAAAGAAGAAATCGGTTCAAAGTCGTGTCCTACCTGCGGCTTGTATTTCGTTTTTAAAACTTCTATGAATTGTCATAAGTTTGTATTATATCGTTTACAATAAATCGGAATAAAACATACTATTTAAATAAATCAATTTTCAGAAAGCATTTACACAAAAACACAGAACTTGGTGCAGCTCGGGTGCAGCCTTTAAGGGTACTCTGTCAAAGACCAGGTGAATTTCTTTGCGTTAGAAACGAGGATTCACCTGAATGGGTCGACATAGAATCCGATGAAAAATTCTATTTTGAAGAATCCTCAACAAAACTACCAGCTTCTTCTATCCCAGTGATTGAGAGCATCGAATCTTGGACCGCAGATGGAATAGCTTTTACAGATGATTTTTTGTTCCTTTAATGTATCTAGTCATACTAGACACTAATACTAGTGAAAATTGTCAGAGCTAGTCAAAATATATAATCATTCGAACGAATTAATTTCATATGTTACGTTACTTTATGGGGGGGGGGAGAATTTTGAAAAGCACTACGAAAAGTAACGCAGGGGGAGAGGGGGTAAAAAAATCCGGAAAAACAGCAACGTAGTTTATGGACGACCCCTTAGTTGAGTAAAATATTTGGCATACTTTAAGGCGCCGCGGGCTAATGCAGAGTCTTACGATGGTAGATAAGTGCCGCTAAATTTTTTTTTTACCGAGGAGTAAAAGCATCGAAAGTCTAAGTAATGGCGCGACTTTAACACGCTAAAAGTCTCCTCAGTCGGACGATTGGTTTCAAACTTGCGTTGCGTAGGTTTGTACTCTCATTATATCTTACAAACTTACGCAACGCAGGTACAAACAGCCGTAATCCCTCTGTACCAACGACGGACGACCGGACTGAGACGATCTAATAACCAACACTGACGATTGAAAAATAATGCTCTCCAGACGTGATACCCACCGGGGCTCCTGGAGGAACCAATCGCCCGACTTAGGAGACTTTTAGCGAGTTAAAGCCGAGCACTGACTAAGGCTTTCAAAGCTTTTACTTCTCGTTAAAAAACCCATGTGTGGGTGTGGGTGTGTGTGTGTGTGTGTGTGTTTGAATTCTGCAATCGAAAAAAAGACTTTGAAGGAATCTTTTCTAAATTATTGTCTTTACTTTTTTCTGTATTCATTTTTGTGATGAAAATATTTTATCTCCGCTTAACAGAGGATAACGATAGCACTTTTATGTGGTCTGTTTATTATGTTTTTTTTTTATTATGTCATTTTTATGCTTATCAAATGTATGTGTACTAAAATTAATACATATACTTATTTTTAATATTGCTTTTGCTGCATTCCTAATCTCTAAAATTTCATTAAATTATCTGTAGTTTTGCAAGTCTTCACACAACAATTAAATTTGTTATTACTAAAGAGTTTATTTTTATAGCAAAACAGGCACAAAAGACTAAAAAGTTTTAAAGATATTACATAAAAAGCAACGGATAGTTTTTAAATTTTGTAAGCATGAGAAACTAGCTAAGTAAGAATTTCCAACAAAAAAATATTCAAAAATATACCTCTTGGTATTAAACTAAACTCTTATTCATACGGTCAAAAAAGGAACAATTTTCTCTGCAGCACTAAGAGCACCATAAACAAGAGCTACATCTTGAGTGCATTTTTATTAAATCGTTCTTTATTTTTTAAACTCAATTGAAGTTTTTGTAACCAGCGAATGTATATTTAATCTACATACTCTCTCATTATTAACTGATATTAATATAAATGACATTTTTATTTTCATTCGCAAACCCTATTGGATCAAACAGCAATTAGTTTTTATTTAAGCATATTTTTCTTTAAGTGATTGTTTTCGCAAAACTTGTTTCATGCAATTTATTTTTTCTTTCTTTCCATTACAGCGGATAGCTCATTCCTATTGGCCAACGCACAAATAGTTGACTTTCCGATTGTGTATTGCAATGAGTCCTTTTGCAAAATTAGCGGCTACAATCGTGCAGAGGTCATGCAGAAGTCGTGCAGGTTTGTTTGCTGTTACTGTTGCTAAAATTTATTTACCTATAACATGATAATTAATGAGCTATAATTTAAAGTTTCACTTTAATTTATTACAGTCATTGAATAAGCTCGTGTTTTATGAGTGAAGCAAAAAATAATTAGCTGCTGCTGCTGTGCAGATAAGACAAACATTTTTTTTTGTTTTGTTTATTGTTTTAAATGTCATTCTGTTTCATTATGTGTATATATGTAATTTATGTGAAACATTTTTCAGTTTTTAAAAGCTCTTTGCTTTAAGCAAGCATATCGTAGAACAATCACCGGAAAAACGTAAAAAATTTCCAGTGACCTTAAATGTAAATCCTCTTCAATAATCCGCAACCAAAAAAAAACTGTGGTCTGTAAAAGCTCAATGGCTAAAGAAATTTTCTCTATTTTTTCTAAAACATACGACATGTTTTATTTAGCTTCCCTATAAGAAAGTCAAATCATTTAAAAGTAATTGAAAAAGTAGTTTGTCGTCAACCACAACTGGTTGAAATTATAACTTTTTTCCATAAAACGAACTCACATATTTTATAGGGTGATGTCCGCTTTTCAATTGACTTTGTTTGCACATATTTACAACAACTTAAAAACTAGTTGATTTTGAAATAGTTGATAATTGGTTGAAAACTAGGAAATTAAGCACTAATTGAAAATTAATTTTAAAGCATAAAAGATGTCTTCAAAAATGTCGTAACGATTAAACCGAATATTATTTCTCAACTATTTACTATTTTAACGTTATAAAAAAGATACTAATAAATCTAATAAAAAAAGAAACAGAACAGTTTTTAATGGTTCTCCAATTTTGATTGATTTTTTATAACAGTTTGAATTAAAAACATCAATTCTTAATATGATTTTAAGAAACTAAATACAAACGTTTTGGTTTCAAACCTATTTATTTGTTCAATGTTAGCCTTCTGAGATGGATAACCATACAATTATACCATACAAGATATATAAATATCTTAGTTATTAGAAACTAATCCAATGAATACGGTTTTATTAGGTATGGTTGCAAAGATAAAAATAAATTTAAGTGGATTTTGTGTAAACGGGCATGCCTTCAATTCAGATAAAGTGTTTACATGGATGCAATATAGCAGATAGAATATAGATTCCAATGAAGATAGCTTATTCGGTTCCTTGGCTACGGCAAGAGAACAGCACCACCACTATAAAAAATTCGGAAATCCTTAACCTTAACAGTTCTCAATCAACTCTCGTTCTGAACAGGTTTTTTGATAACTTGGTTGCAAAATTTTTTAAGTTATTCCAGTGTTTTTGAATATTAAAGTGTAACTTTTGTGTAAACTTGTGCTTTTTGAGACATTTGAGGACGTCTTTCAGTCAGGTTTATATAATTTTTGTTTACTTTTCCATTTAATTCTATCAAAGAAGAAAAATAAAATTTGTTTCTAACAAATTTTTTTCATAAGCTGTGGAAGCTAAGTTTTTGAGTTTTGTTTTTAAATTTATATTCGCTTGTTTCTTTTGTTTTTGTTCTTCGCTTGATTATTTGTCTCATTCTTACATTAGCAGTTATGCATCAATTGTATTTTTAATTTTTTCTGCATTCTTTTGGTAATCGCTGTATACTTTTAGGAACTTTTAGTACAGGGTGGCTACAACGCTAATTTTTTTCTTATTTTTAAATTTTTGCTTGTCATTTAAGTGCAGTGTTTTTTTGCCTTATTTTCGTCCTTTTATCTTGCATTATTTTAATATGATTTGTGCTAAGCCACTGTAAGGGGTGAAACTGAGCGGTTTTAATCATGTTGGTTATGTGATAATGCTGTTCATACCAAATGTGCAGGCGTGACAGGCCGAGTTGCGGATTGTTTTGAGGAAGGTAAAGGGTTGCGTTGGTCTTGCGAGAAATGTAGATTGGCTGACAACAACTTCTACAAGCTTTTCAAGCAGACGAAGCAAGGCTTCTCTTAAAAATGAGTAAGGAACTTTCTTCGCTTTCTGTAGAATTTTTAAATACCAGTCTCTTTTTGACAATTTTAAATATATTGAAGAGTGAATTCCTTCACCCAAGCGGAAAAAAACACATGTCTTTGCGTAGTAAGCAAAAAACGGATTCAACTCCAACTCTACATTCTTCTGTTCATGACATTGCTGATGACATGGACATTTGTGGTACAACAGTCCCTCCACCTATTTTAACTTCTACTTCGAATACAGCAAACATATCGATTTCTGCTCCTATGCCAGTGCTGGCACCTCCACCTTCATTGCCAGTCATGTCTTATGCCCAAACTGTTTCTCTTTCACCAACTCTGGTCGATTCCCAGGTTGTTCCTCTTACTTCTCAGGTTTCTGTTCCACCTAAGCCATTAATTGCAATTGCTTTGTTTCTCGCTTTTATTAATAAACCGTACGATTAATCTCGCTACGATTAATAAACCGTAAGTCTAAATTAGAGCTTGTGTACCAAAATGTCAGGGGTCTTAACTCCAAACTTTCCGATATTTCATCAACAGTTTTGATTTCGAATGTAACATTATAATTTTTACAGAGACTCGGCTTCGCTCTAATATCTTTAATTCTGAAATAATGTGCAACAAATATCAAATTTTTCGTAAAGATCGGTGGTGGTTATTTGATAGCTTTTCAAAACTCGCTTGTATCTGAAGAATTGACAATTCTTGACACCAGTGACATTGAGTTCATTTGTGTTGCAGTTAAATTAAATATTAGTATTATTTATGTTACCTGCTCTTACATTCCTCTTAAATGTGACTTAACAATTTATTTAAAACATATACACGCCATCGAAAAAGTTCATAATTTGTTAAAAAAAAGACGTTCTTATTGTGCTGGGTGATTTTAACCTACCATTTGTGACTGAGAGATCGTCTGACGATTCTTCATTTCTTACACCTGTTTCCAATAGTGATTGGATCATTAATTTCTTCGATAAGCTATTTGTGTCTTCAACAAGTCAATGATATTTTGAATATAAACCACAGAACCCTAGACCTTGTATTTGTAGATAGATGCACTACTGTTAATTTCCATGTTATTATCCACTGTTATTATGAATTCCGTATCTCTTCCAGAAGATGTGCATCATCCAACTCTTGAAATAACAGTTTTACTCTCCCACGAAAGAGAAGACAAAGTAACTTTATAATTTTAAGAAAACGGACTATGTAAAACTTAATTCCTTTCTTTCGCAGACTGATTGGTTTCCAATTTTACCTAGCGAAACATCATATTCATGTTATGACGTCGAATCTTCGGTACATTTTTTCAATGATACTCTGCAAAGGTATTTCTTAGTGTCTGTCCCAAAAAAATGGTGTTGCTCCAATCCTTTAAATCCACCCTGGCTAACAAATTTTCTAAAGGCACTAAAAAATTTAAAAAATCGTTTATTTAAGAAATATAAAATATCTGGTTCTAGTTAAGACTGTGCTTCCTAATCTTCTTGTCGTTATAGATATCAACTTTTAAATATACAATGCTATTCTGCTTATATAATTAACATAAAATCTCAATTTAAAGATAATCCAAAACTTTTCTATAGTTTTGTTAACTCAAAACGTAACGCCTCCAGCTTCCCACCCCTTATGAAATTCAATCAGGAAGAATCATCTTGTGACAATGTAATTTCTAACATGTTTGCAAACTTCTTTAAATCAACTTACCCCGATATACCCTTTAATACTAGCACAGTGTATCCTTTTCTCCCGCCAGTTAACTCTTTTCAAACTCCTGTAATAGACCCAAATATTGTTATGTGTTATCTTTGACAAGTAAAATCCTCTTTTACGACCGGCCCTGATGAAATTCCGAGCTGTATTGTAAAGCAATGTGCTACAAACCTGTGTACTCCTCTAGCAAACATTTTTAATATTTCCTTGCATAGTGGCTATTTTCCTATTATACGGGATTATTCTTATATTATACCCCTTCATAAATCTGGCTCCAAGATAGATGTTTCTAACTATCAAGGTATTGCAAAATTAAGTGCAATCCATAAGTTATTTGAGAAAATCATAACTGATCAATTAACCCACTCCATGTCTTCCACCATTTCTGTCTCTCAATATGGTTTTCTGAAGGGTTTTCCACTACAACAAACCTCTTGGAGTTCACTACGCGTGTTATAAATGGTTTTACTTTTGGGATTGCAGACAGATGTTATTTATACGGACTTTTGAATCATAATCTTCTTTTGAAAGCCTTATTGGGTTTCCTGTCACATTATTAAATTGGATAAATTCGTATTTATCTATACGTACTCAAAAGGTTTTATGTAAGAATTCCCTTTCAAAAAGTATTTCGGTCACTTCTGCCGTTCCTCAGGGCAATAATCTCGGACCGGTTTTGTATTAACTATTCATTAACGATCTTCCTTCGGTAATAAAACAGTGTAACGTCTTAATTTACGCTGACGACGTGAAACTTTTTCTTTGCTACAAATCACCCGAAGAACGACATATTTTACAATCTGATCTAAAAAGACTTGTGGACTGGTGTAGCTTTAATATATTAAATCTTAACTTAAAAAAATGTAAGCATATGACATTCTCGCGTAGATCTGCTAATAACATAAATTACACTATAAATAACACTAACTTAGAAATAGTTTACTGTTTTCTCGATCTTGGTGTTATTATGGATTCAAAACTTCGCTTCAATCTCCACGTTAATATGGTGATAAATAAGGCAAGAGGAGTCTCGATATTATGTTTTATAAAGTAAGCACCATCAAAATATGAATCGTTTTAAAACTTGCTTTTTAATTATTCAATATTTTAATTTTGAATCGAATTGTGATTTACGAGCTCACGTGGCTTCCTGATTTGAAATTAGACTGAACTCACACTATCACCAGGATTGGTGTGCCAGAGTATATTTCTTTTCCACACAAGTTTATGCCTGCGTTGGCCCAAATGCATATCCAACTAATTGGGATTTTGATTTGGCGGATATGAGATTTATCTCATTTCCACGCAGGTCCTTGGGTTGGACAATAGCCGCAAACCAGTTAAGATGAGTATAGTGTTTTGGATTGTTTTTGAAATCAGGATTGTTTTTCGAGCCCAACCCATACTATGGTGGGTACATTTTTCTCACTGTAGATTGTTTTGGACCACTCTTATCGATATCATTGAGATATTTTAATGTTATTTGAGCTGGATCTTAAGATGAACTTTATTGTTATTGCATGTTTAATTTATGAAATAAAAAAAATAAAAACATATATTAAATTCCGCTGAAAAGCCAATTAATGTGCTTAGTGGAAAATCCTAATTGCCAATAGGGGGTATGTTTTAGTACGTAGGTGCATTCTGTCTGTCCCGGCTGATCCGGCAGGATCTAGAATGTAAACGTGCATGCGTATAGGTCGGGTATACGTATCTTTGGAAGATTCATACCTCCGGGCGAGTCCAAAAAAAAAAAAAGCCGGCAAGCACGACAACGCCAATTAGTGACATAAATCCTCTTTTTGTTTAACGTAAACACCTGCCGTGAAGGCTTAAGGTATAATATACGTGTAAAAAGAGAAAAACAGTAGCTTGTTTTCAAACATTTTTTGGAGGTACAAGGAGTTGTTAAAATTTGTTTGAAATTTAAACGGGTTATTGTACATAAAAACTACTTTAATAATTTTTATTTTTATTAGTAATTTTCTGGCTTTTTATAGGGGTCGCTAAAAATGAAATTGAAAAAAAAAACATCCAAAACTGTTCGATGAATATGGCCTTTCCCATGTATCAATAGTTGAGCAACCCAACTACGATCGACCCCAGGGGATTTTTTTGAAATTATGGTGAAAGTTTGAGCAAAAAGTTTTAAAATATTAAAAGGAAAGGATTCATTTTCCCAAAAGAAATGTACGGATAATAAGATTTATTTTTTAATTTTATATTTTCTTTTTTTTGTTTTTACTGTTTCATTTTTTTATATTAAAAAAACCAAGCGATTAAGTAAATGTTTGTGCAGTACATACCTGTCGATTTTAAATAACACTTTTCATGGTCACTCTTGCATTTGTATAAAAGAAGACTGTTTATAGTGCTTATCTCAAAGTTGTTTGTTTATATAACATACAATTTTTTTAAGCCTTTTTATTAAAACTTTGAATTTTTATTCTTTATATAAAGCTTTGTTTTTAAAATTGCTTAGTGAAATTTGCTACGAAACACGTTGGAGGCACTTTCAAAACCCTCGCTACTAAAAAATCCTACTCAGCCGAAAAATCTATCTAATATAATAGAGAATCTATCTAGTATTCAATCAGATTTAAATACAATTTCTAAAAGGTACTAGTAATTTACTTATTTTACTTCGTAGCAGTAATGTTTTTTTATTTATGTAAAATTTATTCGAACAACTTATGTAAAAGTTATATGTGCATTTTTTCAAAATAAAAAATTGCTTTATTTCATAGGTAAAGGGGATGAATCCCCTTGATCCCTCATAGCTACGCCACTGGATTGTAATGCAATGTAACGTGATTGAGATATGATTTTGATATGATAATGGAGAAGTTGTGATGTGAATGTAAATATGGTGTTATGGTGATGTGATTGTGATGTGTTTGTGATGTGATTGGGGTGTGATTGTGATGTGATTGTGAAATGATTGTGATATGATTGTGATATGATTGTGATGTAATTGTGATGAAATTGTGAATTGATTGTGATTTGATTGATTGAGTGTTTGATGTGATTGTTATGTGATTGTGATTGACATGTGATTTTTATGAGTTTATTATTTTGGCAGGACTCTAGCACAATGTATACCAATGTATGTAGATGTTATATTTGTTTGCTTAATTTGCTACTGTTATGTTTGTTAGTTGTAATTGTAATAAAATTTTTATGTAATTATAATGTGATGTTGATGTGATGTAAGTTCAAGTGATTTTGACATGGTTTTAATTATTTGCAATTAAAGATAATGCCATTTCAAGTACATAATACGATATGATTCGATTAGGTTTTAGTGGTTTAAATTAATTTCATGTTATTTCAGCTGTGTTGATTTGAGTAGAAATCATTGAATATTATACGTAAAACAATAACAACAAAAAACAAAGTATCCATTGAGGCATTTTTTCTTTACTTTTTGTTTTTGTTGCTACTAATTAAAGCCACTGCCGTTTTAGCTTGTTCTATTTCCGGCTTGCCTTCCGGTAACATTTTTGAACCTGAGGTTAGCTTAGTTGAGGTTAAGCTTGACATAAGCTAATGCACACATACTAACACACACAAAAATCGTTGAAAATACATTCGCGTAGTATACACAGGCCAACCGCCATTTGGTGTTGAACTCAACAGAGAGAAGCACAAAAAAGCGGAGCAAGCCAACAAAATGCAAAATAAAGAGTGCTGCCAACAGCATTTTTAAGTTGCAATCATGTACAGTTGCCTAAAAAATTACTAAATAAAAATAAAGTTCCGAATAAATTAAGGTAAACGTGCTTGAATATAGAGCAAGCTGCAGTTTCTAATCTAGGCAAGCTTTTAGGCGCAATTTAGAAAAACGTCAGCAGCACATAAAAATTATCATTAAAGGACTGAGTGAAAAAGTGAGAAAAGAAAAAAAAAACGCTTTATAGTTCTGAAACATGAAAATTTATGACGTCATTTGAGTTAATTTTTTGTCTCAGGAGCTGTTTTTTTGGTGTTGTGCAGTAATAAATCTTTGAATTTGCTATGCTTTAGATGCTTTAGCTTAAGGCTGTTTGTGTCTGTAAGCAAAATTTGCACTTGCTCATCTGCGAAAATTTTTAAAAGAGGTTCGCAGAATATCACATTTGGCAAAATAGTTTAAGAATCAAGTACCTTTTAGAACAGTTTTTAACTAGAAAAAATTTAGGATATCCTTCAAAAAATAAGAATAAACAACATTAACTGCACTCTTAAGCACACATACAAGTACCACAAAAATACCAGAGAGCACTGCTAAAGTTTAGATTTTCTTTAGTCTACTTTTTTATTTTTTCCACTCTAATCTGCCAAAGTTTTTAATGCGCTGCAAAAGCATTTGAAATAAATGCAAAGTCTTGTGAAAAGTTTTCTTTTGCTTAAGTTATTGCAAAAAAAAAACTTTTAATGCCAACAATCAAAACACATATACACACACGCAGTTGAACACATGCCTGTATAAAATATCATTACCACACAAATATAGAAAAAGACAAAACAAGTTCAAGAAATAACCTTGAATAACTTAAGGAAATTTGATTTCTCTCTATATTTAGAGTGCTAAAGGGAATACGTTGCTGATGAAATTCAAAAAGTTGCATTTAAGGAGCTAAGAACCTTTTTGGAATTGGCTCAGAAAAGACTAATCATCTCAGCGAACAAAAATTTAATAATATTTATTTAGCATAAAATAATATTATGACTGTTACTTTAGAATAGAAGCAGTTACAAATTGTAAACAGTGCCTTTTAATTTTAAAAAAAAGAAGCCCTTTGATCATATTTTGGCGGATTTCCCAAATTGTTTTTTGTGTGTTTTCCACCTGAATTCACACACACACTTGCACACGCTCAATTAAGCTAACACAGTATGCGCACAATTACGTGAGTGTGTCGAATAAAGTTTTAATTATTTTTTTAATTCGGTGCTTTAAAACAAAGCAATGGTTTTTATTTATATACGTCATATGTAACTGTTCAACTCAGCTAATTATGTGGTTCTTTTAATGTAATTTTTTTTGTGTTATTACTTACATATAATTATACTGGCTTTTTTGGAATGCAGCTATACATGGAGCAAGTCAAACTTGCAGAAAGGGTGGAACATTTGAACCAAATAGCAGAGTTTGGCTAGGATTCTGGTCATAGATTAATATGATAGGTAGATAAAACGATTTTGACCAAAGGGAATATGAGCTGCGGTTGAGTCAAAGTAATTTTGCTATTTTCATTATATTGCTCCGTGCCACAATTATCGCATTTTTTTGAATACATAAAAAATTAATTTCAACACAAAATTAGAGCTCAAATATAACGACTTAACTTTTCTCTAAAACCTCACACGCTAAAAATATGCCTTTTCCTAATTATATTTAGCCTATATTATACATATGATGGAACATTTTTAACTATATATGTAATTAAAAAAGTACACATTGCCAAAGAAATTTGATATATTTTGAGCAAGACTTGATTATTAATAATTAAAAAAAAACATTTTCATATGTGATTGGACTAAATACTACCTATAGTTAAAATAAAGTTCAGAAACTGCCACCTCAAGCAATGATTTTGCAACAAACATTGCTTGCGGCTAAACATTAAGTTATGTATGCAAATATGCAAGAGATTACACATTACTGTCTGACCAGAATAATGTCGTTGTCGTGCCTGCAAGCAGAGCGCTGACTGAATGAATGCAAACTGTATTTGTGCATGATTCAATTATATACAAGGTTGAGTAAGCTGAGAGCACATATCTCTCAGCGAATGTCAAAAACAGCTGTTTGGAGTTGTTATCTTTTACTTTGACATTCGCCGATCCAAATTCCATCCATCCAGCGTTTTCGTTTAAAAATGTCACTGGGCACTTTAAAAAGGAAATGTTTTCCTTGTTCCAATAGTTTTGGCGAATCGCGTACTTTTTCGGCATTTTGAGGTAGTAACAAAAACTCAAACTCCAAGAAAATTTTTTAAAAATAATTTGAAACACAAATTTAATATTAAAATCCAATAGTTTGACTTCTAGTCAGAAATTTTAATTTGATTGTTTACTTGTCTTTTTTTGTTTTACTTTGACATTTTGCAATCCAAGTTTTGTCGTTGTATGAGAACAATTTCATTGTTACTTAACCTAATATATAATTGAATCATGTATTTGTAGAAATTGTGAGAGAAAAACGACAACGACAAGATAGAAACATTTCTATTTCTATTTTTCCTTGTCGTATATTTGACAGCTTTCTCAAAAAACGTTGCCATATTTCAACAAAATTTTAGGAACCTATCAATTAACTAGCGAGTAAACCAGTGCTCTTGTTTGTTAAAATAACAAAAAAGAGTAGTTGGAAGTTGAAAACGCAGTAAATTTATATCAAAGGTATTACAAAATGTAGTACAATAAAGGAAAGTGGAGTTATTATTACTCCATTCAGAGTATGTCGACAACACTATTGCAAGTTGCTCAAAACAATAAAAAGACTAGAAAAAACAAAACAGAATTTTAAAACAGCTATATCAGAAACAACACCTCCGATAACCTCCGATAACGGAATGAGGCTGATTGACTTCGCCGCAGCACGAAACATGGTCGTAAGTAGCACTAGATTCAAGCATCTCAATATTCATAAAGCCACCTGGATGTCCCCTGATCAAAAAACAAAAAATCAAATTGATCACGTTTTGATCGACGGAAGGCACTCTTCCAGTGTATTGGATGTACGCACGATCCGTGGTGCAAACATTGACTCGGATCACTATCTTGTTGCAGCCAAGATCCGTACACGTCTGTGCGCAGCTAAAAATACACGCAACCTTACACAGAGAAAGCTAGACGTCGACAAGCTGCAATAGAAACAGACAGCCGATGCTTTCGCCACTCGACTCTCACTCCTGCTTCAAAGCACTCCTCCAATCGATGATATATGCGCGCAGTGGACACACATTTCCAACTCCATGCGTGCGGCTGCTGAAGAGGTGATTGGCTACCAACGGCCTCACCGAAACCAGTGGTACGACCAGGAGTGTCGCGTCGCCACTGCAGAGAAAGACGCCGCCTACAAAGCCACCCTGCAGTCGGTTGTAACGCGCGCTGCTAAGGAGCGATGGTTTTAAAACCGGGGCCTCTTCCTGCAAGGATGAAAACGGGAATCTAGTGACAGATGTCCAGAGTACACTGACGTTATGGAGGGAACACTTCTCTAAGCTTCTAAATGGCGACGCTGACAACAATCCCGCCAATAGAGATGATATTCCGGAAACCCCAATTGCGGATGACAGCGTCGAGGTTCCGCTGCCCGACTATGATGAAGTTCTGACAGCTATAGCTCGGCTCAAAAATAACAAAGCCGCGGGAGCTGATGGCTTACCTGCTGAGCTGTTTAAGAACGGAGGCGAAGCTCTACTTAAATGCATTCACGAGCTTCTATGCAGAATATGGTCGGAAGAATGCATTCCGAACGATTGGAATCTCAGTGTGCTCTGCCCAATCCACAAGAAAGGCGATCCCACTATCTGTGCCAATTACCGTGGGATAAGCCTTCTTAATATCGCATATAAGGTCCTGTCGAGCGTTTTATGTGAAAGATTGCAGCCCATTGTAAACGAACTGATCGGACCTTATCAGTGTGGCTTCAGACCTGGAAAGTCCACCATCGACCAGATTTTCACGCTACGACAAATCTTGGAGAAGACTCAAGAAAAACAAGTCGACACCCACCATCTTTTTGTCGACTACAAAGCCGCCTTCGACAGCCCAATAAGGAAGCACCTGTACTCCACCATGTCTGAATTTGGTATTCCTGCAAAACTAATACGACTTTGCAGGATGACACTGAGCAACACCAGCAGCGCAGTTAAAATCGGGAAGGACCTCTCCCCACCATTTATTACCAAACGAGGTTTCAGACAAGGTGATTCCTTATCGTGCGACTTTTTCAACCTAATGATGGAAAAGATCATCCGAGCTGCTGATCTGAGACGTAGTGGCACAATATTCTACAAGAGTGTTATGCTGCTTGCGTATGCTGATGACATAGATATCATTGGCCATAATACGCGCGAAGTCAGTGCAGCATTTTCCAGATTAGAAAGAGAGTCAAGTCGAATGGGTCTGTCAGTGAATGCAGATAAGACGAAATACTTAGTGTCAACAAACAAACAGTCCCAGCGTCTTGGAACCCACGTTACCGTTGACAATACCTCCTTCGAGGTTGGGAAGAACTTCGTTTATCTGGGATCCAGCATTAATTCAACCAACGACATCAGCATTGAGATCAAACGAAGAATAACTCTTGCCAACAGGTGTTACTTTGGGCTCAGTAGGCAATTGAGAAGCAGAGCCCTCTCTCGACGAACGAAAATCACGCTCTATAAATCGCTCATCATGCCCGTCCTACTTTACGCATCACAAACCTGGACGCTAAGCAGTTTAGATGAAAAGACTTTAGGAGCATTCGAGAGAAAGATTCTTCGTAAGATCTACGGACCAATCTGCGTCAATGGCGAGTACCGAATACGGTGGAATGATGAACTGTATGAGCTGTACGCTGACATCGACATAGTCAAGCGCATTAAAATCAAGCGGCTTCGCTGGCTTGGTCATGTTCAGCGCATGAAAGACGATGCTCCAGTGAAAAAAACATTCGATTCGGTACCCAGCGGCGGTCAACGCAGAAGAGGACGACCGCATCTTCGTTGGAAAGACCAAGTAGAGGACAACCTGACGAAGCTTGGAATTTCCAACTGGCGCCAGCAAGCGAAAGACAGAAATGGCTGGCGCAAATTCTTAGATGAGGCCAAGACCGACATACGGTTGTAGCGCCAACTAAGTAAGTAAGTAATATCAGAAGCAAAACATTAAAATTGCAAACAACAAAGCCAAAACTACAATTCTAGGCCAACTTTTAGCGATTCTCTCTTGACGACACGACAATGACATGATTCTGGTCAGATAGTGATAGCAGATACAGATTGACTGCAACAGGCGTCCACCAGAGATCTGTAACAAGTAAATTGAAATTCAAGCTACTTGAAAAAACATCAAGCTTTGAGTTGAATTGCAGGAATTTGATTTGTTTTTTCCATACGATTCGCGACTTGCTTCTGAAAAACGAATCATATGTCTGAATTGATTCAATTTTGTTTCTACCCTACAAGAGTTGGCAGAAAAAATCAAGTTTTCTACTTTTCAACTCTGTTTTCGACTCTATGCGACTGCGCTGCCGTCCAAAGCAACTGACGATCGTTTGTTTTTTTGTTCGTTTCATTTATGATGCGGAGTTTGTGAGGCTTTTTTTCTGTTGTTATTGCGTTAGGGATTTTTTTTTGTTTTTTGTGCTTTTATTGAATTTGTTGTTTTATGCAGATGCGTTGTCGTTCTATGAATAAAAAATACTATACCTGGGTAAGAATTAATCATGGAGTAATAAATGTAAGTGGTTGTAATAAAATGAAACGCTATAGTTCAGTATATATTGACGCAGATATAATGACCATTTCATAATAAGCGAAGTTCACATGATCCTTCATGTTGTCACGCCTGGTAGGACAAGCACAATTTCTTGTGGAGGCACATGAAGGATCATGTGAACCTCGCTAATTATGAAAGAAAAAATCAAAACAAAATAACCGAGTTTCCCCATTTCCTTTGTATCAGGTCAGAAAAATTTTAAAATATTTGTTTTTTTTTTTCAATATAATGCTTTTTATAAAATCCCTGCCATGTTTTTGAAAAATAAATATTATGTTGATTTTATATGATTTAAATACAAATTCTAAATGTTTGATAATTTAAATCATACTTGATTTTTAATACGTTCAATATGTTCATTATGTTCAATATGTTCATTATGTTCAATATCTTCTTGTCTTATACAGTAGTGGACACAAGTAGATACATAAATCAATTTTTTCACAATTTCTTTTGTATCTTTTTTATTTATTATACAAACTAAAAACGGTTTTTACAGCAATAAAATTTCTGTATAAAAAATTTCTTCTATAAAAAACAACAAAACGTATCCAATTTCATTAAGAAGTATTTAAATAAATCAAATGTAACTTCTTACCCAATGTATCCAGTTTTGTCCATTTTGGTAAAATTTCAGTAAACGTTTTTTTTTTAATACTTGGTCCAAAGACCTTTGTTCTTCAAAACATCTTTTATTCGTTTTGGCATGCTTTCTACCAGATTTTGTAAAGTTTGAGGTGGAATATTAGCCCATTCTTCAGAAATTCTCAGCCAAAGCTCCCCCAAAGACGTTGGGGCTCGTTCGTGCTGCGAGAGTCTTCTTTTTACAATAGACCACAAATTTTCGAAGGGATTTAAATCGGGGCTTTGTGCTGGCCACTTCATCATCTGGAATTTTTGTTCAGAAATCCATTTTTTGACGATTTTAGCAGTGTGTTTCGGATCCCTATCTTGCTGAAATATTAACTCGGTTTCTGGATATGCACATTTATCTATAAAATCGGGCAAATTGTTTTGCAAAATACTCAAATAGTATTCTTTATTCATTATTCCATCTATTTTAACTAAAGGGCCAGATGCCCACCAGGTGAAACAGCCCCACACCATAATGTTACCACCACCATGTCATGGTTCCTTTGAATGGTCTCGTTCGGTCTTTTCCAACAATATTGAATTCCATCTGACTGAAACCTATTGACTTTTGTTTCATCAGACCAGATCACTCGTTTCCAGTCATCTATGGTCCAGTTTTTATGCGATTTGCAAAACTCTATACGAGCCTTCACATTCTTCTCCGAGAGCGCAGGTTTCTTTTTTTTACTGCGGAAACTAGTCCAATTCTCTGCAAGGATCTCCTTACTGTACGATCAGATACGGATTTATTTAGAACCTTTGCAGCCTCTTTTGGTGTTCGAAAGCTTTTAGTTGCGAGATTTCGTTCCACTAATCGAGCATCTCCGTCAGAGAGCAATCTTGGTCTACCTCCCTTACTAGTAGCCACAATCAAATTTCGCCTTTTTCTGACTAGGCTGACGGTTCGGTGGCACACATTTAGTTTCTTTGCAATATTTTGACATGAATCACCATTTTCACTAAGTCGGACAATTTCGTTCTCTAGATTTTTCGAAATTTTTCTCATATTTTTTGATTGTTTGAGATAAATTGTAGGTTTTTATTAAAACTCTAAACGAAACTATAAAAAATTTTCACTGACCGTTCTTATTGAAAGAAAAATGACAAATGACGCTGTTAACACTCACGGCAAAAACAGAAAACAATTTAAATATAACGGGACTAGACATAGCAAAACACAAAAAACGCACAGTGGACAAAAGTGGATAAATGCTATTGAAACATATTTATATTATTTTTTCATAATTCCACAGAGAACAAATGAAATATTTTCAGTTATATTTAGTACAGGGTATACAAGATTCACAAAGAAAAAAACAGCGGTTGGATATTGCTAGTACAACAAAAGTTATTATTAAATTACGAAAAATTTTAAATTATGTATCCAGTTGTGTCCATTACTGTACATAAATTATGTATCCAGTTGTGTCCATTACTGTACATGCCGTGACCGTATTTTTTAGAGCAAAATACTGGACAAACCAAAATTTTAAATATTCTTGTCTTTGTCCTTGTTTTCATTTGTCAATGTCCATTTGAAATGTTTCAAATTCAAGGCCATCACACCAGGCGTGACAACATGTAGGATCATGTGAACCCCGCTATATGATATATTGGATTTATGCATGTGTGCAATCACGTGTCGTATGGCTTAAAAGAAAAATGCATTTTTTCCGACATTATTATGATTGAATGAAGTTGTTATGAGTCCTTGTTAAATATCTTTTCTTTTTGTTTTCAGATGCGGCTTCATGTATGGCGAGCTGACGGACAAGGAGACAGTCTCGCGTTTGGAATACACACTGGAGAATCAGCAGCAAGATCAATTCGAAATATTGCTGTACAAAAAGAACAGTAAGTAAATGCAAGATTAAAAAAGCAAACAAAATTTTTTATAAGCCAAGAGACCCTGTAGGAATTGGCCAGAAATTTTGAAATACCCAAGTAATGCTCAAAGCTTTCATTTAGCTGTCAATTACAGAAGTTGTTGTAATTGCTATTGTGTTTTGTCGTTCATATTCACCAACAAAACAAAACAAAAAGAAAAACAGCGTAATTTACATATTTAAAGAGAAGACGATTAAAAATCTCTCGACAAACAAACACGTGTATAGCTTGTGAGTTGGAGAATGTGTTACGCGTTAATTACACACACTGGTACAATTAAACAGAGTCGTACACACATATATACTAATGCAATATATTTTAATGGCTCAAAATGCTGTTGACGTAATTCTACTTGTTCCAGCTCGATTAAACTTTATTTAAGCCCACTTTTGTTGTAATTATTTTGCTTGTTGTTGTTGCTAACGCCTGCCACTGCCACTGCTGTCAGTGATGCTGCTACTGTTGTACTGTTTCGTATATAAAAATGTTGTTATTACACAGTCTTACCAACACCTACTGTCAACCATAATACATAATTATATACTGAATAAATTATGCATTAATTATGTCAACGTGACCCGCGTAATTTAATTTTTTTTTTTTGCAAATCGATTAGTTAGGATAATTTGACGCAAAAACAAATTATCCTACAGTTCTTGGAAAAAAAGTAGAATATGGTAGAAAAGTAGAAGTCTAAACTAAACTAAAATCCGCCTTTATGTATTTGTTTATCAGCAGCTAGCGTTGCGTTTTTTAACAAAAAAAAATATTTTAAAGCTCTTTAGTATTTAATGTTTTGGTAAGGTTAATAGGTAAGCTTAATACAAGCAGTTTTTTATTAAAAATTATGTCTTACTTATAACATAAGCTTATGTTATGCATTTTGATGACATAACTTTTAAGCGGAGCTAGGCGTGGTTTTCATCCGATTTCACTAAATTTAAAACTCAGAGTGTATCTTTAAAATTTGGGTTAATATGCAATACTTTTAATCATTAATTAATTTTTAGGAGTTTTAAGAGATTTTATCGTTTTCATAGTCACTTTGTATGGGAGGTAGCATTAGTTTTTATACGATTTTAGTAAATTTCAATTTCAGAGTGTATATTTGCGATTTGTGTTAATATGAATAATTTTTAGTCAATAAAATAATTTTTGTGGAATTTTTAGAGATTTCCCGATTGGTGGAAGTCTCTTTGTATGGGAGGTGGACATGGTTTCTTCCGAATTCATCAAATTTCAAACGAATTTGATAAAATTTCTAGTCATGTAACTAATATTCGTAAAAATCAAATATTATCGAATTCTTTTACAATAGCTATTAAATTTGGGCTGTAGTCGTGTCGACAGACGGACAAATGGTCTCACGGTCATGGCTTAATCGACTCAGAAAATGATGCTGATCTATAAAAGATATTCTTGTTTAGATCAGCACATTTTTCGAATACAGTCGAACTTCCCTATAACGAATTCGCAACGGACCAGAAAGTTACTTAATTATATAGAAACTTCAATGTACTTCAATGTAAATATATTTTTTTCACTTTTCTTTACAAGAATTTGGTACTATTTGAGTTTGGATTTCACTTTACTATTTTTCTTCTTCACAAAACCTTGTAATGCATTCAGAAATTTAAAAACATTAGTTGGTACGTTACTCTTCATATCCACAAAGGATCGAAGTATGTCAATTGATGAAGAAATTCGTCCCAATATAGGTAACGTAGCATCCGCCAATTCGTCACCGTAATTATATGGCAATATTATTATAATATGAACATGAGTTTGCACATATATTATGAAATAAATACCTGGGATAGCGCGAAATCCACAACTTTCCAGATTTTCGTTCACTGAACATAGTCAACTGCTGACAAAATTGCTAGTGATGGTACTTTCTTCTTTTTATTTTTCTATAGTTATTTTCAACTTTCTCCTATTAATGTTTTACTTTTTCTCTCTACACAGTAATATTAATATGCGTAACAGAAAATGGTTTGAAAAAATTCATTATATGGGAACAAAAAAGCATTAGAGTTCAACTTTTGTTCTCTGTTTTGCAAAATTTGTTCATTGTAGAGAAAGATTGACTGTATGGAAAATCATTGTAATGTGATCTAAATACACTTAAAGTAGATCAAAAAAACTGTTTTTTTTAAATCAATTAATATTCGGGAAAACTTCATTGTATAGAAGTGTACTATGGGAAAGTTCGACTGTATAAAGTTTAAATATATAATTTTGTATACAAACCGAAACAAAATTTAATTAGTAAATTTTTCTAAAATAGTTCAAAATTAGTTTCCTCATTGTATTAAAAATAAATAGGAACTTATTTATTGTATATTATAAATTACAAAGTTTAAATAAGTTAATTAAAATAAAAGTTTAATCCAAAAATCGTTTCTTTTTCAATTACACATAATGCGGCTTATTTTTCATTCGCAAAGTTCTTTGGATAGCATAAAGCTGTTAATGGTTCTAAAATGTAACTTGTTTCGAAGCTTCGTGTTAATAAATGCAAATTCAGAAAACTTTCTTTCTGCTGCAGCCGAGTTGTGAAGCTGCGACACCAAATTAAAAACAAAATCTGTTAAATCCTTAACCTTTCTCCCATGCTGTGTTTTAAATTTCAAAATTTATTCCAAAAATCTATTACATCAAAATCAATGCTAACTTCAAGGTTAGAAAGCCTTAGAAGCTTCCATTGAGTGACAACATTTTTAATATCACCGTCTATTAAATAAAACAAATTTGATATCAATGGTAATATAGAAATTTCCGATTTTGCCAATATAGTATTTGCAGTTAAAATTTATAGGTTTTTATGTCGTCTCTGCAAAAATCTTAAGGTCAACTTTTATTTTTTCCGAATAATTTACTTTTAACTAAAAGATTTTTTCACTCGTGAAACATATATATATAATAAGGGCTTCTTATTTCAAATCTGAAAAAATTAACTGCCGCTCTCATTTGGTTTAGAAGTTAGAGGGGCCTAAAGTTTAAAAACTGGGATCGAAAAATTTGCTATTTTTTATTTTATTTGTAGGGGTGTTGAAAGAAATGCTATTTCTGCCTATTCAAGAAACTATTAACTTATAAATAAGCTTAGCTTCTTAATTTAATTTTGGACTTTCAGCTTAATATATCAAAACTTCGTGCAGTTTTTTATAAAAATGTTTTTTTTTTATTTTACGTTTATAGGAAAGGAATTTTTTTTGTAGTCGCTCATACTGCAATAACTGAAAAAGATAGAAAAATTTGTCCCAAACAAGATATGTGAGCTTTTTCTTAGCTATGTGAATGATGTTCACTAAAACTTAATCATATTATTTTTTTATCTGTGAAAAATAGATATTTCCAACAAATTAGATTTTTGGGAAATTTGAACCTAATTTGTTGTTTTTTTTTAAAGCTAAAACATTATTCGAAATACTTCTTAATATTCTTGTTTGGGACAAATATTTCTATCTTCGTCAGTTATTGCAGTATAAGCGTTTGAAAAAATATCCTTTTTTAAAAACAAAAAAAATTCTCAAATTCCCTGTTTTATACTGCCGTCATAAGGAAGAGGCGGTATTTAGCATAAAAATCAAAATCAGTTTTGTTGTGTTTTCTTAATAATCTTTCTTGCATTCTTAAGAAAATAAAATAAAAATTGCTCAATTGCTTAATATTTTAACCTGAAATGTTATATCTACGCAAATTAAACCAATCTTTCAAACAAAAAACACAGTAATATGAGATAAAAAGTGGTATCTTCAGGCAGATAATGCGTTTTTCCTTTGTACTTTTATTTAATGCTTCAAAAAATGCTTTTTATTTCTTTATTTTTGTTTAAAAAAAAAAAAATAAATATTGAATTTTTAAACATTAAATATATATATTTTTTTTTTAAATATCCTTGTGCAAAAAAAGATGTTTTTAAAAATATATCATTTAAATATCATAAATATATAAACGAAAAAGCTTTTTATTTCAGAAACGGCTTTTTGAACTTATTTAAATTTATAGAACAAACAATCAAAAAAGTAGCAACTACAGTGTTTGTTTCAGCTTTTTTAATAAAATCGAAAAAAAAATTTCATTAACCCTGGATAACCAATCATATTTCTACTACGTTATAAGCAATATTAGTCAATTCGACTAACACGCTCCAAAACTCGTTTTAGAGGAGCTGTTAGTACATAAAATACATTAAAAGCTGTTGAAAATGGAAAAACTATGCATATTCTACTAGAAATAAAAAAACATTAATATTGGTCTTCGTTTTTTTTTTTATTTTTTATTTTTTTTATAAGCTACTTACTTATTTTATCAGTTCGAGATATATCATATAAGATTGTTGAAAAAAAAAATAGCAAATAAACATAAAAAACTTAAAAGGCTCTTCTATCATTTTAAGAAGAAAGCATTATTTATTATTATTAGAATAAAAAAGTTTAAATCAATTGCATCGCACAAGAGATGCAACTCGCTGCTCTACTATAAAAACTCATAAGCAAACATTATATTCCTACAACAAAGGAAAAGATACCCACATCCGTTATTTAGTATATACGAAGTTGTCAATGTTGTATAATTTTGATGACGCCACTTTAATGGGGCGTGGTTATAATCTAAATATTTAAAATTTTAACCTCATAGTTCATACTTATTATCAAAGCTTATGAGTAAAATATCAAGTTTAAACCATAATTTTTTTGAATTTATGAAGGTTTTGTATTATAATGACGCCACTTTGTGTGTGAGGTGGGCGTGGTTTTCATCCAATTTAGACAAATTTCAAATATGTGGTGAATATTTTACTTCAAAGCTAATGTGCAAATTTCCAAGTTCATACATTTATTTTTGTGACATTTTAAGAGATACCGTTTTGATAAAGTCACTTCGTATGGAAGGTAGGCGTGGTGTTCATCAGATTTTGCTCATTCCCGAATTTTATTTTCGTTTTTTGAATATAAGTATATATATTTTATTTCATTACGATAGCTTAAAAATTGTGGCTGTAATCGTGTCGACAGACAGACACATGGATAGACGGACAGACTCAGGAGGTGAATCGACTCAGGAGGTGATGCTGATCAAAAAAATATCTCATTATAAGCATTACGAACGGAGTGACAAAGTTAATATACCCTATACGCAATACGCGTGGGGGTATAAAAAGTTACGTTAAAGCCACTGTTAGTCGCTTCGACGTACACACCACATTTATAAAAAGATTCACACCATCTAATTAAAAAGCCAAACATATCCGAACGCAACGAGAGCAGCTTAACAATTAATATGATTACTACGATATGGATAGAGAGCACGATCAGATGAGAGAAAACGACTAACATTGTTATCCAGGGTTAATATTGAAAGCAAACTGGATTTCACTATTCTGAAGAACCAAATATTTATATCCATCCAAACCCTCATGAGTGAATTTTTGATAAATTACTGTAAGTTGCTTATTTTAGAATATTGAAATATGTAGATGCCGCACTCTTCCTTATGATGGCAGTATATTGAAATAAAAAATGAGTTGAACATATTTTTAACTAATGAACCATAAAAAAATATCATGGGCAAAAAATATTGGTGGCAAATATTGAATGTAATGCAATATCTACATAATTATTTATTCAAAATTCTTGAACTTTTTAAAAAAATTAAACAAAAAAATTTACCAAAACTATAAAGAACTTACCATTTTACCAAGTCAAAAAATTTCTACCAAAAATGGTTATATTTTACCAAAACGGCAACCCTGCTCCTAATGTCCATTTTAGAAAAGAAGTAACAAAATTAATATATCAATGTATCTCTACGTATTACGCATGAACGTTTCAGTTCAAGTCTGGACTCTGTGTTCAGCAAAAATGGTCTTTGCATCGTTTTCTTTTAGAAATATCCGATTTTAACTATGTGACGTTTAAAAAATCTTAAATTGTTGAACTGAGCATTTCAGAGTTTGATGAATATAAAAACTTTTTTAATATCAATAATTTTTTAATAAAGAGGTTTTTATAAAAGTTTTATAATGTCAATCTTTAAAACATTTTGCAAATAATTGACTATATATATATTTTATTTTTTTTTTAAAAAGATCAAAAAACCGAGGCATATCTAGAGGAATTGATTGGAACCATACGTAAATTATTGAATAGGCGAAATAACTGTGAAAGACAATTTGAATTGCTTTTAACCGAGGCTAATGTTATGCCTTAATCTTGGAAAGCATTTGCAGCCCTTAGTTGTTCCTGTCCTTTCATTCCACATTTAGTTGTGGATTTTTAGTTTTCGATTATTCTTTAATGTAGGAAAGAACAAAGAAAGTGAAAAGAACCATACCCGAACCCGGATTCGAACCAGGGACCTCTGGGTTGATAGTCTAGTGCACTCTTCACTAGACTACAAAGGCCGACATTTTATTATTTAATTAATATTTTAAAGCTTTTAACGCAGATCTTGTTATCATATTCAAAAGCTTTTATGAACAGATCTTTAGTATCAATCAATCGTATTGTGTTTAATGCTATTAAAAGATTTCTAATGAAAAGCTCTCAAGAAAAAGTTAAAAACTTTTAACCAAGACGACCTAAAAACCGTTGAAAATTTTCAAGTTAGCTTGTATATTACTTAAAGCTTTTTTAAAAAGGCTTGTGTAATATTTAAATAAATTCTTTTAAAAGCTTATAATGCAGAGCTTTCTTAAATAGTCAACAACTTTAATAAACACATTTTTAATATGTTATTAATTTAATGTTATTTTGTTATTAAGTAAATTTTATTAAATTGGATTAAAAGCTTATTTATGAAAAGCTCTCAAACTTTTAATGAGTTTTTAATGAAAAGCTTCTAAAAATCGTTGAAACTTTTATAATATTTAAAACTTTATTAAAAAGGCTTTCATAATATTCATAATAACGAATAAAAAGCTTTAAATATTATCGTTTTTGAAAGCAATTATGACTGTTTTCTAGAGTATAAGTATTTTTTTTAACCCAAAGCTTACTACGTTTTCACGGACGCTCCACATGATTTATCAGGAACTCTTTGTCCGATCCTTCTGAAATTTTAAATAATAAATACTCACAAAAAAGACTTATATCATATGATTTTTGCTATATATTTTTACAAATTACAGCGAAAGAAAAGAATTTTTTTTTTGTTGGTTTTTGTTACTTGAAATTAACAACAATTGTTAAAAATTATATCAACAGTCTATTTTGTAGCCATTGTTGTACCAAATCTAAAACACTTCGGTTTTTTTGTTTTAAATAATCCGTTGCCAAGATATAGTGTTGGAGCTGGACCTGCCTCCAAATTATGGCATTCCGTTTAAGTACGAATTTTGTGTAAAAAAACTGAAAAAAATAATTGAAAACAATTTTATTTTTGTAATTTACAACTTGTATAACTAATAACTTTCATAAACATATCTTTCATAGTAAGTTCACTGGCTTTTTAAATGATCAATCTTCGTTCTTTTTCCACCGTTTTCGACAGAATGTATATATATTTAAACAGATCTACTAAACACTGGTCAGAGTTTAATAAATATAGAAATAAATTAACACTTAAATAATTTTTCCTGTATTTTTTACAAGCATTCTTCACTTTTACCGTAAAAATGTTCTAATAAAAAAATACTATAAAATTCAGCTGAAATCCAACAATTTGCTCAATCATAAAGTAACCTTACGTTACTTATATCAACTCATTTACAAAGCCCCAAACCCCCATCTGGCCTTTTCCATCCGTCTCTTTCACCCCCTTTGAAAACTATCTAACACCAGCATTCAATGGCGACTTCTTTGCTGGGTATTAGTGCAAAATTTATTGCATAGAAAAATCCTTGCATGCTGCAATGAAAATAAAATCGAGGCTAGATATAAACACTTAAATGTTGTTTTTGTTGTTGTTGTTGTTGTTATACTTGAAGTCCAGTTTAAAAAAAACGTAAAGGTGCTAGAATTAACTAGCGGCAGCTGCAACTTGCAGTTTTATGGCAACAAACGTTATAGCCAAGCACGATTAACTATTTGCAATCTATGTAGAACGAACGCATACAAGGAGAGAAAAATTTATAGAAACACTAACACACCAACCTACACCAACTATTTGACGTTAATAAATGTCATCAAAATGACATTGAGTTACATAACGTCAGTATTTGGTATCAATGCGAAATGGCAAACGGATGCGGAAATGCAGTAAAAACAACAACCACGCAAGCTCAACATGTATTGGTTGGTTGCTATGGCAGGCAAAGACTTTCAATCATGGGCTTAGCCAGGATTTAATTGAGGAGGGCTGGCCAATAATTGTTTTACGTAGCTGATAAATAAAATAAAATTTTTCAAATATTGGCTTTATTGAAAAAAATAAAAAATTCGAAACGATATTGAATTAAACGCGATGTAACAAAAGCTGAAATCAAAGCAAAGCAATTTAAATATCATCATTAAGAGATTTGGTATGAACACCGACCCCTTCCCATATTCAAAAGGTAATGTTGCTAGATGATTGGTAAACTGATTTTAATATTTTGAGCGAAGAATTATTTAATCAACTGGTCGATTGGAGGATTGATCTTTTGCACGAACCGGCAAGTCGTGATAACAATATAACCGAAATAATCGAAGAAAAACTTTCGATTTTGTTCCAGTGATTTCCTGCGACCAGACAGCATCATTATATCATCAAGCAGGTCGGCTATGAATGCATGATCTGTTTCTGCTGATCCTATGTGACACTGACTCGAAGCTTCTACGATACTAATGCACATTTTATATTTTGTGAAAGGCTTTACAACTAGCGATCCTAAAACGGCTTTAACATTTTTGGTGGAAAAGGGACACAGTGCAAGCAAAGTGCACATTTAAATTTTTTTTTTTTAGTATATATTAACCACGGCGCATATTTTTGTAGCCAATTGTGACAAAATTTAAGTTGGGGATCAATCGCGTCCTTCTTAAAATCGTAGATTTTAGAAGAAACCCAAGTGCATTTGAGCAATTGTAATTTCTGTGATGTACTCATTAAGGCATTTGCCCAAGTCGGTTTCGCAGAAACTGTCACTATAGCATGTGCTAGCAGAAGCAATCGATAGATTCTTTTGAAATTAAAAGATTGGAAGCAGATGCAAATAACTCTTTCCCTTCTATTCTGCACTTATTAAATAATGTATTGAATAATAATAATAAACATAGACCTTATTAAAGAAGCACTATATTAAGTAAAAACAATGACAACAATTAACCCTAAGGATCTAAAAATAAAGATATAAAAAATATGTGCTGGTGTTACGTTACAAAAAACGGAAGTGATTTCTGACTTGTATTACAAAATTTGCAAAACTCTCTGAATTGGGCAAGACTTTTTGTATAAAACTTTTTTTTTATTTAAATAACTTTAGTTTATTTTCCAAGTGATCAAATTTAAAAATCTTATCTGGTTTTTTTTTAATTAGGATTTTTGATCTGGCGTAACGTTACTGGCGTTATGTTACTGAAATTTCCATTGGAGTTTCATTGGGTATTTAAGTAATTAGAATGTTTAGTAATTATGTAATTAAGCAACTAAAAAACAAATTTAATATACTGTCCTTTCCTTGCCTCAACCATTTTTTCATTATCTCTAGCCAATGCCTTCCATTTTTACTATGACAAAAAAGCTTACGAAATATTTACGAAACATTTACGAAAAAGAAAATCTACATTTGTGAAAAAGTGTAGACGATTTGTTCAGCATGGTTAATGAATTTATGTAGGAATTGCTGAAACTAATAAAATTAAAATGTTTCTCTTAAATGATAAAATAAAATAATAAATTAGAAATAACTTTTAATTTTTTGGTCACGGTAGTCTTTTTTCTGGAAATGCCCATAATTAAAAGTTACCAATCAATTTAAATTAAAGCTTTTCATTAACTTTTTTTTCTTAAATAATAAATATGTCAGCCCTTTGTGCTTATAATACAAATTAAATTTAGCTTTTATAAAAATTAAAAACTTCAATCCTGTTTTGTTTATAAAAAATTATTTTACTTTTTTTACTTATATGCAAAAAAAATTTTTAAGCCTAAGCAACGGCTCCCCTGTCCTACCTTCGCTACACCCATGCTTTCAGTCATTGCATTCGTCGGAAAGGACGAAATCTCGTTAATGGCATCCGTTGTTGTTGATTTGTTTTTTACTTTTGCCTTTGTTTATTAAGCGGAGCCTGTCAGTTTTTGTTCTGTTGGTGATGGTGGTGGTGCCACCTCTGCCGTGCCACCACACAATTGCGCAATCTCAGTTGTAATCTGATGTTAATGCACCAAATGACTTTTTATGACCTTTTTTTAATGATCGCATTTCTCTGACGATTGGTTTTCGTTTCATAGCTTTAATGGCTTTTTAACAAAAATATACAATTGCATAAAGTTGCTGAAAAGCTGTTTTATTAAAAAATTACAATATAAATACATAATTTTTTTTATCCGAGAAAAAGCAGCATTCATTCGAGCGTGATACTTCATAGAAAGTGCCGTACTCAATTGATAAAAATTTATATTTATTTAATCCACTTGCAGAGCGTCGAGATTCGACTATAAATTTTAAAACGAATTTACAACAACAATAATAACATCTTCGCTGCACTTCGGCATCTCTTGTTTTATGCACAGCACATTTTGTGCTTTGTGCTCTGTGCACAAAAAAAGTCCTCTTAAAATATGTATGTGATAGAATATAATTTGTAACTCTGCTGAATCCATGAGTTTAGTTTTTCAAAAGCACTAAATTTTCCATACTTGTTTCGCTCTGTGACATTTTCTAAAAATTCATGCTTGAAAATTTGCTATAAATTGTTGTTGCCGTAGTTGTTGTTATTTTTGTTAGAATTTATACAGATATGCTTATGTGGCATAAAGTAAAGTTTTGCTTACAGTTATTGCATAGTCTTAGGCAGCCATTAAAAATGTTCAAACACATATTTTTATTTCCTGTTAACGTATACACAATGTAAGAGGATATGAATATATTTTCAACCAAAGTGTGGATATTGTAGCTGTCAGATGTCTGTAATTAATGTACTCTAAAACTTTGTGGCTCGCCAGCCATTTTGGTCAAAATTTTTGCCAAGCAATCCTTTTTCACTGGTGCTCAAATTAAGTAGCATACTTTTGAGTGTTCAGTAAATACAAAAGTTGATTAGATTTGGGTGAAATTTCTGGTGTCTACAGAGAGTTAAGGATATGAGAAGCATTTTTCAATTAGTAAAAATTATACGAAGAACAAACTACAAGGAATTAATGTATACAATTCAAAGCAGAGAGAGAAATATGAATTATTCAGTATATCTGATGTTAATCTTAATAAGATTCGAAAATCAGATATTCGAAAATTTTGAATAAGAAAGCGAAAGTCGATAATGTATAAGGTATTGTTATTATTTGATGTTATATTTTAATCAACGCAAAATATCAATTAGCATTTAAATTAAATATAAAGTACTAAGTTAAAGTACTAAAGAACTTTGCTTGGCTCAACGCATATCTTCTGAAAAGTGAGCGTAACTATAGCGAGGTCACGCCTATTTTATAACAGTTGCCAATAGTGACGGCTGTAGCCTAGTGGGTAGAGTGCGTGGCCCCTGAACTAAAGAACTGCGGTAGCCCGGGTTCAATTCCCAACTCTGTGGACAATGAAAAACCTCAGAGAGTAAGAAACTGACATGAAAGGCTTTTTGAGAACATAAGCCATTCAAAATCAGCATTAAGCTCGTAGGTCCAGTTCTCGATCATTTGTGTTCAAATATTTAAAAACACGCACAATACAATGTATCACTAGAAGGTCGGTAAAAGTCCTATCATGGGTAGAAATGGCCAATTTATTTTATTTTATTTGCCAATAATAACTACACGAACTAAATTAACAACACGGTTAGAAATCTTGGAATACATTTTCATGCTTTTGAGCTTACATATATGATCACACCAAAATTGTATTAAAATCAAATACTGGCCAAATATTAAAATTCAGTTTTAATAAAAAAAAGAACTGAAATTTAATGCTCACTCTGTCTTAATTTTTAATACTGATTTTGTATTAAAAATTAGGTATACTATTAAATATAGTATCAAATTAATTCCAAAGGGTGTAAAATATCGTTGTAATATTTTAAATGTATTAAAATTTAATACAAAATTGTATTGAAATACAGCATGTTTTAAAAATTAAAGATAATATCACAATAGTATATAACTAATTCCAAGGGTATAAAATATTGTCGTAATATAAGGGCTGTATAAGGAGGTATGGCAAAATTTTTTTCTAACAAAAACATCTCGTACTCAAAATAAAAAAAAAAATTCAGCTCAATCGGCCCAGTAGTTTAGGACTCTATAGCCATCACACAGACAGGTAGATAGACAGACAGACAGAAATCCTCTATGTTTTTAACGTTGACCCCTGCCGCGAAGGCTTAATTTAACGGTGCTCCAAAGCTTGGGACAAATATGAAACGTCGGCCAACGCCCCTTCGGAATTCAAAAAGGCCCACCAGAAAGGTTCCCTGAATAACATACCACAGACCTCAATTGTGCTGTCAGATTAACTCTATTCATGACCTTGATACATTCAATCACTTAAATTTAAGCATGACTAGGTTATTTTAATAACCTTGGGTTATCTCAGTATCAATACCAATAATATAACCCTTACTTTTTGGCCGCCTCCTAATCATCATGATCAAAAGACACTCCTCTACATGAAAAACTAGGTGCGGCATCCTAGGCCTGTCACTTATGTCATCAGGTTCCTAAATCTTAGTGGACACAACTCAGACTATTTAGGTTTCCCCGTCGCCTGTTCTCAAATTCCAAAGGTAACAGTACATTAATCCGGTAGTTTCTTACCTTCCTAACATTTACTATTTGAAATAGCGAGATTTCAATCTACCATAAATTTTCTTAGTAATTTAAGGGATTTACCAACCCGAGTTCAACTTAAGTGTAAATCACACCGAACTTCCTGGTCTAACCACTGCCAGAGCGTATTTAACCCCGAAGGACCATGCCCAACGACAGTCAATACCTGGGCTCAAGGCTCCATCAGACATGGCTCTTCAACATCCCGTCTTACAGACCAAAAGTTCTTAGAACATTTATATTTGACTGTGACACCTTCAGCCTCTAGAATTGTACATGACTAGGTTAAAATAACCATTGGTTTCCCAGTAAAATACCGAGTAAACCACAATTCTACTTACGCAACTTCATTAGCCTAATTAAGGCTTAATTAAAAACCTCTTTCGGAAAACTAGGAAGCGTGAGCCATAGTATACCAATTGTTATACTAGGTCGAAAGATTATATGTTTCTTACATTAAACCTTCATTCTAAAACAAGGTCTGCAGAACAACGATAGATCAGGTGTCCTCATCATTGATGGATGACTGCCCCCGCTCTTCAAGTTATGTTGGATTGATCGTCCATCGAAAGCATATGACAATAACAATGTTATGATAACTTAATATCAAAACCATGCTTTCTCCAAGATTTGGGGCCAACAACCAAGGCTCAAGGTAAACCATTTTACTTTACAGTTATCAGATGAACATTCAAGAGCCGTGCCTCAAAAATGAACTCATTATGAGATCAGTTCATGGGCCGTGTCTTATAAACTGCCCACCTAATAACAAACCATCACCGCTTCTATTCCTGACTTTGGACAGGCAAATACACCTAAGGGTGTTTGGCGGGTTTAGACAGACAGACAGAAAGCCACTATGTTTTTAATGTTGACCCCGGCCGCGAAGGCTTAATTCAACGGTACTCCAAAGCTTGGGACAAATATGAAGCGTCGGCCAACGCCCCTTCGGAATTCAAGAAAGACCACTTTGAAAGGTTCCCCTAATAACATGCAACAGAACCCCATCTATCTTGTCGTCAGATTGACGCAATTCATGGCCGTGGCACTTTTAGCTACTCGAATTTGTACATGACTTGGTTATTTTAATAACCTTGGGCTATCTCAGTATCAGTGCCAATAATATAACCCATTACTTTTTCAGCCGCAATAATCATCTACATCATATCAAGGGTCATCACTCCTTGACATGAAAGACTAAGGCGGCAACTACATTAGGCCTGTCATCTATCATCAGGTTCCTTAATCTCAGTGGACACAACTCAGACTATTTAGGTTTCCCCGTCGCCTGTACTCAAATTCCAAAGGGCACAGTATATTGATCCGGTAGTTGCTTACCTTCCTAACATTTACTGTTTGAAATTAGCGAGATTCAATCTACCATCATTCTCTTAGTAATTTAAGGGAATCACTAGCCCGAGTTCAACTTAAGTGTAACTCACACCGGCCTTTTTGGCCTAACCATAGCCAGAGCGCATTGAAAACCCCACGTGGGCCAAACCCAAACGACAGTCGATACCTGGGCTCAAGGCTCCACCTGACAAGGCTCTTCAACATCCCGTCTTACAGACCAAAAGTTCTTAGAACATTTATATTTGACTGTGACACCTTCAGCCACTAGAATTGTACATGACTAGGTTAAAAAATAACCATTGGTTTCCCAGTAAAACCGAGTAAACCACAATTCTACTTATGCAACTCCGTTAACCTAATTAAGACTTAATAAAAAGCCTTTTTCAGAAAACTAGGAAGCATGAGCCGTTGTCTACCAATTGTCTTATACAACGGTCCAAAGATTAAATGTTTCCTACACAAAACCTTTATTCTAAGATAAGGTCTGCAGAACAATGATAGATCAGGTCTCCTCATCATTGATGGATGACTGTCCCCGCTCTTCAAATTATGTTGGATTGATCATCCATCGAAAGCATATAACAATGACGGTGTTATGATAACTTAATATCAAAACCATGCTTTCTGCAAGAATTTGGCAACCAACAACCAAGGCTCAAGGTAAACCTTTTTCTTTTACAGTTATCAGATGAACATTCAAGAGCCGTGCCTCAAGAATGAACTCATAATGAGATCAGTTCATGTGCCGTGCCCCATGAACTGCCCATCCAATAACAAACCCTCACCGCTTCTATTCCTGGCTTGGGACAGGCAGATTCCCCGAAGGTCCACTGGCGGGTTTAGACAGACAGACAGGCAGGCACCCAACGGGCCGAAATTGGAGTGCTTCCAACAAGAGCGCTTAAAGAGCATTCTTTTCTGAGGTCTTTCTATGTGAAGCCAGGCAAAGAAGAAGAAGAAGTCCAAGTGATCCTGCTGCATTACACTTTGGAGAGCCTTTGGAGAGAAGAACAACTATATAGAACGGATGATATTACGAACGAACGACTGAAGTACAACTGCATCTGCTACACTATGTTTAGGAGAAGTTTCGGAGAACATTATTGAGTGCTATATTTTCACTGTAGTTTGTAGCACCAGTGGAGCAGTTGTGCTCCCTTCCAATGACATGTAATGTTAAAATTACAATGTATATGGGAATATAGACGGAGCGCTTTGTATTTCAAAAGGAGCGCTCGTAAAGCCCTTAAAAAGCGCTCCAAAGCCCACTAGGCAGACAGACAGAAAGTTTTTTGCTTTTTGCATACATATGTAGATTTAATAACATTGGTTTGCTTAAATCGAGAACATATTACTCTTTGGTTCCTTATAAATCTAGCAAAGGTGTTTTGTTGCGGTGTGCTAGCTGAGCACAAAAAGAGAAGAGTAGAGAGCAGCGTGGAGTTTATTGAAACCAGTGATGCCAGAGTAACCAAATCCTTTTTTCCGTTATACAACACTTTTTGTAAAGCAACAATTTTTCCCTTCTCTAATTCCCTATCTGCCGAGCAACAACGGCGGTCAGGAGTACCAAGAAACTGACAACTCTGATTGAAACTCACGCAACCAGTGTTGCCAGATTTTGGGAGGGATCATTTCTTTTTTTTTTAAGCATTTCAAGAAGTTTTTTCCGTTCTTCCCTAAACATTTTCCCGGTTTTTCCCCCTTTTTTAAACTGTATTAAATGAAAATTACTTACATTTCTTGCTTCAGTGTTTAATTTTAAATAGAAACCATAACAATGCCAACCATAGTAATGTAACTAAAAATATGCCTCATATATATCGCATGCAAACTGCAAACACTTTTTTTCGATTTATAGTCCTATGCAGCTTTGATTTTTAAAAAGTATTTTGGTGTGTAAAATTTACGGTACGGTTTACTAACCGATTTTTTATACATATAAGATTAAATAAATATTATATCAGAAAAAGGAAGTGAAATTATCGATATCAATTTTTTAATTTTTGGGAACATTTCACTTGTATCTGCAAAATCCATATTTAAAACTTGATGCCAAAAATGTTGTACATTTTGTGTTAGTTTATTAAATAAATCAATATTTCCAACTGTCATATATTCTAAGTTGAAGTCAATTAATTAATTTTTTAAATGAAGGAACATAAGAACACAACGGAATTAATGACGACTTTGTTTTATTTTTCAAAACGAAAGGATTAAAAAATGCAAAAAGTCTAAATGATCCGCCTTCACCCGAAAAATTCTTTTAAAAACTCTCAGTTTTACTTAACTATTATTCCATAGATTACAAGCAAATAAATCAAATGACGCTGAACAGAGAACAAATTAAGTTTGATTTTACAGCTGACTACAATCCAAACGGATTTAAATGAAACACACAGGCTGATTCAGAGAGGAATAAAATTAATTTAAGACTCACAATGACTCAGTTAATTTTAAAATGTATTTAAATAAAAGATTTAAAAAATTCTTAATCTAATTGGTTGACTTTATGACGAAATTACAATTTTTTCACTAAAAGGCGGTCAACCTCATTTTCTCCGTTTTTAAGAGAGTTATTCCCGTTTTCCCTCTAGGTTGGAAAATTCCCGTAAAACGGGGAAAATTCCCTTTTCTGGCAACACTACTCGCAACACAAACGCGTTAAAAAAAAACTATCAAGCAATGCGTGACATCGGGGATGATTTCCTAAAATTTTTACTCTTTACTATATGTACAGCGTGAATCAAAATAACTGTCGCACTTGTTTAATGTCATAAATCAAAAGCACTGTGTAAACTTTATAAAACAAAAATTATGAATTTTTTTATTATAAGCATTCTTTATGACTCTTTATCATTAAATTCGAATCTTTTACCAATAATTCTTTTTAAAAATTTAAAACAATTTGAGAAAGACGAGCATCTGGTTTTCAGGTATATCATCTGATATTTTCATTAATCGTCGCTTAAATTTATCTACTGTCATGTGTTTATGTTCGTTAATTTGCTCAGCACTATACCCCAAATAGAAAATTCCAAAGGGCTTAGGTCAGGGGATGACGGATGCCGTTTGTCAACAGAAATAAAACATGGCAAAGCTGCTCTGCACCAGCTTTGAACGATTTTTGCCTTGTGTGCTGGAAAAGAATCTTGCTGAAAACAGAAGTGACCCTCTCCGTAAATTTGCTTGTCAAGCGGCAAAGATAGTTCTTTAAAACATGTTCTCAGTTATATTCCGAATTATTTTAACGCCTTTTTCGTTAAGAAGAAGGGGCAATTTGTCTTTTTCGGAGAAAGCGCCCCAAACCATGATTGACGAAAAATTTTTAAATCTTTCAATAGTTTTTTTTTCTTTAGAAATTTCTGCATTGCAGGCTGCGTACACTCTATCATTTTGCAAAAACAAGAGTATTTCGTCGGAAAATATGATACTGCAACCTGCGTGCCAGCGAAGGATTAGCGAAGGAAAGGACTTATTTCCTTTCGCAATATTGTTATTATTATTGACAAAACTTTTGAAACGGTTTATGCAATAAGTGTACTATTAATGCCAGAGTCGTAAAAAACCACATATGTTTTCCAGTGTTGCTTCTTTTTGTGTAATTGGTATTAGTATAGGTGCGACAGTTACTTTGATTCACGCTGTATATTAAGGATTTAACTCCAAAAAATGTTTAATGGTTCCCATATCGCATAAATAAAAAACGTTTTGTAAATAATTATTTTATTGATCCGTTTTGTTTTCTTGCACTAATTTTTACTTTCTCAGGTGAATAACATAAATAGTTATAAATTCTAAATAACATAAATAAATAGCGTTCTTCTAAAAATTAAATTGCAGTTGCTATAAAAAAATGGAAATATAAGTGAAATTCAGAGCATTTGAGGATTCGAAATTATGAATAAGACCAACATTTTTACATTCAGAAGATCAGAAAAACGGTTATTTCCCTCCCTGGTTCAAAGTATTTAGAGATATATACGGCATTAGTTTTATTGAAAAATGGCTTTTTCACTGGGATAGAAAAAGTCCCCACCCCTCCCGGTATTTACTATAGTTAAAAATATTTCTTAAAAACTGTGCTTTTGGCATGTGTAAGCCGTTGACTCATATTTTAAATATGTCAATCCTTGAAGGGAAATTTTAAGACGTTTGGAAGATATCGGCAATTTTTAAATCCGGATCTAGGCAAAATATTGCAAATTATCGACCGATAGCTAAATTGCCACTTATTCCTAAAATTTTTGAATCTCTGGTAAAAAATAAAATTATATTATCTGAGATGAAGCACGGACTTGTGTCAGGTAAATCTACTTCCACTAATTTAATTTTTTTTACACACTTTCTGTCCTATAATATGGAAAAAGGTCATCAAATAGATGTTATATTTACGGATTTCGCAAAGGCTCTCGATAGAGTTCAACACTCTGTTTTTATTAATAAGCTAAGTAGCCTCGGATTTCATTCCTTGCTAATGCTATGGTTAGAGAGCTACCTTGTTGGTCGTCAGCAATATGTTCAGATTGGTCAAAATTCATCTAAATACATTAACAACTATTCAGGGGTGCCCCATGGCAGCCACCTAGGTCCCCTGTTGTTTGTTCTGTTTATCAATGATCTTCCGAATTGTGTAGGCTTTTCTGAGTGCCTGATGTATGCTGATGATGTTCAGATCTTTAGATGTGTGGACTCTTACGAAGACTTCCTATTGCTTCAAAGTGATATGGATGGTCTCTAATTTTGGTGCGAGACAAATAAACTGCATCTTAATGTATCTAAATGTAATATCCAGAGCGAGTTTAAATGCTTCTTGCTTGTTTTCCCAGCATTTTGCTTATTCAGGGTGTTTGTGCTTATTTCGGCTTATTTTGCTTATAAGTACTTATTTTCAACTTTTTTGCTTTACTTTACCAGTCCAATATTGTTTTTTTTTAATCTTGCAAACAGGCATCTCTTATGCCTCCTTTTAATGTACAAAATAAACTTATTCAAACATCAAATGCACAATATTTTGAACACCTCCTTATTATCGTTTAAGTATTAGCTGCCGTTATTTATTTGACAACTTATAAAAAATAATTGTGCTAAAAATCAGTCGCCAGCAGCATTTAGATATAAAATTTTTGCGAATTGGAAATTGAATAGTGCGTGCGACTACTCTAAAATGAAAAAAGTATGCCTAAAGTGAAAGAACTAAATAAAGAATTTATCACCCGTATAAATCCGGGCATCCGGGCATTTTTAGCAGCGATAACTCTGTTTTGTTTTGTGTGTTTTGCAATACGCAAGTGTCGACAAAAAGGCTTAATAATGTCGAGCAACACTTGAATTCCCAAAAACATAAGACCGTGGCGTCAGAACGTGAGGCAAGTACTCAAAGCAAATACTACTTTCCTAGTATCAGGAAAAGTCGAGTTCTATGTTTCCTATGGATCTTTGTGCTGCATTTTTGGAAGCAAATATTTCTTTAAAAGAAGTGAGTAAAGACCAAAAAATATACTTCTAGCTTTACAATTAATTTCTTGTAAGGTGACCCACTCAAGTGTAAAAATGTTTTTAGAGCGCTATACAAATAGTTCTGTACCAAGTGAAACAGTACTTCGGAATAGATATTTACGCACTTTGTACAAAGTGCAAAAAGAAGATGATCGCGATGATTTCTCGTCGATTGACGAAACGATGGATGTGGAACAGCGCCTGGTAGTCAATTTTGTTTTCGCCATATAAGATGGCGACGAAAATTCTTTCGAACGTAAAACATCGAATCTGTTTAAGGTGGCAACAGTTGAAGCAGCAATTTGGGTGAACGCTAGCAATATAGGTGCCTTTTTCAATGACTCGTTGAGCTTGCGTGGCCAAATGGTACATTTGTGTTTAAGTTAATTTGTTTATTTCAAATGCATATATTTAGGCATTGAATATGGAAAAGTGTTGGTGCTTGTTACGGATGCAGCAGCCTATATGCTAAGCGCTGCCAGTGCGTTGCAAGTTTTATATCCGAAGATGATTCATTTAACATGTTTTGCACATGGTCTGCATCGAATTGCCGAGCTTATACGCATTCAGTTCCCAACTGTCAATAGATATATATTAAATGTTAAATCAGTTTAAATAAAATTAAGAACCACTTTATATTTTTATTCCCTACACATGAAGTGAAAGAGCTAGACCGACTATTGCTTTTTTACTGCTTACTTGTAATTTGTTTAGTAATTTTAAGCATTATCATGTCGTAATGCACTCAAACTTGCTTTCCCAAATACTCAATTGCCACCAAATTCTATAAAAACGCGATAGGGTACGTGGCTAAAAGCAGCCATTTATTTTTGCTATAATTTTGATGAAGTTAAAACTGTAACGGAAAAATTCAGTGACGAAGATTCTGATGCAATCTGCGTGGCCAAAGAACTGTTTCAATTCAACAGTTTAAAATCTGAGCTCGCATTTATTAAATGCCAGTTTTCCTCAATCGTTCGTTCAATTGAAAAACTTGAAACCCAAGTACTTGAGTTTAATGAAAGTATTAGCATTGTTAAGAAAACACGCAAGACTTTGGCCTCCTTGGATCGCGAAGAGTTTTTCCTAAAATAAAAATATACTTCAGAGTAACAAAGATATCCCATAATTTTAGATATAAACAAAGTTATTCATAAAGGTATTGATTCAGGAAATAAGTTTCTTGATTTCTATTCACCGAAAGAACTTGCTCTTTTTAAATACTGTCCGGTAGCATCGTCGGATTTTGAGCGATCATTTTCAAAATTTACGCACTTGCTAAATCAAAAGCGCCGTCCATTAATTTTATTAAGCATCAGTTTAAAGCAGCACCTAATAATATACTCTAATATTTATATAAGTACCCCAATGACTATACTGTCGTCCTAAGAAAGAAAATCATATTTCCATATCAGTAGTTTTGAGATATTCAGCTTTTACTGTTTTTTACACTAGAAGTGGTAGATTTGACTTAACGTTTTTCAGTCATTTGCAGTTGAACCTGGAAGTTCTTAACTTAACACAAAAACAGAAACTCATTCACTCTCCGAATCTGCCCTTAATCAATTTTGGAATTGTGGCGTTTGGGACTTTCTTTCTTAGGACGGAAGTATACTAAACTTATTTTTTGATATATTTTCTTTTAGTGTTTACAATAAAATATACCTGACTTGAATTGAATTTATGTTTTAGAGTGTACTTTCTCTGTTTTTTATATTAAAAAAGGAATATAATTATAAACTTTTTTGTTTAAAAATATTTGTTTTAATTAAAGAGTTTTTAGTGCTTATTATTGTGCTATTTCGTCATTTTTTAGTGCTTATTTGCTGTGCTGAAAATGACTTTTTTTCGTGCTGTTTCGGTCTGCTCTGGTAATATCATGTCTTTCTCTATGAAGAACCAACTTTTCGAAGGAACATATGATACTAATACGGTCTTACTCGAGAGAGTCGACTTGAAGAAAGACTTAGGAGTTTTATTTGAGCGAAAGTTAAGCTTTGCCAAACATTTTGATGCTATTATATCAAAAGCGAATTCGATGATGGGATTTCTATCGCGCAATGCTAAGGAGTTCTCCGATCCCTTTACCGTGAGAACCATTTTCTTTTCAATTGTAAGATCGGTTTTTGAATATAATTGTGTTATCTGGGACCCTCAATATTCTAGGCGTTTCACTAGGTTAGCAAATCGTAAGCTCTACTGGGATTGTATGCCTTCCTATGAAGCGCGATGTGCTTCAAGTATTTTCTGTGTTCCTGTGAAAGTATTTTCTCACCTTATTTGTCCGGGATGTAGTGATGAATCATATTGATTGTGCACCACTTCTAGCTCTTTTCAAACTTTGTGCACCTGAAAGAAACTTTAGGCAAAGGCAATTGTTTTATATAACCTACAGAAAGACTAATTATGGCAGAGGTGACCCAATTTACAATATGACATTTAAGAACGATATCATGTTAAATTAATATATTTTTATACCTACGATTTGTTTTTGTACTTATGGTAACTGTATAACAATAAATGTAAACAGTTGATTAAATTAAATAAATAAATAATTATATTATTATTTTATGCAAAGACCCTTATTTTTAAAAACAGATTGACATCGCTTGTACATAGATTCAATTTATTCTATTATTGTTTATTGTGGAGTATTTTCCCAAGCTTCCTTTATTGTAGGCAACAGATCAACGATGCTTTAAATTTTCCCTTTAAATTTTCATGTTCACAACCTCCCAAAAGTTTTCTTTATGGTTAATATCGGGAGATTGAACAAGCCAAAGTAGAACATTGATTTTTTGGGCCTCTAACTAACTTTTGCACACTTGAGAAATGTGTTTGGGTTCGTTGTCATAATGAAATCTCTATCATAGCGGAATTTTTTTCCTCAGCATATAGTAACATAACTTCTTTTTACCCACAACCTTGTTTTGTTGTTGGTATGCAGTACTTTGGATTAAAGCGTTCTCCCTGATGCCAGCGTGTATGCAGCATTCCGTCCGAATGTTTTAAATTGAACTTGGATTCATATGAAAATAGTCACTGTACTTTATTTTTGTACACTCCAGTCGATCGGCTCTATTGCAAATTGCAATCGATTCTTCTCAGAAATTAAGCATTTCTTTGCTGGTCGTCGGGAAAATAAGCTGGAGTAAACAGCCTCTTTCTTAATAGTACTGTCATTTATTTTCAGGTTTAAAACTGCTTTTTTGCATTGAAATAAATAGTGGGATCACTCATAACACAGATATGTAAATAAATAATGAGATTGTAATTGTTGTTGGACAGCTGAAGGTCATTTTTGTAATAATTTTGTATTTATATTAAAAAAATATGTTGACATTTAAGACTAATTCGTTTATATGCTGCATTTGCAGTAGAAATAACATTTTCAAGATATTTAAAACTAATTTAAAAAAATAATTATCAACACAAATCATTCTATACTATACTTAAAATTTAAGAAAATAAAAGCTTAAGTAAATAGCAAAAATTTTAACTATAAATTAATCCAAAATTTAAAAAAATCAATCAGGAGATAGAGATAAGCAACTGAAGAAAAATTAAATTAAAGAGAAGATAAGAAAGCGTGAAAAAGAAAAGTAATCAAAAATTTAATGCTTAAAATACTTAATGTAAGACACAATTTAAATGGTGTTTGGAAGTGAGTTTCATAGCCTTATTCTACATCTACAAAACTTTAGCTATTCGAAAAGATAGTTTGGGCAATGCGAGTGGTTGATCTTATACAGGAAAATGCAGTTTCTGACTTCAATAAGCCTCGGCCTAATGGGACCAAACCTTTTGAGTCCATACACATAAATTGCAGAATTATTAAAAGCAACTAGTAGATTGTGCATAGGTCTCGAGTCAAGTTTACAATAAACGACTTCCGACTATGCTATAAATAGCTGCAGCAGCCAAGACTCTTTTTTCCATAATTAACACAGGTACAAAAGCTGCAGTCATTTTGAGATTTCGTAAGGCATAGCAAATTCTACTAATGCAACAGTGGATATGGTCTTCGCAAGACAGCAACGAATTCATTTTATATCCAAGATTTGTGGCCTTGCAAACGAATTTATGCTCTACGTTATTGAAGAGAATCTGAGGTATGTACATTCAGATATTGAAAGGCAGTCTTTAAAGTCTTTAAAGTCTTTAAACGTATGATCAGCTTCAACTCATTAGCTGTGGCCCAATCTACTACTATTCTAAGATCTTTATTGACTTTAACATTTAATTCATCAACGAGACCGATGCGTTTGGTTATATACAATTGAAAGTCATCAACATAAGCATGTTTGGTTACATGTTTGCATTTACTAAATATGTAATTTATAAACACGGTAAAAAGAATTTTCTGTGTTAAGTCTGAATCTGACCTCAAAATTTGCCTTTTCCGTCAGGATTTTGAGATATTTGAGATCACTTACACGAAAAATGGCTATTTTGGCAATTTTTGAGGTTAAATACTGGATGCACAAAATTCTTTTCCTATTTTTTTCTACCCATTTCAATACAAAGATAGTACTACTCTTTCCCTTCAAAATGAGCTCTTGAATGATGTTCTAAGATATTCTGTACATAAACAGAATAAATAAAAATAATTCATTAAACATAAATAATAAATTATTATAATAAAAATATAAATAATAAAAATAATTTAATTTTGTTTTTAACAACTTCTGATACTGTGGAAACCAACAAAGAGGATGATACTCCAAAACCCCCATTACTTTCCGATATTGGAGTATATTTTCAAGCAATTAAATTTTTGTTTGAATTGGAAAATATGGAAACATGTTGTCTCTCATAAGATATGCAAAATCTCCAACTTTTCCAATTAAAATCTTAACTTAAATTTAAATGAAATTATTTTTGTTCTTAAAACTAAAATCTTAAAACACATACAAAACGTGAAATTTTTTTGTTCCTTATACAATTATTGATATAAAAATGAAATTTTTTTTTTATATATATACATACGTAAAATATCATAACTATGTGTATGGGGACCTAATTCTTCTGTCATAATTTGGTAAGTTGTATAATTAAGCGGGATTACTCTAAATCGATAAAGGACTGAACTAAGCGGGCATCGGTTAATTCGTGCTCCGGTTAATTCAACCAGAAATCGCGCATTTTACGAAAACAAATTAACCGGGTATTACTTAGTAGCGAAATGGAAAATACGATACGAAAGGACAATTTGATAAGTCAGTGACTTTTAAATAAAAGGTCATTTTTTTTGCAAAACAGCGTTTCATTTCTCAACATCCTTTGTCTCCTTTTAGAAAGATACATTTAGGCCAGTGCGCTGTAGCGTTTTTCTAATGTTTGTATTCCTTCCAAATAAAAGGGGTTTAGTAAAGGTCCTCAAAATTCTTGTTTAAGTGATGTCATCTTCATTCGACTCAAATATCTTACCGCCTACACATAGTATCGGTAGCAGTTCATAGCCCAATTTACGTATTTTTTTTCCATGGCGACGTCAGACGTATGCGCCGATGCGTTGTTATGGTGGAAGAGCTCTTTTTTCTTCGCCAAATATGTTCGTTATTGCTTCAAATCAATATCAAATTTGTCAAACAGCTGTGAATAATATTCGCCGGTGAACTGTAGACATGACCTTGTTGGCCGATAAACCCACCTTGGTCTTCTTTAATTTACGTTCAACCAGAGAAGTCCACTGGTTTGACCGTTCCTTGGTCTCTGGTGTGTTGTGATGTATCCATGTTTTGTCTACGATTCCTGTTAAACTCCTTTGGATTGCAGTTGAACATCGCCAGGCATTCCTTTGAAGTGGTCCCATGGCTGCGAAGATAGATTTTTATCGACAATTCCTGGCATGATTACCTCTTTTGGGCGACCTGAAAATTCAGCGTCACTTGTGCTGGCACGGAATTCAGTAAACAACTTCTTCACCGTTGAAAGTATTGTGCAGAGTCCTCATAGTATCAATAAAGCTTTTCCTTGGTCCTTCCTTTCCTTGGCTTGATGTGTATACGAAATTCATTTTCTCCATTATCGTTTAAATTCACGAGGTTATCTGGTTTCAATGACTGTCTGGTTTCAATGACAAGCTAAATAACTCAGTTTGCTTAAAATTTGATAGTAGTCTACTAACAGATGGTAATTGACAGGACCATTGTTGCATTTAAAGTTAATACGCGAGAAATAAAACAAAAATCACTGACTTCTCAAATGCCCTTCGTATCTAACACAAGACTAGATTAAACCAATGGGCACAAACTAACCGGTAGCCGAAAGCAACCGAAAATGAAACCTTAAAACTCAATACCAACAATAAGGAAAGCATAACCGAAAGCGCAACCTAAATCAGCCGAAATTAGCCGGATATGATTATATTATCTTTATATATTATCTTAACGTATTGTGAATTTTAGGCCTAGATAGCAATTTTACCGAGCCTCCACCGATCAATTGTTTCGCGAGTTTTATTAAATGTATGATCGAGGAGAAAATGGTTTTATCTCTTAAAATCAGAATTAAATTATCCTTTTCTTAAATCTTTTCCAAATTTCTGTTTACTTTCCCATAATAGAATTAATAAAGCAACAAAAAATATTAAAAATAATCAATTTATTAAATTAAAAAATATATAAATTGAATCTTAATTAAGTTTTTAAATGTATAAGAATATTTTTTAAACAAAATGGTGGTGCGAGTCCGACAAAGAAAAGCAGGTTTATTCTTTAATATTTACTCATACATATAATAAGATGTTGTTTCGAAAACACCATCTTCGAGGCTTCTATGGTTTTATACCAACAGAGTGTTGAAGCCTAGGTTGAAATGATACCACTTTTGACCAATGATACCACTTTTCGAACTTTTGTTTTTCGCAAAAAGAACATATAATTCCGCTTGGATTCAGCCGAAGTTATGCCTATTAACTTGTCAAAGTTAGTAGACTGCAGAGAAGCCAAAGACACTAGTGAAGAATTGATGTAGCGATCAACGAAACAGCTGCTTAGTCTGCTTGGTGGTTTGTTCTGAAGAGAACTTGTTGTTATTGTAGCAACCTGTTGCTTCATAAACTTATTTGGAATAAAGATCGAATATAATTCTTAAAAAAAAAATGTATTAAAGTTTTTTCTAAATGAACTTGTTATTTATTATGTTGATTTTATATGATTTAAATAGAAATTCTAAATGTTTGATAGTTTAAATCATACTTGATTTTAAATACAAATTCTAGTTGTTTGATAGTTTAAAATCGTTTATTGAGCTTAAGGTCAAAGTTAGAACAATTAATTGTTCCAACGAATCTTTTCAAAGAAACAACAACAACAACGTTTTTCAATATGAAAAGGCAAAAATCACAAGCTGATTTTATTGCAATTTCGGCCATGCTAAAGGCTTCATCAGAAATCTTTGATACCCGCATTAGCGCACTCCACCACAGAGGCGATGAGATTTTAAGTGTAAATTTGTCAGTTTTTCTCCAATTTCTTATTTGCTAGTTAAATACTAAAATTTGTATTTAAAATCAAATATGATTTAAACTATCAAACATTTAGAATTTGTATTTAAATCAAAAAAATCAACATAAAAAACTTATTTTTGTAGATTTATAGATTACAGAAAATTTTAATTTTTTTTTTTCGAAAAAGATAAACTAAACTTTCCTTAAATTATACTTTGAATTTGACATACTTAATCTACTTAAATTAATTATTTGACATTGTTAGAATTTTTAAGCCAAATAAAAATTTACTGACAATGAAATTTGTAAAAGAAATATCAGCAAATGATCTCTGCAAATGACCAGTGGTATGTGCTCCAAAATGTTGTTGTCCTAACTATCACCACTCACAATAATCATTTTACAACCAATTATTAAGAGCTTTAAAATATTATGTAATCTTTCTTATTGCAAAATTGACCATCTTCCAAAAATATTTAGAATTCTTTTTTAAGTAATTTTGCAAAAAACTTAAAAATTAAGGCTTTCTTCATAAAAAGTTCGCAAAACAATTCTGTATGAATCATTTTTAATTTACAAACTGACTGAAAAAAATCAATTACCAATGCTCCAATGACAAGTACAGCGCTAAAGACTTGATTGTTCAATACTGCAAGAGAGAACAAGAAAGATCTGACGTGTTCATTACCACACACATATCAGAGCTGTAAAAGGATGCAATTATATGTGAATTTAAGGTAAGAATTTTTTAAAAAGTAAAAATATTGAACAACGATACTTAAACTTTTAAGGTACATACGAAGTTTACAAAGGCGTTTTTAAGCATAACCTTAGAAATTTTTTTTTTTAACCATTATTATATATCAGTACACATTTGTTTGTATAGTATTATTTAACATTTAAATTAATAAAATCAAATTTTTTTTGTTATGTCCATTATTTTTTACTTTTTCGGAGGCGCCAAAGTCCGTGTCTCGGAAATGTTGACGTTGCATGGCAGATAGTTAATCTCTGGATCGGCAAGTCTGAAACAAAAAAACCAAAAAGTTTCTGAAAAAGCAAGGTAATTCATCTACCATATTTAAAAAAAATCGATCCCAGAAAAAAAAATGGCAGAGGCTTAAAAAAATACGAAAATGGACCACGTTTTTCACCGTTACGTTGTAGACCGTTGTACGTCGAATTACTTTATAATATGTTAGGAGGGAATTTTTTAAAAACATATAGAACTCAAAAAAAATCGACTTTTTTGAAATTTATAAACTTCGTATGTACCTGAAGTCATTTGATTTATATTCAAAATGAATGCATTGAATGGGACTTGAAATTTCAATCACAGTCAATGATTTGAAAAAATTAATGCAATCATAAAATTTTTTTTTTAACTTTTTTGTTTCTTATTCTTTGAAAAGTCAGTTACTACTTTGTTCACTATCGGTTTTTTACTATTTGAGAAGTCCGTGTAAAAAAACAAATGTTCACTATTTCGGGGATTCGTTATATCCAAATTTGATACAAAAGATACAAAAAAAGTAAAGCGGTCGAAATGAGGGACGCGGGCGTAATTATAGCAAGTTACTTTAGTAAAGAGTATCAGCCCTATTCTAGCAAATTAACAAATTGTTAACCAGTATTTTTAATATTTCTATATGTTTGTTGTTTTCAAAACAAAATTTAATGCTCAAAAAACAAATTTTTTTAATGAAATTGGCAATAACGGAAAAGCAGTTGACAATTTTTATCAAATTTTTCATTTTTGAGCTTCAAATTTTGTTTTGAAATCAAAAAGTTACAACAAACACACAGAAATATTCAAAATACGGGTTGAGAAATTGTTTATTTGCCAGAATAGGGCTGTAAAAATAACTGTTGATCTGCAAACAACAACAATATTTAATTTTGTTTTATTCAAGGTTGATTAATATAGGTTAAGTCACTTGAGAGAAGCTCGGTCGAACTGTCAGAATAGATCCTGAAAACCTCAAAAAGTGAATCTGTGTAAGATTTAGCTAACAGCTACTTTGACTGTCCGAAAAGAGGCGAAAAAAGAGTGCTGTTCTCTCAAGTGACTTAACCTAAATTAATCAACCTTGGTTTTGTTTAGCTTTTGTGCATTTGTTTTTTTTATGATCAAAAAGATGAGACCACTAGCTTTATTTAAGCAAAAAAACATTTTATTAGCAAAATTTCAAAAACTTACAAAAAGAAAACTCTTTTTAATAATGAGTGAAGGCTCCAAAATGCGATTAAGCATACTATTTATAAGCCTTTTCAGGGCTGCGCTTTCCAAAGAGTCCCATGCCTCTATAATAACTAATTTCAGTTCTGAAATACTGGTGTATTGTTTGTTGTTGCAATAAATTTTTCGAACAAGAATACCCCAAACATTCAAAAGCAAAAATTCAATATTTTCCAAGGAATATGCTGCAATGAATAAGGCATTGTCTTTTTGGAAAATGTACTTTATGTCATGATTTTGGCTTAGAAAAGGCAACAAATTCATTTTCAAAATGTCTATGTATTCAGCCGATTTCATCCGACAACTTGGACATGCAAGTTCCAAAGTTCCTTTCGCAGAAAATCCTCCCCATGCCTTTAGCGAGCCTCCTCCAAAGTTCCTCTTAAAAAAGTAACTTGATTCTTTGCGCAGATCTCTCCAATAAAACTTGAAACTATCAGGACCGTCCAAATTAAATTTTTTCTCATCAGAAAAAATATTCTGAAAAAAAATTATTACAAAAAACATATTTTACAAGCACAAACAAGAAACCTACATTGCTATAATCCGTGGCCATATTTTTCCTTCCAAAATCATCACGCGCAACTTTGTGGTGATCCTTAAGTTTCGGTGTAGTTTTCCTGTTGACTCCAGACCTTTTCCATAATCCGCCGTTTGTGATAGTGAGCTTTGGTTTTCTTCCACAGTTCTTGTAATTTCCATAAACTTCCCTTTTTTTAGGAAATTTCAGCACAACTGTTTTTGATCGTCCTATTTTCCTGGCTATTTTTCTACATGACAGTCCAGTCCCATTTAAAGCAGAAATTTCTGCTTGTGCTTGCTCTGTGAATTTAATTTAATTTAATTTTTAAATTTTTAACAGCAGTATGAATAAAAGCAAGTACTTGGTCTCATCTCTTTGCTCATCCCAAAAAGTAAACAAATGCATAAAAGGTAGATAAAACAAAATACGATATCGTTGTTGTTAGCAGATCAACAGTTATTTTCAATATACTTTCTTTCCTCATACTTACTTTTTTAACTTTTGCTCTCCATTACACTGCTTAACACAAAATATGGGTGGTCTCATCATTTTGCACCCCAGTGTACAAATTTTGAAGTGTAAAGAATAAAGTAGGAAGTAGGTAGCATAAATTATAAAAGGTATAAAGTATATAGTGTAAAGTATAAAATAGAAGGAATAAAGTATTAAAAATAAAGTATTAAGTAGTAAGCATAAAGTGTAAATTATAATATACGATTTAGATCCAATTAATAAAATCAATATAAGTTGTACACTATCTCTGTTGCTATGGCTTTTATTAAAATTTTGATGAACCAATAAATTTCATGCTAAAAGCTTCGAGTGTCATTTTCAAACCTAACGACCCTAATGAACGCAAGTATTTACTTTTGCGTCAAGCAATAGCTTAAACTCATTGATATATCTATGTCGATATGCGATAACAGTTTAAGTCTGATTTCAAAGTTTCGAGAAATCTTGCTTCAAAATTTTCAATAGTCATATAAGTTATATGAAAGGATATTTTGTTTGTGTCATAACTTTTACTAGGATCATGCTAGAAGCTCCAGATTTTCTGAATTTATAAAGCTATATGCGTAGAACACATCTACATCAATAACTCAGTTCTGTCTTAAGTCGACTTAAGCGTTTATTGCTTATGATCACAGATATGTATATCAATTTGATATAGGTCAACTTTATCTATAGTTAATATTCAGAGAGACTTCAAGAAAAAATAGTTCGTTAGTTTTAGCATTTGGTTCATTGGTCATTGCTTATTTTCCCTTAAGATGCTCGGTTATATGATATAATATCGTTTTTAATAAATATACATTTCTTGCTTTGTACAAAAAAAATCGAGTTGTGAGTAAATTCTCAATTACAGTCATTCAGAACATAACCCCATCATCAATGCAATTTCATAGGTCTAAATCTTATCTTACGAGCTATCTTATGCTATCTTATGAGCTATCTATGCCGAAACTATACTGTAGTAATGCCTTTGATTCCTTATCCCGGTATTAATTCCGACAACAGTAAATAATCTTTCTTTCTGGTTATTTGAACAAAAGTAATATGTTAATACGTTAATATTTTGCCATATCAAATTTCAGATTTGCAATGCGGATGTGCTTTAACACAGTTCAGCAAAATTACGCCAGGTATTTGCAACTCATAATTTTATAAAAACTATGTTCCCAATAATATTATCATACTTTATGCAAATTTGTACAAACTCTTAAGAAATTCTCTTGACGACTATTGAAATACAATATATAACATTGCCTGATATCGAAATGATATCCAATGATGTTCTCAAAACATTCATTTTTGATATGAATACCTGTTTGTAGATATGCTAGAAAGATTATAAATAGCTTCAGTCAAAAATACGATTTTTAATAGATATTAACTATTAAAAATTAAAATTTTATTTACAAAACTGTACAATACCAAATTAATGTAAATACTTTTATAAACTGTATCCTATTCATAGATTTTCTGCATGTTTATGTAAAATGAAACAAAGGCTGAGTGTCGTGTCTCCACGACCACGTTCAGCCTTCGCTTCGTTTTACATAAACATGCAGTTAATTTCAACTCGAAAACAAAGTAACTTAATCCCCTTTAAAACGAAGCCCTCAAGATCAATTGACCCCATTTGACACCTTTCACCTTAATATTGTACCAGCACTCTTTATTACATTGCTCTTGTACCCCATTTCTAAGAACAATTTCTTTGTTGCACCAACTAAGTTATCTGCATAAAAGGAAGAGAATTAAAAAAATGCGCTTCATTGAGTGGCTCTTAAAATGATTTCCACTTGAAGAGCAACACAAGACGCTGCTAAAGCCTCTTTGACAGCTGGCTGCTGGCGCCATATTGTTTGTGATATATTTGCATGCACGTATATATATATACAAAATGACACTTACACTGCAGTAAAAATTTTATTAGTAAACATGTAGTAAATTTATTTATGTTGAAGGAGTTATAACTTATGGTCCAGTTATGGTCCAGTTAGCCTCGCATGGCTTAACAAGCGTCACATCGAAATTTGTTTTATGGAATTTGTGTGTATCTAATTATGCACAACATGGCAACGCATGGCAATGCTCAGATAACAATAGAAATGCATCTCTGACTACATACATAGATAAACATAGAAGACCCTTTAGGAAACAAAGCGATTTGAAACCACTTTCAAAGCACTTTACAAAACCGTAATAGCTCTTTGTTCTTGCTTAAAAAAGTGCATTTCTTAACATTGTCATGTCATTGGGAAAAGACCTTTGTACTCGCTATGAAACGTCATTAAAAAAGCGCTTTTCTCTCGTTTCGAAAAGTTATTAAAAAAATCGCTTTGCTCTCCCTTCGGAAAAAGCTACGGAACTTCTACCTGCATGCGCAACTTCAGTTTTGATGGCGTATATTTTTGACCGAACTAATATTTTACATTTACGTTTTGAATATCCAAACCACTTGCAATAAAAAAACCAATTTTTTTTATTAAAACATTACATTTTAACAGTTTATAAACGATTTAACCTAATATTTTTCACTATTTTGCTGCTGCACTTTTACACGAATTTACTTTTTTGCGTTTTCTAGTAATGAGTAATGATGAGAAAAGTACAAGTGATGTTAGTGATGCGAATACGAGTAGTCAGCAGAGCAGATAACGTAAATGAGCGAAAAATCTCGAAAGCAAACACCTATTTTTAAGCTCAATTCGTAGCGAAGGCAAAGCCCTTTTCAAAAGCACTATACAGAGTGAAGCCGTTTTCACTTGCTCTTAAATAAAGCACTTTAAAATTTCCGATAGGGAAATTCATTTCTATTCATTTTGATTTCTGTGTTTTCTTCTGTGTATATGACTTTTTGGCAAAACAGATGTGAAGTTGTAAAATTGTTTGACCAAGTGCGGTTAATTTATTAAAAAAAAATCGTTGTATCCTTTTTTTATTATTCTATTTTGACTATGTGACTATGTGTTGCATAACTACCATTTATTTGGCTGTGTGCTAGCTACTTATCTGCGTTGCATGCTCTGCTGTGCCATGCTAGGCTAACTGGACTATTAGCCAACCAAATCTTGAAAAAAATCCTCAAGTATTTCGGGGGAAACTATTTGTGAAACAGAACTTAAGAGTACCTGAACGTATTTTTATCTGTGAATTATCTTGTTAGCTACTTCGAAAAGATCACATTCCTAAATAACGTAAATGGCGATGCGAAATAGCGAAGCAACTTTTTGCAAAAAGTGCAAGTGTCATAAGCTGCACAAAGTGACTCAATACAAGAAGTCAAAAGAACGCAAGGGTGCTCAGGGCAGAAGACGTTACGACAGGAAACAACAAGGCTTTAGTGGTCAAACTAAGCCCATCTTCAGGAAGAAGGCTAAAACTACCAAAAAGATTGTTTTGCGTATGGAATGCACTAAATGCAAGTACCGTAAACAATCTGCTTTGAAGCGTTGCAAGCATTTCGAGTTGGGCGGTGACAAGAAGAGGAAGGGACAGATGATTCAGTTCTAAATTGTTTTCCTACTACACCCGCATTAACAGGAGCATTACCAACAAAAAAAAAGTTGTTGTTTTGTTGTTTTTCTATAAACATCGTATTTGATTTTTTTATTGAAGAAAATATTTTCGTGTTTTTAACGAAAACGTGATTTTTTACTTGAACACATCAATGGTAAAAATGCATCTACTTTGTGTTTACATTTTTACTTAGGCACATATGACACGATGATCGTTGATCGGCGTTCAAAATATTTTTGTTGTTGCTTTCAATGCGAAACTGTCAAAAAACACTGACAGCCAGAGCGGATGAACAATTGTTAGGGCGATCAAGTACTGCTTTTCGACTGAAAGGTATTAAAAAAAAAGTTGCATGAAACCCTTATTTTTAACAAGAGTTCTTACTGGAATAAAGAAAAAAACAAGACTTGATTGCGATCATCATGTGACCTACCAACGATCAAAATGTAAAAAAGCGTAAAAAAGTGTTCATTGAACGCCGATCAACGATCATCGTGTAATATGTGCCTTAGAATGATGGAAAAATTTAAAAAAAATGCCTAAAAAAAAATTAAAATTTTACGTCTACCACTCCGGAGTCACTTTTTAATCCGCTTTCAGTTTTTGTGTAACTATTAAAATTGTTCAGAAATGTTGGTTTTTTTTTAAGAAAAATAGAAATAAATTTCGCGATACGTTAATTTAACAGTTTTTAAAAAATTAAAAGATTTTTTTAATTCGAATCATTTCGACCTTTAGGTTAAATGTAAATATTAAATACTTGGTTTTAAGCACAAATTCAATAGAAAGAAAAATCGAATATTGTCAGACAGATTGATTCATCTCTGTAGCGGATAAGAAAGTATTAATATCCAGGAATATTTTGCTTCGTTGTTTAGCTTATTTCAATTCTGAAATAATTCTGATGTTTAAAAAATACCATCAACCTGAAGCGAGTAACATTGGTCACTAGAAGTAAATTGTAACTAATTTATTTTTCAAAACAGGAAAAGAATGCTACGAAATAAATATTCTACATGAATTTTTTTAAAATGAGCCTAAAGATACAAATTTTAAATAATTAATTAACCAAAACAATATTAAATAAAACTTTAATGATCATCTTAAAGACGACCAATATTAACTTACCTTTAATATTTCTCACGTGTTATTAGCTATCTCCGTATTAAAAAATTTCGAAAAATCAAACAAAACCAGTTTTAATTTAAAAAATCTTGAAAAATAGTGAATTTTAGCTCTTGTCTTATAAACTTAGTACATGTACTGTACAACCAGTACGTCTGGAAACTCTTATATAGATATTATCGCTACGTGGATTTTTTTGTTGCTTGACTTTGATACCAATTTAGCTTGAGTATGTATTTATTTTGCAATTCATAAACACGTTTTGCTTCCGAATTTTCAACGCCACGAGTAACTCTATGAAAGTTTGTTGGACAAGTAATTTGGAGAACACGAAAACAATAATGCATAATTTATCAATTTACTATTACTATAATAACACAACAAGTTTGTCATGTCAAATTGCTCATTATTAAAAAATCAATGCACATTTTCATGTGGTTTTTTTCATATAGAGTGCTTTTTTTTGACAAATTTGTAATATTATTACTAATAATAAAAAAATTCTTAAAAAACTTTTGTCATTTCCAAAAATCGATCTTTTTGCATCTTTTTGCCGGCAGATACGGTGTTTATATGAAATGATTTTAATTGAAGTAGAGTCTGCTTAAGCATTTTGTTGTAAAACCTTCGAGGCTGTTTTAAACCGGTCGCTGTTTGGTCTTTGGGAAATTTTTTATTTTTTATCATGTAGGATTTCTAATTTTATTTTGCATATAAGGTTTCAAGGGCTCTTTAAATACCCAACGGTCTGACTTAACTTTGATGGATGAAAGTAGCATTTTTTTACTTTGCAATCGACCCTTTTTCGACCCCTAATCATCCAAAAAAACTACATTTCAAGCAAGCGCGTCGGAAGCTAATTTCATCTGGGGGGGCAGTACAAATGGGGGGGCAGTACAAATGGGGGGGCAGTACAAATGGGGGGGCAGTACAAATGGTAGTGCAAAAAAAGTTCACCAAAATTTCTTCAAAGAAACATGAATGTGAATAAACAAATTTTTTATTTTAGTTTAAAATAAAAAAAAAATATAAAAATATATAAAAAATATTAAAATATCATTATTTTTAAAAGTTCTTCCAATTTCCATATTAGAGATCAAGGATCTTTCATACGGTAATATGAAAATATAAGAAATAATGGTTCCTTTTATAAAGCAAGACTAGGCATATCTTTACATGGTTTAAATGCAATAAGGTACAAAAAGTTATATCAATTTAAATTATTCCAAAATGTTTCTTTCTGTCCTTGCGAGAAACAAACTCTTTCACCACCTCCATCGAATTCAATTCTTCGGTTTTATCTTTGTGAATGTGTATAAGTGCTGCATGAGTGAGTCGTTTCTGTGTCATAGTTGCTCGAAGATACGTCTTAAGTCGTCTTAGTGCACTAAAAGAACGCTCAGATGAAGCTGCTGATGCAGGCACAGTCAAAAGCAAAGTAATAAGTTTTTCAACTTAATTTAATAGTTTTTTTACAGTATCCGAATTTTTCACAAATTGGGATACAATGCCACTACAATTTCAAGGTGTTTGGCCAGGCAATTGCTTCAGCAATTTCATCTGCATAAAGATCTAGTTTTGTTTTTAGATTTTGTTCAGAAGGCACTTTTCCGTTGAAGGCTTCGATTACAATATTTTCCAACGATTCCAGAGTGTCAAGATCTGTTTAAATGTACAATAAGATTTACAAAGTGCCAGTTTACACTAGTTTCACTCAACCGACTCACCGAATGTTAAATCAAAGTGAGTCGGTTGAGTTAAACTGGTGTAAACTTGCAAAAATAAAAAAAAAGTAAAATATTGTTGTAAAATACTGTTTGATCGAATCTAGCCGTTATCTCATTTGAGAGAAGATCTAAAATTTCGAAATAATCTTTTCGTTGCCGATCATATAATGGCAACTGTACTCAAGGAACCGGATTTGATGTTTCTTCAAAGCGTCGAGGTGGATTTACGTCAGCTAATTCACAGTAGGGGCTTTTGCATTTTCCAAAACATTGGACCACCATGGCAGATTGTACAACATGTAGTACCATGCGTAAGCTAAAACGAAAGTCGAAATTTTTGGTTTTTTTCTGCCGATTATACAATATTGTACAACTATGTAAAATTACTGCTCAATTGTTAGGGCATCTAAAAGTTGCTTAGCTATTAGCCGGATGTGTTCTGCTTGAGAGCTTACAATTAATGATGTTGCTTTACAAGTTGGATCGTTCGAACGCTCAATCAAATAGTCCCATTAGTTTTCCATCTAACTTATCGTACAACATGTCGTCCAATAAGTGCTGTTCACATTTCAAACCACTCATCAAATCATTTGTCAAATCGTTTGACCACAGAAGTGTTCTGACTCTTCAAATTTTTCGTCAAATTTCATTTTATCTTGAACACCGAAGTAAGCACATCGCGATGACGGAAAAATTTTAATACCTTTTGTTATTAAAATCGTATTGGAAGAAGAAGAAATTATTTTATAAATTATTATAAATTGTTTGCAACAGTTATGTATTATTATTTTGATATTATTTTCTTCCGCTCCTTCTTTTGCCGCGATGTGCACAGGTTGAAAACTTTTTTGAACTGACAAAATCGTACTACACGATTTAACGAGTGCTCACATTGGTCAAATCGTTCGGCAAATAAGCAGAAAAATCAAAAAATTTTGATTTTCATCCAACGATTTGACCAACGATTTGATAAGTGTTCACACTGGTCAAATCGCCATCAAATCCATACAAATTCTGTTGGTCAAATCAATTGTCAAATCATTTGATGATCGATTTGATGAGCGGTTTGAAATGTGAACAGCCCTATATGGAAAGCCCCTAAGAACATGTCAAATTTTTTCTTACCAGAGTTGCAAAATTAACAAGCATTAAGCTACATACTTAAGGGTGCTTTTAAACTGAAGTGGTGGGTTTGCAATAGAAACTCTAGATTTTGTTCTATCTTTTTGCAAACACAGAGAAAGAAAATGGTTATCCGCAAGCATGCTTATGAAGAAGAGAGAAAGAAGAGGAAAATATATAATACAAAAATATTATCGTTGTAAAAAAAACTGATATTTTGAATAACTTTTGAAGTTTTCCTTTTAAATTGTTTATCTAGCTAAAAAAGTGGGGGGGCAACTGCCCCCTTTCCCCCCGCTTCCGACGCCAATGATTTCAAGGGTAGAGTAACAGTCTTAATAATAAATGTGTACTTAAAACTGATCTATCTCGAAAGGTCATGAAAGTAAGAATGTTGACCCATTTAAATATATTTTGCTGCAAACTATAGGTTCTGCTAAGCCTGCATATAACGTCTCAACGAACTAACCGACGCGAAGAGAGGTGGCAAGAAAACGTTTGTCTCCCCATGATGTCATTGGCCGCATTCAGCGCAGACAACTGTTGTGAACTGTAATGGTAGCACTACCTTGGTAACCGATGTTTTTCTCTGAATGTGTTGCTACTCTACACGTCATATATTAGATAAATTCAATTATATATAACTTTTATATAAATTTAGTTCAACTGCAAAGGTTTCTCACATAAATTTGCTTCGTTATTTCTATGTTTTTTACTTTAACAGCGTCAGTAGCAGCATCTCACAGTTTACTCAACTCAGAGGTGTTCATGTAGCATAGAATTTTTTTGCTCGATTAAATGGCGTTTGCTACCTGATCAGTTTGAGTAAGCGCTACCAAAATGTTACCATTCAGCGAATTTTTACACAACAGTTGCCAACTGTTGTCTGCGCTGAATGCGGCCATTGTTGTTGATCGCTTTGTCCCGGTTTACACTTACACTTGATCAAGTGTTGTGTTCGGTGGTTCGGGAATCGTAACATAAGGGAAAGAAAAAATTGACCGTACCGTCAATTCTTGGGCAATTCGTTTTGTATATGTTCGTTGTCCCGTTATTTTTTCTATTGACAAGTGTAAACCGGGACTTTATAACTTAAATGCGTCAACACTCAGTGTCTGTTTTACAATTAATATAATTCACTACAATAATGCAGCCATTGCATTTTGGAATAAAGCTGGAAGTTCATTCGATGCAGTAGCGTTTTGCGTCCATCTACTTGATATCGAATTTACGCAAGGAATTTATGATAGAGTTCAATGATTGCGTTTGACGGTCAGAGAAAGCAGGGCTACACAATTTTTCAATATTTTCTATGTTGTTAAAATGGAATTTAAGGCCCCTATTATGTAAAATAACTCAACTTAAGTTGACTAGATTCAACTAAATTTTTTTCATATAACGTATTACATTTATTTTAGTTGAACCATGTAGTTTGCCTTAATCTTTTAAGAATTTTCAAACAACATAGTTCAACTGGAATGTATGTAATAAATTATGAGAAAAAAAATTAGTTGAATCTAGTCAACTTAAGTTGAGTTGTAATACATAATAGGGGCCTAAATGTATTAACGCTGAAGTATTTATTATTTTTTATTTATAATAAAAAGGCTTAAAAATTAGCATAAAAAAGTTATTTTAACCAAATATTTACTAAAAATTTATCAAAATTTGAATACATTAACATTTTATTTTGAAGCGGCATCTCTGAAATTTACTAGTCACTTTTCTTTCTGCTCGCTAATTGCTTTTTGTACCGAGCTTTCAAAAAACGCAATTTACGCAAGAAATGTTGAAATATTTTCAACTTCTTTTGCGCAAATTGCGTTTTCTTAGCTCGCAACGTAACGTTCACAAACATTGAGCTCGCTCCCATTAGTTTTCACATACTTCAATACAATTCCGCCAGCGAGTAGACGGACGTAGAACGCTTTTCAACATGGAAAAAACTGTTGAACAAGTACCTATATTTTATTGTTTTAACTAGCGCTTAGAAAATAATTGTTCGAAATGTTAAATGTTTATCAATGTAAGTGTTCTTTACAACCAAAAACACTAGCAATATCCAGCAAATTCAATAATAGTTTCAAGACGCAGAATCCTTTGGTGCCCATGAAACCCAAAACATTTGCAATGAAGCACTTCTATCTCGAGCTATCCGTGCTGATTGGATTATGGTTTATTAAAAATTAAATTAAAAAGTCGTATAACCTGGCAAAAAAAACCGAAGCGATAACAATTCTCGAAATCCGGTTTTCCTAGCACTAAGGTTCATGTGCATAGCTCTTCAAAAATTTTTCCAAACTTTTTTCTAAGATGCATAAAGATTGTCTTTTAATACGATTTTTTTTTTTTTTTTGCTTAAAAGCACATATTTTTGTCATGCACTTTTTACGTCACATTTTCTAAGATTTTTGCTTTGCATTTAAAATATCATTTAATATTTAGCTTTCTGTCTCTTCGTATCTCTTTCTCTCTGTCTCTATCTCTATCTCTGCTCATTTCCGTTGAATAATGTTGTTCCAATTTTTTAAATATGGCCGTATATTAATGCTATTGATGTTGTAACTGTTTATGTTGTTGTTTTTTTTTTAGAATTACTCTGAAAGCAAATCACTGAAAATACTTTTGTGAGAAAAACGTAATAAAATTAAGTTGCAAAAAATTGAGAGCTTTCAATATTATGTTAAACGTGTTTATGTTGCGTTTAGAGTCCGCAATGACGTAATAGAAATACGCTGGTTAATGCTTATGTGGGGTTTTTTTGAGAAAATCTTTATTTAGGTAGTTTTTAAAAGTTAATTATAATTCAAGCGTATTTCAGAAAAACAACAAAATTCCTTATATAGTTACTCTTACAAGTTATTTTGTACTTTTTGTGTACGATTATAATTCGCGCACGGATTCACAACGAATATAAATGTAACTTTTGCAAATATGAAATACAAATGTTTATGTAGACTTTTATGTGTCGCAAGTTTTGAAAATACTTTAAATGAGAATTTTAAATAATACAAAACTAACGCACTGAATTCCAGTTTAAGCTTACGACCGATCTTGTTGGAGGTTGTCGAAAAAGAGAGCGAGCAAAAAGGCGGAAACGAAAACAATTGGCGCTCGGGAGGAGCCACAGCGGAACCTGTGTTTAATAGATATTCCAATAGGAATGGTGTAAAAAGGGTAAGCTTGAACTGAAATTCAGTGCGTTAGCAATTTTCGATATTTTAGCAAGGAATTCGATAAAGAGGAAAAGAGTTATGTAAAACATAATGATACTGACGCGAACATCGCGCCCGCCTTGCACTTGTGCAAGTGTTTACAACATATCCTGCAGCCTCTCCAGCGCCTTTATGGCCTCGCTCAAGCATTCTCGCGGATCTAACTTTACGCCTTGATGCCCCTTAGCCTCGCGCTTTGATGATCGTTTCGATGGCTGTGCACGCTGCGCTGCTGCCTTTTTGCAGTCGACGCGCCTTGCTGGTGTCGGAACCAAGTCGTACACAATCCGTGGATGCTTATCCGGATGCAGCAGGGTATGGTGTTGGAGACCACACACATGGCACGCGCGGGAGGTGCACTTCCAGATGTCGTGGGACCGTGCCAGGCAATTAAAACAATAATCGTGTTTTCGAACTGAATGTCTCCGCTGAGGTACGGTCATTGCAAGGAATCGGCGACACCTCCTGAGTGAGTGGTACTCACGACAAAGTTGGCACTTCTTGAAACTGGAAGAAGAAAAATTTCATTAGTAATTGGAAAGTGCGATTATTGGATAGGTCAAAAACAAATCAGAATATGTAGTGAGGTATATGAGGGTATAAGAGTATATGTGTAATTGACTATGGAATGTGAGAGTGTTTTGTTGAAAGATGAATAAGTTAGAGAAAAAGGTAATTAGATCATAATTGATCCGAAGGAAGGATACATAATTTTACTATGGGTCGAGTTATGATTCCGTTCTGAGTTTTTATATCCGCTACTCTAACTCGAGCATCGGTACCGCGATACGTTTTAATGATGCGACCTAGGCGCCATTCAGTTGGCGGGAGCAGCTCGTCCTTAATAACGACGAAGTCGTCGATGCTGAGGTCACGTTTGGGGTGTTTCCATTTATGCCTTTTATGCAACTCAGAAAGGTATTCATCTTTCCATCGACGGCTAAACTGATGATGTAGGATTTTAACTTTTTCCCATCGATTAATTAGCGAGAGATTTTCCTTAGGGGGCTCGGGTATAGCTATCAGTGGTGCACCTCGGAGAAAATGGCCAGGCGTCAATGGTAAGAGTTCGGAAGGGTCTTCGCTTAGTGGAGATAGAGGTCGCGAATTTAGAACGGCTTCTATTCTAATGAGAAGAGTTGAGAACTCCTCAAACGTAAATTTTTGTAGCTGTGCTACTTTTTTAAAATGGATTTTAAAACTTTTTACTGCTGCCTCCCAGAGTCCACCCATATGAGGAGCAGTTGGGGGTATAAAAGACCATTCAAAACCGCGTAGGCTGAACTGTTTGGATAGCTCTTCCACAGATTTTTTTACAAATTGGTCATACTCTTTTCGCAGGGCTCGATCGGCCGTTGTCTGAGAACAACTTTTTTGGGAGGCCACGTCGACCAACGAAGCGTGCAAAGGCAGCACAAAAGGCTTCCGATGAGAGATCGGAAACAGCTTCTAAGTGAATAGCTTTGGTTGAGAAGCAAACAAAAACACTTACGTATCCTTTGAGATAAGGAGCTTTACGAAGCATTGAGCTCTTCAACTCGAAGGGGCCAGCAAAATCAACTCCAGTAATCGTGAAGGGAAGTGAAAAATTGACTCGCTCCGGAGGCAGAGCAGCCATTATTTGGGATTGCAACTTTTTTTTGAAGATCGTGCACACTTTGCATTGAAAGATACAGTGCTTGATTTTGTTTTTTAGTTTTGGAATATAATATTCCTGGCGTACCGCTCTCAGCATGAGTTGATGTTCTGCATGTAGAAGCGTTTTGTGAGTAAAATCGAGTAAAAGACTACAGAGGCGGGATTTGTCTGGTAAAATAATGGGGTGCCTTTCGTTAAAACTGAGTGCGGCATTGGCTAAACGACCATTCACTCTGAGTATTGAATTTGAATCCAGATATGGATTAAGGGTTAAAAGAGAACTTTTATTGGAGATGGGTAAAGAGGAATTGAGACTTTTACACTCTTCAGGGTAATGTATTAATTGCGATTGTACAATCATTCTGATTTTAACGACATTTATTTCATTCTGAGATATTTCTCCCGAGTTTTTTATGCGGTTCGCTCGGTATTTTGGCGAGCAACGATGAACGAACCTGAAGATATATGCGATTACACGCACAGCTCTGGGGTATGAGGAAAATCTATTGAGTAGCTCATCGTCAGGAGTGAAGGTATGGAGAACTTCCACTTTTTTAGTTTCAGGAACCACCAGGGCAGATGGTTTTTTACTAGGCCATTTGTTGGATTCTTGCAGTAACCAAACAGGGCCATGCCACCAAAGAGAGTTGTCAATGAGTTGAGGTAGCGAACAGCCTCGTGTTCCGAGATCTGCTGGGTTTTCTCCTGAGGATACATGCCTCCATGTGGCATTTTTGACATTATTTAAAATCTCTGACACTCGGTTGGCTACATATGTTTTCCAAGTGTAGGGTGGTTTTTCAAGCCAAGCCAACACAATTGATGAGTCAGACCATAAGAAAAGTTCGAGTGATGGTAATTGAAGGTCAGAGAGTATGTGTTTGACTAATTTTGACAAAAGTACTGCCGCACATAATTCGAGACGAGGCAAGTTGATAGTCTGAAGTGGAGCGACTTTGCTTTTTGCGACCAATAAATGAGAGCTGAGTACGTGGTTAGAATTGCAAGTGCGCAGATACAGCGCCGCACAGTATGCCTTTTCTGAGGAGTCACAGAAGCCATGGATTTGGATTTTATTTTGAGGAGCAAATCCAATCCATCTTGGAATTCTTATTTTCTCAATGGAAGGTAAGTTTTCGAGAAATTCATTCCATTTGACTAATGACATGGGCTTGACGCACTCATCCCAGTCTACTCCTTCTATCCAGAGTTGCTGAATAAGCATTTTGGCTTGAACGATTATTGGAGTTAGCCATCCTGCAGGGTCAAACAATGATGCTACTGCAGACAGGATTTGTCGCTTTGTAGCAGATCCCGTGAATGTGACGGGTTTAATAGAGTAGCAGAATGAATCACTGATCGCATTCCATTTAATGCCGAGAGTTTTGGCAGAGCTTGTGTCGTAAAATCTTAAAAAATTGTCATCTAGCAGATCTTGAGTAGGAAGATGCTGTAAGAGATCAGCATGATTCGCGATGATTTTTCTAAGTGGTAAGCCAGCCGACTTTAACGCACTTATTACTTGGGTTTGGGCATTCAGAGCAGAATGCATGTCGTGTCCGCCGGACAAGATATCGTCGACGTAGGTTTCACGTTTGAGTATGTGATAAGCTAATGGGAAATCATCTTTGCAATCTTCTGCTAGCTGATGCAAAGTTCGAATGGCTAAGTACGGGGCACAATTAACACCAAAAGTTATTGTTTTGAGACAATAATCTTTAATAGATTGAGACGGGTCGGGACGGAAGAGTATCCGTTGAAAATCTTGATCGTCTTCATGCACCATTATTTGACGATACATTTTTTCAATATCGCCATTAAAGACAAAGCGATATAATCGCCAATTGAGGATAATAGTCATGATGTCAGCTTGAAGAGTAGGACCAGTACAAAGTACGTCATTGAGAGAGCGCCCGCTTTGTGAAGCCTTTGAGGCATTAAAAACTACTCTCACTTTCGTGGTGGTACTGGCTGGTTTGATTACCGCATGATGCGGGAGATAGAATGAAAAATATTTTCCATCACATACAATTTCATTAGAGCAAACTTCTTGCATGTGGTTTAGAGTTAAATATTCCAGCAGCACTTGGTTGTATTGAGGTTTTAATTGTGTGTTTTTATTGAGACTGAGTTCAATGCGTTTGTATTGTTGCAGGGCAACGAAACGAGAAGCACCTAATGCCACCTGAGAGTGAAAAGTTTTCTTGAAAGGTAGCCTGACCACATACCGACCATCTGTTTGACGAAATGTGGTTCGTTTATATAAGCTTTCGCAAAACGCATCTTCAGCTGATACGGTTCGACATGCTGGTACTTCTTCTAGCTCCCAAAACTGGCGAACTAGGTCACTTATAGAGGGTTCATTGACGCAGGAAACTTGAGTGGAAAATGAACAACTTTGGACAGTGAGAGGGCCACTTAATATCCATCCAAAGACCGTGTTTTGGGCTAGAAGTCCACCGAAGACGTTTGAACGCAAGCCTTCGAGTAAAAGACTTGGAATAACATCACTTCCAATGAGCATATCGATTTGACCTGGCAAATAGAAGTTCGGATCGGCGAGTTTTAAGCCTTCCAGTTCTTTCAAATTAGGTTTCGCTAAGGTGCTAGAAGGCAATAAGCTGGTAAGTCTGGGTAAGACAATTGCTTGCACGTCTAGTTGAAAGCTGAGATCTTTAGTTACAATTTGAAGTATGCAAACTTGGCTTGAGCTGCCAACCATCTGACCACCTATACCAGAGATATTGGTGAGAATTTTTTTGGTTGGCAGTGCGAGAAGGTTTTTAACTCTTTCAGAAATGAAAGTTTTTTGAGAACCCTGATCAATCAGAGCTCGTAGCGTAAAAGTTTCTCCCAAATGTAAAATGTGGATCAGTGCTGTGGGTAATATAATTTTCTCCTCACTGGCAGAAAAGTGAGTGCTAACTTGAGCAATTTCTTCTTGCCGAGAGTCCGAAGAAATTTCATTAGAGGATAAAGAGTTTTGTGTCGTAGTTTCGATATGCATCGATGAAGTTGGGCGGGACTGAAAAGTGGACGGTGTTTGGTGATTGTCAGAGTTTGCTTGATGGTTTATATGCAGCATAGTGTGATGCTGTTTTTTACAGTGTAAACACAAGCATGAACTTTGACATTCTCTTTTTGTGTGAGAATACGCTAAACAATTGGAACATATTTTGTTTTGGGTAACAAATTTGTTTCTTTCTTGAGCAGAAAGTGTTTTAAACTGTGGACACAGTCGAAGAGCGTGCTGCTGCCGACATTTTGGGCAGAGAGAATAGTTGACTTGCGCATTATTTTCCGAGTGGAAATTTTGCACATTGGACCTATGATTCGAGTTTTGTGGATGATGGCTTTGCGGGTAGTGAGCGTTGGTGTTCCGGTGATTGGAGCCATTTTGCTGGTTCCTATTTGGAGCCGTGGGAGGGGACCATTTCGGTTTAGCCCCTTTGATGCTGTTTAACTTCTCGACGACTTCGTAGCGAGCTGTCAGGAATTCGTCCATTTGTAGCCACGTTGGGAATTCTCGCCTTGAAGTGAGGGATTGCTCCCAGAGTGCTAACGTTTCCTCCGGCAACTTCGACGAGCAGAGATAGATGAGAATAGGGTCCCAATGATCTATGCAGACGTCTTGCGCTGATAGCATGGCGAGGCAGTCGTTTATTGTAGACTGAATCCTCTGGATCGCTCCACTGTTTTCTGTCGTTGCAGCTGGGATGCCAAATAGGATCTTGAGCTGGTTGTCAACCAGAATCCTTTTGTTTTCGTAGCGGGAGCGTAGAGCCTCCCACGCCAACGAAAAATTTTCGTCACAAAGCTGGTACCGTTTTACAATATTTCCCGCAGGGCCACGGGTTTTATTGCGTAGGTGATACAGCTTTTGTGCTGGTGTGAGTTTCGGGTGATGCGTGTAGACTGCCGTGAACATATCTCTAAAAGATGGCCAGTCTTCGTAACTTCCATAAAAGATTTCTGTATCACAAGGTGGTACCTTGATACAGGCGACCGAGTTGTCTTGAGCTGGAGAATTGTTGAGAGTGGTGCTATGAGTTGGTTTGACCATCTCATTTTCGAACATCTTTCCTAGGTCCATCATGTGTGCCTTACATCTGTGGTATGTATCCACACACGCGCCATATTTTGTACGAGTTGCAACTTTGAACGCTTCATCTGCTACTGAGTCCTCTGCGATCATCACTTCTGCATAGGCATCATTGAGTCTTGCCCATCTTTGATCCAGGTCGAGAAGCTGGACGTGTACACTGGAGTCTGTGTGATCGTCGACGCTGATGCCTTCAAACTTCGAGCAAAATTCCACTAAATTGTCCGAAGTGAAAATGAATTTTTGTTTTATGCTCATTTTGACCGATGACCTAAGCACACGAGTTGATTTGGAATCCAACGCGGCAACGTATAGTTGGTATTACTACAGAAGTTGCACGGGTTTAACCACTCTGAACTGAGATTTTTGAATAAATTTCTATGCAATTAATAGAAGTTGCACAGGGTTGGCAACTCTAAATCAAGAAATTATTTTTGAGAGAGAAAAAATTTTGTTGAAAATATTCAGAAGTTGCGCGAGATGGCAATTCTGAATTCGCGAGAAAATTTGAGAAAATTAAATCAGGTACCCAAGAGTATGAGCACTGATTTTCCAGGGAAAAAAAAAATTTTTTTAAAAATGAGAAAAATTATCACAAATTTTTCTTTAAGACGAAAATATTAAGAAGTTGCGCGAGATTGCAACCCTGAATTTGCGAGAAAAATTTTTTTTGGAGAAAATTAAATCAGGTACTCAAGAGTATGAGTACTGATTTTCGAGAAAAAAATTTTTTTAAATATTAGAGAAATTATTAAAAAATTTTTCTTCAAGTCGAAAATATTCAGAAGTTGCGCGAGATGGCAACTCTGAATTCGCGGGAATAAATTTTTTGAAGAAAATTAAATCAGGTACTCAAGAGTATGAGTACTGATTTTCGAGAAAAAATTTTTTGAAATATTAGAGAAATTATTAAAAAATTTTTCTTCAAGTCGAAAATATTCAGAAGTTGCGCGAGATGGCAACTCTGAATTCGCGAGAATAAATTTTTTGAAGAAGATTAAATCAGGTACTCAAGAGAATGAGCACTGATTTTCGAGAAAAAATTTTTTTTGAAAAATTAGAAAAATTACCAAAAATTTTTCTTTAATTCGAAAATATTCAGAAGTTGCGCGAGATGGCAACTCTGAATTCGCGAGAAAATTTTTTGAAGAAAATTAAATCAGGTACCCAAGAGAATGAGCACTGATTTTCGAGAAAAAATTTTTTGAAAAATTAGAAAAATTACCAAAAATTTTTCTTTAATTCGAAAATATTCAGAAGTTGCGCGAGATGGCAACTCTGAATTCGCGAGAAAATTTTTTGGAGAATATTGAATTAGGTACCCAAGAGAATGAGCACTGATTTTCGAGAAAAATTTTCTTTTTGGAAAATTAGAAAAATTACCACAAATTTTTCTTTAAGTCGAAAATATTCAGAAGTTGCGCGGGATGGCAACTCTGAATTCGCGAGAAAAAATTTATTAAGAAAATTATATCAGGTACTCAAGAGTATGAGCACTGATTTTCGAGAAAAATTTTCTTTTTGGAAAATTAGAAAAATTACCACAAATTTTTCTTTAAGTCGAAAATATTCAGAAGTTGCGCGGGATGGCAACTCTGAATTCGCGAGAAAAAATTTATTAAGAAAATTATATCAGGTACTCAAGAGTATGAGTACTGATTTTCGAGAAAAAAAATTTTTTGAAAAATTAGAGAAATTATTATAAATTTTTTCCAAGTTGAAAATACTCAGAATTCTTTCGATGTAACTAAAACACGAGTATATGATTAATTAGCTGATCAAATTAGTACAATATTTTTATTTGTATTTGTACAAATTGTTCAAGAGCTTGCAATATTTTTTTGCAAATTCATGCACGCTTTATATATTGCATCCACCTATATATATAATAATATTATATATATGATGGATTGCTCGAGCTATAAATGAACAATTGTAGCAAATATTTGGGACCTGGAACAATATGGGAAAAAATTTATTTAAATAATTTGGGAATCAGTATTTTTATCGTAAAAATATTTCCAGAAAATATCAAAAATGAGTTTTTGTTTTTGTGTGATACACTTAAGAAGTTGTTCAATGCTGTAACTTAATGTGTATGCTGTAAAAAGTATGTTATATTATGTATATATATATTTATATGTGATTATAATTAATATAATATTAATAAAGGCGGGCTTTGTTAAGATTATGTATATAAATGTTGTAGTGAATATGTGCTCATTTATGTGTGTTGCGTATATTTAGTTTTTGTTTTATTACTTTTTACAAGCACGCAATTTTACCAATACACTCCCACAAATCTTTTCTGGATTATTGGAGAAATTTTCAAGCTTAGAAAAATTACGTTAATTTGTATTGTTTAGCGCCACTTTTTATTATATCATAAAATATATTAAAATTTTGTGATTACTTTCTATATGCACCATCAAACTTGCTCGCTTGTTATATTTTTCGTAGCTTTATGTGAGCTTGGCTATGTAGTTTGGCGCACTGTCTGCTGGGTTGTTAAAAAATTTCAATAACTTTATGCAAATATTTATATGTGTGTGTGTGTATATGATGGCGAATATATGTGGTGCTAAAAATGTGTGTATGCAAGAACTGTTTGTGTGACTTATGTGAGCACGACAAACTGCAATTTAATAAAAAACGTAGTTACCTGTGACCTTGGATGCTCTTGAAATGCAAGGTTTATACTCTTTACGTCGGTGCGCCGGCAGAGATTGTGGGACGTTTTCGTATGCTTAGTTCGCAGCTTGCGCAGAGTCTCCTTACTTTCGTCGCTTGCAAAAAAATTGATCGCCACGCAGCACCTTCACTTGCCGCCTTTGCAGCTCCCTTCCTGGAACACTTAATTGGTCGAGCACAATGAAAAATTAAGCTGCGTTTGCAACTATCGAGCACACTTGTAGTTCGCTAGTTTTCCCTTAGCTGGCCTTGTTTTTCTTTTACTTTACCACTTTTTCTACAAAATGTATTCTGCAATATTTTACTTTAGTTTTCACTTAATTGCTGGGTTTTAAACTCTTTTTCAATTTTTCTTTTTTACTTTTTTATGGACAGACGTTAGTTATACTTTTTATGGTCGGCGAGAGAAAACAAATATGGCCGCATCACTTGCGTGCCACTGAATATGTATATTATAAAAAAAGTTACCTCGGTCTGGAATTACTCTTCATTGGAATCGCTTCTGGGTGTGTTCACGTAGATAACTCTTTTGCTTTTCCTTCAACTAGGAGTTTTGACTGTTGTAGTTGATCGTTGCTTCTGGGTGACTCGAAGGACCAATGTTTATGTTGCGTTTAGAGTCCACAATGACGTAATAGAAATACGCTGGTTAATGCTTATGTGGGGTTTTTTTGAGAAAATCTTTATTTAGGTAGTTTTTAAAAGTTAATTATAATTCAAGCGTATTTCAGAAAAACAACAAAATTCCTTATATAGTTACTCTTACAAGTTATTTTGTACTTTTTGTGTACGATTATAATTCGCGCACGGATTCACAACGAATATAAATGTAACTTTTGCAAATATGAAATACAAATGTTTATGTAGACTTTTATGTGTCGCAAGTTTTGAAAATACTTTAAATGAGAATTTTAAATAATACAAAACTAACGCACTGAATTCCAGTTTAAGCTTACGACCGATCTTGTTGGAGGTTGTCGAAAAAGAGAGCGAGCAAAAAGGCGGAAACGAAAACAATTGGCGCTCGGGAGGAGCCACAGCGGAACCTGTGTTTAATAGATATTCCAATAGGAATGGTGTAAAAAGGGTAAGCTTGAACTGAAATTCAGTGCGTTAGCAATTTTCGATATTTTAGCAAGGAATTCGATAAAGAGGAAAAGAGTTATGTAAAACATAATGATACTGACGCGAACAAAACGTGTATTTGTAAAAAAAGATATAATAAAAACTCGCTGCAGGCATTAAACTGTTCTATGATGACAGTCATTGTCACACTGAAGTGGAACGTGGCAGTAAAAAAGATTAAATTTTATCACAGGATGAAAGCACAATATTAATGCAGTCATATCAGTGCACGGACTTGAAAAAATTTTTAGTAGTAGATAGGACTCAAATGGTGTGGTAGATTGAAATAAAATGTGGCAGATTTGATATTTTATATAAGAAATAAAATATCTTATATAAAACGATATACCAGAAGCAAGAACGGATATCGTTGTTTTGAAAATCACATTAACATCGATGCCACAGTACACTTTAAAGCAGCTTTGAGGTTTTAGTGGTGAGAACTTTATACTTTTGATATGTTATTTAAACTTTGGAAGCTTGTAAGAATCAAATCAAAAAAGTCTTTGAAAAAAATGTTTCGAATAAAATACTTTTAATTTTAGCTCATAATTTTAGCTTTGTGATAAAAAAAACTTATAAAAAAATGTGAAAAATAAAATTGAAATATGCTATAAGTGTTATGAATTATTATAATCACTAAATAAAATATCCTTTTTATAATTGTGGTAACTTATTCAAAAGGCATTGGGCGCAAATTTATAAACTGAATTTATTCCGATTCTTGCAGAAGAATTGTGGTAGCAGAAGTGTTTTGTTTTGAGATTTACTTACCTACTTGGAAGCATCAGTTAGCATTTTATTGTGATTCCTTAGTTTTTTGATAGCAGCAATAATGATTTCATTTATAATTTTCGGTTGCTTAGTGTCAGCAAAAGTGATTTTATTTTGATGGTTTGAGTTGTGTGATGAAAACATTTGCGTTTTTTCCACACATCTTTTTTATTTTAGAATGATTCATATTGCCTCCCCCACACCTTCAATGGAAGTAAAAAAGCAACACTATTGTGTTTTTTATATAGTTTTATTGTATCGCCAGAGCATCAATAGCTTTCGTATGACATGCAATGTTAAAAAATATGTAAGGCTACAAACAAAAAGGTATCGATGGTGGATAGCAAAAACATCGCTGAAGGAGCAAAAACTCCTCCGAAATGGCTCGACCGATTATCAAGAAATTTTGTATGTATATTTGGTAGGTATGAGAATAGGTTGTTAAGTATATTTCACCCTCCTACCCGCAATAGGCGTGGCACCTCCCATACAACCCAAATTGACGATATCGAATATCTTTTGAGTTATAAGCCGCTTAGCCTCGGAATTCGGTATTCGATCACAATTTACACGTGTCGCTTCACTGATATCATTTTATGGGAGTTGGACAAGAGGAAGTAGCACCTTCTATAGAACCCAAATTTGCGATATCGAATTGCTTTGGGGTTTCAGGCCGCACAGCCTCGAAATTATGTATTCGATCACAATTTACACGTGACTTTTCGCTGATAAGATTTTATGGGAGTTGAAAAAATGGGAGTGGCACTTTCCATACAACCCAAAATCGAATAGCTTTTGAGTTATAGGCCGCACAGCCTCGGAATTCAGTATTCGAATGCAATTTGCACATGCAGTTTTACCGATAACTTTGTATGGCGTTGGACAGTCACCTACCATACAACCTAAGTTTGAGAAATTCAACAGCTTTTGAGTTATAGGTCACACGTCATGGAATCCAGTATTCGACCAAAATGTACATTTAAAGTTTCACTGACAACATTTTATTAGCGTTTGGCAATGAGGCCGCGGCAGCAGCGCGCATTTTAATCTAGTACACATATAAAAATCAATTGCCACGTGTATGACGTTTCATCACTTGAGAACGGTTGGACCGATTTTGTTGATTTTTTTTTTTAAGTTTCTTATTATAAGGACAAGGTTTGTATGCAAAGAAAAATTGGAGAAGTTCTTTGCAAAATTTGGAAAATTCGTAAAACACGAAGAAGCTTTTGTATGAAAATTTTGTATTTTTTATTGGAAATACCACACGCCTCCAGAAATTTTTTAACAATTGCTTCGATATTTGGCTGAGAGGTAGATTTTTTTTTTTTTTTTTTTTTTTTTTTTAAAACTTAAAAGCCACACAGCTTAGAAATTTAGTATTCGATCAAGATTTACAATTGCCGTTTCACTGATAAAATTTTATGGGCATTAAATATGGGGCGTGGAACTTTCCACACATCCCAAATTTTCGATAGCGAATATCTTTGGCTTTATAGGCCGCACAGCCTCGGAATGCGGTATTCGACCACAATTTATACGTGCCGATTTACTAATAACATTTTATGGGCGTTGCAAAATGGGGCGTGGCACATCCTATAGAGCCTAAATTTGCGATATCGTATTGGTTTAGAGTAATAGGTCGCACAGTCTCGGATTTCAGTATTCCACCACGATTTGCACATGCCGTTTCACTGATTTAATTTTATGGGCACTAAACAAGGGAGCGTGGAACCTCCCACACAGCCCAAATCTGCGATTTTTTTTGTTGTTTTCATTTTTCTAAGGACAAGGTTTGTATAAAAAGAAAAATGTTGATTTTCTATGATTTAAATACAAATACTAAATGTTTGATAGGTTAAATCATTCCTGATTTTAAATAAATCAAAATCGTTTATTGAGCTTTAGGTCAGGTTAGAACAATTAATTGCTCTAACGAATTTATTTCCAAAGAAACAATAATAACAACTTTTTCAATATGAAAAGGAAAACATCACTTTAATTAAATGGTAGAGCCCGACCAAAAACACACTGAAACAGCTTGAAGATTTGTCAGCAAATCTAAAAAACAACTTCAGTAACCATGTGAATTGTTAGTGGTGAATTCCAACAAAATGTTGGACTCTTTATAATAACGTAAGCATAAACTAAAGAAAAGCAATTAAAAACAACAACAAGAAAAGGGAGAAAAACTTGTGCATTGCGCAATCGCGTCGGAAGCGAATTTCATCTGGGGGGGCAGTACAAATGGGGGGCAGTACAAATGGGGGGCAGTACAAATGGTGGTGCAAAAAAAGTTCACCAAAATTTCTTCACATGAAACATGAAGAAGAGAAAAAGAAGAGGAAAATATACAATACAAAAATATTATCGTTGTAAAAAAACTGATATTTTGAATAACTTTTCCTTTTAAATTGTTTATCTAGCTAAAAAAGTGGGGGGCAACTGCCCACCTTGCCCCCCCGCTTCCGACGCCAATGGCATTGCGCTAAGAAGAGTTTGCACGAGGCAAGCACGGCCCGGGACCGATTCCCGCCGGCATAGCAACGATTTCTGATGAAGCCTTTAGCAGGGCCGAAATTGCAATAAAATAAGCTAGTGATGTTTTACTTTTCATATTGAAAATGTTGTTTCTTTAGAAAAAAATTCGTTAGAGCAATTAATTGTTCTAACCTGACATAAAGCTCAATAAACGATTTTAATCTATCAAACAACTACAATTTGTATTTAAAATCAAGAATGATTTAAACTAACAATCATTTAGAATTTGCAATTAAATCATAGAAAATCAACATAATAAATAACAAGGTCATATAGAAAACTTCAAAAAGAAAAATTGGAAATTTTGTGTGCAAAATTTGGAAAATTGCAAAAAACCCGAAGAATTTTGTATGAAAATTGGGTATATTTTATTGGAAATCTCCCACACCTCCGAAAATTCTTTACAAATTGCATCGATTTTTGGCAGAGAGGTAGACAGACTTCCACTCGAGCCAGGTTTAAAGATTTATTTTTTTCTGCTTTCATTCAAACAGCCTACTAAAGATGTGGAAACAGTTTCAGTATACGAAGAAAAGTGTAAATGAGTTTATAACTCAGAATTGAATTCATATGTTGTCACTTTTCTTTCACTGAACTTTTTTTATGCAAATAAAAAACCAATGAGCCGTTTCACCCCTTGAAAGAACTTTGACCGAGCTTCTTATATTCAGTTGTGTTGTGCGATTTGTTGACCAAAAACTGGATTACTACTGTTTAACATTAAATAATATTCTCTAAGTCTAAAATTTAATATTCTACTTTCGATTTATACTTACGATCGATTTCTTCGATAATTTAGATGGCAAAACAAAGTTTTCCGGGTCAGCTAGTTCAATATAAAAAAAAACAAAGATAAATTAAAAACGAACCAACTTTTTAGTCAATAAAATATAAAACAAAACAATATGGAACAAATCTAGGTTAGGGGCAGGAACCTTACTTTATTTTATGTATGTGTTTTTGCCCATTTAATGGAGGTATGATTTTCCAACAAGTTGTGAGTTTACCGCGACAGTAAATTTTATCAATTCGTGCCACGTTTAAGCCTGCCACGCAAACGTTTTGCTAATAGCTGACAGTCAACGTTATAATATCAATGTCATTCACAATAACAAGCGTATGTAAAAATCAAATGATATTCTTAACTTAGATCTGTTAGAACTTAGTGATCTGTTTATTAAAAATATTTCATAGAGAACAAATTCATCAAAAAATTTTATGGTTTTGGAAATTGTGATAGATTTTAAGCCTTCGATGGTAAAAGTGGTAGATATTAAAATTTTGAAAAAATGTGGTATATCTACCACAATTGTAGAGTCCGTGCCCTGATTCATGTATAATATAGTAAAATTAGAGAAGGTAGATGCATTTCGGAGAGACAGACTGCCGAAACTGTCAAAACAAAGTTGACAGCTTAAAGAAAATCTGAAACCTATGAGAAAGCAAAAATTGATCGCATTCAGCGCAGTCAACTGTTATGAACTTTTTTTGTAGCGACCGTAGAAAAATTGAAAATTATTTAATATTATTATTGCAATTATTTAATGATGTAAATTATTTAATTGCAATGGTTTCTTACTCAAATGTGTAGCGTTCTTTTAGTGTTTCAGCAAATTTAAAGACAGCAGTCTATTACCATCTCTTGACTAAGCTGAATGCGGAAATTGATTTTCGTTTTCTCTATCGCAAAACAGCGACTTTGACAATATTGGGTCTGAAAAAGAGAACGCAGTCCGAAATCAATATACCTTCTCTAATTTTACTGTGGCACATGGTAAAACTAGACAAGGTAGTGTTAGAGCTAAATGTGCTCTCTGTCCATTGCTGACCATTACTGTCCATTACCATTACTGAGACCATTACTGTCAAACTCAGCCATTTTACTATTTTTGCCAATTTTTGCTTTCATATTGCATTTTCACTGGTTGCAGATTTTGTAAATATGAGTTGTCAACTTCTTTTTGGCAGTTTCGGTCACCGGCTCTCCGCCCTAACACTACCTTGTCTAAGTTTGCCATGATATAGCATTCACCGAATTCAATGTGCAAGAGCGAAAGAGAGCTTTACAACAAGATTCAATTTGACAACATGGGCTTTAAACAGCAGCTTTAAGAGCAGAAATAAAGGATAGAATAAGTGTAGGTAGGGAAATAAAGCAAGAATTGCAGATGTGGTTATTTTTACCGATTTGAATATTTGCACTGAAATTTAACAACGATGGTTAAATTGAATATCACCTGTACAATATCACAGGTTCACGCAGTGAAAAAACCTTGTAATCAAGAAGAAAATCAAGATGTTTTCTCTATAATTTTTACCAAAAAAGAAACCCTTCAAATTTTAAGTGGAAATGTTTTTATAATAAATTTACTAGTTTTGATATTTAGTATTTAATAAAATTTTAAAATTTTAATTAATTATAATGTTATTAGTTACAACAATTATTTCCAACAAAACAGCGAATTTGAGTAAAATCGCCTTCTTTTAACCTTTGTCCAGTGGAAGAATTTTTCAACGTTAAAAGGGAGTATGGGTATAATTCTACAATTTTATACTTATTACGATAAGTATGGCTTTTTCTATGAATATTTTTAAATTATTCTATCCTTAATTAATAAACAAAAGAAATAACAGGTACATTTACATTTTTCTTTCTTATACAGTGCTTTTTTCGTGATACTCCTCAATTTAAAAATTTTTTCTCAGAACTCTTCAAAATGTTTCTGAGTGTTCACTCTTTTTCAAATTAAGTTTTTAAAATTACCTCTAGTTTTAGAGCAAAAAAAAATACCTTTCATTCTCTTAAAAAAATACCTTTCATCTTTGGAGCTAAGTATATTTTTAGCTACTGTACGTTCTTTATTTCATATTCTCTTATCTTGTATATAATGCTTGATTATATCGTGCACTGTTGATTTACTTTTTAAGGCGATTTGTGAAATTTGTCGCTCGGATTTTCCTTTCATATTATAATATATCACGATCTGCCTTTCTGCCAGTGTTTGTTGATTCATTTTTAGAGAAATGTTTATTTTTTTAGTTTTACGTTTAACTGAAGTTATTCCAATAGCAGTAAAAAGTTGTAAGCAGGAATAACGAATTAAAGACCACCATTTGCATTTTTTCTTTACTTGCCCGACTTTCAATGTGAGCTCGTTTTATAGGTTTGTTTCCATTTAAATATGTTTCACCGTTACGTTCTAATTTTTTAATTATGTTTCTGTTTAATTTTGTTCACCAAAAAATAATGTTTTGAAAAAAATATATATTGCAATATTCTTTATACATTTTCATTTCTGAAATCAATGCGAAAGTGCTAAGAAATGCCTGCCCGACATTCGTTGTGAGCCACTGTATATGGCTCAAAATGATAAAAGCATAGAGACGCTTACAGAAAATTTCAGATATCTACTATTTACAAGACAAAGGCTAACAAGTTTTTCTTAACAAATTTAATTAGAATTGCAACATAAAACCAGAAAGGTGTTTTTTGTTAAAATTTCCTCGATTTTGATTTTATTCATTTGTCTACGTCTAACAACTAAAATTATAATGACAAACTCATTAAGGGTATTCATGCAAAGTGGCAATCTTATAATTTGAGCAATTAGTTCTTTTTATCTGCAGGTTGTATAAACAGCCCTTAAAGTCAATTGTTCATTTGCAGATTATATGTCAGCTGCAATATATTCTATATGCTGCCAACAAGTTTTTAAGTTGTAATTTTTAGTAAAATATTTGTTACTTTTGCTTCAATTCACAAATTTTTACCTCCCTCATTTTTTGCCGGTTTCTGATAAGAAATTAATTAAATTTCGAAAAATGAAAACAGCTGATTAATCATATAAGTTTGCCACCTCGTTTGCTCACCTAAATCAAAGAGCAAATATATCGAGTTTGTGCCAAGGTTTCTCCATACAAATTTCACAGTTCAGGCTGATAAACTTACACAGTTAATACCATTTATAAGGGTTTTGCCCATTTGCATGAATACCCTGATTAATTATAGGTAGTAGGGTATTCTATGTGTACATTTGTAAGGTCGATTGGAAAAATATTATTGGCCTAATATTTCTTAGAGTAGAATTTATAGCATCATTTAAATAAACATGACTTCCTTTTTTTTCCCTTCATTAATATTTACAATCTATCCATAGGATAATAAGCAAATTTCAAAATCTATTAAAAACATAACTATTAACACATGTAGATTTCTACTCCATTGAATAAAATCAATATAAAAATTATTTAAGAACAAAAAGGTATGTACATATATTTATTATATTTTAGAGTGCTTATTAGTATTTATTTCCTGTATGGTAGGTCCAGAAAATGGACCCGTTTGAGTCTTCTTGCCTCTTCAGAATCGTTCAGCAAACATATCGCAGTAACAATTGAGTGGTTGCTGAGTCTGTAAATGTACCTCTCGCCATATTTTGGCATTCCTTCGATAACTGTAGGCATGTTTAGGTCGTTATGAATTGTAAAATTTGACACAAACCAATGAGTATCAATTATCCTCCATAATGTTTCTGATTGGAACCCTTGGAGCACTACTATTTGATTTAGAGGTTCTACCCCACTGCTGTATTCCATAAGTCCACGTATGTTTAATAATGGTTTTATAAATTCTTATTTTGTTATCCAAACTTAGGTCAGATTTTTGTCCTAATAAATTTTTTTTAGAGTACAATTTGTAGCATCAGTTAAATAATCATCCAAAAAAATTATTTTATGATTAAAACTAGTTTTCGGCGAAATCTAAACGAATGATAAAAAATTAGCATTTTAAAAACCAGAATAGAGTTCAATCACAAATGCACTGATCCACTTACACATGTATATATTAGGGTGGCCCGAAAAAAATCGTGTTTGATGTCCACGGCTTTTCGAACTTGAACGAAATCGATCAGTCGAAAACGAAGTTACAGCACAAAGAATATTAACAGGGGAGAAGTATATGTACTTCACTGTAACTTCGTTTTGACCGATCGATTGCGTTAGAATTTTGTGGCATCATATTTTGAAAAAAACGAGCCATAAGCGGGGCTTCAGTACAAAAATATTGGAAAATTTTAAAAAATTTTAAAGTGATGAGGCGTACGTTTTATTTAAAGGAGAAAAAACCGCATAGAATCCTTTTTTTTTCTCTAATGGGGAAAAATTGTACAAACATAATTTCATCCAATCGGCTCACCCTAGTGCACATTCATATAAAATTATTCATTTTAAAAATGTGAACTCGTTCCATAGTGACCTTTTTTATTTTTCAAATTTTTATATTGCAACATGTTGCTCATCATGTTGTCTTTCAAATAAGCTTTAGGTGACCAAAATTGGTTAAAATTTGACGAAATGTTAATATTTTATAGGGTAGCAAGCACATACGTGTGAATCAGTGTTTTACGAAGAAAACAAAAGTTTAAAATTGCCGCCATTATGCGAATTCTCAAACCATGTCTATATTCTTGGGTTCAATGCAAAGTTATATTTAAGTGCAATTTAGTTTTAAAAAAAATGTTGTCAATGAAACACTATTTAAATAAAATTGATAGAAACACAAATATTTTTGAGGAATTTACAAAAATAACAAGAAATTACATTCGCTACACGATCCGTTTGGTTTTTTTCCAGATTTCTTTGTACACAATCATATTCTACTTTAAATTCCTTAGAGTTAAAGTGCATTTTTTTTCATTTCTACTAAGAAAAAGCTGTAAACGATCAATGAATCTCAGCGCAAAAAATTCGAGCACCTAAAATTTTAAAATCAATGAAAATAATTATGACGACATTGAGTGGTCAGACCAAGTGCGATGGACTCTCAACATGTTCCTCTTTGAGAATTTCTAAAAATAATCCTTGTAATTTTATGGCGGTCACAAAGTGTTATTTCTTTAAAAACGTATTTGCAATATCTTTTAGATTATTCCATTTTCATTATTATTATTGGTCCTAATTTTTAGATAATGATAGTTGGAATGCACAATGAAGAAAAACTTCACAGGGTTGTTATATGTTTTTGGATGAAAAGTTACAACAAGTAGTTTTTTTCTATTTATATATATATTTTTTTATCATTTCGGACAATTAGATAAATTGAATAAAAGGATTTATATAAACCATTACAAAGGTAAAGTTCCGAGCTTAAACTTGAGCCTCATTTCTTGTAAGTGTTTTAATGATCATTAAGGGGCATGAGGAAGTTGACATTTGGCTGATTTGTTTTTAGTATCGTATATAAAATTCCTTAAATAGGACTCCATTTGGTTTTAGCTGACTTTGTTTTAAATGAGTGGTGCAACCAGTAATTTGTTCATTGTTGTTGTTTTTCTATATATTTATTCCAATAAAATATAAAATTTATGAATATTTTATTTTATATAAATACAACAAATGAAACATATAAAATTATTGTTTAACAAAGCAGTTTTGTTACAGATTGGATACTGCTTTCTGTGCGACACACGTTGGGAGAAATATTATTGATGCTAGATACTTGAATTTTGGGTATTACTTACAAAATTTTTCATGGAAGAGACTGATATAACTATATTGGTTTTATTTTATCAGTGCATGATACCCTTTAACTTTTTCCGGAAGTTATGACTTTTAAAGAACTGCGCTGTGTGAAGTCAAAAAAGAACATCAAAGTTGTGTTATTGGATTTGGAAACCTGATCTAAAACAAAAATACCCGTGCTTCAGCGTTTTCAACGTTGAGGCATAATTACCATTTGTATGAATTTTAAATTCAGCATTTGTGGAAAATATTTTATATTTTTATATGAAATACATGGAAATTAATTAAAAAAACAATTAAGGAACCCTTAACAAAAATGTAATAAGAAAAAAATGTATATATCAAAAGCACATTTGAAGTGGTTTCATTCAAAAAAATTAGTTTGAGTAAATTTTATTCTTAAATAAAGATTCTACAATCATTCGTACACAGTAGTGTAAACAACATCGTACCAAAAACGGTTTTAGAAGCTCAACTTTAGTTAACAAATATTTGGGATTACATTTAAGATATATTCAGTTTGCAAAAAGTAGCAAAAAAAGTAAACCCCGTAACTTCGGAATAACCCTGAATTTTAGGGTTTTGTCTATATTTCTCCCAACGTGCGAAGCTACACTTGTTGCAAATATTGCTTCTGCTCTTCATCATTAGTTAAGGTTTAGTTGTATGTTTCTATTAGTGCGAAAGCGTGTTCTGGTGTATCGTTGACAACTTTAGGAGTTTTTAGTATCGACATGCAATTCTGATACGATTTGTCGCTTGTCCAGAGTTTTAGGTCCTTTTGTAAAAAATCGAAAGGTAATTTTAACTCTGCTTATAGGGCCAAAGACTGTTTTGATTCGAAGTCACATGTCTTGATTATGTATTATGTTCAGATTAACGGAAGCACGTCGATAGTTAATATTAAAGCTTACCACTTATTTTAAAAAAAGTTAGTTAAAACCAAATGCAATCCTGTTTAATGAATTTTATATGTGAAAATTTTCACTGTACAATTCTAGCAATTAAAAAATTTGTAATTTAGAATTAATTTCAATATTTAATGTTATATAGTTTAAGGAAATTCATTATTTTAAGTATAAACATTTGTATAGCAAAAGAACTTGTAATTATTATACTAATCAGCCCTATCGCTGAGTCCCGTCGTAGTACGATATCATTTAAACTACAAAAAAGCATCACTGAGTTCATTCGTAGCGTCATTCGTACATTTTTTAAGTTATTTGTTACGACGTGTTTTGGCTGTCGGAGAATATTTTGAAATAAAATTTTGAAAATCATACGAATGGCGTTACGAATTAACTCAGTGATGCCTTTTTCGTAATTTCTACGATTTCGTAATACGACGGGACTCAGTGATAGGGCTAAATATATAAAAATTATAAATAAATATTAAAAAAAAAAATCAGACAAATGTCAACTTGCTCATGCCCCTTAATGATCATTAAAAAACTTACAATCAAGAAATGAGGCTCAAGTTTAAGTTCGGGGCTTCGCCTTTGTAATTATTTTATCTAATAGCCCAAAACTGTTAAAAAAAAATTTAAATAAAAAAAAACAAATTGTTGCATCTTTTAATTCAAAAACATATAACAACCCTATGATATTTTTCTTCATTGAGCATTCCAATTATCATTATCTAAAATTTAAAACCAATAACAATGATGAAAATGGAATGATCTTATAAATGTTGATTTTTAAAGAAATAATTGTTAGTAATAGTACTAATATATATAGGTAGCTCTAAGAAGTAAGAAACAGACCAATTATTCAATTTACCAGCAAACCGGATTTTCCCCTTTCAAATCGTATTTAAGCCACAGACATCTCTCAAAATAAAAGAATATAGTTTTGGGCCACCCTAATATATATGCATATATATTTTTACAGATGTATCCAAATGTATGTTTCCTTACAGTTGTATCCATGAATATGCAGAAACTTTGTTATGCGTGCCGAAAAAAAAGTTGCGCCATATAAAACTTTGTTGTATTCACTGGTATTGTTTTTATTATGTGTGCTATTTTGCCTGTTGTTATTGTTTTAACATATTCGGTTTGATACGAAATTGCATGATAATCGTTACTGAGTTCAATAACCGTAAAATTGTTGTGGTTCCTATTCTCGTTATTGTTGTTGTTGTTGTCGTTGCACCAATCGTTTAAGCTAACGACATGTTTATTTTGGAGCGAAAACAAATTCTGGAATGAACTCACAGTTAAAATTTTGTTTATATTTAATGAAGCATTATAGCAGTGTTTGCAAAAAATAGCATTTGAGAAGCAAAATTACAGTCCTCTTCATTGATAATATACATTACACAAATGATTCACCTCGCTTTTCTCACTCGTGATGTCAAAAACATCCCGCTTGTAAAAATTTGTCGGTGATGACATTATAATGCAGAACCGTAAGCGGGATGTAACAAAATCCGATTTGTGTTGTTAACAGCGATAGTTTATTTTCATTGTAAAGACAGCAGTTTAACTTTATTCATCTGTATAGCTACATCGTGTTTTCTAACAGGACGTTTTGCAGTGAAGAGTATTTGTCAAAAGTATTTATATTTTTGTTTGAACCAGAACAAAGTTTCATCCTTACATACATACTAGCAGGCCATGGACTTTTAATATCAATCATCTAAAGACAATAATGTACAGTGAACAAAAAAAAAAGACTTGTGCAGTATAATTACTTATGTTTTTTTTTTTTTGCATTATATTTGAAACACTACACTAGCCGCATAACATAAAATGTTAAAATATTCTCTATTTTATTCACATTCTATATGAGATTCGACAAAAGTTCTGTAAATATCATGTTTGTAACAAATTGACAAAAAACAAAATAGGTTAATTTTATGAAGTCAAAAAAAAAAAGAATAGAGTAAAAGGGGGATCATTCACCATGGGGCACATACGCCACCTCTACTTTTTCCAAAATTAGCAACACTGTTAAAGCGGAATAAGCATAATTTTATGAAAATATCGATAAAGTCCCATCCCTATGTAAACGACATTTAAACACTGAGCATGATTGCGACAAAGTGTGTTTTTTTATTTTTTGGTGTGCTGCGAAAACATTTTTGGGTTAGTTAATTTATTTTTAATAATTTCAGTGCTTGTGTTGGGATGTGGAAAATTCGTGAGTTGGTGCACACAATCACATATTGCTTCAATTAATTTAATAGATGGAAAACAAAATAAAATTTTATTTGTGTGAATGCCTGCATATGGGGCACATACGCCGATGTTCATTGGGGGCAGTTTCGCCGGCGTTGGGGTAGATTCGCCAGCCGTTTATCTTGAAATAAATACCATTAAGGACTGGTTTTCTATTCACCTTATAAAGCTCGAATAAGTTATTCGACGAATAACTTACTTTACTTTTGTAAGCCAAGCTAAAAATGACCGCGAAACCAGTGATTCGAAATACCACTTCACTAACTGCCCTTAACTTATGGAAAGGCTTCCATTTGACGAAAAGCATATTCGTAGCTTATGAGGCGAATAGAAATCCAGTTCTTTATTGAATATTTTTCATAGAAATACAAATTACATTTCAGGTTTTAATGATTATTTATTTCTATTTAAACTATCAACAATCGTTTAACAGTTTGAGTAATAATATGTAAATTATATAAACAATATGATATAAAACTAATAAAATGTAAACATAATTAAATTAAAGAATATTACACTTTTATAAATTCATTTTAAACAATTGTTAATAATATTTGTCTAAAAGTTTGTCTATTCAAAGTGAGATCTATTTGAGCACTTATGGAATTGAACGCTAAGCACATATTATTAATAGGATCATTACGGGTTTGTCCTATGATATGGAATGTAAAAAAAAATCTCTTTGCCTAAAATATATCTCAGGCGCATATATCCTTAAAAGAGCGAGGAGTGGCGTGCAGTCAATATGTGACATAATTATATCGCGAACAAAAATAACAAGAAAAAATTTACGTCTGGAGGCTAAGGTGTTAAGACCTATAAAAGCACACCTGGATACGTGCGTTGGCATGAAATTCCAATTTAATTTAATTTAAACATTATATAATAAATAAAACGTTTTTGTATTTTTTCCAATCGCAAAGAATCTACCTCGTAATATGGATCCCCGATCAAACATCCATATTCCAAGATAGACCTTACTAAAGATAAAAATAACGTTCTAAGGGTATATGGATCCTTAAATTCCTTCGAATTACGCCTCAAAAAACCCATCATTGTATTAGCTTTAGTAATTATGCAATCGTAATGGTTGGAAAAAGAAATTTTTCTATCAAATAGAATTCCCAGATCAGATGTAGACTCGACACGTGAAAGACCACATTTGCAATTGAGTAATTAAAAAAATTTGGTTCTTTTTCATATAAAAAGACATAATGTTGCATTTGGCAACATTTAAATAAAGTTCATTAACTGAACACCATTTAATCATATTATTTAAATCAATTTGAAGAAGCCGATAGTCGGAAGGTGAAAAAACCAAATTAAACAGTTTAACAACATCAGCATACATCAAACAGTTAGTATGCTGCAGTAGCGTAACTTTATTTTGTGTTACTTTTTATAATATCAAATATAATAAAATTTATAAGATTTTATCACAAAGCAGGTAAAAAAGCATCACATATTAATGCTTTATAAAAGTAAACAAACTTAATGATTGAATAAACGGGATCAATAATTTTTTATGGGTGGAATGATAAGTTTCAGATGTTTAGTTTAAATGTTTTGTATTTGACGTTACCTGTTAACTAAAAAATTTGCTAGCGTCACAAAATATGACCAACTGACTGACACAAATAACATCAGTAGCTGACTTGCTGAAAATATGAAAGCAAACAGCTAAATCGACTCCGACCATAATCGAATTTTGCCAAACAAAGACGACTTTTGCTCAAAATATTTGGCCAAAAAAAGAAAGAGTGATCGTAGAGCTATGAAAATTTGGCACGAATATCTTTAAAGACAAAATTAAGAAATCTTGAAAAAGTTACACAAATCCGACCTCTGCCACACCCACTTCCCATATAAACGAAACCCATTTTTGCCTTAAACTTTATTAGGTCTTGTCTCAAAACAACGAAATTTGCTACATAAATTTCTTAGATGATTAATTATATTTTAGTAACTCAACCTTGGAAAATACTACCCACTCAAATTAACTACGTTTTTGTTCATATTTGTAAGCTTTTTTGATTACAGCAAGGGCATTTTAAAAATTGAGTTGTTTTGTGTGTTTAAATAAGTATAATTTTGAAAAATAATCAGTGAAGTAAATACTTCTCAAAATTATTTTTTTAACTTTTTAAAAATTGAATATTTAAAAATTTGTATTCCGCTTTTAGTGTTTACTTTTATGATAAACTTAAAACCACATTTTAAAAATGTAAACAAAAACAGCAAGGTTGCCAGACATAAGAAATTTTAAACTTAATTTTGATATAGAAAACAAAATAAATATAAATTGAATAACAAGAAAAATTTTATTTTTAAAAAATGCAACTTGGAAATATATTAGATTTTTGGCTGCTTATTTTATACTGTACGTCGTTCTCCACTTTATTTATCATTTTCATCAAGGAACTTGACGGCGCCTCTAGCTTAGTTGCGCCCGCCCGCAATGCGGGCTCTGCGGGCCCGCTTTTTACGCCACTGGTATGCTGTAAAAAGTTTGGGAGATCGTTAATGAACAAGACAAACAATAAACGTCCAAGGTGGCTTCCTTGGGGCACACCAGAATGGTTGGTAATAGATTTTGATATCTATCAGATAGGTAATTCCTCAGCCAGGATAACAAAGAGGAATGAAACCTCATTAGGGGAAGTTTTTTAACCATAATGGAGTGCTGCACTCTATCAAAGGCTTTGGCGAAATCAGTAAAAATGACGTCAATTTGATTGCCTTTTTCCATTTCAGTTTTAATGAAGTGAGAGAACAGTGTTAGGTTTGTAGAAGTAGATTTACCACTAACAAAACCGTGTTGGAATTCACAGATAGAGTTTTTAATTCTACCATAAATGCATATTTTGACAATTGACTCAAATAATTTAGGGATCAAGGACAATTTTACTATCGGTCGATAGTTCGTTATATTTTGCCTAGAGCCAGACTTAATGGATAGGGACTATAATGGATTCTTTCCAAATATTCAAAAGTTAATGGTATCTTGCTACAAAACCAAATCAGATCGCTCTAAAATTTACGAAAATTTAGTAAAAATCGCCATAAAAGATGTTACGAGAAAGAAATTCGCACAAAGTGATTTTTTTGAGAAAATGGCAAATAGCCGGGTTTCCTATGAGCCCATGTAAAAGGACGTCTCATATGTATTGAATAGTGATATGAAGCTTTAACTGCCGGATCCAATACATCCACCAAGAATATTTCGGCAAGTAGCTACTTCTATTTTCGAACCAAATTTAAAGAACTACAAAGTCCGCTCACTAAAAACTAACATAAAACATAAATATTTGTAAGTTCTTTTTTAAAGTAAAATTTCATTAATTGAAATGAAACGTATATTCCTTATATTAGTTTCTTATTGAATACACCTACTCTCGACCTATTATCTAAGAATACAGAGTTTTATTTTGTGGCGTATGTACCCCATTTGCACATTTTTTATAGCAGTTTTAAAAAAGGTGGCGAATGATCCCCCTGTACCATACACTCTTCATATTGCGCAGTATCGAAAGGTACCGTTATCAAATCCGCAAATAACAAAAGAGATGTTTAAATATGTCGCGTGCTAAATTATACTAATGCTTAAAACAAAAAAACGAATACAAGTATTTAAACATGACAACTATCACTAAGAAGCCTATTTAATCAATTTTAGTTTAAAATTAGTCGTATTCAAATTTTTTGTTGCGTTTCGCAGATTTCTGCATTTTTCTAGATGCAGTTGAAGACGAGTTCTGTCCTTATTAAGATATATTCAACAACGTACTTTTATTTACAATCAGTTAAGAACTGGCGAAGTTAAAAAAAAAACCATTGTGGGCGTAAAAAATTTTATGGTACTGAAATCCTCTCAACATTAGCTTTCAAATGAGGGGCGGTCATTTAATTTTGGTGACCCACCTTAATATACATCCAATATATAATAATATAATATATATATATATATTATACCAATTGCTAAATTGAGGTATCTCAGTTACCATCTATTCTTTTGAAATCAATCCTTTTTTTTTCTTTTAAGCTAATATTCACAAAAATACAAAAAGGATGTACATAAGAATTTTTACTCAAGAGCAATGAACCAAGAGCCATTGTTGACGACCCTGATAAAATAAAAAGAAAGCCTGTACCAAAAACCTTAAAGAAGTACACTACAAAATCCAGAGACAGCATCTTTCGACCTCTTTGTAAAATTATCATTTTTATGATCAAAGGATAAAAATCAAAGCCAAGAAAAACCACACAAGAATCATCTTAATTACATAGCACTAAATGAAGAAATACCTCTCATGAAAAGAATTAAACACCCCTTCTGACCACCCCTCTCAAATAAGCCAATTGTAAAAGAAAACTTTAGCCTTTCCTGGCATTAATCTTAAGAAATTCATATTTGGCAAATTACCAAAAAAATGGCATAAACAGCACTAAAAATGTTAGGCAACCAAGTGTTGCCAACGTTTACAGTGTGACTTCGACAAAAACATGTTTTCCAAAAGTAATAACAACAACGTGAATAATTTGAAAGTGCCAAAAATATAATATAATAACTGTGTTTGTCCTCATAAGAGCAGCATGTGCACCTATGTGTAGCGTTATCCTTGCTTATGAATAGTTAAAATTTGCACTTTTCTCTGCTTTGCCTTATATGTATTTCTTTTTGGTTTGATGAATTTCAAAATTTTCATTGAATTATGAAATATGACGATTGTCATCAGATGCTATGGACATGTTTTGCCTAATTGAATTCAGTGAAAAAGGAATAAAACAAGGATATGCTAATATATTGCAGCTGCTACTTGCTCAACGCTTGGCACAACAGTGGCCAAAAAAAAATTATTGAAGAGCAGAAAAATAATTGCGGCTCTTTTTACATGTAGTAGGCATGGAATTGATGCAGGCTTCTGGCAAAACACAGAAATGTCCAACTTTCATCTACAACTTTAACTTGTTCGCAAAAAATAACGGAAAGTTTCACCTTCGGCGAAAACAGAATCAAAAGAAAATGTTTGAGAAAAAAATTACACAATGACTCCCCACAGACACTTAGCCATTCTTTTCGGCCATTTTACAATATAAGTTCTTGTACTTGGGTTTTTTACAGCTGAGCAAGTAAAAAAATGAGAAAGAATTAAACAAGTTTTTTGCAAAAGTATTTCAGCAGTGAAGTTGTCGTAAAAAATATCAAAAGTATTTATAGATAGCAACTCTTGCTCAGTGGTTGCCAACCAGAGATGTGCAATGAAAACTTCGTCTTTATGATATCTTCGCACATTCACTGTTGCTGCTATGCTTTCATTCGTCACCAAGGAAAATGTGTCATGACTCATGAGGTGCCGTGGCTCGCTCATATAAAATTAAGTGTTGATGTGTTGTGCATAGGCTATATTTGAAACAGTGCTGCCAGAAATATTTCGTAAAATACTATATTTTTTTTTAATTATTATTTTGTTTAAACGTGCAATAACAAAAAAGTTCAGCTACTACAGCTTTTTCGCACTTTCTCCGCATTAGATCATTTTAAGAACCTACTTTAATATCATTGAAATATCTCAACGATATCGATAGAAGTGGTCCAAAATAATATTAAATGAGAAAAATTTACCAACCATAATATGGATTGGGCTCAGGGACAACACAAAACATAACAACTAACCATGCATTTACATAAATCTAATCATACATTAGTTTTCAATCTACTTTTGAGTTGTCCTTTCGAAGGGTAAACATCAAAAAAGCTACAGTGGTTAACAAAGGTACTCATGCGATTTAAAGGAGCAGTAGCCATATAATTTGTTCTACTAAAAGGTAAGTAAATTAAATTATTAGCGTTTCTACTGCTTCTACGGTTAGAGTTAAAATTAATAAGAGTTAGGAGTTATGGTGAATCAAACACACCAGTTATGAGTTGGTGTAAGAAGACGATATCAGCAGATCTCCTTCTCTCACTTAAAGATTGCATTTTTAATAGTTTTAAACGATCCTTATAAGGAGGAAGGTTTAAAGTGTCAGTTCCACTTAAGCCCCTTAGAGCAAACCGAACAAAAAATTTTGGATTCTTTCTATACGTTCAACATGCACATTGTAACTTGGGGACCAAACTTGACTTGCATACTCTAAGTGAGGTATTGCATAATACCAATATTATCACAATTGCATATACAGCGTTGTAGTTGTGATCACACTTTTAAATTCTTTGGCCCAGCGTTTCATAAACCCGAGCATAGAAGATGCTTTTTTACAAATGTAATCAATATAAACGTTAAACGTTAGCTTAGAATCCATGCATATACCAAGACCTTTGACGACTTAAAGCAGTATCTTTATCTTATAATCAAAAATTAAATTATTCCTTTTTCGCGAAAAGGTCATAGTTTGGCATTTATCTGGATGTAGAAACATATTATTTTTAGAACACCAAATTTCAAAGGATTTCAAATCAGACTGGAGCAGATCTGAATTGTCTTTAGCATCTATTGTTCTGTATATTTTCATATCATCTGCATAGATAAGAAGAAGCAGAAGTGGACAAAGGTGGCTACCTTGAGGAACACCTGATTCAGCAATAAATTCAGCTGACAATACGCCTCGAAATCGTATTTGATAAGATCGCTCTGTCAGATACGATTGAATCCAGCTTACAAAAAATTGTGGAAAACCTATTAACTTTAGTTTAAATAGAATTAAGTTGTGTGGCAGTTTATCAAATGCTTTACTAAAATCAGTGTAAATACAATCGACCTGGTTACCTGAATAAAATGAATTTAAGCAAAACGTTGTAAAATCGAGGAGATTAGACACAGTGGGTCTGCCAGTAACAAATCCATGCTGACGAGTTGTCATGATCTTCCCACAGTGAATCTTCACACGATCATACACGAGGCGCTCAAAAAGTTTTGGAATCGACGAGAGTTTCGCGATAGGCCTGTAGTTGTTTATATCGTTCTTACAACCTTTTTTATAGATAGGACCTATAAAAGATTTTTTCCAAAAAAGTGGAAAAATACTTTCGCTAATTGATTTATTGAATAACATGGACAGTGGTTGACTTAGAACGGAACCACATCGTGTTAACACTGCAGCTGGACCGTCAGGTCCAGCATTAAAATACTCATCGATCAATCCAATATACTTTAAAATATCCTCTGAAGTAAAGGATAGAGAATCCAACGAAACCCTGGGTGTAGAATTCATATATTCAAAGTACTCTTCATCAGGATTAAAAGAGTCTGAACAAAATTACTCTTTAAAGAGATTGGCAAATAGACCACAAATTATGACGGGATCACCAGTAAATCCATCAGGAGAAGGGTGAAATGGTGAAGGGAGCCTATCAGATTTTTTCTTTATGTTTATGAAACCCCAAAACTTCTTTGGATCAGATAATATTCTCAGCTTAATACTGTCTAAATAATTATGACACAAAGTAGCTGAGCAACTTCCAAAATCCAGAAACAAACGCTTGTAGGTTTCTAGGCAATTTAAGTCTAAGCTTCAGATATATTTCTTCCATGCCCCCTATTCCTGTTGTTGCGAAGAATCTTTAATTTCCTTGTGTACCAAAGGTAAGCTCAGAAAGCATAGTAAAGATTTCCATATAAAAAAATTAATTGAATCTTCAAGATTATTACCATTAAAATATTCTAAAATTCCATTATGTTTACTATAAAGTAAATGATTCAACTTCAAATAGTCAGCTTTTTCAAAATTGAATTCATAAATTTTATCTTTTGAATTGGAAATCACTATATTTTCTCTGTCGGACTTGTACCATATGCTCAGTAGTAGATGGTAGTCATCAACAGAAGTTAGAACATGAAGGGCCCTCTTAACAATCACGTTTTTACAGTCTTTAGTTAAGACCAGGTTAAGAAATTTTTCACGACTATGATAAATAAATCTTACTTGTTGTAAGTCAGAACATAAATTATCAACAAATATATGCTTTTGGCGTGTCTTCGAATTAGATGCACAAAAATGTGTATCATCGTGTCTGAAGATTCCCATTTCAAGTCAGGCAGATTAAAATCACCCAATAATAAAATGTCTTCACTAACGTCCAGAATATTTATAACGTATTCTATGCAATCTACTCTGCTCTTTGAAGGAACATAAGCATTAACAACATATACATTAGAATTACAATGTACAACCTTAATTCATATAAGTTCGATATTAGAAGAGCAGGGAATATCAATAATGGAACTAACGAAGGAGTTCCTAACAGCTAATAAGACACCACCACCGACAGCAGAAGTAGTGTCAGCGTGTCTGTCCTTTCTATATAAATACTTCAAAACTATTATCAAACAATTTCAAGTCAGTAATGCTTCCATTTAACCACGTTTCAGTCAATGCGATAATATCTTCAGACAAATTTTGAGACTTTAAAATTATGTCTCGCGTCTTAGAGCGTAATCTCCTTACATTTGGACAGTAAAGGGATAGCCTATTCAGTTTTTTTGAGTTTGACGAACAGGTTGAGTAGTCCTTCCAGACTTATTCTTAGGCAGAAACTCTGAAACGAATATATTCTCGGTCCACAAATTTGAATTTAAAGCATTTGCAAACTCTTCAGCTGGAACTGTAAGAACGAAGGAAGCGTGGGAAGGTTTATTTTCTATTTTCTTTTACATGAAAAAAAGTCGTTTTGAGTCAACAAGTTGTTATGTTTGATAAACGTCAATACGTTTTCAACAGTTGTGTCAGGCTGAAGACGTGAAATAAATACATTTTTCCTCCTTGACACTGCCCTTAAATTTAAATGCTTTTCTGGGTTCAATAGGAGGTAAAACTGGACTATTAGTCAAATTAGAAATATTAGTAGGTGACGAAGAAGAAACTGGAGTAATTTTCTTCAAAGATGCTTTGCGACGTTTATTTTTGTTCTTCCTCTTTCTTTTTGAAATAGAATGATCTTTTTCTGATGAAATAAAAGTTTTAGTCCCGGAAGAAACAGTCTGTGACAAAGGAGGTGAGACATTTTCCGGAATAGATATTTCATCATAGACGCTGGTACTGGGTGCGGCTCTTACTTCACTAAAAAATGTGACAATTTCTCTAAAATCGTTATTTAACGTTATTTAACGTTACGTTATTTAAAAAAAGCTTTGTTTTTGAACAAAGTTCATCTGTGGAAAGTGCCCTACACGAAGCACAGTACCAGCGAAGACCTGGCCGTATATTTACTAAATCATCTCGGCACGATTTGGAAATATCGGAAAAATACATCTACAGAAAAATATTCCATGCTTAAGGATTCAAAAAGTAAGCAAATGCCAAATGTGCTTTTAGGGCTATTATTTTAACACAACGAGGACACGGTAGTTACGTTCAAACAAAGTACAAAAACAACAATCACTGAAACTAAGATAAACAAATCACTGCACAAAAGGAAAGAAGATACAGCAAGCATGCAAAACAACAACACTTTGTTAATTTGTTAATTTTAATTAACAACACCATCCATGACCTTACAAACAGTTTGTAAAAACAAACAAAGGATAATTATCATAGAACCTAAATTTGACGAAGCGACAATGACCCAATATCTTTAAAATATTCTTACCACCCAATAATCGTTCAGCTATACTTACAGCAGATGAAACGTTTGAAACAGTACAAAATACTTACTCCAAATATTTAAAATAATAAGATGCACTACCCTCCTTGGAGATATTAATAAATGACAAACAGGACCATTTAATCAAAAATTATCATGAAAACAGCTAACATAGAAGCATCTTTGAAACATTTTATCACTTAAAAAAGAAATATTATTTTCCTCTTCTTAAATTAAAAATAACAAATATTATAACTGATTGCGAAAAATGTAAAATTTATAAATATAGTATACAATCCCAGATAATAAAATTGCAAAAAACCGAAACACCACTAAAACCTCTAGATATAATCCATATAGATATATATTCTATTACTGTAAGCAAATGCTAACAATATGTGACAAATTTTCAAAATTTGCCTCGGCATATACACTACCAGATAGAACGAGCCTGTCCGTTTAAAAAAAATATTAAATCTTTCATGAGCCATTACGGAATATCTAAATAATAAAATATGACCAAGGCACCGAATTTACAAGCATAATTTTTACTGACTTCTGCAGGCAATACTATATTGATCTGCACCGTACTTCTTTTGAATAAAATCGAAAGAGTATACGCAACCTTGACTGAAATTTATGGGCTTTTATTTACAAATAGGAAAGAAAATAAACTTGACCAAGACCATGATGAGACCCTTACCAAAATTCTAATTACTTATAATAACGCCCCGAGTGAACATAAAAACTTTCTTAGCTAGGGCCAAACAGCGCCTGTTTTGGCCTAATTTTAAATATTTTTCTCGACCATACGTCGGGTTGTTTTTAAGACTTTTTGGTCAAACAGCGGCCGTAGAGCGGCTGTACTGCGGTCGTTTTCAATAATCTCGGCTGTAGAGCGGCCGTACTGCGGCCGTTTTTAAATAATCTCGATTGTACAACGGCCGTTCATCGGCCGAGCAGTTATTATTCTTCAATGAAAAGCAGATTTTCAATTGAAACTTCATGCAGAAATAAATTAATGTAATACTAACTAAACATTTTTTTGAATAAATTTTTTGTATTTAATTTATCTTTTTTCATTACCATTAATTGTAATCAGTTAAAAAAAATTATACTGATTTAATTGAAAATTTAATGGGGCATTGTATTCAAACAACTAATTTCATATACAAACTCACAAGTGGCGATAATATTACCATCGCCGAGTGAGGCTCGCTTTTGTTGTTGCGCATACGTCTGTTAAATAACAGCTTTAAAAAATTTGGTGGCATACAACACGCGTACAGCAGCCGTACAGTTCTAAACAACTTCATTTAGGCCTTGTACGGCCGTTGTTTGACCCAACTTTCGGCCACTGGGCTTTTTGGATTATTTTTAGGCCATCTTTGACCCTTGTACAGCCGTGTGACCCATTATCGACCGGTGATTGGCCGCTGTTCACCCACTCATATTTTACTCGGGGCTGTACATTAAGCTACTAAACTCAACCCATTTGAAGTTTTTCATGGTAGGACACATAACTTCGAAAAAAATATAAAATATAATAATCAGCATGAGTATCTCAAAAGACTTAACGAGTACCAACAAATCTTTACCCTACCAGTTATGAAAAACTCAAAAACGACAAAAATAAAAGAACAGAAAATTAAATACAAATAGACAAGAACCAGAACAAGTTAGGGAAAATGATACAATATTTAGGCAGGCAAAATAAGCTTACCCCTCGTTTTTCAAAGAAAGTAGTAAGAGAAGATAATAACGTTACCCTTAAAACAATATCCAAGCAGAAAATACATAAATCTAGAATTATTAAAAAAGTCAATTCACATAATATCATTTCAAAATACCCTTCATATCAGATCAAATGATCCAAACGCAGAATCTCAATACAAATCAACGCGTTTTGCCCTTCCAGTTGGGTACTGTAAAATATTTATATCACACAAAAGTATTATACATCTTATAAACCTCGACAAATATGGGTCAAACATCATGAATATCGGTAACACTCTAAAGAACTTCGAAAAGCACGGAACTTTAAAAAATGCAACTAACGTAACAAGACTGAAACTTACAGAGCTGTAAAGGAGATACCGACTTTTACTACCATTTAGTAGACAAAGACACGGAATACTCAATGGATTAGGGACAGTAATAAAAACAATAACAGGTAATATGAACGCAAATGACGCACAGGAATTAAATGAACAAATTAAGAACATTAAAGAAAATAACAAAAGTTTCGGTTATGCTCTAAACAGTCAAATAATATGTAACCACCACTTAACAGAAAGAATAAACTATATAACTGAGCATATTAACAAAGAACAGGAACAAACTGGAAACTTTAATAATAGAAAGGCAAATTAAATAAAAGATATCGAAGATATTGTTCGTGAACAACAGTATCTAAACTAAATAAATTGTAATATTGACATGCTTACAAGCCGTCTAACTGAAATAGCAGAAACAATTACACTTTCAAAACTAAATATAATATCTAAAGCCATTCTGAGCCCCGCAGAATTGAACGAAATATTCCAGATTGTACATAACCAATCAATGAATGTCTTATCTACTGAGCACATATATGAATTACTAAAACTACAAGCTCATTTTAATTCCTCTAACATCATATTAAACATCCTCGTTCAAATCCTTTTTACTGAATCCTATAATCTATACCATCTTTGTTATTACAAAAAAATTAAACATTGGAAATAAGTGCGAAACCTTACATAATATACAGTGAGCACAGAATTCAATATTTGACCCAAATTGTCCAAGGATCGAAGGTATGTATTTTTGAGAAGAATCATCCGACCAAGATGACAAACCAATCATGCTGCATTGGAAAAATTATGAACAATAAAAAGCTATATGTCCTATTTTAAAAAAAAACAGATCAAAAAACCAAGGCATGTGCCTTATACAAACAAGGTTTGATCTTTGATCTGAAAGGAAAGGGATAGATTTATTTAGAGGAATTGATTGGATCCATGCGTGAATTTTTGATTAGGCGAAGCAACCTTAAAAGACAATTTGAATTGCTTTTAACCGAGGCTAGTGCCATGCCTTAACCTCGGCAAGCATGTGCAGCCCTTAGTTGTTCCTGTCCTTTCATTCCACATTTTCCACAATTTAGCTGTGGATTTTTAGTTTTCGATAATTCTTAAATGTAGGAAAGAACAAAGAAAGTGAAAAGAACCATACCCGAACCCGGATTCGAACCAGTGACCTCTGGGTTGGTAGTCTAGCGAACTCTCCACTAGACTACAAAGGCCTATTAAACGCTATGAACGCTGTGGGAAGAAAGCAGAATATCCAGCAAATAGAGAACAACAACATCCTATTAATTAATACTCTTAAAACACTAATAAAGTCTAGTTGCAGAGACATATCCGTCTATGTTCAAGGGACATCACTTTAAGAATTAAAAATTGCAGCATTCAGATCAACGATATCTCTTATGACGATACATCTGATGAATTTTGGGACTATATATTCCTGCTGAATTTGCTTACAACAAAAATCAGCAGTAGTTTCACTAAAGATGTACTATCTTTACAAAAGCTAAGCCAACAAAACCTGGAAAACAAATGGATATTCGTAGAAACACAAACTACAACCTTCAACGACCACATCACATACTCTGCTATATCAACGCTAACCATCCTCATCATCATAGCTTTTTCCATATTCCGTAGAAAAAACCATCAGCTATATCGTCCGAGATGATAATTTTGCTCATCCCACATCGAAGTCTGTGGCCTTCACTTTACCTTAAGGGGGAGGAGTTACGACACCCACCAACACCTACATACCAGAAGCACCACCAAAGCCACCAAGCACAACGAACTTAATAACAACAACAATATAATGATCCACTCAAGTATAAGATATACAAAATGTTAACTTTAAAGAATTCTTAAGAATTGGATTGACCAATAATTTCATTTTATTGACATATTTAATTATTTTTAACTTCTCCGAATCGAATACTAATAATTTGCTACATTGTCACATTTTGCTTACACAAAAATCAATATTTCTTTTCCTCATTGGCCGCATTCTATCCGAAAAAGCGCTCAGGTAGCGAAGTAGCATAAAATATTTTCACTATATAAATTGTGACAGCTCAAGGAACATGTTCTGTGAGCGTATATTATTCAGCACGAAAGTTTCGCAGCATGTTACTTCGCTACCTGAGCGCTTTTCGGATAGAATGCGGCCAGGCGCGTACCCAGAAAAAAAATTCAGGAGTTTTTAATTTTTTTTTTTAGACTTATTCCAGTTTTTTTTTTATATAATATATAAGAATATATATATTTTTTTTGGGCTAATGCATTTAAAATTTCTTCCGTGGTCACTTCCGCATCCCTGTGAACATTTAGAAGAACCAGCCCATTGAGCCTTTCTTCTTCAGTTTTACTTCTCATGCATGTTTTGGGTCTTCGAAGCGACGAAAACGGGGGTTTGCTTGAAGCGACTAAAAACGGAAACGTTGCACCAATCTTCAGAAATCGGCTTGTTGACGGATATATAACGTATGGATATATAAACTTTACAGGTCAATTTGTCTGTTTCATGCAGTGCCTACAAATATGGGGTACAAAATATTGATCAAAATCTATTTATACACTGGAAAAACCATCACGTTTTTAAATTTAACACAATGCCTTTAATATCAATGCATAATTTTTCATACAAAATTTTAAAAAATGTTTTAAGCAATGTTTTAATCAATTTTTAACAATATGTTTTCAATATGTCGCCCATTTCACATTGAAGTGTAATATCAGTTGCTCTGACTATCTCCGATTTGGCTCAAATTTTGTGCTTAGCTTAGTTTATTGTTTAGAAAACCAAATCCTCAGTTTGAGATTTTGAGATTTCTTTCGCGGACCCATAGCCACGTAAATGCCAAAACAGGATCTATTTTGAGACAACGTAGCTCAGTCAATTTAAATGCGATTTTCGTAAATAGTGTATGATTGAAAATTTTATTTTAAGGGAAAAATATTAAACTTTTTAAAAAATTTCAGTTACATGACCCATTATTAATTTCAAGGTTTAATACCACGCCAGTAACAGGCGCCATATTTTTTTTTATTTTCATTATTTTAATTTTTTTACGTTCCCTTTCCAAAAATTTTACGTAAATAAAATAAAATTTTTTTTCAAAGTACATTTTCTTCAAAGTACAAGTAGTCCTTTTCAGCTGGTGTCAAGATATTTTGGTCCCAATTTATCGAAAAAAATTACATATTAATAAGATAACGACAACCTTAACTAGTATTATAAGATTTGGTTACAATTTTCCCCCGCAAGGGGATCAAAAGCGTTGAAAATTACAGCATTATTTAAAAAGTCGTGCTAAATTTTTACTATAGGGCCAAACTCAATAATTCTAGTAAAGATTGTAGCTACAAGTATCCTTATTAAAAACACTTTGCTTTTTTTTCGATTCGAGTAAATATATGGTATTCGAGGGGTTCCGGGTGTCACTAATTACGAATATGACGTCGAAAACTCAAAAAAATTAAAAAAATGGAATCGAAAAATGGCGGTTTAATTTTAATGTTTTTAATTCAAGAACGATATTTTAAAATTATGTTTTAAAATATTTGTTTTTAATTCTATAGTTTTTGTTTTAAAAATTTTTTTAAACAAATGTTTTTAAACTGTTAATGTTTACTATAAATGTCTATTTAAAAACATTGTTTTGATAAAAAACTTTTGTTTTTAATTGAACTGTAAAAAAATTTGAGTTTCATATAAATGAAATTTTTTCAAGGTCTATTTAAAAAACAAACTCATTTATTATGAACACAATTCCGTTAAATTTGAATACATATTCCTTCAGTGCACTTTAAAAATTTTTAAGTCCATATACTATAGCCTTTTCACAATAAATATTTTAAATTGAGTCTTTTTATTTCTTTTCCATGTTTTGCTTTCCATATTCAACCCATTGTTACATTTCTGCTTGCACTACAGTTCATAGTTTCAGAATAAATTATAACGTAGAACTAAATAGTTGTGTTTTTATTTCATTGCCAGTTGGAGGCAACTAAAATTATATTTTTTTTTTCGCTATCTTCGTACGGTTTATCTTGACAGAGCAATAAATAGCACTCAGGCATGTAGCCAGGAGAAAAAGGGGCAATGCCCCCCTACTGCAACCGTTTTCCCCCTGGCCAAATCAGGCAATGAAAAACTTTAAATGAATAATTAATATGCATTTTGTTGATATATTTGTTTATTGATTTTAAATTAGTTTAGCTTAAAATAACAAAAAATATACACATTCGCCTTATTCATGACTTGAATATGTATATGAAATTTGTTTAACAAAACATTTCAGACAAATTGTTACAAGTTTTCAATTTTCTACTGGGTCGCCAACATTTGCTACGAAAAAATAAGATTTGAAATTTAATAATTTTTTAACCCGCATCCATAGGAACTTTCGAGAAATGAAAAGCAAGTTGTGCACCAATTTGATGCAGATACAAAAAGAATATATATTTCATTGAAATGTTTTAAATTTTTTTTTTATGCATGATGAATGTTTATTAATTTTAAAATAAAAAAACTGCAAATCTTAATTCCAGTAAAAAATTAAAGAAGCAAAAGATTTAAATCAAAGCATGCATGTTTGTTCTTAATATATAAATCTGAATAAAAAACTTGCATCAATTTGATGCAAACGACGGATGCGGGTTAATTCAATTGTTTTATTTGTTTTACTTAAAAAATGTCTCATACATATGTTAGCCCATTTCGCTACTCTTTCCTATATTTGTAGTCACTTTAAATAAATCTTTCATTTTTACCTTCATTTTATTACAAAGTTCTGAATTAATTCTTATATTTTTTTTTTATTTATTGATCTCATGCATAAAAACATCTACATATCCATGAACTTTTTTTAATAAATGTGTGTAATGTATTCATTCACCAGAGACCTGCAGCGATGAACTGCAACTGCTTTTACACTCATTACATACTTGGTTTTTGTATGACTACAATATCATTAATACCATGGCCAGTGTTGCCATGAAAAAAAATTTTACAGCGTAACTTTTGCACTCTGCTCGTCGGATTTCTCGTCGGATTTGTGAAACTCTGAAAACAAGAACTAAGCATTTTTCAGTCGCATTTTACAACAAAGAAGACAAATAAAATATTGCATTTTATTAGACGTATGACGTATATTTAAGGTTTATTTATTTAAATAAATCACATTTTTTTCAAAAGTCAATTCAATAATGATTATAACATAGAAAATATATTATAATAAATTAGATTTTGAAAATATTTTTGAACACACAAACAAAGAGTAAAAATCAAATTAAAAATACATTTGCAACACAGTTTGGTTTAATGTAAATCTCTTAAATCGGTAAAAATTAAATGCAAAGAGCTATAATAAATAATTTTTCTATTTTAATTATATAAATGTAAAGCTTTTGCTTCAGGTAAATTAACGAAAAAATGTTGTTTTTTTTTAAGCCAGCAAAAACTACAAAAAATTAGATTTTAGTGAAAAAAATATGTGTAAAAACTATATATATTTTTTTTCGAAGTCATATATACATTGCTTTATTAAATTTGTTTATCAATTCTATATCAATTTCAAGACTAAAACAGTTAAAAGATTTCATACGCAGATAATCTTTTGTATGCAGAGTTCCTTCCATTGTATCTAACTCTAACCTATTGCGAACTTTAGTTTTATTAAAATTTATTTGACTAAAAGTTCGCTCAACGTTAGCTGAGGAATTCGGTAAGCTCAACAATTCAAAAATAAATTATTCCATTATTGGAAATGCAGAAGTACCATCGCATCTTTTTATTTTAAAGTTGCTATCAATTTTATTATACTATTTTTTACATATATATATATTAGGGCGGGTCGATTTGTAGGGAGTGAAAAAATTCACCAATTTCCCTATGATTTCCGTATTCTATGGGTTATTCCATAAAAATTTGCCGAAGGAACCATACCTCTATCGTTAAAATCGAGTCCCCTACTTTTTGTTGGTAGATTTTTTCCCAAATTGACGTTCGTATGAAATATTACCTACACGTTCACATCCATAACTCAAAAACTATCGATCGGGTTTAATCGCTCAAAGATGAGCTCATTTTGAACAATTTACAAAAAAAAATCTCCAACATTGGTCCAACGGTTCAAAAGTTACGGGCATTTTTGTCCAAATTTTGGAGCATTTTTCCATTTTTTTCATGATTTTGTCCAAGAATGGATTTTAATGGTCCTTTGGCAAATTTTCATGGAATAACCCATAGAATACGGAAATCATAGAGAAATTGTCGAAAAATAAATCGACCCGCCCTAATATATATATATATATATATATATATATATATGTATATAAAAATATATGCAAAATCGGACGCCGGATCTACTTTTTCTGAAATCGTAACATTTTGAAGAACTTTGGTCAAATATCGGAACGTCGGATTCAAGTATTAAAATCGTAACATATCCGATATATCGGACCATATGGCAACGCTGACCATGGCACATATTCTACGCCATCGAGTTCACTTACAACATCAAGCATGTTGCATTAGCCAATTGTACCAAAGTCAAACACTGTGTGATGTGTGCTTCGACTTCAGTGGAAAGTATAGATGTTTGCATAAAATAATTATGTGTATAAACCACAGTGCACGAACGGCAATCGTTATAATTATGCATTATTTTGAGCTACTGCCTCGTGTACCATTGCAGGTTGATTTCAACTTCGGCTAAGCAGTGATACAAAAGTAAGCTTACGAACAATGAAATCAGCGCGTACACTGCATTTTTACTCAAGTGTTTGTAGATTACTTCAGTATGAATAAAGTAAATAGTTTTAGGAAGTTTTAGGGGTAACTTATTTCGAAGATGATGTCAAACTTTAAAATTTAAGATGGCGGATAGAGTTGCCACCTAGATTTTTTTCATTTTTGCGAATTCTTGTAATTTTGAAATTCTGACAACGGATTTGATTTCGAATATAATGTCACAGTTTTAAAATTTAAGATGGAGGTTAGGGTTGCCACCTAAATTTTTACCACAGTATTGCCACCTAATAATATGTCTTTTCAAGAGTTTTTAACGTCATTTATCAGTGTTAAGGGGTCGCCGATTTCGAATCTAAAGTCAGAATTTTAAAATTCAAGATGGTGGATAGGGTTGCCACCTTAATTTTTTGTAGTTTTATGAATTCGGGGCTGACAAAAAAAAGGTACACCAAAAATGGGTCGCTGAATCCGAATCCGTTTTCAGAATTTCAAAATTATAAAATATTGAAATAATAGGGTTGCCACCTAATAATACGTCTTTTCAAGAGTTTTCAACGTCATTTATCAGTTTTAAACTCTTGAAAAGACATATTATTAGGTGGATACCCTATTATTTCAAAATTTTGAACAATTGAACAAAAGTTGTAGCTTTATTAAAGATCTGCATGCAAACAAAATCTTATCAAAATCAGTGATTAAAGGTGTTTTATAGTAAAATGGAGTCTGATATAATTTTTTAAAAAACTAAATTTAATAAATATCTTTAAAAATTTACTAAGCAAATTTTATTGCTCACTCAATTAAACTTTAGAATTTATTTTAAAAAAGAAATCAGCTCAATTGAACCATTAGCTTATGAGCTACAAGCTCTCAAAAGTCACGCAAATTAACTGCAATGTTACTGCAATGTTACTGCAAATACTTTGTGTTCGGAGAACAAAATAAGCGCTGGTTTTTTTATGCAGGAGTTACGCTTTATGACTTTGTTTTGTTGCTTGTAAATGACCATACTTACCATTGCATACCAGAAGTTGAAAAGACCCTGCGCTGGTTATCAAACCAACAACTCGAACATGCATTATTGTGGTCTTACGACACGCTCATACACAGTTGGCTTCAATGTTGCAAGTATGTTCGACACAACAATCGCAGCGCTTGCGTAGTGCGGTCAGACTGTCACTGTATTTGTTGAGGGTAGATTGCAAGTAGCGAAAATGCCATCGCTTGCAGATCACTGTCATTCACGGTAAAAAAATTGTTTTTTTTTATTTAAATGAGGCCTGTTTGCACTTGTTAAGGACTGCCATTGTTATATCTAACGCTTTGAACATTTTTTCAATAAAAAATCAAAACGAAATCAGTATAAACAGTATTTTTGGAAATAAAGCGGTACGCAGTTTTTGAAAACAGTAGAATACTGCGAATAGCAGTACAGATACGACCGTTAGGTACACATGATGTTTTTACATGTTGACAGTGATGGCTTGTCTGCCTATCTGCAACAACAACCCCTCATCTTCAGTAGTCTTGAGTGATTACGCTGTGACTGTTTATGTCTTATATGATTTGACACTTGTTTGAACAAATTCGAAGGAGTTTCTCATCGGCCATTTTATCATATGACATTAAAGCAGTTAGTATTTTTAAATCAAGCCTATAACTCTACCAAGGATTGCCGTCTGTTGGCGTTTTTTCTTATATGTTCGCTATTCGTTGCAGTTTGACGAGTCTGCTGAAGTATGTACACTAGGGATATAACTTTATGCAATACTTACAAATATCAAAAGTACCACCGCAAAGCCGTGTGGTGCATGAAAAAATATAAAAAAATGGTATCAATTGTCCTCTATCGTGAAAACAGTTTCCGCACCGAAGCGTTGAAGTTTTGTTTTTATTTATTTAATTTATCTTTAATTATAACAGTTACTCTTGTCTTAAATGAGTTATTTTTTGTTTAAATTCTTACATAATCTTCAATACTAAACCATTTTTCATAAGTCTAATGCAAAAGTTTGATCAAATCGCAATATTTTAAGCAGAAAAAGTACCTTTCTTTAACTTCCTTAATTTTTCTTATCTAAGAAGGTTGTACTCTATATTATAATAAATCGCTTTCGGTGCGGAAACTTTTTTCAGCGAATCAACTTAAAAAATTGTGTTTTATTATCAGAACAACATTTCCCACATGATATTTTTACTCAATGTTGAATCAAAAAGACTGGTATTTTGCACTCAAAAAAGTTATATCCCTAATGTACACCATAGAATTGAAACGAATTTTTGCTTCGCTGTAAACTAGTGTTTAACTGAAAGCTACCTATTGGCACAACCTGTTCAATTACACGATACTAAAAAAAAATCGCATGTACTTTTGAAGTTAATACACCCCAACATATAATTTTACCGTTAAAAACAGATTTTTAGGTACTTGACGCATTAAACATTCATTAAATCAGCAATTTTTTAACTAATTTGTGATTTTAAAACTGTTTTAGAAAGATTAAAAACAAAGCTTTCAAAATATATCTTTAGAACTGCAAGAATTTTTTTGATTTTTTTACCTAAAAACCAAAAATTTTACCATTTTTTCCAATTTTTTCAACTTTAATGAATACTTACTTCCAACGTTTTGTTAAAAGCCCCTATAAAGGTAACATGTTTCTGAAAAAATCGAATGAAAATTGACTGAGTTTTATAATTTGTGATAAGGATTACGATTGTTACACGAATACGATTGCAGTTACCTTTAAAAAAAATGCAATTAAAATTAAAGTAATCGTGCATCGAACGATCTTAGATTACGATTACAGCAATCGTAATTTGGAAGGAGTTGAAAAAGTCGAATCTAAGCTGCAATCGTAATCTAAGATCGTTCGATGAAAGTCGGAAAAACTTTTTGCGATGAAGCAAAAAAATGGAAAAACTCTAAAATATTCCTTTATTCATACAAAAACTAGATTAATGAAAAAGTAATAATCTTGGGACGTTCAAAAGGCATTTCCGAATAGGAAGATTAAAGAAAGGATCATTTGTATTGAAAAAATAAAAAGTAAAAAAAAATTTTTTTTCAAATAACCTTTTATTTAAAAAAGACGTGAACTAAAAAGAAAAAAAAATTTAAAAGACATTTGTCATATTTGTAAATAGTAGGTATATTCTAGGTGCAGAAGAACCCCTCTCGTAGTTACTCATCATCATAGTATAAGCGTACGTAAATTAGTAAGTTCTACGGACTTATATAAATTTAGAATTTTTCAAATACATTTATATTTAAAAGCTTAAGGCACTGATATTGGGTAGTAAACCTATATAATGGGTCGCAGTTTATATACAGGTAAGCTTACTTAAAGATTCAATGCCACTGATAATGTAACTCAAGCTTTTGAATATGAATATATTTGAAAAATTCTAAATTTATATAAGTCCTTAGAACTTACCAGCTTACGTACGCTTAAACTATGATGATGAGTAACCAAGAGAGAGTTTCTTCTGCACCTAGAATATACCTACTACACACATATATGACAAATGTCACTTAAATTTATTTTTTTTTTAGTTCACGTCTTTTTTAAATAAACGGTTATTTTTAAAAAAAATTTTTTTACTTTTTATTTATTTTTACTTTTTAGTCTTAAAGGTTTATTATTATCATCTTTTATTTTCAAAACTTATGGAGATATAACATTTTTATTGATTTGTGGGAGGTAAAAGGGGAAGTGGCAAACAATTTTCCTTAAATATCCTCTACTCGAAGAAAATTTACTGCCAAGATTTCAGCTGAATCGGCCCAGTAGTCTTAGAGATATAACATTTTTATAGATTTGTGGACGGTAAAAGGGGGAGTGGAAAAAATTTTCCTTAACTATCCTCTACTCGAAGGAAATTTACTGCCAAAATTTCAGCTGCATCGCCCCAGTAGTTTTAGAGATGTAGCATTTTTATTGATTTGTGGGCGGTAAAAGGGGGTGTAGCAAAAAAATTTTATCATAATATTGCATTGTTACCAGACTTACATATGTAAGCTAAATTTCAGCATAATCGGATACCAACAAGTTGTACAAAAATGGCTTGAAAATTTTGTACGAACGAAGCAAGTAAAATAAAAGCTTGTAAAAATACAGCCATTTATATCTACACTTAAACGAACAGTATGAGATTTCATAATTTTTTTTTTTTTTTGCTTATAGAAGCTCGTTACCCTTTTAATACAATACTAGCTGAAACCCGGCGCGTTGCTGCCACGCTCCATTGCATGTGTAAATTTAGGTCGAATACTGAATTTCGATGCTGTGCGACCTATAAATCCAAAGCTGCTAGATATCCCAAATTTGGGTTGTATGGGAGGTCCAACGCCCATTAAATGTGATCAATGAAACTGAATGTGTAAATTAAGATCGAATACGGAATTCCGACGCTGTGCGACCTACAACTCCAAAGCAATTCGATATCGCAAATTTGGGTCAAATAAGAGGTCCCTTGGGAAGCGCCCATAAAATTTAATCAATAAAATGGCATGTGTAAATTTAGGTCGAATACTGAGTTCCGACGCTGTGAGACAAATAACTAAGAAGCTATTCGATATCGCAAATTTGGGTTGTATGGGAGGTGTCACTCTCCCTTGTCCAACGCCCAAAAAATGTTACCAATGAAAATGTATGTCTAAATTCGGATCGAATACTGACGCTGTGCGACTTATAATTCCAAAGTTATTCGATAGCACAAATCTGGGTTGTATGGGAGATGCCAGTCCTCCTTTTCCTACGCCTATAAAATGTTATTAATGAAACTGCATGTATGAATTGAGGTCGAATACTGAATTCTGACGCTATGTTACCCATTACTTTAAAGCTATTCGATTTTGCATGTTTGGGTTATACTTGTCCAACGCCATAAAATGTTTTCAGTAAAACTGCATGTGTAAATTTAGGTCGATTACTGAATTTCGATGCTGTGCGACCTATAACTTCAAAGCTATTCGATAGCACAAATTTTGGTTGTATGGGGGGGAAGTGAAACTCCACCGTTTCCAACGCCCATAAAATGTTATTAATGAAATTGCATGCATAAATTGATGTCGAATACTGAATTCCGATGCTGTGTCACCTGTAACTCCAAAACTATTCGATATCGCAAGTTTTGGTTGTATCGGAGGTTCCACTTCCCCTTGTTTAACTCCCATAAAATGTCATCAGTGGAACGACATGTGCAAGTTGTGGTTGAATATCAAATTTCGAGGCTGTGCTACCCATAACTCCAAAGCAATTTGATATCGCGAATTTTTTATATATTTGTGGGCAGTAAAAGGGGGTGTGGTAATTTTTTCTTAAACCATCTCGTTCTCGAAACAAATCCACTGCCAAAATTTTAGCTAGATCGTACCAGTAATTTCAAAGTCTCTTTATCTTTTCTTAAAAGTAGGCGTAGCTATAGTGGAACCACGCCCATTTTAAGTATAGTTACCGATAGTTATCATACGAACTTAATTACCAAATTTTAGTTTAATACGACAAAAACTGTCTTAAATATAGCATTTTTATTGATTTTTGGGCGGTAAAAGAGGGTGTGGCAAATTTGAAATATGCCTATACTGTTCGCGTAAGTGCAAGCAATAAGTTGACAAAGTTTTATCGCAATCGGATGAACGGTATTGCAGTGCATAGCGAACGAACAAACAAACATTAATTTTTATATATAAGAAGATGTTGCACCTTCGTAAGCGCGGAATATCTTGTGCTATCGAATGATGTTAATATTTTGTAAATAAACCGAAAACTCGGATTTTTTAATGCAACATTTAGAAAGTTTTAAAATTATGATATTTGATCATTATTAACATAGGTTTTTTGTAAATATCTTCGGAACTACATAACTGATTTTAGAGTTTGATATCTTATTAAGGTTGGCTTAAATTTTTTGTTTTAATTATTTTTAAAGTAATGCCAAAGAGAGTATATATAAAGAGTTACAAAAACAGAGAAATTGCTCTTTAAAATATTTTCAAGCATGTAAGGATTGGGTTCTGCCGGCGCGCTGCTATTGTTATGCTGCCGACGTTCTTAAGGTCTATTTTGGGCAGAGCTGTTGCTAAATCTATGTGTGCACAAGCGAGCTGGGAACATGTTTGTTCTTTTTTCTTCCTACTAGAATTGCGATCATTTGGTATATTTAAGAAACTATGAATGAAATGAAGCAAGCAGATATTTTAATGTTCTTTTTTGATTATCAACTTTTTTTGACTGAGTTTTATTTACATTTTTTTTGCTACATTTCTAGCAAGGAAGATTTTTCATGCAATTGAAATTATATTTCATGAATATATTTTAATTATATATTATTTTAGAATTTTATCTTTTCTTTATCCGATCATTTGGTAGATTCAAAGAAATATTTATGAAATAAAGCAAAACGGTTTTTTTTCAATTTACCAATATCGAACATATTACTGTATTTGAATTTAATTTTTACTCTAAAATTTTAATTACAAATTCCGAAAACTTATTAAATTAAATTAAATATTAATTAAAATTCATTTATTTATTTAGAATTAATTTTTTATTTTTAAAAAAGATCAAAGTTGCGAACATTATTGCACAATTTTTTAAACCTGTTTAAGAAAACATTTTCACAACATTACATAGAAATTTTTGCGATTTTTTTTAATACAGCTGATGTCTGATCAAGCATGCGATACTTTAAATTATCGGATGTTCGAAATGCAGAATTCTAGATTATGTTAAAATAATTGTGATTTTCTTAAAAAAAAATTCAGCACTTGATTTCTGCAAAAGAAATGCAGAAAATTAACAATTTATTTGAAGTGTTTGCAGGATGGTATTATAAATTAATTTATAAAAATATTTAACATTTATTAAGTACATAATTGAATGAAATGAAATATTTTAAGTAATTGAATTCAAATATTGGGAGGTTTTTTACTTACTTATTCTATTTCCGCTGAAATCCTTATTCTTCCAACACTAAATTTAAACTTCCAAACTTCCAAGTATTTAGCTTATTATTTAATATAATAATTAGGAACTACATGCAGGGCCGTAGACAAGGGGAGGTTTTGGGGGGATCAAACCCCCCGAGAGATTCGTCATATTAATAAGAATTAATACATTTCAGCAATTATTTCATTGAATCACTTTAAACGTTATAAAAAAACTTAACAAGTCATATACTGAAGTTGCGTTTACGTGTAAAATTCTGTGTCATGAGTTGAATCGTCTAAACAACAATAGTGAAAACTGATGTATCGTTATTTATTTATTTATTTATTTAATCAATAGTATGTTAACCTTACTGACTATATGCTTAAAAAATGTACATGCAAAGAAATAGATATTACACTTTAATAAATTGAGTTTAATTGATTGAAAATGATCGTATTAGTGACTGAAAAATCAATAGAATATACATTTGATAGGTTATTAAATTTTCGCAAAGTTCTCACGATTGGTGAACCCTAATTAGAAGCCTATTTTGTTCTGTGCACTCCAATATTAAATGGTGCACTATTTCTTAATTTGTCATATCATACGTGATACATTTACAATTGTCATCACTACCCTTAACATCGGCAGTTGTAGATAATGGTAGTGATGATAACAGTAAAGTCAACAAGAATGACATATATATACTGAAAAAACCTTTCTAATTCGAGAGATTTTAAAGTATACTTCAGCCACCAAATGATTTTAAATTTCCCTTGAGCGGTTCCCGAAAATTTAAATTTCAGCACCCATGGTTTTGTCGGTGGAGTTTGTTGGCTTAATCCAAATATGCAAATGGATCCTATTTTAAGTTCTGCGTTTTCTTTAGCTCTGCTTATGGCGGCATTGCATCACAGTCTCTTCGTAATTTTCGGCACAACAAAAAATGTTTATATAATAAAATTTTCAGCCCCTTTCATTGGGACTATTTTGTAGTCAAGAGTTTTTTTCCAATTAACTTTCGAATTAATGATGTGAGCCTCAAACTAGTTAAATTTTTAAGGAATATGTTAAGTTATTCATGATATTTTCAAAATAGATCTTACAATTTTGATTTTTCAAAGTTGATTTTTCAGAATTCTGACCCGATGAAAAGTTTTAACTCAATTGTTGAAGTAATTTTTTTTTTTTTTGGTTTTATGATTTATAAAGTTTGTGTAAAATTAAAATATTTGAGAAATAATATATAGTTCTCATCTCCTAAATTTCTTAAAACATACATCCGTAATTCAATGGGCGAGAACCGTTTGAGCGGAAATGCATTCCTTATCATACACAATGATCGCACAGTAACAGATTTTATTTATAAACAGAAATCTTTGCTTTTATTTCTGTAGATTATTTTTAATAAAAATGTCATTAAATGTTTTAGTAAATTCATGTTTTTTATTTATTATTTTTAATCAAAATTAAATGTTTCAATTAATTAAATTATTTTTTACTAATCCTTACTAATTATACATTTAATTTCTGTGAATTCTTTTATGAATTTGACGTTTTGGAAAAATGGGTAAGAAATTGTAAAATTGTTTAACCAAGTGCGGCAAATTTATTAAAATAAAACCGTTTTATTCTTATTTTAATTAGTTTATTTTGACTATGTGACTATTTGCTGCATAATGAGCATAAAAAATATAAATGCGTTTGGATAACCTAGGAAAGATTATCAAAAGGGCTATAAACACCTCCTGGACTGTTTTCGTTTATCTATAATGAGTGCCCTATAATATGCATTTTTTTATTTAATATATTTTATAGTATACTAGCTGAAACCCGGCGCGTTGCTGCCACTCTCCCTATTCAAACGCCCATAAAATGTTATCAGTTAAACAGCATGTCTAAATTGAGGTCAAATACTGAATTCCGAGACTGTGCGACCTATATCCACAAAGCTATTCGATATAACAATTTTGGGTTGTATAGGAAGTGCCACGCCCTCTTGATCACCCCTCATAGAATGTAATCAATTAAACTGCATGTGTACATGGAGGTCGAATACCGAATACCAAAACTGTGCGACATATAACTCCAAATATATTCGATAACACAAATTTGGGTTGTATGGGAGGTGCCACGCCCCCCGACAAACTCTAAAAAATTTTATCAGTAAATCTTCATGCGTAAATTTTGGTCAAATACTGAATTCCGATGCTGTGCGACCTATAACTCTAAAGCTATTTGATAGCACAAAGTTGGGTTGTATGGGAAGTGTCACTCCCCTTTTCCCTACGCCCATAAAATGTAAGAAATGAAAGTGCATGTATAAATTTAGGTCGAATACCGATTTCTTACGCTGTCAACCTATAACTTCAAAGCAATTCGATATTGCAAATTTGGGATGTAAGGGAGATGTCAGGCCTCCCTGTCCAACGCCCATAAAAAAAAAATCATTGAAACTGCATGTGTAAATTGAGGTCAAAAACTGAATTCCAAAGCTGAATTCCTATAAATTCAAAGCTATTCGATATCACCAATTTGGATTGTATGAGAGGTGCCCCTCCCCCTTGTCCAACTCCCATAAAATTTCATCACTGAAACGGTACGTCTAAATTGTGGTCGAATACCGAATTTCTAAGCTGTGCAACCCATAACGCTATTCGATAACACAAATTGTTTTTATATTAATGGGAGGTAAAAGAAGGTGTGGCATTTCTTCTTAAACCATCTCGTACTCAAAGCAAAGCCACTTACAAAATTTGAGCTCAATCGGACCAATAGTATCGGAGTATTGTGATATTTCCAAAAGTAGGCGTAGATGAAGTGTGACAACGCCCGTTTTTATTAAAGTTAGTGACAGTCATCATAAGAACTTATTTACCAAATTTTAATTTAATACGACTAAAACCTTCTTAAATATAGCATTTTTATTGATTTGTGGGCGATAAAAGGGGTGTGGCATTACTTTTTTCCTAAACCTTTGCGTAGCAGTTACGAACAAACCAGTAGAAGGAAGTATCCTATTTGGTCTAGTCGTTTTCAAGTTTTAAGCATCCGAACAAATCACGATTCATTTTTATATGTACAGATATTGATTTGTGGGCGCTAAAAGTGGGCGTGAAAACATTTATGTATCGTGACTGCCTCTTGGAGCACCTACACAGCAAGTTTCAGTTTAAAAATGTGTAGAACTCCGGAATTGCCATGATTTCGAAAAAGTGGGCGTATATAAATTGCGACGAAAAAGTGATTTTTGTACAGTTACTGACAGTTACCATCTGAACAAAATGATAATATCTTAGTTTTTACGATCGAAACCGTCTGATATATATCCCTTATTTGGTTTGTGGTCGATAGCGCAAATTTGGCTTGTATGGGAGGAACCACGCCCCCTCGTCCAAACGTTACCAAACCTCACAGGAACAATCTATCACCTCGGCAAACGTTGTTCTGCCACAGACCGCCTTACTGCCATACACGAAAATGTCAAGAAATGTCAAATATATTCACCATTTTCAGTATAGCTGCCGAAAGTAGCCATGTGCACTAAATAACCACATTTTAGTCTAATACGATCAAAACCGTGCGAAATATAGCATTTTTGTTGTTTTGCAAGCGGTAAAAAGGGGTGCGGTAAAATATTTCCCTTGAGCCATCTCGTAATCGAAACAAATCGACTGCCCAAATTCCAGCTCAATTTAGGGAAAGCCTGGCGCACTTTACTTCACTGGACGCTAACTCCCCGAAAAGTGAGTTTAACTAAAGTAAGGCAGGCCTATTGATAGTGCACTTGCCGAGAGTAACCATATGTACTGAATTACAACATTTTTGTCTAATACGACCCAAACCGTTGAAATAAAACGTTTTCATTGGTTTGTGGGCGGTAAAAGGGGGCGTGGAAACCAATTTTTAGTTCAGTTGCTGACAGTAACCGTACAAACTAAGTCAACATTTTAGCTCAATCGACCCAATAGTCAATTTTAATGATTTCTCAAAAAGTGGGTGTGGCTATATAGCGATGACGCCTTCTTTTAGTACAGTTGCCGAAAGTAATCATACAAACGTAGGTATCACATGTTAGTCTCATACGGCCAAAACTGCATGAAATATAGCATTTTCACTGATTTGTGGGCGCAAAAGGGGGCGTGGAAACCAATTTTTCGTACAGTTACTGTCAGTAACTTCACAAACCAAAGTACCAAATTTAGGTCTTATACGACCAAAACCGTCTGAAATAAACCATTTTCATTTATTTGTGGGCGGTAAAAGGGGGCGTGGAAACCCATTTTTAGGACAGTTGTCGACAGTAACCGTACATACTAAATTACAAAATTTTAGCCATATACGACCCAAACCAACTGAAATGTAACATTTTTATTGATTTGGGGGCGGTAAAAGGGAGGTGTGGCAAATTTTTTTCCTCAACCATCTCGTACCTGAAACAAATCGACTGCCAAAATTCCAGGTCAATCGGTTCAGTAGTTTTGGAGTCTATAGACATCACACTACCAGACACACATCGTTTTGCTTTATATATATATAGATGTTGATTTGTGGGCGTTAAAAGTGGGCGTGAAAACATTTATAAATTGTGTTCGTACCTAAACAGCAAGTTTCACTGTAAAAATGTGCAGAACTCCGGAATTGCCATGATTTCGAAAAAGTGGGCGTATTTATATAACGACCACGCCCATTTTTTGTACAGTTACCGACAGTAACTATCTGAACAAAATCACCAAATCTTAGTTTTTTACGATTGAAACCGTGAAATATTTTTCTTTTTTTTTGTTTGTGATCGATGGAGCAAATTTGGCTTGTATGGGAGGTACCACGCCCCTTTATCCAATCGTTATAAAACCTCACAGGAACACTCTCAAGATGTGGCTTTATTTTCCCTGAAAATTTCATAAAGACCGGTTCAGCGGTTTTGGAGTCTATACGTGATATAGCCACATACCCACATACCCACATACCCAAATACATACATCCATTTTTATATATATAGATGATAGATCTAGAAAACATAAAATTCTGAAAATCTGAAAATCTAGAAAATAAAATGGAATTGCATCAAAAATCTTCTATTAAGAAATTTTGCAAAAAAGATGCATACAAAAATCAGCCAAAACAAAGCTGACAATTTTTGGGCATACTTGATAATCAAAAGAGAACATAAGAATATATGCTTGCTTTATTTCATTCATAGTTTCTTAAATATACCAAATGATCACAATTCTAGTAGGAAGAAAAAAGAACAAACATGTTCCCAGCTCGCTTGTGCACACATAGATTTAGCAACAGCTCTGCCCAAAATAGACCTCAAGAACGTCGGCAGCATAACAATAGCAGCGCGCCGGCAGAACCCAATCCTTACATGCTTGAAAATATTTTAAAGAGCAATTTCTCTGTTTTTGTAACTCTTTATATATACTCTCTTTGGTAATGCATTAAGCTAATCAATGCTTCTTATTTTTCATTAGAGAGTTTTGTTCGGATATTATTGCAAATATAACGCGATGATGATAAGCACCGTTCTGATTCTATGCTAGCTGGGAAATAGTTATACGATAATCGTAAGCAATTTGTAAGTTTCGATTACGATTGCCTTCACCACAAAACAAAATTATTTCCTAAGTCAGAATATCTGAAAATTTTTGAATACATAGCTGACTTCCCGATGTTGCAAATTCTTCTAACAATCTTTTTCCACCCCAATGAAAGGTTTTTCTAATTCTATATTCATATCAACTTAAATTGAAATGGTTGCATTTACATGAATATTTGTAAGATAGAAACTTTTTATTTAAAAATCCCGGGATCCCGGAAAGAAAATCCCGGGCTTAAAAGGGGGTTAAATCGCCTGGGATTGACTTTCCTAATATGCATGTTTATGTTCCAGATAATAAATTTTTAAATCTCATCACCTCGACTGCCTTTCTATAATTACTTTTCTATTCTTTTCTCACACTTTCAACTCAGAAACTCCACTATGGCTGCTCCTTCAAGTCGCTCCAATACGCAACGAACGCGATTTGGTCGTACTATTTTTGCTGACGTTCCGCGATATAACGGCACTGAAACAACCAATCGACAGCGAAGATACAAAAGGCGGTAAGTATTAAAATAGAGATGAAGTAATGTAAAAAAATAAAGCAAAAATTTAGAGAACTGCAATTTTCAACATTGTCTTTGAACCATTTAGTGCACTACTTTCTGCATGTTTGGTTTTTGTTACATTTTTTTTTTTGTGTTTGTGGTCTTTCTGCACGTCTTTTCAGTTGAATTTACTTCAGATTATTAAGATTTTTTAGCGGTGAATGTAGCACCACGAATAATTTATTTTTAATCATTTAAAAAACATGCTTTTAGTACAAACACATAAACATATCACTTAAGTCTGATATTCTTATTTGCACAAATGAAATTTCTTTATTTTAGACAATGTAGAATATTAGAAATGTGTTAGCGCTTAGATATGAAGCACATTTTTTTTAATATTTTATTTATTAAAGATATCAAGAAGTGATTTAGATCAAAATTTGTAAGCTTTTTAAGGACCCGAAGCAAAGTATTCAAGGCTGAAAGAAACAGCAATCCATATGAATTATAATCCTTCAAAACAGAATTATAATAATTTTCCTTTGTAACTTTTTATGTTACTAGATATTTCATAAAAAACGGATGTTTTTAGAGGCATAGAATTTCCAAAAATGGTAATCTGTCAAATCAGCTATTTGACAATTATGTTCATTATATTTTGATAAATTATCATGAAAAATTTACACTTGATGGCGAAATGAGGCAGGCTTTAATAGAAAAACAGGCGTTAAATTTAACCGATAGTGAGGCCTTAATAATACCTCTTAATAAGGTCTCTTAACCCTCGGAGACGCTACGCTGTCCGAATGCGACATAAGCACTACACTAGGGTTACGCACTCTCCAGCATTTCAACTCGATACTGTTAATTGAGTGTTTGTCATGTTTTTATTTACCAAAGAGCAAAAAATAATATTTTGTTCGGAAAAGACGCAATTGAATTCAAAAACAAAAATTACTAACCGATACATATTAACTACAACATGCGTTTAACGACTTGCAGTATTCTCGATACTTGATTATAATGAATGCAACAGTAACAATCTGTATTTCTGGAAGGAAGGTTTTTTGAACATGCACCGCTAAAAGCTAAAGAAAAAAGCGAGGAGCATTTTTCGTCTAAGTCCATAACTTACCTTCAAACTATAATGAACAAAGAATAAGCACAATATGAACACAACGGACAACGCGCAGCTAGCTTAAGTGTAATGAAAACATATACAAACTTTGCTATGTTTGCTTTTGTCGTCTGTCAAACTAGAAATAGATTGAGGTTCTATGGTCCAGTTAGCATCGCATGGCATAGCAGCGCATGCAACGCAGATAAGTGGCTAGGACACAGCAATAGAAATATGCAAATATGATTATGCAAAGCATAATCAACATAGTCAAAATTAAACAACAAAATATAAGTCGAGTAATAAAACAATTTTTTTTTTTTGTAATAAATTAACATTTTTACAATTTCACAGCTGTTTTTCCCAAAGTCAAATGCACAACAGAAATCAAAATTAAAAAGATCTTCTATGTTTATGTTTGTATCCAGTGAAGTATTTGTTTTTATCTGAGCATTACCATGCTTTGCCATGTTGTGCATAATCAGATACACGCAAATTCCATTAAACATATTTCTATGTGACACAATTAAGGCAGCAACAATTGTGGTCGGATTCTCTCTTTGTTTTCTTCAAAAAATACATCTACGAATACATTAGAAAACATGCGTTTTAGATTGTCACAATGCGATGAACATGTCTGCTATATTTTTGGAATTTTTTCAAATCAAAATCTTATTTATATTTTTCTGATAAATTTTTCTTAAGATTTTATAGTTGATTATTTTTTTGATAAATCAATTAGATCAATAATTATTGGAAAAAAGGTATTTATATGGTATTCAAAGCGTAGATTAACCCTGAATCAAAATTTCGAAGTGCATCTGTAGCCATCTGTAGCCATCGTAGGGTTAAACACGAAATGTTATGCCAAAACCATATTTTTTGTATATTAATAATAGCAAAAAATGTTTTATGTATATTATATTTGAAAAGATATATTTATAAATTATACTTTAAGTTTATTTTAATTTTTGTATTTGAATTTAATTTTATTCATAAAATAACTTTAAAAAATTGCATGTTTTGTTTATAATAGGTTATAATAACAAAGGTATATTATTATTATCAATTCAGACACTTTTCTTAAGTGATCTATATATGAAAAGTATTTTTCAGACTTGGAATGACAAAACTACGGAAATATTTTAGGAAACTTTATTGGTGTAAAGGAAGACACAAAATATATCAAAAATTCTTTAAAAACACATTAAATATGTAATAACAAAAGTCAACAAAATCAGGGTTTGCAAAAACTAGAGTTGTAAAAAATTGCATTCATGCAACAAAAAACTGGCACTGAAAGCCAAAAAAATGTTTATAATTTTTCAAATCAGAAACCATTTTGAAGTCATGATTTTGAAATCAACTGGTTAAAATTTCTGTTGAAGTCTTGTGATGCATTCACTATGACTGAAGTCGTGCTCCTTGAAGTCATTGATTGCATTCGATTGTAATCGATTTAAAGTGAATGAAATCATTAGAAGTCACTTGAAATAATGTTTTAAATCAATCAAATTGTAAAATATCTTGAAGTACTTTGATTGCATTCCAAAAATTTTGAAGTAATTTTGTGTGCAGAGTAAATTAACCAAGCAAAACAAGGCCTTGAAAATAAAAGTAAGACCAAGATTTTTTGTGAGGTAACCCAGAGCCTAGAAAAAAAGTATGAAATCCTAAATTATTTCACTTTAACGATAAAGGATATGAAACGACTTATTTTTTTCCCTCGGTCATGATTGAATTCATTTTGAAAGTTTAGAATTTAATCATTTGACTTCAAGGACTTCAACAAAGACTAAAGGTTATTGCAATCTTTTCAAAGGAATTAATAAATGCAATCAATTTACTTTTGCAATCATGACAGCAATTTTAATTTCAATTAAATCAGCAATGACTTGAATTTTTTTTATTCATACAATAACTCAAAAATGATTTCCGGACTTCTAGTGTTGAAGTCATTGCATTAAATAACAGGGACCGTACCAGTTATGGTTTTTATCAAAAAAAGTAAGATATTTACAGTTATCATTTAAGTTTTATTTTTCCGACAAAAATACTAGTTATTTTATGATCTTTGTTTTTTTGGGAAAAAATAACAGTTACTTTTGACTTTTATTTCTAGGTCAAAAATAACATTTATTTTGTGCCTTTTATTTTTCGATCAAAAATATCAGGCACATTGAATTTTTTTAATTGCCACTTGAACGGCAAAAAAAAGCGCGGACATTTCAAGCTATTCAACTTTTTTTATATTGATATTATGACCGCAAAAATAAAAGTCACAAAATAACTTTTAATTTTGACCTAAAAAATAAAACTCAAAAGGAACAGTTATTTTTGCACGAAAAATAAGAGGCAAAAAATAACAGTAGCTTTTTAATTTTATTTACAGTCAAAAATTTAAAAGACGTTTAATATTTGCGAAGCTGCCGCCATTATGATAATAATGGTATGTTTAAAACAGTCCAACGGCAACTTTTTATTTATGCCTTTTTCATTTGAATATTTTAAAATAACAGTTAAGTTAGATCCCTGGTAAAAAATTATTTAAGGACTGCAATCATAACCTGAAGTCATTGGCTATGAAGTCATTGTTTGCAATTAAAAGCTATTGCAATTTTTAATACGTTACTGTGTCAAGAACTCGCATGTGATGAGCAAACTTACAATCCTCCTCATCAATATGATTCATTTGACAATCGGTGTAATTCACTTTTCTTACTCTTGACGACAAAAAATATAAGTTCTCTTTCGTTATATGTTTAGAGTGATCATAACTGTTTCATCCTTCTTGAAAAGTTTTTATTCACAGACTGTTCTCTGTTTTTATTCACAGACGATATTTTTTAAATTTTTCCGAAAAACCTTAGCTGGCAGAGAAGTTTTTAGTTTCGAAGACAAATACGTTTTTTAAGACAACCTGATTGTTTGCTTCATTGCTTGCATATCAATATTTTTTTCACTTTTCAGCTGAGGAGTATTTTTTCCAAAAACTGCTGCTTATTTCGTTTATTAATTGAATTTGTACGCGGTTACAGGGACAGGAAGCATTCTTGTTGGCAACTGAATGTTTGTATCTGCTATAGAAATAAAAAAATGTGCATGCCAATGTCTTTGGAACTTAAATAATCAAAGCGTTCCCAACTTCCCAGTGTTGCCTTCCTGCTCTTGATAACTGACCACAACAAACGTTTTACTCATGCACATGGTAGAAGGATAGAGGTATATGCAACGCTGACTGTGCTCTCTTTTCATACTGCCATGTCTGTCAAATTTAGCTGTGTGGCGAATGGAAACAAAAGAAAATAAAGAAAAACTTTTGCTTCGTTTTGACAATTCCGGCAGTATGCTCTCATCTGGTGCATATACCTGTATTCTTCTACCATGCTCATGCACAAAACGTGAGGCATTTTAACCTTTTTTAAAGTTAGGGTATATCTCGTTAAAGAGATAGTAAGCTTCAGAAACTATCATACTTAAATGACGTTTCGCCACATGGCTACGATTACCAGCAATTGAATCTTTTGCTGAGATTAAGTCTTTTCTGCCAGGCGCAGCTCGACCAATGTTTTCTTTTTCGAAAAATAACTTTACAGTCCTTACTTCTTCATCAAACAATTTATCAGATTAATACTTTCTAGCTTCATGAGATAACTGCGGAGACATATTGGGCATGACATCGCTTAAAAGTTCAAAGGTAACAGCTTGTTTTTTCATCAAATTCTCTGGTATTACCTTTTTTGCTTACATAACAGCCATATGCAATGTATTTTTGCACTTATATAAACCCACAGGTGTTACCTGATATGACTGAGAGCGGTCTTTTTCCTTTCCCTATAATTCCTTTTTCTCTTTTTCCTTTCATTTTTATTACACGTTCTTCTTTTCTTTGTTCTCTTCTTTTTTGACTTCATCTCTTTCCTTTAACATTTTCTGACTCCAAACCTCTAAATTATTCTTCATTTTCTCCACTGAGCGACTTTTTTTCAACTGCATTCCTGCTGTAAGAAGATATTACCACTCAATGCATTAGCATTATGTTAATAACACGGCTCCTGAAGAGATTTCTACTCCACTGAGGCAGATTTCTCAAGTAGAGTTATTTTTTGATGGTCGAGTCAGAATTCAAATTCCAATTAAAAAATCTGTTGAGCTCTTACAAATACAAAAACAAATACGTTTTTAAAAATACACTCGTTACAGTTGAAGTGTAAAATTAAGTTAAAAAGCGTAGCCAACTTAAGTGGAAAATTTCAATTACGAAAAAACTCTAGTAATTGCTACTATTTTATTTTAATTTTGAAAAGTACTAGAATATAGTACTATTTAGATAATATGTAGCTAAAATAGAATCGTTTTATTGGAAACAAATTTTTTGATTCGTGCGTTTCTCATTACCGTTGAATGCTCTAACGTTTAAAATTTTAATAAAATTTGTATTAATTAAAAACCTTTAAATGCATCGCATGTAGAATGACCCGGCTCACTTGGACCTTCAGTCCGAGTGGAAACACATTGAGCCTGTAATGAAGCTTATTAGATGTTTGACGCTTGTCCTTGAGAGGTCGTCAAGCTCAGCAAAGAAGAACAACACCAGATATTTCTGCGTACTTCTAGCGAGCGCAGGACAGGAACATAGAAGGTGGGAGATGATTTATTCCTACTCCTCATCGCTGTAGCTTCTGCACAAGTCATTTGCGATGTTTCTTAGTATGCAGGCATGTCTACCTATTAAGCAGTGCCCTGTGGTTCCGGCCGCTAGCGTTGCTACATCCAGTCTTCCCAGCGAGAGAAGGGCTCTCGATCGCTTGATGTCTAGAATCGGACAGATAAGCCTTGTTTCTCTACAGGTAGAGAGCTCAGCACATCTTAGGAAGTCTTTAGATGTGGTGTACTCTTTGACAGTTGTTAACGGAAGGCTCGGTGGGTTCTGAATAACTGATGTCGCCGAGGTACCATTTCTAGTCAGCTCGTTTGCTTTTTCATTTCCTCTTATGCCCTTATGCACTGGTAACCATACAAAGTTAATGTTAAAATGTTTGACATTTCGCTCAATGCATCACGTCATTTTTTGGCTACTTTAGAATTGATGGATACTTGCTCTATCGTTTGTTCGCGTATTCAAACGTTAAAAGCATTTATTTCTAATCTCTTGCATGTATTGCATAAAGAAGGGCATCAAGTAAAAGATGATGCATTTCTTTTATTTTATGTAGTCACTTTTTGTAAATATAATGCAAAAACTTACCTTTGTTGAATTAGTTGAATAGATTTTCCTCAAATAGTTTGAAAATGAAAAAAAATGCGACAACACGTTTTCAGATTTAATTGGTTTTTGTCAGTAAAAATTTCACTGCTGCCAACTTGGTGTTTTTTCCACCAGATTTGGTGCATTTTGAAAATTTTGGCTCAAGAAAAATGAGGTTTTGTGCCTGGTGCATTTTTTGGTGCTTTTTTTTAGTTTCAGTGGCACCAAATGTGCCTTAGTTTGTGCCTTAATATTTAATGGAAATGTGATTTAATGGAACAAGTGTATGAAATCATTAGTAATTTTATTTGTTAGATATAATAAATAAGCATGGTTTAAGTAATTTAAATTCGTATAAACCTGACGTAAGTTTCTTTAAAAAAAAAACAATTGGTTATTCCGAATATAATTTAATTTTTGAATTTAATTTGGTGTCTTATACTTTTAAAAACCTAATAAATCTGGTGCATTTTTGAGGAAAAAGTGCATTTTTTCGCCTTTTTGGTGGATTTTAGAATTGAAATTTGGCAACACTGAAAAATTTTGACAAGAAAAAAAAATTAAATCAAAGTAAACTGCTCTACGCTGAAAGTTTTTTTTACTATTTCATAGCAAGTACAAATTGCACTAGAAATGAACTTTTTGGATTTTCCAGTTGACTCCAAAATAACTGCTGAGTCGTTTTAAGACCCCATACCTGACCTTATCATTTAACTTGGATCCATATGTATAGATATCCTGGTCTCTATGCCGCACCATTATTCCAATATGTCCCAGGTGGAATAAGCGTGATGTAGTCTCCAGCAAAAGAAAGCAGTAATCAGTCCTTATTGAAATGAAATTAAATTTGTTTAGTATGAATGCGTAGCCTGTTCTCAAGTTTTTCCATACTCCAACTTCTTTCAGTCTGATCACCGAACAAGCTGCGGTTTGCTTACCAACCAAGTCAAGCGGTAGAAGTAGAAGTTTGGTCTCGAAAGCAGCAGTCGGTGTTGTTCTCAGAGCACCGCTTATACGTATAGAAACTATTCTTTGGACTTTTTGGAGCTGGTTTATATATGCGACCTTTTCCAAGAATGGCCACCATTTGTTGCTCCATATAAAAAATGTAAAGGTCTAATGCCCCTGTATATGGCCAGTAAACGATACGGGGGGAAACCCCATCTTGTCCCTCAAAGCAAAGAGTTCTCTTGAAAGAACTGCTCCCACCAATACTCTTGAAATTGTCTTATTATGATTCTTGTTGCTTTAACCCTTCAGGCTACTTGAAGTTTTGCCATTCCAAAAATGAAAGCTACTCCCCCAAATTTTTCTCTTACAGTGTCTTTATTATTATACGTATATCTAAATGTTGTTAGTCTGTGCGTTTCGTTGTCTTTATGTTGTAATTATTTGAACTTTGATATTTACTCTAAAGTTTTAGGTTTGTCGAAATTTGCAAAGTTGGCGCGTTCGGTAACACGCAGCCGACAGTTCAGCGCACATCTGCCAACGCTAAAGGATCCAACGAAACAATCGAATCTGGCGCATGTAAGTATAAAATCGGAGTGTATGATTTTTATATTAAAATGTATGTTAAATATTTTTGAAGTTAATTTTTTTTTTTGTAAGTATATATTTTATTATACAAAATTTATTTTCTACTCACCCTGTGCTCTAGATGATGTCACTGAGCGCCGATATTATGCCGCAGTACCGTCAGGAGGCGCCTAAAACGCCGCCACACATACTCTTACATTATTGTGCATTTAAAGCAATTTGGGATTGGGTGATACTTTGTTTAACATTTTATACCGCCATTATGGTAAGTATTTTAACACGATTATTCCTTAGTAAATGTGTGTTTGTAGATGAGAGTGTGTTTGTGTGTTTGTAGATTAGAGTGTGTGTGTGTGTATGTGTGTTAGCGTTTTATGCGTGTTTGATGAGCTATTTTGCTGTAAAGTAGCATTTTCTATAACCCACACACAAAATCTTTGTACTTTTAAGGAATTGCACGTGTGCCATAGAAAAATTATAACTGTGCGAGGACAAGGATAGTTAAGAATTCCTTTTCTAAATATTTTGCGAAAACCTAACTGAAATCCTAAAAATTTCAAATAAAATAAGCCGAAAAAAAACAGTTTATGGCAGAAAAAAGAGTTATAATGACTAAAAATTAATTTTTTTTAATATTGAGTTTCATTTCTCTTTCCTTTCAGGTGCCCTATAATGTAGCCTTTAAGAATAAAACCTCAGAAGATGTTTCACTGTTAGTCGTCGATTCGATTGTAGATGTTATATTCTTTATAGATATTGGTAAGTATGGCTTAAGTGGTTACAAATATTAGTTCTTAAATTCGTAAGGTGTAGCCATTGGAATTCATTGAAAATATTAAAAAAGAAGATAATGACTAAAACTTGTCTACTCTTAAAACTACAATTTAAATTTTATTCAAGCCAATAGATGCTAGAGTATAAAAAACACTTCAAACAAATTAAATTGTGCTCATGCCCTAAGACCATTTTTCTTTAATTTCCAGTCCTTCTCCGGTTTTTTTTTTCATTATTAAAATGTTAAGTGGCAGAGTAACCCAGATTGGGAAAAAAAATAGTTCCCACCGATTGTGCCGAGTGCTAGGATACTATCGAGTTAATTTTAACTATAACATTTTTAGTAACATTTTCTAGTAAAGTATGTGAGATTTTATTCTATTGACAAGAAATGAACGATTATTTGACCGTAAAAAACGAAATTTTTTCTACAAAGTGCTGCTATTTTTATAAAAATCAATATATTCAGAAAGTCCTAAGTACTCCCTCTTATATCAAAGTATTTTTAATTTTTTGTTTTAGATTAAAAATTATAACCTCTAGATGGTCGCCAGAAGTGGCAATTTTGGAGAAAAATTCTACAGCAAATCCATTTGACCCTTTGATATTAGCTTGAGTATTGTTTCCCTTGCATCTGTCGAACAACTCACGTCTGTCCCAAGTCCTCGTATATTGGTTTCAGAGCCTCTTGAGCCTTTAGAGCAAGTGGTAAATAATAGTTCTTGAACTTAGTCAAGTTAGCTCTTGACTTGATACTCGAGAGTTTACTAGCTCTCAGAGCCTTCTAGACAGTTTACATTGTTTGGACTATCATTAGTTGAGCTCAAATGGCAAAATGTAGTTCATATTGCTTTATACCCCTGCAATGCAGCCAACTAGTTAAACACTAATAAATGTACTAGGTCAAAAAATACCAGTAGGTACTAGTTCAGCTCAAATGCTTTTTACATTGCGCAAACTGGTCATTTTCCTGTGTTGATGTCATAGGAAAGGACAATTGTTATATTATCGATATGAATTGAGGTAGTATTTTTACTGGAAAAATTTGATTAAAGCTTTTATTAAAGCGATATATAGAAAGAAAGAAAAACTTAATACCTTTCCAACAATAACAATTCCACGTAAATGTAATGAAAAATGTGTCTTTTACAGAGGTTTTAAAAAATGTCTTTTTAAAAATACCAAAAAATTCCATTTTTGGTGGTCAACAAGAGTTATAGATGAATTTCATGTAAAAATCGAGATGCATTGAACCCGACCACCTCAGATATCGATGAAATTTTGTTCATAGCTAAATTTGATTAATACAAACAAACTCTCATTTTTAGAAATGACTGTTTTGCGATTTTTTGGGCGTGGCACAGTGGGAAAGTTTTCGAAAAAACGCGAAAATGGTCAAAAAGAGCTCCATTTAAACTACAATAACACAGAATCGGTTGAACCGATTTCCATGATCTTGGTATCATTAAAAAGATATTTTAACAGGCTTTATGACACGTTTTATTTCACAAAAAAAAATTACACTCTAAAAAATTTATAAAAAAAAGAAAATTTTAACTAACGAAAAATCCAAAAATATCAAGGGTTTTTTTACAGTGTATTACTTTTTTAGAAAGGTTTATCCTTCACCTATACCATATCAAAAAATAAAAATGGGTTCTTTTTTAGTTTTTTTTATATAATTTTTTAAGTAGTGTCACTTCTAGTAATTGCCCTTATATTTTATATTTACAGGTTAAATAAATAAACATAGTCCTAGGAAAATTATGAATATGTTTTAACCCCAATTTTTTAAGTAGTGTCACTTCTAGTAATACGTACCGAAAGTTTTCGAAATAATTCGAATAACAGCGAAAATATCAGGTCACATTCTTACACATTTACAAAATAGTTCAACAATTATAACATTTTTTAAATGTTTACAAATAAAAAACCATCAACAATTGTTTATATTATTTGCCATGTTTTTATTAATTTGTGTTTTATTTTATTTACATTTTTTTTAAGTTAATTATTTGTAAGAAATTTTGCGCTGCTCAAATTTGGCACAGTCAGAATATCTGCGCACATGTACAAAAGTTTCATTTATCGGCATGAATGAAAGCCTTGAGTTCCTGTTATAGTTTGAGCTTCTTTATATCTTGAAAATAGCTTTTCTTTAACGTTGTTGTATTCGTCAGCATCTGCGTAAGCAACTTGTATGGTAGTCTTATATGTTTCTGCTGCCCAGTGATAGAGTTGCCTCGTTGTCTGGATTTCATTTTTATTTGCAATACTATAATTTCGAGCACCTCTCTTCAATGTTCCTCCTATTCCATCACATGCAGATTTTCCGTGACTGGTAGCATAAAAGTGCCATTCAGCGTCAATACCAAAATCAGATTTGTGATGGCATAAATTAATGAAGTTATATTTATTTTTATATTGTGCTCCTGCACCATCCGATACGTAAATGATTTTATTAATATTGTTGGTTATATTGGCCTTCACGAACTGTATCATTTTTTAAATTTATAGATGAACTGCTATACTATCATGGGTATTGCAATCAGATATTATGGCGAAGATTTTATGAGTTAATTTATCGTTATCTGAAAATAAACAAACAAAGGAAAAAAAACAAATAAATAAAAAATATTAAATATTTTGATGAGTGTGGATGGATGTGTTTACTAATACCAAAATATTAAAATAATTACCTTTGTAATAAATAACGAACGGATGTATTGTAGCCTGATCATTATTCCAATGGTATCCTTGCACGGCATCTTGTACAAGAAATGCATAATTTTCAGCAAAGTCCATTTGAATTAACATTTCTCCTGATAACAGCGCCGCTCTTTTATTGCTGATAAATTCAGATTGTCGCTTTGCTATGAAATGATGCGGAATCAGAACTTTGATGTGTTTAGTAAAATCGCTGACAAATGATTCTGGGTTGGTGGTTAACGTTTCCAGAACACATCTAATCGTTGTATTCCACTTTTTGTATATTATTTCTTCAGTTTGGTTATTTTCAAAATGTTTTAGCATATGCGTTTTTTGATTATTTAAATTTTTGAAGCAGTGACCACACATTGAAACGCAACACTCGCTTTTTTCTATGTCACCATCACAAACAACGAATTTGAGAACATCTTTTTAGTCGGTAAATGTGCATTCTCTTTCAATACAAATTGATTTTAAGCCACTTTTTTCAAACATCAATTTCATATTCTGATGCAATGTGCATACACAGATATTTTGCTGGTTTCCAACTCCAAGTTTCATACAATTTTTTGGCCTTAACATTGTAAATTTTGTAAAACCCACTTTGGCCAAGGGATAGTTTTTTTTAAATTCGTAGTAAGATTCGCGTAGTGAAGATAACATCAGTCTTTTTTGAACTTTTTCACGTAAGTTTCCTTGTTTAACAGTAATTGAATCTTGCTATCCTGGCATCATTCGGCTAATTTCATCATCTTCATAAAATAACTTGACTGTGCTTAGAGTTTCGGTTAGTAAACTACGTGTGCTCATTTTTAAAAGATTGATATCTGCAAACTTCGTTTTATTCCTTCGGATATCTTTACTTTTTTTGGTACAATCGTGAGATATATCATCCCCAAAACGATCTTTAATTTCTGCGTGACTCATATTGATTGGTAAGAGAGATAAAAGTTTTTGCTTTTCCAAAAAAATTGAGCTGTTCTCTATTTGATATTTGATGTTTTGCAAAATTTCTTCGTAAATGGCTTTGACGTTTTCAAGTTGCGCTGACAAATCAGACAATAGATCAGCTCCAAGTGAATCTGCTACATTTTCCAAAATTTGCAGTGATTTTCTATTTCTGTATGCATCTCGTTTGATATATTTCCTCTTAAGAGGCGACATTTGGTTTGGTAGATGAGGAATAATATGATCATTTATATTTTCAATGAGTTCGTTGCTTTCGATGTTTGCATTACGGCTGGTACAAGTTGGAAGTTCATTCAATTCTTCCCTAATTTCATCGCTGGGCGTTGTTGGTAAATAATTTGAGACTTCATTCTGCTCCACGTTGGATTCATTACGACTGCGCGCTTTTCTCAGTGTATTCCGGCAAGTTTCGCAAATACGGCTACAATGAATGCTGTCGACAGCTGGAAAATATTCAATTATATTTGCAGCCTCGTTTTCACTTATTTTACGAAGCGAAGCGCAACACTTATTAGATATTTTTATGCATCTGTACTTATTGTTTGAATTCATATTCACTCAAATTTTTAAAATATACGCGTAAAAATTGTAATGGGATATCTTGGCTTCTCGAAACTGTTTATAATTATGAATTTCGGTACGTTCATCAGGTGCATTTATATAGCAATTTTTAAGGCAAGCAAGAACTTTTTGGGGTTAAAACATATTCATAATTTTCCTGGGACAATGTTTATTTACACAGTACAACATTTTTCAGTTCATTGATTGCCAACTCAATTCTGAGAACTGAATGTAAAATTAGACCCATAAAGAAGAATTTCTGCATCATTCGTTTTGTCTTCTTACCTGCCAAAATATTGTTAATATCGATTTGAAGTTAGTAACTATCGTATAGGGGAATTTTTCACGTTTTCGGCTCAACAATATTTGGAGAAAACATTGACACCTTTTTATGATTCTGAGAATTAAAAAAAAAGGAATAAACAAAATAATAAATAAACCCACATTTAAGGGTGCTGATTATTTGGAAAGTTTTGCACAATTTGAAACGTACAAGTGCTGAATCAGGTATATAGCCAGCCACCCTTAAAATATGCGCCCATTTATAAGTACCTGGCCGTAAAATATTGAAAAATACGTAGTATTTATAGGTGTGCATTGATCGATTTTTGTCATTCAGGCAGTGCCGACGAACGCGAACAGTGAAAGTGATTTTTCTCCAGTTTTTTAAAAGTGAATAACAACAAAACATGAAATATATCAATACGGAAAACAACAAGTGCCCAAATTTGGATGAATTTTGTTACGTTTGTGGTCATATCGTCCGAAAAATACAGAAATAAGATCGAAAAAATTTGTTTACTGAGCAATTTAAAATTTTTTTATTTTAAGGGTGGTGGCTATAACTGATTTTTGAAATTCATACCTTTACTCAATTGCGAATAAAAGCGAAACTCATGCATCGATTTTCATGATCTTTGTCTCATTTTGCTCATAGGTTATGTGAATTTGCGAAAAAGTAACTAGACTTGAAACTTATTTCCGTTTTGTATTTTTTATGAATTTAAAAAAAAAAATTTTTTTCTTCATGCGCTTATTTTTAACTTGGAAACTGTGGCTTTTATAGGAAAACAATATATGAACAGATTAAGGAAATTATAATTTTTAATTTTTTAAAATTTATTTCAACTAAATCGGGCTAGTGGCTGTCGAGCTATGTCAAACAACAGGGCCTAAAACGTGATAAATTCCCCAATACGATAGTACTAACTTCAAATCGATATTAAAAATATTTTGGCAGGTAAGAAGACAAAACGAATGATGCCGAAATTCTTCTTTTTGGGTCTAATTTCACATACAGTTCTCAGAATTGAGTTGGCAAATCATGTGTTGTACTGTGTATTTTACATGTAAATATAACATATAAGAGCAATTACTAGAAGTGACACTACTTAAAAAATTATATAAAAAAAACTAAAAAAGAACCCATTTTTACTTTTTGATATGGTATAGGTGAAGGATAAACCTTTCTAAAAAAGTAATACACTGTAAAAAAACCCTTGATCTTTTTGGATTTTTCGTTAGTTAAAATTTTCTTTTTTTTATAAATTTTTTACAGTGTAATTTTTTTGTGTCATAAAACGTGTCATAAAGCCTGTTAAAATATCTTTTTAATGATACCAAGATCGTGGAAATCGGTTCAGCCGATTCTCAGTTATTGTAGTTTAAATGGAGCTCTTTTTGACCATTTTCGCGTTTTTTCGAAAACTTTCCCACTGTGCCACGCCCAAAAAATCGCAAAACAGTCATTTCTAAAAATGAGAGTTTGTTTGTATTGATCAAATTTAGCTATGAACAAAATTTCATCGATATCTGAGGTGGTCGGGTTCAAAATTTCAGTTTTATCTCAATTTTTAAATGAAATTCATCTATAATGAAACAAAATTTAAAAAACTTTTTCATGTCAAAATGTTGGTATGAGTAAGAAATTTAAAATTGTAGCAGATGTGGGTATGCGTTCTGTGAAAAATAAAGTTACAAGCAAAAAACATTACCAAAACGGACCTTGAGGAGAATCAAATTTGCTTCGGCGGATTTTCTCCGATTTGAAAAAAAGTATGCAGAAATCATTTTAATGAGTTCCTCTAACTTTTGAGACCCTGAACGGTGGAATCTAAATTTCGATCCGGTCTAATAAATAAATATAATTGTACTACATACCAACGCCGCAGATAGGTGTTTCATAAGGGGGGGTTATGATTAGGCTAAAGTGGCTGTGACTTTTCATAGACACACTTAAGCCAATAAGGCCCTTTGAGATAGCATGGGGTTAATTTCCCTACTCAATTTCTATTTGAACTAATGTGAGCTGTTTACAAAGCTGTAGATTCTGATGGTGATGGGGGGACTGGGGGCGGGGTTGCTGAAGTAAAAAATATAAAAAATCGATTCAATCGCTTCATTTAGAGCAGGACGACAACTATTTATTTAAGTAATATAACGAAAACAGACATTTTTAAAATGATATCTTCAGTGGTCAGAATTGCTGGCCTAAATTGTTAAAACTGAGAAAAAAAAATTAAAACTATAATATGAATTACAAAATAAACACCTACTGACAAGCTATTATAAGAAATTAAAAAAAAAGTTTTGAAGTTATTTAAATTTTTAAAATTTTTGTATGGAAATATAAAAAAAAATATCAAAAATTTTGATTGAAAGAGATTTTTCCGGCCTATAATTTCTGATAGTTTGCTTTTTTAAAACAATTACGCCAGCCAATATTTTTACACAAAAATCGATTTTTAGAGGTTATTTCAACCATTAAAGGTCACGGATGTTTGTCTGTAGAGTCGAAATATTTGGGGAATCATCATAACATAAGCTCAGGTTTATTTTGAAGGAAGGACTCGATCAACTTTTATCTTTCTATGGATCATTAGGCGCCTTTATATACATAGTTGTAGATACTTACATAGTTAGTTCATTAATTTTTTTGGAACGCGAAGCCAATTTATCGATGACAGTTTCCTCGTTCATAGAAATATCCTTATGAATACTTAATAGCGCTAAGCTATAACATCATTCTATTAGATCTTTATCAATTTGTTACAACAGTATAGTCAAAGCTGACATTAATTAATGTATTTTATGTGTTAAAAAAATTGCAACGAAAAATTCTGGACTCGTAACTGCATAATTGGTGTATTTGAGACGAAGATTCACCGGTAGAATTTGAGGAGAACATTTTTTAAATTCACTTTGCGATACTCACACACAGCTTAAAAAAATCGTAAAACTGACAAATGTACAAATAAAATTCACTTTTACGTTCATTTAATAACACTGTAGGGACGTCAAAGAGATACACGAAGATGACGAGAATGTAAACTTATTTTTTGGTAGTAGAATTTAGTGACATACTCAGTATTTACCAATCAGATCAAAATCTCGAGATATTTTCGATTGAAATTTGGTCACTTTTACACCCATTTTTAGTTATAGTTTCCTAATTTTTGGAGAACAAAAATTTTGACCACCTCCGATTTTGCTTAAACTTTCAGAATTTAATCTACTTACAAAAATACAAATTTGAGTACAAAGATTTTAAGATTTTTTTAAAGATTTTACGTTTAACATGCAAATTTGGTCGAAATGGAGAGAAAGGCAGAATTGCTTAGCCTTTGAAAAATTATAGATTACACAAGGCTAACTTGATTTTCACATTGGAGGTATTTTCGAAATTATAATAAAAAGTAATTGTTAAAATACTATTAAAAAATTTTTAAATGAAGGTCAAATGATTTTCAAATAACAAAAACCTGAATATATTGAGAATTTGATCTGATTTGGAAAAACTTAATATGCCACTAAATTGTACTACCGAAAATTAAGTTTACGTGTCTCAGCGTTTTTTTGTGTCTTTTTAGAAACTGAAAATTTACCTACAGTGTAATTTAGCGAAAAATGAAGCATTGCTTATCATCATTTGAATTTCACAGACTGGCTTAGAATAATTTTGTTGAATATATATGTATACGTTCTGCAAACGCTGGTACGTAAGCAACAATACATAGGAAAACAATTAAGAAAACCATTTATATTGTATTATATTTAACTTAATGTCTGCTAAACAAACCCAGCATGTACATTGAACAATTTTCAATTTGTCTTCATGTTATGGTAATTAAATAAATTGGAATATCTGTGCTTTTATTTAATATATGAAAAAATGTTTAGTTGCTAAGGAGGGTTTGAACCCCTTGAACCACGCCATATCTACGGCGTTGCTACATGCACATATACACAATAATATTTACAATTTTAGTCCGATCGGTTGAATAGTTTTTTCGTAATAACGTCAACGAGGTCGAAGAGTGTTTTTTCGAGAAAAACGTGTGATAAATTAACAATTATAAGAAATACATTTATAATTTAGTTGAAAACATCCGCATCCTCAAGGAAGGCTCTTTACAGATCTGGATCCGCAAAATGACATCTATCACATTCCCAATTGTTACTGTTTTTGCAACTAAAAATTCAATTTATTTAACCCATTTCCAGCTATTGGTGCATTTTTGCACCAGTAACTTTAGAATTTTCTCCAGGTGAGCGCGAAAGTGATATGACTTGGCACTGTAGGGATTATGTTAGTAGTTATGGACCTTTAACAATATACATTATTTTTGCTTTGAGTCGATTCGGTCGTTAACTTGGATTTTACGCCCACGGCACGTCACAATCTTTGGGTTTTTATTTTTTTTTTTTAAATTCCGGAAAAATTTAAAATCACAATATCAAAAATTGCTTTTCAATAGTACACCCAGAGAAAAAAAATCGTAAAACCACAAAGACCACAAAGGCCACAAAGACTTTTATTGGTTAGAATGTGCCCAAAGATACAACAGCGTTACGGCAAAGGCACAAAGATTGTTAGATTCCCAAGAATAATATACTTTAAACTAAAAACTTAAATTTTTGTTGCAAAGACGTACGTCTTAAAAAAGCATGGAAAAAAGTCTTAAAAGTAAAGAAAATTTGCTTTGCCACAAAGACTTTTATTGGTTACGGCAAAGACGCAACTGTTAAATTCCAAAAATATATACTTCAAACCAAGGATTTTAATGCTTGTAGCAAAGACGTATGTCTTAAAAAAAACCCTTGGAAAAAATCGTAAAATTAAGGAAAATGTACTTTGGCACAAAGACTTCTATTCTTTACGGCAAAGATGCAGACCGTTAGATTCCCAAAAAAATACTTAAAACCAAGGATCTAAATGAATTTAAAACCAAAGATTTAAACAAATAATTTGCGTATGCCAATTTCTGCGACAAAACGAACGAAGAAAAAAAATGGTTGAAAACAAGCGTTGCTTTTTTGTTGATAAAATAAATAGAAACACTTCCATTTTCCACGTAAAAGTAAATTAAAAAATTAAATTTTTATTGCCCAAATTACATCAATTCAATAATGCTTTATTTATTACTTAAAATATGTAAGAACATATTAACCTTATTTGGGCAATGAATATATAATTTTTTACTTAAAATTTTCTTATTCTTCGTATACAAATATGATTTTGAAGAAAGAGTTCTTCAAAATTACAGACTTTTAAAACAATATAACTTACCTTAAAAAAAACAAAGAAAAATTGTTGCTTTTACATAATTTTTTCAAACCCTTGTTAACAAAGATTTACGGCAAAGATTTACGGCCTTGTTTACGGCAAAGATTGTTTCTTTGATTTAGCTTCAAAGAATTTTAGGCTTTTGTTTTGAAGATGCAGCACTTTAGTTGAAAAATAAATCATTAGTGCAACGATTTTTTCCTTGTGGCAAAGATATGTTGGTTACAATTTAACAAGAACTTTTTTTCTTTGATTTTAAGGCGTTCGTTTTTCTCGGTGTAGCTATTATAAGTTTTAAATTTTATATCAAAATAAATTTAGAGCCTGTTTGCTGTTTCAAAATGATGGGCAGATACGGCTGTAAAGATATGTGATGCACCTAGTGGTGCAAAAATGCACCAGTCCGCCCAGCCCTTACTTGTGGAGGTAAAAATTTTAAATTTTGCCAGATAAAGTTGAGGGCCATATATAGACTCTGGACGAAGTTTCATCGATTTTGGCCCTGTAGTTAAGGAGCCGCCGGAAATGGGTTAATGTTTACAAATTTATGCAGAACTACCGAGTTCGCAACTAGCAATGAAGCTGGTACATTTAAGACTACTTAGGGCCAATTTTTCAGTGCGAGCTTAAAGTCTAGTCAAATTAAACTGAGATTAAGATTAAACAGTTTAGGCAAAAAAGAAACACATTATATGATAATTTATGTCAATTTAACTTCAATGAATGCTCAAATATCTAGTTAAATCGAGTTTAAACGCCCAATTTCGGTGACTTGAATTTGACAAAAGTTTAAACTCGTACTGAAAAATTAATAGCCGGAAATGGGTGCTAATCTTTACGAATTTATTGGTAGAAAAATTTGGTTGCATTCGTTATTTATTCATGAATGATTCTAATTACAGGGCATACACGGTACGTAAAATTAGTTCTGAAATTGTATTAGCCAAAATAATGTTTCAATTTGATGTTCTTTAACTTTGCTAAACGTTCTTCAATAAAAGTGGAAAAAAAAGACAAATCGGTTTTGATATTTCAACCACAGGCGATACTAGTACCCATTTACATACAAGTAGTGTAACAATGGGAGTTCTGGCACAGATTTCCCGGTTCGAGTCTTTGCTAATTTGGAGGGCGCGGCCTAAGAGTATGCAATGAAAAATTGTTATAAAAATACGTTGCTTAAAAGGTTTGTGTCTCGGGATTCTGAGCTTTGTAGCTTGTGACGGCCTAAGAGTATGCAATGAAAAATTGTTATAAAAATATGTTGCTTAAAAGTTTTGTGTGTTGTGGGTTTCTGAGAAGATAAAAACTGTAGTAGGCACTTTGAAGTAATGTGATTCATCACGCATTGCTTGCTGAGTTGAATTTATCTTGAACTTGAGAATACAAACCATGTTCTTGACCTTACTCAACTATGTCGATATGAATAAAAATCAAAATAAAAACAAAAAAGGGTTGATTTATACATGAATCTTTTAATATATAGATACATTCTTATAACATTATAAGTAAAATATAGCTAATTTTATATTTTAATTATTCTTCTGATTTCGCTGGTTAGAGGTAAGTATTCAATTAAACGATCGTGGATTACCAAACAAGATAAGGCAGCAAGGTAGTTGTTAAGCATTTTAATAAATTTAATATGAGTTGGTTGACTAATGTAAAGACAAAGTATGAAAGCAGCAAAGGCGGCTGCGACGGCTGCGGGGGTTAATGATAAATTAAGCTAGAGAGTGAAAGCGTCATCATAAGCATGACCATACTCAACTGTGCTGATATAAATAAAACAAAACGAGTTGATTTATATATGAATCATTATTGTTCTTTTATTGATTTGTTATAAATAAATTGTGAAAAAATTGATTTTGTATTTAAATTATTCTTATGATTTCATTTGTTAGAGGCGTGTATTCAATTAAACGATCATGGATTAGCAAACAGTAAGCTGACGTTTTATCTGGAATCGGTTTGTTTGCTTCGGTGAAAAATTCAATTCGTACATCAATAGGTCCCGTTTTAACAGCTTCATTTTGATGTGTTACATCAACAACAATAAGCGGCGCTGTTGCCTTATATTTAACAACATTGAGCAATGGTTGAGGTTCCCGCATATAATAATAACTTTGTTGAAATTTTGCATACATATCATATAGAAGAGCATACTGCCCCATTTCAAAGCGCGTATTTAAATCATCATAGGGATATGAATCAGAGTTTAAATGAACTTTTAAATTAGTTATAATGCAATGATCGAATGTATTTCCTTCCTCTTTACTCCTCTCATTTTGTAGGCCAATGATAAGAAATCTAGGTCTTTCATTTTGCTGACTCAGTTTTACATTCCATAAAACCTTTGTACTTTTACTTTCTGAAATCCGAGGGTTTACATGACAGTCCCAACTTCGAAAAGCCATTAAAATAGGGTTTTCATTGTTAATTATCTTGTACATTTCCAATTTCGAAAAGTCTGATAGTTGTATGTGAGGCATTTTCCATGTTATATCCAGTATTGTCAATTTTAATTGATCTTTGGCATTAGTAGGATGATATGATCTATCATTAGATGAAGAACGTTGAAGGATAAGCTCATGCTTCGAATTTAATATTATTTTAGTGTAATCTTCGGCAAATCCCATCAACATTTTCAGCGGTATACAGCAACTAAAGTCATTTTTATCTAAAGTTAGACTTTCATCAGGGCACCACCCAGCGTTTTTTAATGCATCACTTTCAGCTTTATTCAATGATACAAAATTTTTCATGGTGGATGAAGTTCCAAGATTGCGCGTACGATCAACTTCAAAACCATTAATTTCATATCGAATTTCATCAAACAAATATGACACAAAGTTATTTTTAAATTTCACACCTGTTGTTGGCACATCTTTTCCACCTTCACGTTTTACTATGAAGCCATGAATGTAAATCATACTCTCACTTGGTAGGACAAAGAGATCCTGATTTTGAATTGGTATACGAATCTCATCGTTATTGTTGAATGATTTTAAATATGGAGAGTAGCTATGGTAATCCCTCTTTATAATACTCTCATCATATATTGGTTTTTGAAGGACATTTAATATTTCGTTCATGATTAAAGCTGAAATCCCAAGAACTTACAATTTTTTATGTTTAATGTTGACAACAGATTCTTTTTATATGTCTTCGATCGAGAGTTGATGTAGGACTAAACGGAAATACTATGACAACTAGTTATTAATAATTGTTAACGACTTGCCACATCTAACTGTAAAACTGTTTACTACAGTATCAGATCAGTATCAGATTATCATCAGAACAGCATCAGATCAGTATGAGATCAGTATCAGATCAGTATCAGATCAGTATCAGATCAGTATCTGATCAGTATCTGATCAGTATCAGATCAGTATCAGATCAGTATCAGATAAGTATCAGCACCCGATCAGTATCAGCATCAATATCAGATAAGTATCAATATCACTATCAGTGTCAGTTAGTATCTTCATGTTTTGAGCAAAATTTAATTTGAATATGAATAAAGAAAATTGTAAACTATTTTAGTAATTATTTAATACTAAATCGGGGGAAAATATGTATAGATGCTCAGTTAATTACGACTACTCATAATGTCTATAACAATCTCTTTAAGCGGAACCACGTCAACCCTTATTGGAAAATATTTTCCACCAATTGAATTGGCAACAAAATATGTTTGCGGACTTGTAGACTTTGTAACATTTAATTCAATACCCAATGTAGATGTCCACAACAATTTATTTCATATCGGGCCGCATACTATTACAATACCAGTTGGTTCATATGAATTTGAGGATATTGGGTTTTTCTTGAAATCAGCCGTAAGAGACCTTGATGATTCAATTTTTCTGGAAATTAAATCAAACAACAACACTCTTAAAATTGAAATTGTTTCCTCCGTGGACATAGATTTTTCAAAACCAAACAGTATAGGACAGGTGCTGCGATTCAGTATAAGAAAGTTGATAGTAAATGAGTTGGCGTATGAGGAATTTGTAGAAGTGGTTCCTATAGATCCGTTACAGGAGATAGAAAAAACGGAATATATACATATAGGTCAGTCAGATAAAACTAGAAAAAAGTTTGAATCTGATTTACCTTTAAATATTACAAATATAAACACAATACGAATTGAATGCAACTTGACAACCGAATCATATATTAACAACACATCAGTTCATACTATTCACGAATTTCCTCTCGATGTCTCACCAGGATATAAAATAAATGAAAAACCTCGAAATGTCATTTACTTACCCGTCAACTGTCAACAAATAAACAGCATAATGATAAAAGTCTTAAATCAAGACGGTGACCTTATTAATTTTCGAGGAGAAAAAATTTCTATAAGACTTCACTTTAAGCCAGAGTAAAAATAATGATCATTTACGCTATAACAACATCCGCTGCTCAACATCCGCTCAATGTTGTTGAATATAAGGCAACAGCGCTGCTTATTGTTGTTGATGTAACACATCAAAATGAAGCAGTTAAAACGGGGCCTATTGATGTACGAATTGAATTTTACACCGAAGCAAACAAACCGATATCAGACAAAACGTCAGCTTACTGTTTGGTAGTAAATACACTCCTCTAACAAATGAAATCATAAGAATAATTTAAATACAAAATCAATTTTTTCACAATTTATATATAACAAATCAATAAAAGAACAATAATGATTCATATATAAATCAACTCGTTTTGTTTTATTTATATCAGCACAGTTGAGTATGGTCATGCTTATGATGACGCTTTCACTCTCTAGCTTAATTTATCATTAACCCCCGCAGCCGTCGCAGCCGCCTTTGCTGCTTTCATACTTTGTCTTTACATTAGTCAACCAACTCATATTAAATTTATTAAAATGCTTAACAACTACCTTGCTGCCTTATCTTGTTTGGTAATCCACGATCGTTTAATTGAATACTCACCTCTAACCAGCGAAATCAGAAGAATAATTAAAATATAAAATTAGCTATATTTTACTTATAATGTTATAAGAATGTATCTATATATTAAAAGATTCATGTATAAATCAACCCTTTTTTGTTTTTATTTTGATTTTTATTCATATCGACATAGTTGAGTAAGGTCAAGAACATGGTTTGTATTCTCAAGTTCAAGATAATATCAACTCAGCAAGCAATGCGTGATGAATCACATTACTTCAAAGTGCCTACTACAGTTTTTATCTTCTCAGAAACACACAACACACAAAACTTTTAAGCAACGTATTTTTATAACAATTTTTCATTGCATACTCTTAGGCCGCCACAAGCTACAAAGCTCAGAACCCCGAGACACAAACCTTTTAAGCAACGTATTTTTATAACAATTTTTCATTGTTATACTCTTAGGCCGCGCCCTCCAAATTAGCAAAGACTCGAACCGGGAAATCTGTGCCAGAACTCCCATTGTTACACTACTCATACAAACTTATATTATTAACATATGTACCGTTTGCCATGAAAAATTAACCTATCAATTATTAGCTTAAGCTTAAATTTATAAACGAAATAACTAATTGGGTATAAGAGAGTTATGGATATGTTCTATCATATCTACGCTACAGTACTTTAACATACGCTTCATTATTGTTCATTATCGTTCATTGCTTTACAGACATTCTACAGGTGATTCTAGTTCTAGCTAATTTGTTAAAAATTTCATGGTCTAGAAACTTCGAAAACATGCGTCTGACAATAAAATGGGATGAAAAAATAGCGTCCCTAATTCTATTTTCATTATTTAAAATGCCGACAAAGCCTATAGCTCAGGTACGGTCGCCTTTCTTATCAATGTACAGCTACTTTTTAAAGGACTTTTGCTTAAAAATTATTTACGACATATACTTAAAATTTTAGTATGCTTTTTTCGAAGCCTAAACTATTGGTCACTGCAAAGTAAAATCGATTTTTTTTAATTTCAAACAGGTGATGACCCCTCTTACTTTTCATAAAAGTTTTGAATCATTCCATAAAAAATAAAACGATTATTTTTATCTTAGTGTTAAATTTTCACACCACCTTCGTGGGACCAGGTGGTGAGGTGGTCAGCGATCCGAAGGTGATACGCATGAACTATCTGAAGTCCTGGTTCATTATCGATCTGCTCAGTTGTCTGCCTTACGATGTCTTCAATGCGTTCGATCGCGATGAGGATGGTATCGGATCGCTTTTTTCGGCACTGAAAGTGGTGCGACTGCTGCGTTTGGGGCGTGTCGTACGCAAGCTGGATCGTTATCTGGAGTATGGAGCAGCCATGTTGATATTATTGTTGTGCTTCTATATGCTGGTGGCACATTGGTTGGCCTGCATTTGGTATTCGATTGGACGCACCGATGCTGATAATGGGGTAAGTGGTGTGAGGGCGACTTTTATGGGCGGGTTTGCCAAAATAACTTAATCGCATTTCACACGCACGCACTCTGCTACAACAGATACAATACAGTTGGTTATGGAAGCTGGCAAATGTAACGCAATCGCCGTACTCGTACATATGGAGCAACGATACGGGCCACGAACTGATCAATGGGCCTTCACGCAAGAGTATGTATGTGACGGCGTTATATTTCACCATGACGTGCATGACGTCGGTAAGTGATCGCACCCCAAAAAATTTTTATTTAACACTCTTTAACTGTGTGTATTTATTTATTTAATAAATATTTGATATATTTTCTTAATTTTCAGGTGGGATTTGGCAATGTCGCCGCCGAGACGGACAACGAGAAGGTGTTCACCATCTGCATGATGATAATTGCAGGTGCTGTGTCTGACACGTTCCGTTGCCGCGTCAATTTCGAGATTTTTCGAAATGTGCAACCAACGTTTAAAAACATAAAAAAGAAAATCTGCGCGCTCAATTTATGAATTAAATTCCTTAACATTTACTCGTATCTAAAAAGATTTTATTTACTGCATTTCCTTAAAAAGTATATTTTTCAAAATTTTATCTTATTTTAACATGAGCGCGCACATTTCTTAGCAAACAATATTATGACTAAAACACAGCTAGAACTAATAAATGCTGAGTTGGTGTAGTGTTTCGATTCTTTCCCCACCACTTGGTCCAGCTCTAGCTTTTGGTATTGCCGCCATTAAATAAGTAGTTTTATGACTCTATGATTTCAACTGCTACATATGTACAAATTTCGTTCTTAGTAGTAGTAGCAGTAGAAATATCTGCTACTTTGCTGTAGTATTTGCTTTTAGTAATTGCTACTTTCAAACAAACACCATTTCATGCATTTTATTGGCAGTTCATAAAGAAAAAGCCAGCAAAATAGAAGTTTTTCTTCTTATAATCTATACTTACTTTACTTATATCCTATTTGTGCTTACTTTATTACTAACCAAAAATATCTAGTTGGACAATTCTACTATGTGTGTGAGTTAAACTCTTGGTTTTTTTTCGTTTGGTGAATACCCCTGTAGTGAAATTTTTTGTCCACAAAATTGATGTTGAACGGCTTTTGATGTGTCAGTGGTTGATTTTCTAAAACTCTTTGGTCTTTGGTTTTGAAATCTTGTATCACTGGGTAAAGTGTCATTGCTATAAAGCTGGAATACTTGTTATATAAAAAGAATAATGTAATTAATATTTCCTACTTATTTCTTTCCCATGCCATCATTTTTCATTTATATTGACTGGAACTCTATAAGAGGAATCGGCTAGATGAGGAGGATTTACAACCAATTTTAATATCTAGATATTATTAATATTTTTACTACAACTTAACGATACTTAATATTAGAAATATCAACTACGTATTTATAGGATCCATACGAAAGAAAATTATTTGCAAATAGGTGTGGAAGAAGAGGAGCTGGTGGAGACTCCTAGTAGTGCGAGTCAACTGATCGGAGTAGTATTGAAGAACAAAAAATTTTAACAAAAAGTGATCCAAAGTCTGTTTACAGAGGATTTTTGTTATCATTTCCATTTGTAAGATAAAAAATTGCATCTAATGCCTTACTCGCAAATATTCGCAATGGCAATAATTCGCAAATTAGTCATATACTAAAAATTTATTTTTTTCCTATTTAATTTATTAGAATAAATTTTTGAACATAAAAAGTTCAGTCTGGTCAGTTAGGTCGAACATTTTGTTTCATTTTTTGATAACTATAGCTGTGTAGAACATCATAATAAAAGGGCAAGTCAAAATTCGAAATGGTTCAAAAGTTTTGAGCCTCTGAGCCGACAGTGACAAAAAGCAAAAATGCATTCGAAAATAGACTCTTGATGCACATCTTTTATTAAAATGGAATGAAAATATTGTAAATTAAGAAAATTATGAAGCGTGGCAAAAAAGTCGAATATTTACGTTATTTTTGATCATATTGTTGCGTGTAAAACCAGACAAATTTTTAAAAGATGCTGATTTTGGTAAAAGATGTGTTGAATTAAAATACAAGATGAATAAAAAAAATGTAAATCGGTCGATTAGTTTGTTTGCAGTAGTGTAGCCCGTTTTGAAAAAGAATGTTTAAAAAAAACGCGTTTAAAGTAACTCTGGCTAGTAAAAGTTATCCTGGCGCACCATGTTTATAGCGCTGTAGAATCTGTATTTTAAGCGGGGTTGTTTAGAATTTTTTTTATATATCCTTGAACAGTTTTACAACAATCATAAAATTAAAAATATATTCAATTTTTAAAAAATTTTTTGCCTAAAAGCTTTCTTAAGGATGTACACTAGGGCTTTCAATCCCGAAAGGTTTTTGCAAATCCCAGAATATTTCGGGATCCCGAAATTCAAAAATTTTAATGTAGCATTACGCTGTATTAAAAGCATGGCCGTTAATATAATATTATATACTACTATTTCTCGTAATTTCTGAGTTTTATCAAAAAGTAATGCATATACTTTTTTTTTATTTTTAAATCAAAATCCAAACGCAATCGTGATTTATACCTAAAATATTCAAAAACCCTCAAAAGTTTATAAGAAAATACCAAGACGAAACCATAACTACTAATGCAGACAAGCGTAACAAGACAGATGTTATGTACAAAGAATAAAAGGAAAAAATTAACTAAAATTAGAAGATAAAGTCGAATTATGAAATCCCATTTTTAATTTTCTTTTATTATATTTTATGATTGAAAAAATATTCATCACCTGATTTCATCAGATAAGGAAAAAATTAAATTAAAAATAACGATTTTGTTATGATGACTTTTTTTAATAAAAATCATAACCTTTTTGGTCCTTATTTAAAGATATTTTCTAAATTTTTAAATGCATGAATTTAATTGCGAGCTTTAGATTACGTAAGTTTTTTTAGAAGGCAACAACAACAAATCTGTAAAGAGTCAATCACTTAGCTGACTAGACAGTCTGTTTCGGAAATCACTACATTTCCTCTTGAGTAGTCTTTGAGTGTTTAATTGGAGTCTTTGATAAATAATCTAATAATTGATCGATTTCGGTCAAAGTCATGAGTAATTGAACATTTGGTTGTGAAAATAGCCGCCTTTCCGTTAAAACACTAGCTTCTTGGCGAATCGAAAAAAAACTCGTTTCATTTCTATGGTGCATTTCGACAAGCTGTCGAACACCAATGAATATTGAAATAAATAAGAAGCAACTAGAACAGATGGCAACATTGGTAGAGTTGATGACGGCGATCTTTAAATAGCCTACTGCTTTAAAATGTCATATGATTAAGTAGCCAATTTGAACGTTCAATTTGTTCTATATAATTCAAATGAATGAATTCCAAATATGTGAATTCATATACTACTTTAAAGCAGTGAGTTTTAAAAAAACTATTGAAGAGGAAATGTAGTAATTTTCGAAACAGACTGTCAAGTCAGCTACGTGATTGACTCTATACAGAGTTGTTGTTGTTGTTGTTGCCTTCTTAAAAACTTACTTGATCTTAAGCTCGCAATTAAATTCATGTAATAATTTAATAGATCAAAAATTAATTAAATTTTTTAATATTAAGGTTATTTAATAAGTTTAACTAATAATAACATAATAATTTTTTATATTTCAGAAAAATTAAACATTTATTTCAGAATGAAAACAAAAAATATTTAAAAATATCAAACAACATTTCGCTTCATTATAAACATAAAAATATAAACGTAAATAAGTAATGCAAAATAAACATTAATTTATTTTTTACAAAAATTTAAAAACAAACCAAAATGTATTAAGCAAATAAATTAGTTAGCGGTTAGTAAAAAGTGTGATGTTAACAAATTATTCTTTTTATAGTAAAAAAACTGTAGTATAGTTATGAAACTATTGTTACTTTCACAATTCTAAGAAAGTTAAACATCCTAGTAACCATAGTTTTTTAAGATCACAACAAAAACAAACTAAAAAATGGACTTCCAAAGAGTATAGAGAGATAAAAAAAGAAAAGTATGTTTTCGATATTAAAGAAAAGCCATCGTTTACATTGCAGTTGAATTTATAGGTGCTGAAAGTTTTTATATTTCCTTGTGAATAAAATTCTAGGGATTCCGGAACTAGAAATTGGGTCGTGATCCCGGGATTTCGGGATCCGGAGATTGAAAGCCCTAATGCACACACAGGAAAAAAAAATTTTTAAATCAACAACAAACATATTAATTATACATTCTATTATTTGTATTCATACATCAAATCATTGTGATTTTCATGTAAGAATCGAAAAACATTAAATGTTGAATCATTATGAAAACATGTAAATTATTAGGATGTTTATGTTGAATCATCATGAAATCATGTTAAATCATGATGATGGTCATGTTGATTCATTATGAAATCATGAATGGTAAAGTCATTATGAAGTCCAGCTGAATTCTTACCTTATTTTGAAATTAAAAGAACTTGAAATTGTTTATATAAAAAATAGGTCTTATTAATAAAAAACTTATTTCTTAAATATATTTTTCTTTTCTTATTGAAATTGTGCTATTTCATTTTTCTCCGACAAAATACTTTTACTCAAAAACGTGCACGAAGTCCAATGAGTGGTATAGCTTCCTGTATATCTTCCTTAGAAAAGTACCTTAAACTTTCGTAGTCAATTGTAGCTTCTAAAAGTAATACAACATTTTGATATCATTTTGTTATAGTAATATCAGTAACATATCACATTACCTTGTTCATCTGTGTCGAAGTTTATAGATCCATCTACTTCCAATATCACTCCACTTGCATTCACTTTTTCTTCCATTAAAAACTATTTCAATTTGACGGTACTCCTCGCGATAAAACTTCAATAGTAAAGAAAATTCGCCATAAATAATTCTTAAGCACACAAAAAAATTTTTTTTACATGATGCAATAATGATTTTATTAAATATTATAATGATTCTACATGGTATCATAATGATTTTACATGAAATTATAATGGTTCTACATGAAATCATGTCGATTAACTTCTTACATGATGCAATAATGATTTTACTGGATTTCAAAATGATTTTACATGAAATCATAATGGGTCTGCCTCTGTACTAACTTCAAGTAATTGTAATAGAATAGAGAGTGGCATCTTGCATGTTATTCTTCTCTCTCGAGCTTCAAAAATTTGTAAAAATATGCTTTCAAGCATCTTCAAGTTACTTGAATCGAGTACGGAAACAGACCTAATGATTCTACACTTCAAAATGAATGTGCGTGCCTATTGAAATGAAATCAACAATGCATCATAATTATTTTACTATGCAAAATTTTTTTGTGTGTAGCCTGGTTCTCCGGTTTAATTTTTAAGGTTTACTTCTGGAATTTTTATTTACAACAAAATAAACTTCAATCATTTAAATTTTTTATATGTTATTATCGAAACCTTTTACTGTATAAATATTTTTTTTTTATTTTACGATATTTCTTTAGTTTTCTTTTACCTCTTAAGTGGACACATAAGTTAAAATTGTTTTTAAAAATTACAAAATGGCGGACTTCTAAACAGAAATTTTCTAAAATCTCGTTTTTTTTTAAATCGGGTTAAAAAAAATAATAAATAATTAAAAATTAACCATTCTACTACCTGCGAGAGCCATTTGCGTGCAGAATAACGTTTTAAAATGTCAGCTCAATCGGTTTAATACAATTTTTTTTTAAATCCCGGCCCGATCAAAAAAGCGTTGTTTTGACGTTGTTTTGACAACGCTTTTAAAATTTTAGCAATATGCAACGCGCATATTTGGTCTGAAATTTCTACAGTATACTCTCAATATGATGCACTTTCAAAATACATGTATATGAATGGACTGTAGTTTCCAAATTTCAAACACAAAAGAATTGCAAGTTATCTTGATATATTTATAAAGCAGATTTTATTGAAAATTAATGCAACTAATTATATACAAACTAAACAAAACGATGTGTGCTCTTCAAAGTGGCAAACTGCTCTGCCCAGCCTTTTCTGCACTGCAACTTTACTTGCATTCAAGGTTCATTTATAAGGTTGTGGCACTTGAGAGAAATGCACTCTTTTTCGGACTTTGCTTGAACTGTCACTGTGCTTTTCTTTGTTCTATGCATTCATTTTCTTGCTTTATTTTCATTCATTCTGACAGTTTGACCGAGCTCGCTCTCAATTGCCACAACCTTATAAATGAGCCTTGACTTGCATTATAAATGCAAAAGGTGAGTGAGAATTAGAACGAGAAAGAAAACAACAACAAATAAGTAATCAATTAAGAACAGAAAGAAGAAGATTAACAGCTAGCTTTGAGAATATAAAGTTTACAAATGATTTACATAAATACTAAATGTTGAGTGAGAGCACAACTGAACCAAAGTATGTATTAACAAATTAAACAGTAAATTGTACATATGTATATAAAAAAAGCATTAATTGAAGTTAAACATAAGTATGTTTGTACGTGACAAGCTACTTAAAGAAACAAAAATAACCAAATTTATTTTTTAATATCAGCAGTTCCCAAATATACCGCTCCCCCACCCCCCTGGACGATAGTTCAGCAATTTGGAAGAACGGGTATTTTGGTTACTGGGTAACGGGTATCTCTGCTGCAACGATGTGAGATACTCCATACTCCATCTGTTCCAGAATTCATGAACGCGTTCTTGTAAATTGCGCCACTGTTTTAGGTGGCTGATGTTGATATCTTGAAGTGTAGGTTCAGGAACGCTTGTGTATGGTTCGCCAGTCAAAAGGTGCGTTGGCGTTAGCGGATTGCTGTCGGTGTCCGAAATGGCGCACAACGGATGCGAATTGAGGACTGCTTCAATTTGTGCGAGAACAGTACAATACTCTTCAAATGTGAGCGCGTTGCTGGTGAGGACGCTCCGCAAATGTGGTTTAATGGATTTGGAGGGAAGAATAAAATGCCAGTGGATGCCATCGTTAGCTAAAGACTCTGCTACTTCTTTTAGGCGTTCTTAGTGAAACGTTGTGCCATTGTCTGAATACATATCAGTTGGCTTATTTTGTTCCAATGTATTTCAGTATACTATTTTTTAAAAATTTTGCTTTCAAAAAGTCTGCTCTCCATTTACAGCATTTTAACTGTATTTGGAATAAAAAATGGTGTTTTTTAATATAAAATGATTCGCCTTTGTACGGAAAATTTTAAGCTTTTTTAACTTAGTTGTTATAAGTACATACTTTGCAGAATTTTGGCATACAGAATTTCTTAACACAGTTTTTTATTAATGCAGAATTTTGTAACGCAGAGTTTTGTATACACAATTTCATACATACAGACAACTGCACTGGAACCGCTAGTTATTTATAAATGATAGACTTTGACCAATAATATCGAAAACATATAAAAAAAATTATGTAAAAATGTATTATATGCACTGAGCAATGAATAAATTTTTAACATTTTTTCGCATATTCATAACAAATATCTGTGCCTCATACAAAAAATCGTAACACTTTTAGTTTTGCCTTTTCAAGCTCATGCCCACTCGTAAAATGTTTCCATATTGAATGCATATTTTGTTAAGATTCTGACATGACCATTTCGTGATAAAAAGATTTGAATTATTTGAAAACAATTGTCATTTACTTACTAACAAAAAGCAGTGACAATCACGGTGCACAGAATTGTTTTCAAATAAATTCTGAAGTAAACTTATTGTAGCAATAATATCGAGAACATTGTAAAAACTGTACTAGCTTTATTTACATTTGCTGTACTGTTCTTTGCAGTATTGAACTTTGTTACTTGAACTGATTACATTAAGGGACAGGGAAATAAAGTGAGGAGAACCACTCTACATTTTTATTTTCAAAATCGTTTTTAAAATCCGTATCAACCGCTTTCAAAATTTTCAAGCTTTTTTCAGGAATATCCAAAATCTACTGTGTTGTCAAGTGCCGAAAAAATCTATTAACTTTTAATCAAAGCACATCTCCTGCTCCGCTATTTATTAGTGTTCTAGCTTGTGTTGTAAAATGTCTACTTTAAAAATTGTATCCTCATATCCTCTCTTTTCATTTACTAAAAAGTATTTAATTTCTATGTTTTACTTATAATTGTGCTTTTAAGTTTGTACTTATATTATACTTAATGATTTTTTTCTAAGACTAACAAACATTCCAGCAAACTATTTCAACTCTTTTATTATATCGAATAGCTTTGCTGTATGCCACAATTTTTGGTCACGTTACCACGATAATACAGCAAATGACATCGGCGACGGCAAAGTATCACGATATGTTAAATAATGTACGTGAGTTTATGAAACTGCATGAAGTACCAAAAGCCTTGAGTGAACGCGTCATGGATTATGTTGTTTCCACGTGGGCGATGACAAAAGGTCTTGACACCGAAAAGGTAAGGTCTTGCATAGTAATCCTGTTTTCTTAAAGGCTTTTGTAGCGGCTAGTATTTATATTGCTTTATTTAAGTAAGACTGAAACCATTTATAAAATATATTCCTCATAAAATCATGTGCTCAATTTCCACACAGCAACACTGGCCAAAAGAACACCTACATTAATTAAATGCCGCTTTTTACACTGTTTTATAAAATCCTATAATTTTTATAAATTTATTAAAGTTTTTATTTTAGATTAAACTTCTTTATATGAAAAAGCTTGAACAATTAAATAGTTAACAAAACAGAATTTTTAGTCACTGAAATGCTGTACAAAATATTCGCGTAAAGCAATTAAATTGAGTCATTATTTCTTAGAATTTAAGCTGCTTGCACCATTTCATCCATATCAATTATAAAATCATGGCAGTAGTTTTTATAAGAACAATCAACTATAGTAGCTTAATATTGCTTAGAGCAATGAGCCCTTCGAAGGCCTACCCTCAAAGGATTACTTACACCAATACCAATATACGTATATAGCAATAGCAATAGCAATACCAATACCAATAACAATACCAATACCAATACCAATACCAATACCAATACCAATACCAATACCAATACCAATACCAATACCAATACCAATACCAATACCAATACCAATACCAATACCAATACCAATACCAATACCAATACCAATACCAATACCAATACCAATACCAATACCAATACCAATACCAATACCAATACCAATACCAATACCAATACCAATGCCAATACCAATACCAATACCAATACCAATACCAATACCAATACCAATACCAATACCAATACCAATACCAATACCAATACCAATACCAATACCAATACCAATACCAATACCAATACCAAAACCAGTTCCAATACCAATACCAATACCAGTACCAATACCAATACCAATACCAATACCAATACCAATACCAATACCAATACCAATACCAATACCAATACCAATACCAATACCAATACCAATACCAATACCAATACCAATACCAATACCAATACCAAAACCAATTCCAATTCCAATACCAATACCAATACCAATACCAATACCAATACCAATACCAATACCAATACCAATACCAATACCAATACCAATACCAATACCAATACCAATACCAATACCAATACCAATACCAATACCAATACCAATACCAATACCAATACCAATACCAATACCAATACCAATACCAATACCAATACCAATACCAATACCAATACCAATACCAATACCAATACCAATACCAATACCAATACCAATACCAATACCAATACCAATACCAATACCAATACCAATACCAATACCAATACCAATACCAATACCAATACCAATACCAATACCAATACCAATACCAATACCAATACCAATACCAATACCAATACCAATACCAATACCAATACCAATACCAATACCAATACCAATACCAATACCAATACCAATACCAATACCAATACCAATACCAATACCAATACCAATACCAATACCAATACCAATACCAATACCAATACCAATACCAATACCAATACCAATACCAATACCAATACCAATACCAATACCAATACCAATACCAATACCAATACCAATACCAATACCAATACCAATACCAATACCAATACCAATACCAATACCAATACCAATACCAATAATCATACCAATACCAAAGCCAATACCAACACCAATACAAATGGCAATACCATACCAAAACCAATTCCAATACCAATACCAATACCAGTACCAATACAATACCAATACCAATACCAATACCAATACCAATACCAATACCAATACCAATACCAATACCAATACCAATACCAATACCAATACCAATACCAATACCAATACCAATACAATACCAATACCATACCAATACCAATACCAATACCAATACCAATACCAATACCAATACCAATACCAATACCAATACCAATACCAATACCAATACCAATACCAATACCAATACCAATACCCAATACCAATACCAATACCAATACCAATACCAATACCAATACCAATAACAATACCAATACCAATAACAATACCAATACAAATACCAATACCAATACAAATACCAATACCAATACCAATACCAATACCAATACCAATACCAATACCAATACCAATACCAATAACAATACCAATACAAATACCAATACCAATACAAATACCAATACCAATACCAATACCAATACCAATACCAATACCAATACCAATACCAATACCAATACCAATACCAATACCAATAACAATACAATACAAATACCAATACCAATACCAATACCAATACCAATACCAATACCAATACCAATACCAATACCAATACCAATACCAATACAATACCAATACCAATACAATACCAATACCAATACCAATACCAATACCAATACCAATACCAATACCAATACCAATACCAATACCAATACCAATACCAATACCAATACAATACCAATACCAATACCAATACCATACCAATACCAATACCAATACCATACCAAATACACAATACCAATACCAATACCAATACCAATACCAATACCAATACCAATACCAATACCAATACCAATACCAATACCAATACCAATACCAATACCAATACCAATACAATACCAATACTAATACTAATACCAATACAATACCAATACCAATACTAATACTAATACCAATACCTATACCAATACCAATACCAATACCAATACCAATACCAATACCAATACCAATACCAATACCAATACAATACCAATACCAATACCAATACCAATACCAATACCAATACCAATACATACCAATACAATACCAATACCAATACCAATACCAATACCAATACCAATACCAATACCAATACCAATACCAATACAATACCAATACCAATACCAATACCAATACCAATACCAATACCAATACCAATACAATACCAATACCAATACCAATACCAATACCAATACCAATACCAATACCAATACCAATACCAATACCAATACCAATACCAATACCAATACCAATACCAATACCATACCAATACCAATACCAATACCAATACCAATACCAATACCAATACCAATACCAATACCAATACCAATACCAATACCAATACCAATACCAATACCAATACCAATACCAATACCAATACCAATACCAATACCATACCAATACCAATACCAATACCAATACCAATACCAATACCATACCATACAATACCAATACCAATACCAATACCAATACCAATACCAATACCAATACCAATACCAATACCAATACCAATACCAATACCAATACCAATACCAATACCAATACCAATACCAATACCAATACCAATACCAATACCAATACAATACCAATACCATACCAATACCAATACCAATACCAATACCAATACCAATACCAATACCAATACCAATACCAATACCAATACCAATACCAATACCAATACCAATACCAAAACCAATTCCAATACCAATTCCAATACCAATACCAATACCAATACCAATACCAATACCAATACCAATACCAATACCAATACCAATACCAATACCAATACCAATACCAATACCAATACCAATACCAATACCAATACCAATACCAATACCAATACCAATACCAATACCAATACCAATACCAATACCAATACCAATACCAATACCAATACCAATACCAATACCAATACAATACCAATACCAATACCAATACCAATACCAATACCAATACCAATACCAATACCAATACCAATACCAATACCAATACCAATACCAATACCAATACCAATACCAATACCAATACCAATACCAATACCAATACCAATACCAATACCAATACCAATACCAATACCAATACCAATACCAATACCAATACCAATACAATTACCAATACCAATACCAATACCAATACAATACCAATACCAATACCAATACCAATACCAATACCAATACCAATAACAATACCAATACCAATACCAATTACCAATACCAATACCAATACCAAATACCAATTACCAATACCAATACCAATACCAATACCATACCAATACCAATACAATACCAATACCAATACCAATACCAATACAATACCATACCAATACCAATACAATACCAATACCAATACCAATACCAATACCAATACCAATACCAATACCAATACCAATACCAATACCAATACCAATACCAATACCAATACCAATACCAATACCAATACCAATACCAATACCAAAGCCAATACCAACACCAATACAAATGGCAATACCAATACCAATACCTATACCAATACCAATACCAATACCAATACCAATACCAATACCAATTACCAATACCAATACAATACCAATACCAATACCAATACCAATACCAATACCAATACCAATACCAATACCAATACAATACCAATACCAATACCAATACCAATACCAATACCAATACCAATACCAATACCAATACCAATACCAATACCATACCAATACCAATACAATACCAATACCAATACCAATACCAATACCAATACCAATACAATACCAATACCAATACCAATACCAATACCAATACCAATACCAATACCAATACCAATACCAATACCAATACATATACCAATACCAATACCAATACCAATACCAATACCAATACCAATACCAATACCAATACCAATACAAATACCAATACCAATACATATACCAATACCAATACCAATACCAATACCAATACCAATACCAATACCAATACCAATACCAATACCAATACCAATACCAATACCAATACCAATACCAATACCAATACCAATACCAATACCAATACCAATACAATCAAATACCAATACAAATACCAATACCAATACAAATACCATTACAAATACCAATACCAATACCAATACCAATACCAATACCAATACCAATACCAATACCAATACCAATACCAATCAATACCAATACCAATACCAATACAATACCAATACCACCAATACCAATACCAATACCAATACAATACCAATACCAATACCAATACCAATACCAATACCAATACCAATACCAATACCAATACCAATACCAATACCAATACCAATGCCAATACCAATGCCAATACCAATACCATACCAATACCAATACCAATACCAATACCAATACCAATACCAATACCAATACCAATACCAATACCAATACCAATACCATACCAATACCAATACCATACCAATACCAATACCAATACAATACCATTACCAATACCAATACCAATACCAATACCAATACCAATACCAATACCAATACCAATACCAATACCAATACCAATACCCAATACCAATACCAATACCAATACCAATACCAATACCAATACCAATACCAATACCAATACCAATACCAATACCAATACCAATACCAATACCAATACCAATACCAATACCAATACCAATACCAATACCAATACCAATACCAATACCAATACCAATACCAATACCAATACCAATACCAATACCAATACCAATACCAATACCAATACCAATACCAATACCAATACCAATACCAATACCAATACCAATACCAATACCAATACCAATACTAATACCAATACCAATACCAATACCAATACAATACCAATACCAATACCAATACCAATACCAATACCAATACTAATACTAATACCAATACCAATACCAATACTAATACTAATACCAATACCAATACCAATACCAATACCAATACCAATACCAATACCACTACCAATACCAATACTAATACTAATACCAATACCAATACCAATACCAATACCAATACCAATACCAATACCAATTACCAATACCAATACCAATACCAATACCAATACCAATACCAATACCAATACCAATACCAATACCAATACCAATACCAATACCAATACCAATACCAATACCAATACCAATACCAATACCAATACCAATACCATACCAATACCAATACCAATACCAATACCAATACCAATACCAATACCAATACAATACCAATACCAATACCAATACCAATACCAATACCAATACCAATACCAATACCAATACCAATACAATACCAATACAATACCAATACCAATACCAATACCAATACCAATACCAATACCAATACCAATACCAATACCAATACCAATACCAATACCATACCAATACCAATACCAATACCAATACCAATACCAATACCAATACCAATACCAATACCAATACCAATACCAATACCAATACCAATACCAATACCAATACCAATACCAATACCAATACCAATACCAATACCAATACCAATACCAATACCAATACCAATACCAATACCAATACCAATACCAATACCAATACCAATACCAATACCAATACCAATACCAATACCAATACCAATACCAATACAATACCAATACCAATACCAATACCAATACCAATACCAATACCAATACCAATACCAATACCATACCAATACAAATACCAATTACCAATACCAATACCAATACCAATACCAATACCAATACCAATACCAATACCAAACAATACCAATACCAATACCAATACCAATACCAACCATACCAATACCATACCAATACCAATGCCAATACCAATACAATACCAATACCAATACCAATACAATACCAATACCAATACCAATATCAATACCAATATCAATACCAATACCAATACCAATACCAATACCAATACCAATACCAATACCAATACCAATACAATACCAATACCAATACCAATACCAATACCAATACCAATACCAATACCAATACCAATACCAATACCAATACCAATACAATACCAATACCAATACCAAACCAATACCAATACCAATACCAATACCAATACCATACAATACCAATACCAATACCAATACCAATACCAATACAATACCAATACCAATACCAATACCAATACCAAACCAATACCAATACCATACCAATACCAATACCAATACCATACCAATACCAATACCAATACCATACCAATACCAATACCAATACCAATACCAATACCAATACCAATACCAATACCAATACCAATACCAATACCAATACCAATACCAATACCAATACCAATACCAATACCAATACCAATACCAATACCAATACCAATACCAATACCAATACCAATACCAATACCAATACCAATACCAATACCAATACCAATACCAATACCAATACCAATACCAATACCAATACCAATACCAATACCAATACCAATACCAATACCAATACCAATACCAATACCAATACCAATACCAATACCAATACCAATACCAATACCAATACCAATACCAATACCAATACCAATACCAATACCAATACCAATACCAATACCAATACCAATACCAATACCAATACCAATACCAATACCAATACCAATACCAATACCAATACCAATACCAATACCAATACCAATACCAATACCAATACCAATACCAATACCAATACCAATACCAATACCAATACCAATACCAATACCAATACCAATACCAATACCAATACCAATACCAATACCAATACCAATACCAATACCAATACCAATACCAATACCGATACCAATACCAATACCAATACCAATACCAATACCAATACCAATACCAATACCAATACCAATACCAATACCAATACCAATACCAATACCAATACCAATACCAATACCAATACCAATACCAATACCAATACCAATACCAATACCAATACCAATACCAATACCAACACCAACACCAACACCAATACCAATACCAATACCAACACCAATACCAATACCAATACCAATACCAATACCAATATCAATACCAATACCAATACCAATATCAATACCAATACCAATACCAATACCAATACCAATACCAATACCAATACCAATACCAATACCAATACCAATACCAATACCAATACCAATACCAATACCAATACCAATACCAATACCAATACCAATACCAAATAGAAAATACCCGTTCCAAATACAAAATATCGAATACTGAATATCAAAGACCAAATACCAACTACCAAATACAAAATACAAAATACAAAACACAAAATGCAAAATACAAAATACAAAATGCATAATACAAAATACCTGCAAACAGTTAGCGAACTAATGACTGGGGCATTGAGTGAGCTATCGCGGTGGGTAAAACCGAATGGACTGGGTGTAAACCCAACAAAGACTGAACTCGTTCTGTTCACAAGAAGAAGGAAAATATAATATATACAGAAAAAAGAAGAAAAAAAGCACTATGCGCTCTTTAGGCAAGTCAGAGAGTCTTTGGCAGGAAATGGGGTCTTCGACCGCACATAATCCACTGGATGTATACAGCAATCGTGAGACCTATTCTTACCTACGGCTCTCTTGTATGGTGGACGATAGCGCACAAAAAGAGCTACCTTAGCTCCCTAACAGGAGTCCAAAGGTTAGCATGCATAGGAATAACTGGAGCCATGAAATCAACACCACAGACTGGTCTAGAAATGATGCTTAATCATCTCCCCATAGAAGAGGTTCTTAAGTGTTCGGCGACTAAAAGCGCGATTCACCTCAACGAATCACAAGCGTGGAGAAACAACACTTTCGAACATGCATCTATTCTGAATCTCTTTGGAATCGAAGAATCAAAAAGAGCAACCGACTATATCATACCCAGTGTGAGATTCGGCACAGAATACACCATATCCATCACCAACAGGCAAGAATGGGAAGAAACAGCCACAGAATTCAATGGCAATCTCCAATTATATACTGATGGTTCCAAAATGGAAAACGGAACTGGGTCAGGTGTATATTGCGAAAAGCTACAAATCAAAGAGTCCTACAAGCTCCCCGATTACTGTAGCGTTTTTCAAGTAGAAATATACGCTATTGAAAAAGCTGCACAGGCCATTCATAGGAAAAATCTTACCCCCACAAGGGTAGTTATTTTTGTGGATAGCCAAGCAGCCATCTAAGCGCTGAATAGTAAAACGACGAAGGCTCGAACGGTACAAAACTGTAAACTGGCACTGAACAGTATCTGCAATTACCACAACGTCACTCTCTTCTGGGTTCCCGGACATAGCAATATCGAAGAGAATAACGCGGTGGATGAACTGGTAAGGCGTGGAGTAATCGCAAGAAAAAATAGAGCTAATACAGATGTGCACATTCCAATAGGCGTCGTCAAAAAGAGTATAGACCTTAAAGCCAGAGATAGTGCTGACACTAACTGGGCCTCCAGAGATGACTGCAACATATCTCGAAGGCTCTGGCCGGAGCTAAATGAGAAGAAAACCGAAAGCCTTCTGCTTTTGGCCAAACGAGGAATCCGGATTCTTGTGGGAGTTCTAACAGGTCATTGCCCCATTGGGGTAATGGTCAATAGAATGAACATAACAGGGATCCAGTGATGGTCACAGCTACAGGGATCCGGAAAAAACAGAAACAATAACTCACCTTCTATGCGAATGTCCAAGTCTACAGAATCGTCGACTCCAATATATGGGGAACAGATTTTTCAAAGAGCTGGAAGATTTATCGAACACACCACTGCTAGACATCTGGAGGTTTATAAAAAGCACAGGCTGGTTTGAGGAATAATCGAAATAATTATGGTTATTATGGTACTACGATGAAAATAAAAAAGAGATTCGCAATGAACCTATAGGCCCCCGCGGAAGCGCCGGTAACGGTGCACAACTCTATTTACCTAACCTTACCTAAGTACAAAATACAAAATACGATATACTAAACACCAGACTTAAAATGCAATAAACTCAATTCTAAAAACGAAAATATAAATAGCACAAACCAAATTCCAAATACCTCAAACCTTAATCTAATAACAATTATTAAATACCAATTACTACATACCACATAGATACTTAACACCAAATAAGCTTTTAATGCCACTTTGTCGAATCGTTTCAATTTTATTTTTATTTCTTAACACTTAAGCCATAGTTTTACACCCCGCTTTTATACCACTGCCACTGTTGGCTCCGTTTTTTTCGGAGTCCTGTCCTTTCTCAACTTAGTAAAAAAGTCCATGCTTGTTGCTTTTCGCTCAATTTCAGCCATTGTAAATGCTTCGAATTTAATACTCATCACTTCAATTTAAAATTTCAAATGTCTGATATTAAAAACATAAATAAAAACCATCACGTCAATAGCAAGCTCGAAGGTAAGTGTTACCGCTTCAAGTGCTATTCACAATAGATGTCGCTGAACAATATCAAGCATTCAGATGCGAAGTGAGATGATCCGTTCAAAACGAAACATGTCCGTCAAATTCATGCCTTTAGATGAAAATTTTAAACAAACTTTATTTGAACAAAAAAATTCGCCTATTCAATTCATTTTAATTGAAAGTTATGCCAATTTTGATTTAAGCAAAAAGAGAAAACAAAAATTTATATATTTTTTTTAATCAAAAATATATATTCGAAATTATTCGCAATTTCAATTCGCTTAAAATCAGAAGAAGAATTAAGTATATCTGCCGTCTTTATACCATTTTCGTTGACTGTAGTTTGTGCCTAAAACTACACAAAATTCCATAAATTTTTATTTGAACTATTGGTGTTTTTTGCCTTTAATCGTTTCATATATATACTCATTTGTAATTATTATTTTTTTAGTTATTTTTTTGTTTCACACAAAAGACAATATGTACAAATATACAAAATATGAACTTAGTAACCAATTTAAATGTGAAGTGGACTGAAAACAGTGTAAATTTAGAAACATTTAACTTTGAATTAGGCAATGAAACATAGACAATCTGGAAAATCTATGATGATCATCAGTATAACTGAGATGTTCTTATACTTGTGGGACCCTCAGTATTCAGTTTTAATTGCACTTGCATGAGAATTTAATATACTTTGTAAAGGTTTTTTGTATCGGATTTAGAGATTTCGACTAAGAGTAAAAATGCTTTCACTCGTTAACTCATTTATATTGTAATGGCCATGCAGTTTTTAATATTGATTGTAATTTTCCTCTTTTTTGGAAAAAATCTTATATCAGTCCTATTTACAAAAAAGGTTGCAGGAATGATGTCACTAATTATAGGCCTATCGCTAAATTGTCTTCGATTCCTAAACTTTTTGAGCGTATAGTGTACGATCGAGTGAAAATTCACTGTGGGCAAGTCATGACAACTCGTCAGCATGGTTTTGTTACTGGCAGATCCACTGTGTCTAATCTCCTTGATTTCACTACATTCTGCTTAAAATCTATTAATTCTGGTAGCCAAGTCGATTGTATTTACACTGACTTTAGCAAAGCATTTGATAAATTACCACATAATCTAATTTTATTTAAACTTAAATTAATGGGATTTCCACAATATTTTGTAAACTGGATCAAATCGTATTTGATGGAGCGATCTTATCAAATACGGTTCCGAGGCGTGTTGTCTTCTGAATTTGTTGCAGAATCGGGTGTTCCTCAAGGAAGCCACCTGGGTCCACTTCTGTTTATTTTGGCAATTAATGATGTTACCCACGTCATCAAACACTCTCATTTGCTTATTTATGCAGATGATATGAAAATATACAGAACAATTGATTCTAAGGACAATTCAGACCTGCTCCAGTCAGACTTGAACTCCTTTGAGGTTTGGTGTTCTAAAAATAACATGTTTTTAAATCCAGATAAATGCCAAACTATGACCTTTTCGCGTAAAAGGACCAATTTTATTTTTGATTACAAAATTAAAGATACTGCTTTAAGTCGTGTAACTAGCGTCAAAGACCTTGGTATATGCATGGATTCTAAATTGTCGTTTAACATGCATATTGACACAATTTGTAAAAAAGCGTCTTCTATGCTTGGTTTTATAAAACGGTGGGCCAAAGAGTTTGATAGCTTAATAACAACTACAACTCTGTATTATTCAATCGTCCGTCCTCACTTGGAGTACGCAAGTCAAGTATGGTCCCCACATTACAATGTGCATGTTGATCGTATAGAAAGAATTCAAAAACGTTTTGTTCGGTTTGCTCTAAGAGGCTTGAGTGGAACTGACACATTTAACCTTCCTCCATATGAGGATCGTTTGAAATTATTAAAAATGCAATCTTTAAGTGAGAGAAGAAAATCTGCTGATATCGTCTACTTGCACCAACTCATAACTGGTGTATTCGACTCTCCAGAGCTTCTTTCTCTTATAAATTTTAACACTAACCGTAGAAGCAGTAGAAACTCTAACAACTTGATTTATTTACCATTTAGTAGAACAAATTATATGTTAACTGCTCCATTAAATCGCATGAGTACCTTTGTTAACAACTGTAACGTGTTTGATGTTAACTTGTCGAAAGGTCAACTCAAAAGTAGATTGAAAACTAATGAAGGATAAGATCTATGTAAACGCATGGTTAGCTGTTATGTCTTGTGTTGTCCCTGAGCCCAACCCATATTATGGTGGGTAAATTTTTCTCCCTTTTGGTTTTTTTTTGACCACTTCTATCGATATCTTTGAGATATTTCAATGATATTTGGATTGGTTCTTAAAATGATCTATTGCGGAGAAAGTGTGAAAAAGCTGTAGTAGCTGAACTCTATTGTTATTGCATGTTTTTAAAAAATAAACAAATGTGTCATGACACATTTATCTCTGCAATTCTGCAAGAATTTCCCTTTTATGAAGTTCTGATTTTTGTATTTTCTGGTATTGATGGAACTCGCATCATATTTGGCAATTGATGATATTATCTACTTGAATTGCAAATTGTATTTTACGAAATGATTATTAGTAGAACTTATATGCTTTAAGAAATAAATAATGGTAGCAAAACCGAAATTTTGAATGTTAGATAATTTGTTGAACATTAAGGAATTGATCTATTGAAACACAAGCGAAGGTTCAGCGAAAAGTTAGAGTTTGCGAACGTTTTGGGTTGGTTCTATATTTTTTCAATCCCCCGCATCACAAAGTTTATTACTTTGTTTTTACAAACATTAAAGCTATTATTGCTGTTTATTTTCATATCAGCGTTAGAAAATTTTAAGAAATCATATTAAAAAAGGATATTTTTTAAAATTTGTGTATAGCTTTTGTATACTCATTTCAATACTAAAAAAAGTTACTTTTTGATAGGCATTCTATTCCGACAAATAATTCAAAAAGAGTTAATTTCGTAATGCCGAAAACGTATATTTATACCCGAAAAGGTGCAAAAAATAATTTAAAAAATTTAGTTTTGGTTAACTGGTAAAATTTTGTTAAGTACGATAGGACATTGCAAAAGTTCAGTTCAGAAACTAATTTTAGAAAAATGCTTGTGTTATCCCTGCGATTTTTCCCTTTAACTTTAGTTGAAAGTATCGCAGTTGTACCAAGTTACGAAGGAGGTCAGTGACTGAAGAAGATTTACTTTATTTTGATTTTTGTTAAAATAAAAATTTAAGATATTAAAACTTTGTTCGAAATGCATTTCGATTGATGCACGAATCATATTCCAGAATAAGTGCACGAAACGCAAGCACCTGGGAAAGATCTGCCACCTTACGGCCTAATAATCGTCACTGGCTATGGATTTGCAGTTCTTAGAGGCTTCGATAAAAATTGTCTTCTATATAAAAGTAAATTTTGATGCAGTTTCGACAAAGCTTCGTAAAATATTTTTTTGGAAAACTGTTCTCAACTTTGTTAAATAAGTTTGTTTATTAAGTTTCCCATGGGTCTAAGAAAACTCCGATACAGTTCGATAAAGATTCCATAAATTTTAATAGACACATTTTTAGGCTAAGATACTACTACAGATATAGATAAAAATTATGGAAACTTTTTGTAGGCTTCGTTAAATAAGTTTTTTCTAAGAAAAATGTCGATAAAGTTTTTATTTGGAATTTTTGCAGGCTATGTGCCAGCAGTTCCATATTTTCATTTTATAGAAACTTTGTGGAAGTTAAAGATTTATTTTACTACTTCAAACTGGTTTCCGAATCTTATGAGACAAAAGGGAGTTCTCAAAGCTTCGTATAAATTTTATAAAGAACTTGATTTCTTGTTCGGCTTCGTTAAATAAGTCTCTCTTAGTTATAGGAAAAATACTGATAGGGTTTAGATAAAGCTTCCACAAATTTTAATGGGCACTTTTAGATTTGTATTTTTCATTAAACAAGTTTCTCTTAGGGAGCGTTTTTAGTGACGACTTACGACCAAGCCGAGCAGAACTGAAACTCAAAAATGCATTGAGGCAAAAGAGATGCGTGACTTGCGTTCTCTATTGCTCCCATGCGTTTTTTGAGTTTCAGCTCGGCTCGGCAAAGCAACAAGCTGACACTATAAATGCGTCCTAAGTCATAAGTAAAATCGGATGCTGTCTTGGTAAAGCTTCGTATAGGTTTTATGAAATGTTTTGTAGTTTTGAATACTGCTTTAAACAAGGTTCTCTTTGGCTTACGAAAAATGCCGTTGTAGTTTTGATAAATCTTTTAAAATTTATTATCGAACAGTTTCATATGTTAATTTTATTAATAACAATCACTATAGAAATTATAGCCTTCTATTGCTTCTAGAAACCAATTTTCGAAAATTTATTGCTTGCATTGAGTTATCAAGGCTTTGTGTAAATTTGTATGGAACCTTTTTCTTCAAAGCTTACATACACTTAAATGGACACTTTTTGAGGCTTAGTAACTTTCTTAACCTCTTCAATCCCGCACCAAGAAATACAATGAAAAAATATTTTTAAGGTATTATTCTTACTAAATAGGGTCTAGTTATGACGTGTCCGCAAAACAAAATTAAAAATTTTTTTGGATAATAGTTTTTAAATGTGCTCATATATGGACATATTGTGCTTTTTTTAAATAAATTGTTTATTTATTAACACTTTTTTACTTTCCAGACATAGCAGCCTTCTAACGCGACATATTTGCATTTTGCATTAAAAAAATTTTTGGAAGTAATATATTTTAAATGTACAGATCTGTGTATATATTGTACTTTTTTACAATAAATTCATTATTTATCAACATTTTTTTACTAACCATAAAGGAGCCTTCTAACACGACATATTTGAGAAATTAAAAGAAAGCTTATGAGCGAAAGTATTTTCTCTATCCACTGCGCCAATATATAAAAGAAATAATGACAAATCAGAAAATATTTTAATACAAAAATTTTTGTTCACATATGTGACCATTTTACCCGAAGAGGCTAAATAAGTTTATTTTAGGTATAAGAAAAATGCCGATATTGTATCGTTTAAGCTTCTTTAAATATCAATAGAAGAGTAAGAAAAATGCAAATGTTGCGTTAATAAAGCTTCTATACATTTTACAGGCATTTTTGCAGGATTAGCGCTAGCAATTTTTTTATTTCTTTTTATCGAAGCTCTATGGAAGCTATAGCTTTCCATAACTTCTGAAAATCAATTTTTAGTAGATTATTTGATGCATTAAGTTCTTTAAATTTAACAAGGCTTTTGAATGTCACTTCGAAAATCCTTTTAACAATATGTGTATAAACTTTAGCATCGTTAGAGACTTAATTTTCTGTGACTAACTCTGAAGAAGCCGAATCGAAGCTTCAACTGTTGAATCTAAGAATCTTTTTATCATTATGCTCAAATGTTCCTGGGTGAATTTTGGACTATCTCGTGAGTACCAGAATTCGAACCAGTAGAAGTTAAGTCAGTGATTGCAAGATATTGAATTGAAGTAAAGCTATAAAAGGAATCGATAGTTGTAAAGCTAAATCACTCCTGAAATAAAGCATATAAAACAGCCCCAACAACAACACAGTACAGTGATATTTTTTACACAATTCCAATGGAATAACAAACAACAGAAAAACTGACAAATTCTCAACCTAATAAACTTTATACAATTCATTTGGCACATCATCATTGTTCATTTATCATCATCTTCGTCATCCACTCACACACATTCCTACTAAATGTTCATCCGATACGAGCTCATGCTTAATGTCGCTGTTGCTCCTCCGGTTGTCATCATCTCATCATTTTCATTCATTTTCACAGGTATTAAACTATTGTCCGAAAGATATGAAGGCTGATATATGTGTTCATCTAAATCGCAAAGTATTTAACGAGCATCCAGCATTTCGTCTTGCATCGGATGGCTGTCTGCGTGCCTTGGCCATGCATTTTATGATGTCACATTCGGCACCAGGTGACTTACTCTATCATACCGGTGAGAGTATCGATAGTTTGTGTTTCATTGTGACCGGCAGTTTGGAGGTGATACAGGACGATGAGGTTGTGGCAATATTAGGTATGTAATTGAAATAAAACGTTACGTAGGTGTAAAAAGGTAAAATATGTTGATAGAGTAAGAAGTTAGGGGATACAAAGCATTAATAGTTTGGCAGTGATTATAATCTATTAAGGTGATTAAGTATTTTCTTGAGAAAACCATGGTTTGTGCTAAAACCTGACAAGAGAAAATTGTTTTTAATGGCACCTTTACAGTTGTGAGAATATGTTTGTCTTCAAAATGATAATAAGATAATTATTTAAATAATAATATTAATTCAAATTATATTAATTATAAAAGATAACTTATTTAAAGCGAAATAAAAAATTTGTGGTTAAAATTGCCTTGTATAACAACAAATTTTTATATTATCAATTCTTCTTTAACCCTTGACAGGTAAAGGTGACGTTTTCGGCGACCAATTCTGGAAAGACTCCGCCGTCGGCCAGAGTGCGGCCAATGTGCGTGCTCTCACCTACTGTGATTTACATGCCATCAAACGTGATAAATTACTCGAAGTCCTCGACTTCTATTCGGCATTTGCGAATAGTTTTGCTCGAAATCTTGTGCTCACATATAATTTACGACACCGACTGATTTTTCGCAAGGTGGCCGATGTGAAGCGCGAAAAAGAATTGGCCGAAAGGCGAAAAAACGAACCTCAATTGCCTCAAAACCAAGATCATCTCGTGCGTAAAATATTCTCAAAATTCCGTCGCACTCCGCAAGTTCAAGCGGGTTCCAAGGAGATTGTCTCGGGTCAGTCGGATGTGGAGAAAGGTGACGGAGATGTTGATCGCACAAAGGTTTGTACTCGGTTGCAGTGTGATTGTTGTTGTTGTGTGTGATATTTCCTTTGGTTTGCTGTGTTTTTTAATATGTGTGGTAATTATTGTTGTTGTTATTGTTGTTGTGATGTCGTTGTTTGTGTCGTAATTTATTTATTTCCAACTGCTGCGTTTGGTTTTGTGACTGTTTCTTTTTAGTATTATTTTAAACTAACCAATTTAAATATATTTTTAAAATTATGTGTTTCATCGTATAGTTACTGTTATTACGTCAAGGTTTGATATTGTTATGTTTTTAAATGAAAAAATGCATAGTTTAAGTTAAAAAAAACTTTTTTGACGAAATTTTTTGAAGAGCTATAATATTTTTATAAACCTTACTATAAAAAATAAATATACTTTACCGTAAATATTTTTTAAAAACTTTTAAAGACAAAAACGCCACTGTTTTTTGTTGTAAATATGTACTGCATACTTTCAGGCACGTAAGTTTCAGCACGCACATTTTCTTTTGAGACCCCTAATGGTATGCAACAGTTTTTCTTAGCTCACACAATAATTCGTCAAAAAGCAAGCACACTTTGCCACTGCAGTTCACTTGTAATTGGTTCTTGTACAAGGAGATTTTTTTTCGAAACATGAGTTGAGAAAGTGCCTTATTATATGCGGATGCCAATGCATCTATAAGATATGCGAATATAAATGTATCAATAAGATAAACTGTATTTCTTAAAACCCAAAACATTTTGCAAATATATTATTTAATTTTTGATTCGAAAGCAGGTGTCATTAGAATAAAAAAATTAGTAATTAAATTGCTGCAGTCAAAATAGTAAAAGTCGTAAAATTATTGATTTTTAAAGCACTCACTGCTTCCATAATTTCAAAAGTAACTACTGCTTAAGCTTGTGCTGAGAAAAATCAAGCAAACGAAAGTTTCAGCAGTTTTTATGTTGATTGACTGAAACTGTGAACAAAATCGAAAGTCGAAGCAGCAGCAACTGTTCAACTTTTGCAAGTCGAAGCAGCATCAGTTTTTCAACAGTCGTAGAAGACTGTTTTGCTTTTATGCTTTGTGCTAATACATTTGTTTGATCGCTTTTTTGGCAATTTTTTTCGATCGCAAATCGCTTTCCTACAGAACACTACCCTAAAAATGTGTTATTTACTATGTAGATATGTGCTGACAGAATCTAATGTAAGAATTTAAAAAAGTTTTTTCAACACTTTTGACACTAGAACACATTTTTAGAGTACACCTATGTGTCAAAACAACTTTTCAAAACAACAGCTACCCCTTACAATTGCTAGCGCGATCATGAAGAGCATAAAATAAAAAACCACCTTTTTAAGGTCCGCCCTAGAGCAAATAGAAAAGCTATTTGCGATCGAAAAGCAAAAAAATTGGCACGAAAGCGATAAAATAAATGTAAGAAAGTATCAACACAAAGCATAAAAGCAAAACAATTTGTTCAACGACTGTTGAAAAACTGATGCTGCTTCGACTTGCAAAAGTTGAACAGTATCTGTTGCTTCGACTTTTGATTTTGTTGACAGTTTCAGTTAGTCGAAACAAAAACTGTCGAAGCTTTCGACTGCTGAAGTGCTTCGCAGTCTATCAGATATTTTGTTTTGCTTTGACTGCGACTGTTTCATTTTTAGAAGCATAAGTTTCAGCAGCAACAAAGAAAATGAAATATTTTCTAAAAATATTTTTTAGAAGTTTTTAGACGCTGACAAAAATACCTTTAGAGTATAAAATAGGTTTTGAAATACAAAATTATCCTTTAAATTAAATAATGCATACTTTTAGAAAATGCTTTATATACAAGTGAAGCACATAGATAAACAAATTATCTATACATTTACAATAGTATCTAGAGGATAAAAATTATCTAGAAGATACAAAAGCATATTGAAAATGCATGCATGAGAGATCTAGTTTTATTAGTGTATATATTAAAAGCTATTTAATTGTAAAAACTATCAGATACACAAAAAATTTCACCCTTGTTGATTTGAAAGTATCTAAAGTGTCGTTTGCAAAAAAAAAATAACTTTTAAATATAAAATAATATTTTGTATGAAAATATCATGCAAGTTTATTGGTAGTTATTTCTAGAAAATCTTAAAGATACAAAAGTAGAATATAAACTATCGGTAAAAAGAACCGATTTAATAATTTAATAACGAATATTCTTTTTCTTGAATAACACAGAGCAACACAGTGTGCCGAAATCGGCAAAAAAACAACCAAACTTTATAAAAATTCTTAAAGAGGGACATGTTGAGAGAGTTATTTGAACTCTCAATTTTGTCACAATTTTTTTCAATTTATTTTTAAAGTTGAAGTGTTCGACTTTTGTTGTGCCGATATTCATTGAATTTTTACAGCCATTTACCTTGTTGGAAATAAAGAATAAAATCCATTTCATCCATCCGTAGAATTTGGCGTAAAATAAGGCTATGTTAAAATAAATCTGACAAAATACAAAATCAAGCGAGTAGCGAATCAAATTCTTGTACATTTCCTTAACATAGAAAAAATTGTGTTTCTATAAATTTTAATTAAATGATATTCCATTAATGGCATCGTTTAATGACATTGTTTTATCACAAAAATTAATTGCACGTTAAAATACCTTTCTATTGAACTAAAGCACATCGAAATCGGTTAAGAATTTGCTAAATGACATCAATTTTAACATTGTTTTTTTTTTTTGCCAAAAACTGATTCCTATGTATATGTTTGCTACCATACAAAACGCACCCATTTCGTCAAATCTTTTACAAAGGAAAATATTTTGTTTTCCACAAGGCAAATGGCTGTCAAAATTCAACGAATGTCGACACAATAAAATTCGAACACTTCAACTTTAAAAATAAATTGAAAAATAACCAACATTGTTTAGTTGTTTTTTTTCTGGTCGATTTCGGCATACTGTGTTATAATAAGTGTTTGATCGAATATTCGGCTTAGGATTCGGTTACGGCCAGTTTCGGTTCTTTTTGTCAGTTTCGGCCATATTGAGGCTGAATAGCCGAAACTGGCCAAAATTTTTGGTTAAAACTTCTTGCATCAGTCCTTTAATTCATATATAAAAATATTTACAACGCATTGTGCAAAACTAAAATTATAAATTCGTCTATAAATTGATTTCTCGTGGTAACACAAAACATTATGGTTAATTTTAGGCATTCGATACTTTTATTTTCGATCTTATCATCTCTATTGCAATTAATATTAAGGTTTTAAAAGTGTTGAAGCCAAAAAATGATAATTAAACTTCCGAACGAATTCTGTGTGTGTGGAATAAAGGAAAAGAAAACAAATTATTTCTATTTTTATAATACTTAACCTTTAAAAAAAAAAAAATATTTTGTCTTGCAGTTCTATAAAAATGTACATAGAAAGAAGATGCGTACTATTTTGAGTGTGTACTGAAGATATAAAGTATGCAATGCTTTTGTAATAAAAAACTATCTCATTGATTATTATAGTAAACTTCAATTAATTACACTATGGAATAAATCAGGCACCCAGCTAAAGAAGACATATATAGGTATTCAAAATCACAAAAGATTTTGAAAAATTACCTAAAAAATTTTTTATGGTCATTTTAAAGTTTCGTGATTCGAATAAAATTTTTAAAATTTTTTGAACTTAAATTTTTTTTGTACAATCTTAAAAGAGGTTTAGAATTCTTTCATAGCTTCTTCGGCAACGTTGTTCTGATGGGTTTTATCTATAATCTTTCCGAACAAAATATGCCAAGAATTACATTGGCAACTTTTTGAATATGGTTTGTGCATTTCTGCGTTGTTTTTGTATGGGGTCAAATTGTCAAGTAAACAATAACAGTAATCTCAAACGGGAAAATAATAATTAATTCGCCAGATCATCGTTAGCTTAAGTTATTTTAGGAAATTTTAATTTTTAGTACTAAGCTTCCTTTTTTTGCGTCTCAATAACCCTTTTTCGTTAAGTTCTCTCTCTTTTGTTAACTTTAACTTAACCGTTAAATTTTCTACCTTCTTAACTTTTACTGTATTTGGTTTAAGCTTTGAATTGTTAAATTAAAAATACTTGAAATCCAGCATTAAACGCGTACAGTATTTCTTTTCGGAGCTCACCGTAAATACGATTCTAAGAAGTGCCCAAAATATAAAAAATATAATTAAATAAGATTATTTAGCAATTAAACGAACTTTAATGAATTAAAGAAACATTTAAAGAACTAATTACGATTAGACAATACATTATTTTAGAAATATAAAAACTAAATCAATTCGATTAGGTAATTCTTAAAAACTATTAAGATTTTTCAATAATGTTACACGTTCAAGCAGGGAATTTGAATTTGTTGAAGAATTTGTTAACGCATGCCACAATCTTTTTTTTAAGTAGCAGTAACAATCGGTGAAGTAGGGTCAATTTATTATTGTTTTGGTTTTTGTTTACCAACAGTAACAGTAACAGTAACAAAGCAAATGATGTTTTATGCTCATTTTACACAACGTTACCAATCTGTTTCGGTATCTCTCTTCAATATTCTACAGATTATATTACAGATTCTCTTATCCTACAAATTAAGCAGAATAAAGGTTGCGCTATTTAAAAAATACAGATCAGATAAGAAACGAACCGTACGTTAATGTTTATTTACATTCCCTGCGTTCATGTGTTTACCTGTTTAGTGTTTTTCTCTGAAAAATTATATAAAACATATAAATAAGTTCAATGAAGCACTTTATGGTATTGTATGCTCAGCATAGTTGTAGACTAAGTCAATCAGGACGACTTTGTGAAAGAAACTTTGATCGAATTCCCAACATCTTTTAAGATACAACCAGCACAAAAAAATAAAACTTAAAAAAATTTTAAAAATTTCCCTTGAATCTCAAAATTTTTGAATGGCCATAAAAAAATTTTTAACTAACTGTTCTAACATTGACCTTAAGCTCAATAAACGATTTTAAACTATCAAACAACTAGAATTTGTATTTAAAATCAAGTATGATTTAAACTATCAAACATTTAGAATTTTTATTTAAATCATATAAAATCAACATTTTTAGCTAACTTTTCAAAATCTTTCGTGATATCTTCTTAAGCTGGGTGCCTGATTTATTCCGTCCCGAAAAGTTTGTCTGACAGTGTTGTTATAAGCTTCAGTATTCAAATAATATTTTTTTATACATAATTTTTTTCCTATGTGTTCTTTTGTTTCCTTTTAATAAAAAAAAAAATATTTGTAAAAACTTAAATTTTCATATTAATAACCAGTTTCAGTTTCGGTTTCAGTTTCGGCCGAATATTATAAAATGGCTGAATATTCGGTTTCGGCCAAAATTCCGGTTTCGGTTGAACACTAGCATAATTCAAGAAAGAGAATATTTGTAATTAAATTATTAAGTCTGCTTTTTCGGCACAGCTCAGTACAAATTGTAAAGTTCATATTATTTTAAGAATTTTTCGCAAAGAACTATGTATTTTTGGTAAACTTGGGTCCTCCGGATTTTTTAAAATAAATAATCACATAAAAATACTGTAAATTTTCATATATTTTTAGCAGAATAATTACAGCAAAAAAAGTACGAAGGGTCTGAAAATTCAAGATCTTTCTAATTTTATTGATATATTTCATTTTTAAAAATATAATTTTAACATTTTCTCGAGCCATCTTCAAAAAAATGGTAACGTGCTGGAAAAAAATGTTAGTGTCATCATGTTCAGCGTTCTCATATTATACAGAAACATTTGTAATTTTTCTATTTATAGCCCAATTCTGTAACAAAGTAACAAGTTTATCCAATTTTTTAATTTATTTATTTATTTGTTTATTTACTTCATATAGCATTATTAGTACAAATAAGAACTAAGTTCTTTTAAAGTACAACATATAAGTATAAATTAGCAACAATATTTATGTATGTATATATTTGGATATAACAAGTTAATAAACATTAGAATTAAACAAAATTAAATAATTGTTAAAAATAAACAAACATATCAAATGGCCAAGTTATATCAATACCAAGTTATTAAAAAAATCTTAAAATATTAAAACATAAATATAAAGGAGGAAATATTGAAGAAGAAAACAAGGAAAGAGACAGAATTTAAGGATTAGAAATTTGAGCCATAATAGATTGCCTAAATTTTTCCGCCCGAGTTATTTCTCTTATACTACGTGGTAAAGACATTCCATAGTCTTACGGCATTAATGAAGAACAGATTGGAGGCATTAAGAGAGCTATGACTACAAACAATAAGGACGTTACATCTTCTAGAAATACTGAATTGCAGTTTTTCATAGAGATAATGTGGTGTTTTTTATGTATAATTTTATGAAGGAATATGCAGTTACTAGCATTAAGATAGTCAATCATGTTGCACCCAAGTATTGCATTTCTGAAAGTTGAGAGGCGGTCAAATTTTTTTAGCCAAATACAAAACGCGTGGCATAGTTATAAGCAATATTTATTTTTAGTTGAGAAGACGAGTCGAGTCTACTGTAAACTACTTCCGAATAAGTAATTACTGGTAAAACTAGTTGCTTTACTAGCATTCGCTTAAGATCAAGAGTACAAAGATTTGCAGACATTCTTAAATTTCGAAGGATATAATAAACTTTACGGACAACATTATTTACATGATCAATATATGATAGGGACGAATTCATACAAAAACCAAGATTTACGATTTTCGAGCTTTGGTACTTAGCTTATTTGTACCAATGTAGAGGTCAGAAATTTTGTCTTAGTAATGCTTATTTTTACAAATAGGTAGTACATATGCCTTGGCAGAATTTAATTGTAGTCCATTACTAATAGATGAATGTTTCTTAAATCCTCATTAAGTCTGTAGTAGAGGTTATCTAGAAGGTCAGTACTACTTGATAGATAGATTTGAATATCATCCGCATACGCTTGTACAGAAGAATGTTTGCTTGCAAACAGCAAATACGTCATTTAAAAAATAGAGAATAAAAGAGGGCCAAGAATTGAATCTTGTGGAGCACCACTTAACACAGATTTATGGTTAGAGAACGCAAGTATAACATGTGTTTTTTGCAATCTTTTCGACAAGTAACTTGCTATTAAATTCACTGCACTTTCACTAAACCCGAAGAGAGTCCTGAGTTTCTGGCATAAGTATTGGTGACTAACTTTGTGAAATGCTTTCGAAAAATCTAATAAGCAGAGTAATGACACATAACCGGTATCAAATGCAGGCCGTAGGTCATCCATAACTTTAACTACCGCTGAAGCACACACATGCTCTGCTCGAAAACCAGATCGAAATAGAGAAGGCTATTTTGTTTTAGGAAATTATTTTTTTGTTGGCTCATTATTTTTTCGCAGACTTTAGAAAGGGGGGCAATATGCTTATTGGCCTAAAATCGCTAGGCTCAGAAGGGTTAGACTTTTTAGCAACAGGTAAAACAACTGCAGATTTCCAAATTGCCGGAAATGAAGAAGATATAAGGCAGTGATTAATAATATGCGTTAATAGAGATATAATGTTTGGTAGTATTATTTTAATAAACTTAATTGGAATATCATCTTCGCATAATCTTTCTTAGTGTTTGCTATAATTTTTCTTTTTTTTTAACAAAATATTAAACTCAAAAAACAAAATTTTTTAATGAAAATATCACGATCTGAAAAGAAGATGACAATTTCTATCAATATGTATTATATTTGAGCTTCAAATTTCGTTTTGAAATCAAAATATTACAACAAACACATAGAAATATTAAAAATACTGGGTAACTGGGTAATTGCTACTTTGACAGAATAGGGCTGTAAAAATACATAAAAATTTATTTATTTTGATTTGATTTTGTACCACTTGCGTCAGATTCTAAATCACATGTTTCTACAGCTTGTGCCACATTAACCTAACCTACATTAATGACAAAGGTGTAATGACATTTCTTGAAAAAATTTAATCTCATCACATAGCAGAGACAGATTGCGATGTCAAAGTTTTGTAAACAAATTTCACCTTAATTGATTTGAAAATTTTAAATCATTTGGAGTGTCGTTTGCAAAAAAAAACTTTTGAATACAGAAATTTTGTAAATGTATTAGTAGATACTTCTTGGAGATCTTAAAAATGCAAAAGTAGTATATATAAACAAAAGCACTCAAAGATACAAAAGAATCTTACGCATGCAAAAGAATCTATACAAATACGAAAGTATCTAAAAGTATCTTGCAAGTGCTTGTATATCAAAAATGATTTAATTCTAAAGGTGTAATTACATGTCCTGAAAAATGTCAATTTCATTACTCAGCAGAGACTTGGTTTCACTAGTATCTTTATTTAAACATTAATTTTATGAATTCAAAGGAAATTTCAGCAAACAAATTTCATCTTTGTTGATTTGAAATCATTTGGAATGTCAAACAAAAAATCTTTTTAATATGAAATGCTCTTCTGAAAAAATATCTTGTTAATTTATTATTAGATACTTTTTGAAAATCTTATAGATACAAAAGAAGCATATATATAGAAAAGCATATAAAAGATACAAAGCATATAAGAAATACAAAAGTATATCATGGATACAAAAGTATCAATACAAATACAAAAATATTATTACAGATTCAAAAGTATCTTTACATATTACAAAGAATATTCATAGGTTCAAAAGTATCTGAAAAAAACTAAAGTATCTTGGAAATGTTTGTATATATGAAAGCAATTATTTCAAATATTTATATGACATGTTTCGAAAAAAAATCAATCTCCTTTAGTTTAGATTTAGTTTTATAAGTATCTATATAACAAGATATTTGATAAAATTTCTATACGAATATATTTAAAAACATATTGATGTAAATATGTATCCATATATATATATACATATATATTAGGGCGGGTCGATTTGTAGGGAGTGAAAAAATTCACCAATTTCCCTATGATTTCCGTATTCTATGGGTTATTCCATGAAAATTTGCCGAAGGAACCATACCTCTATTGTTAAAATCGAGTCCCCAACTTTTTGTTGGTAGATTTTTTCCCAAATTGACGTTCGTATGAAATATTACCTACACGTTCACATCCATAACTCAAAAACTATCGATCGAGTTTAATCGCCAGTAGGCGCGTTGGAAAGGTGAGCTCATTTTGATCAATTCCAAAAAATCTCCAACATTGGTCCAACTGTTCAAAAGTTACGGACATTTTTGTGTAAATTTTGGACCATTTTTCCATTTTTTTCATGATTTTGTCCAAGAATATTACTTTCATGGCCATTTTTTTGGCTCAATCCATTATTTAATTCAATTTACAATTCAAAACGAAGAGTTTAAGCCCAAATTTATCGAATTCGGTTGATTAATTTATGCGATTTATTATTTTGTTATTTTGTTTTAGCAATATCGCATGAATTAATCAACCGAATTGGATAAATTTGGGCTTAAACCCGATCGATAGTTTTTGAGTTACGGATGTGAACGTGTAGGTAATATTTCATACGAACGTCAATTTGGGAAAAAATCTACCAACAAAAAGTAGGGGACTCGATTTTAACGATAGAGGTATGGTTCCTTTGGCAAATTTTCATGGAATAACCCATAGAATACGGAAATCATAGGGAAACTGTCGAAAAATAAATCGATATATATATATATATTATGATTATCATACTCTAGGGCTGTTTTAAATAAAGTAATTATTTACTTTATTAATACTTTATCATATTCGATGCAGTAAAGAACAAATTTGTTCTTGTTGTTTTTTTTTTCACAAACATTTTAATATGTCCAAACATCAAAAAATTGTTTGTGTGTTCTTATCTTATTTTTCCTTCATTTATATTATTGTCTTGTTGGGAATTAATATAATTTTTTTAATTCTGTTAAAAACCATTATTTTTGTTTTTGTCTCGTAATTATTTCAGATACCAATTCTATGTATTTGGTTGTTTTTTTATACAATTTGTTTAAATTAAATTCAGCCCTGATGTATGTTTGTATGTGTTTACTTATATGTTTATAAATAGTTATATATATAAATGTATTATATATATTTAAATGCATAGATTACAGAACGCAACTTATACATGTTTTTGTCATTTACTTATGTCCGTTGTCTGTTCTTCTCTTTCCTCGCATTGTTTCTTTTTAACATATCTCCTTCTAACATTCTCTTATCATGCGCTGTCATCATTTGTAAAAATATCACCATTTTTAAACAAAAACCAAAAACAAAATTTCTTATTCAAAATTAATGTGATTATGAATAATGCACGCTAAAATATAAAAAATATAATTGGTTTTTACTAATTGAAATTTATTATTCCTTCACATTTTTATATCGAACCGTGCACCAAACCTAAATGGCAACATTAACTTCTTCCTTGCTGCAACATAAAAAAACTTCATTAACATATAACATTAACAACCGCACGAAATTGTATTTTTATTTTTCATACATCATTTATTTTTTGTTCAACCTTTTCTTAAAACTTCATAACTTTTTGGTCCTTTAATTAATTTTTTTTATCCTCATTTAATATCTAAATTTTTTTCTTTTTTTAAATTTTTTTAATTATTTTTTGCTCTAATCTTTCTTTATTTATAAATCCGAAAAACGTGTTATTGTGTAATAACCTTCATCAATAATGTTCTATTTTACAACTGCTTCTATGTTTTCTCGCATTATTATCGCTTTTGTTAATAATTGCAAATTGTTTTATTTATTTCATAAACAACTTGTTATTGTTTCTTTATTTACTAATTTTCTTCTTATGTCTGGATTTCATGGTATTTTGTTTTCTACTTTGATACTATCTTCCATGTATATGTTTTCTCATAATGCACCATTTTTTTGATTTTATGTTTTCTTCGATATTTTTAATATTCTATATAATTTCATAATTTCTACTTTATTTTTTCTCCATTAAACATTAAACATCACTTTATTAAATTCATTATCATTTCAATTTATCATTCTTTTAATCTGTATTTTAAACATTTCTTTTCATTTTTTTTTTTCATTGAATTTTTTACTGTTTGATTTATACATACTAAATGAATTTTTATAATTATTTTTCCATAATTTTTATGTTTTTCTTCGTATTTATGTATTTTTATATATTTTAACATCATTTTCACGTTTTTTTCTTTATTTTATGTAACCTTATTTTATTTATAATTTTTTTATTGATTATTGTTTTTATTTACATTTTTATGTTTTTTTTCCATTGAACATTCATTATTTTATTCATCATCTTGTTTTTAATGTTTTACTATTACATCACTTTATTTTATTTTATTACCCCTTTTAACATTTTATTGTGTTAATCTATATTTTAATAATTTGCTTCCATTATTTTTACGTTTGTTTTTTCTTCATTGAACATTATTTCATTTATAATCTGTTTTAATGTTTAATTGGTTTTTATATGTTAAAAATTTTTTCCATTACTTTATTTATAAATTATTTAATGGTTTATAATATGTTTGTCTATATTTTTATTAATTATTACTTTTAATTTAACTGATACATTACTATTTTCTTTGCTTTTACCTCCATTTTTTAAATAAATTACTACTACATTCCTTTCCACTCATTTGTCCTTTATTTCTGTTATATTTTTTTTACTTTCTCCTCTGTTGAATCCTTGTTTTTTTCTTATTAATTTACATTTATCATATCCTTTGTGTTGTAATTTTTTAATTTAATATACGTTTATTTTTTCCATAAAACTTTTTTTGTTTCATTTTTCAAAAAAAAATTATATCTTTTTTTCAATTTTTTATTTCATTTTATTATTTTAATTAAATTTTTATTTTAACTTTGATCTTAACTTATGATTAATACATTTAAATTTTTATTTATCTTACGTAAAATGTTCGTTGTATTTATTCTGTATCTATTAAATATTCGTTGTATTTTTGTGTAAATTTTATTGTAATACTCTCAAATTATTCATTTATTCAATTTTCAATATATTAAATTTTCAAATTTAAAATTTTCTTTTAATATCTTTCTTCTTTTATTTTTTTATATTTTCACGTAATTGTTTTTTATGCATGTATTCCAAATTTTTTCATCTTTTATCTTTATTCTTCCTATATTTGAAAATTTAATACATAAATCTAATTTTAACAATTAACTTAATTTCAATTTTTTTTTTTTTTGATAATGATCATTTTTATTTTTCATACTAAAAATAATTAATTAATATTTTTTCCTTCATATTTTCTTATTGTTTTCTTAAAATTATTCACTTATTTTAAAACAACCCATTTTGGGTTTCAATATTTTTATTTTATTTTGCATGATGGTTTTTTTTTTACTTTAATTATTTTAATTCTTATTCCCCATATTATCCGAATTTCTGAATTTTTCATCATTATAACATCCCATCATCCCACCATTATTTTACAATTTAAAAATTTTATGCGTCTTTTCGATTTCTCTTACTTCCCTAACATTTTTATTTATATGTTATTTTATATGTATTTTGTTTGTGTAAAACTTTTTATCGTTCATTTTTTTTATTATTATTCACTCTTACAATAATTCATTAACCATCGGATCACAAAATATACCTCCGCACTACTACTATTTTCCTCAACCTATCCAAGAAGTTACCCGCCAAACTCACCCTTACCGAGGACGCACGTATCCTAGCAACAGCCGCCGTACCATCACCTACGCCTTCGCCATCCCCTTCATCGGGTCCACCATCTGCACGTAGTACGCGTGCTAGTAAATGGGGCCGCCTTCTGGGTAGTTCAAGTGTCGATTCGGCTAGTGATACCAGCGCCAAGGTAGCAGTCTCGAGAAGTTTGAGCGCCCGCGAAAGTCTGCGTGAAAGCACTGCCCAAGCGAGGCAGAGCAGTACTTCGAGTAGCAATGGTGGACAAGGCAACAAAGTAATTAACCATAATAACAGAATACTCGTACATTTCATTTAATATTTTCCCGCTAGCTTTTGTGTTAGTTTTAAAATCAAATTTCAGTTGGATTTGTGTTTAGTTTATATGTTGTTATAAGTAAAGTTTAATTAACCGAAAAACATAGTTTGTTTGTTTTTTGGCTTTTATCTTAATATTAAATAAAATTAATTTCTTTAATAGTGTTTTTGGTTTTTTTTTGTCGATTTTTTAGAGTTGTTTGGAAATAAATAATATTTTTGTCAAGTTTTAGATAACTAAAATGTGGTACTTACAGAAAAAAGTTTCTTAATTAACTTCAATAGTAGTATCGCGCATATCTAGATGTAGTTTATGTAAACATTCAACAAAATATTTAATACCATTGACTTATGGAGTTCTTTCAATTACACAGTGCCTCCACTTACAATATTTGATTGCATGCGAACTGTCAAATTGAATTTCATGATATATATCTCCAGTGTAGACCACTCATATCATGAAATTGAAAAGAGTGAAAAAGCATAAAATGGAATGGAAATCTTATTAATTTATTAAACTTTTACAAACAATTCAAAAATGAAATTTCATGAGATGAAGTGTCCACCTAAATATTATAGCATGAAATCTGGATATCATGAAATTCAATTTGAAAGTTTCATTGCAATCAAATATTGTAAGTGGAGACAGTGTGTTGTGGAATGATACGTTAATTATAGAATATGAAGAATATCAAACTAATGAAAAATAGGCAGAAATAATTTTGAAATAACAGTAACTGGTTTTAACCAGCATGCAAAGCTGATATGAGGACGTTACAGATAATAATATATCAACATTATTATTTCAAATGTGATCATGTGCTCAGAAATTTAATCAGAATCAAAGTATTTGTAACAAAAATACAATTCTTTCATTATTCATATTTCAATGCAGTTTTGAGTTTATTTATATAATTGATATAACAAACTATGGACTTAAAAAATAACAAAATTCTTATGACAGCGGTGGGATTCGAACCCACGCCCTTTCGGACTGGTGCCTAAAACCAGCGCCTTAGACCGCTCGGCCACGCTGCCTCTTCTAAGAGCCAGTCAGAGAAATAGCAGTACAGCAAACTGTAAAGTGTTCTTTTGATTTGAATTTTTTTTTATTTCATTCTATATGATGTTATAGAAATTATCTAATCTACTCGAAAAACTAGCAACATAAATAGAAAATTATTATCTTGACGTTAAACGCTGGCGCTGGCTAAAATCTTGGCAAGCATTTAATTTATTTCTGAGAACAGCCAGGCGCGTCCATTTTGAACAGTGCTGCATGCTTTTAGGGCATACATTTTTTGAGAGGCAAAATACGTTTTCTTAAGAACTTATTGAGTTCTAAAACATTCATACATGAATCAGATTGCATAAATTTTTATTGGTAAGATCGAATGATTTAGTTAGATTTGCTTCTCATTTATTAAACTCAATAACCGAAAACATTTTTCGAAATAATTCAAAATATTTTAACGACGGAAAACTTAATTAACAATGTCAATCGGAACGTTCAAAGGTGGTTGTTCGATGGTAGTGAAGTCCGGGGTTTTGTGGACCGCATTTTCATTTTGGCTAAAAACTCGCAAAAAAAATTACTTTTTTGACTGAAAATGCCAAAGCTTGAATATATGTAGAAATATACTCATTTTGGATCGCAGCAGTTCAGTAAAATTGCATTAAATATTACAATTTATATCAGTAAGTTCAAAAATTGTGGTTTAGCGATTCTGAAAAAAATCTCGGGAACCACTGCTTCAAATTTAATTGGTTTTTATTGTAATTAATTACATTATTTTTTATTTTTATTTAACTATTTGATTAATTGTTAAAGACAAACAAAGTGAAATGGAGTTGAAAATTGTGGTTGAAAGATTTAGATAATTGCTTACTTTAGCAAGCCCATTTTTCCCTATACCTGAGAAAAACAATTGTAAAAATAGGCTATTTTGGTGGTGGTGTTTAATAAAATATTTGCAAAAATCTTCCATTTTCATCATTTATTAGAAAATTATTGCTGCGTTGAAATTTTGCATGGAAAAACATTTATATGCATCAAAAACATGAAAGTTTCTTGTGAAATTTCGCGATCCTTAATTACCCTAACGCTCTTTTTTAAAACACGCCAGCATATGAGCAACACAACACAACAAACAAACTTCAAAGATTAAGGTTTCGCGAATATTTTGAACATATTTACCTTGGTTGGTTCTCGAAAAATGTCAAACTAAACGTAAGACAACGTGAAAAAGAAATTTTCGAAGTATTACATTTCTGTTTGCTATCGAAGTAAGGTGTACTAAAGAAAAAATTACCTAAACATAACTACCGAACTGATGACAGTTATTTGCAGAGGTCAACCACTATTAGGGGAAATATGACGCTGGTTCGCAATACCTCGTGATCTATTATACCCGTCTCCCCTACTTAATCCATAGAGTGTAATCATGCATTATGTCAGGCAGAGGCTTTGGTAAAACCTTCCTTTGGTGCATATTTAAATAAAAAAATAAATTTTATTAAAACTAGTATTGTGTTAATTTAATTTAATTTTTAATTTTATTGTAAAAATTATATCAACATAAAAAAGGCTCTTTTAACTGCAACAATTTAGAATATTCTAATTAAAAATTACAAATAACAAATTAAATAACAACAGCTTAACAAAATAGTAAACAAATCTTAACTAATTATATAGTTAAAGGTATAAAAATACTTTAATTTATAGTTTAGGTGTCCGTAAAAGAAAAGGCAAATTAAAGATAGAGAGAGTTTAGGAAGAATTAATAAGAGTATTTAAGAATTGAATGCTTAAAGTTTGTTTTGTTGTTAAAGGATTTTAAATTATTTGGCAGAGAATTCCAAAATCTTTTTCCGTTTTTTGAAAATTACAAAAATAAAAACAAAAATTTAATAAATACAAAATCTTACTTACAAAACTTTACTATTTATTTCTGAACAAACTAGTCTCAAATTTGATTTGATGTGTATTTGAATTTTAGTTAAGTTTAGTTACATTTTGTCTTAGATTTTGTTATTGTTGATTTAAGAATGATCAGTTTTTATTGACCTAACAAAATTTTTTTAACTAATGAAAATTCTTTCCTTCCTTCTTCTGTTTCCCACATGCAATGCGCACATAATAAAATGAAACAACAACAAATAATTTTTAACATACTTGCATTTAAAAACAACCCGGAACCCCAACTTTGGAACTGCTCGATTGGCAACACTTTTCCCAATGCATCCACACTTCGATGTGTTACCTAAACTTTTGTTATTTTTATAAACTTTCATGCTATTCACTATGAACATCTGTATCATTATCCTCAAAAACATAAATTTTCATTCACATATCATATAATAAATAATTATGTCAAACCTTATACTCATAATCACCGTGTGCCACCTACTTCCACTTCTCATTGCAACCACCATCACCTTCTCCTGCATCTTTTTAATATATATCATGAAATAAAAAATCATCCCAAACCTTATCCTCATATCGCCATGCGCTGCCTACTTCCATTCCTCGTTGAAACAACCATCACATTCACCTTCACCTGCACCTTCTTAATAATACAGGTATTTCCCAAAGCACCTAAGCTACAGGCCAGTCAAGCAACACTGGCGCGCCAGGACACGATCGATGAAGGTGGTGAGGTGGACTCATCGCCGCCTAGTCGCGACAGTCGCATCATTATCGATGGCAGCAGCAGCATTGTCGCAGTCTCAGGCGGCTTAACTAGCGCCGCAGCCAAGGAACGCAACCTGGCTTTGGAGCGTGAACGTCAGATCGAGATGGCCTCATCACGTGCCACCACCTCCGACACCTACGATACAGGGCTGCGTGAGCAACCGCCTACGTTGGCACAACGCGATCTCATAGCTACAGTGCTGGATCTAAAGGTCGACGTGCGACTGGAAATGCAACGAATGCAGCAGCGCATCGGACGCATTGAGGATCTGTTGACAGAGCTGGTTAAGCGCTTGGCGCAAGACTCATCGGGACAGACAACGCCTGCCGATGGCGACCATTACCCTGGACGCAGTGGTCCAGGCGATGGCGGCTGCGGTGGCAGTGGTGGCGCAGCAGCCGCAGGGGCAGATACTGTGATAACAATTTCGGCGACGTCAGCAACGTCGTCCACAGCTGCAACATCGTCGTCAACAGCAGCAGCGGCGGCAACGGCAGGCGGTGGTAGTGGAGGTGCTGGCACTAGTGGTGGAGCCGCTGCTCCGACGTCTACAGCTGCAGCCAGTAGCGGTGGTAGTGGCGGCAGCGCTGCGGCAATAGCCGCGCCCACAACTACAAAAAGTCTTCTTAATCCCATACAAATGGTGTCCGGTACGGGTGGCAACGGCCTGGGGCCACTCATGCTCAAGAAGCGCCGTTCGAAGAGCAGGAAAGCACCGGCGCCCCCAAAGCAGACACTGCATGCACAGCATTGCGTCGCCGTTGCCGCTGCAGTTGCCGCTGCGGCAGCCCAAAGTCCGGAAACACAGCGTCTTTTGGAGTCCGAACTGTTAGAGGTGGCAACACCAGCAACAACTGCAGCAGCAGCAGCTGCAACATCAACGAGCGCAATGGTAGGCTTAGGCAGCGCTGGCGGCACTGGCACCTCGAGTGGTAGTGGCAGTGGTAGTGGCAGCGGTGGTGGGCGCACGAAGCGCGAGTTTCTCTAGCCAAGAATTCTGGTGCGTCATCAATCGGATAACTCAAGCTTCGAGCAATAGTAGAGGCTGCCGCAGCGCCGCGCACGATTTGCACCGAGTGCCGAACGCGTCATTCACTGGGTTTAGCTTGTTTTTAAAATTTAGCAAAGCTTCGAAAATTTAAATATTTTTTTTTAATTTAGCTTAAAGCAAAACTTAATAGTCTAAGCACTTGAAATTGATAAAAAAAATGATCTAAAAATTATTGTGATACGGAAAGACACGACTTTGTTGTTAGTAAAAACAAAAAACAAAAACTAGTAAAAAAAGAACTTAAAACGATACTAAAAATGCGGTGTATATATGTAAAAAAACACTAAAGAGATACTAGATTTAAGAATACAGCTGTAACATTTCCAAAAAACGAAACAATTCAAAAATTTTCGAATCCTGTTAAGAACCGGAGCAAAATTTGATGTGTACTTCTTAAGTCCTTAAGTCGGATCAGAGCTTGATAAGAACTTTTTAAGTAACAAAAGAGTATTAGGTTATCTCAGAAAAACCTGATATTCATCTGAACAGATATTAAGGCTGCTTCCTTAAAAGCCTTATCCATATCACATACGGATCAAATCCAGCCATAAATAAGGTTTAGCTTAACTTATTTCCCCTCAAGTAATTCCAAGGAAAATTTAGAAATTAGCAAATGAAATATATTGGGTTGTTCGGAAAGTAATTTCATTTTTTTTTCTTAAAATTAAAATGCAGAAAGATTTTTTAATAGTAAATATATATTTTATTGAATTATATATTGTTCATTCCGGTTCAATACTTTTTGCTATCTTTCTGGTTGAGTAACATGACCCTCATAAAATATTTGTTCTTTTTTGGAAAAAACCAAGTCCAGTTTATTTTTGACCTTCTCGTTTTTTGACAGAGGTTTTACTGTCAAAAAAATTGCGTAGAGACTGGAACCAATAATAATCAGAAGGTGCCAGATCTGGAGAAAATGATGAGTATGGCAGTATATTCCCTCCAAACTAGAAAAGATTTTGGCGATTTAAAAAACTTGTATGAGGTCTCGCATTATCTTGATGGAATACTTCACCCTTTCTATTGAGCAATTCTGTTTACAGTTCACTTTACTGATTACATACAGTTCACTTCAGATTTGATCGTTGTGTTGACCGAGAGAACCTAAAAAAAGCGATTCCTTTCAAATCCGAACAAACAGATAGCATCACCTTTTATAATGAATATCGGCTTTCAAAGTGCTTTAAGCCGGTTTATCATTTTTACTCTAAGTCCTCGTGCAAGTATATAACCTAAAAACACGGAAAATTCTTTTCTCCCGTGGTGTTTTTTCGATTACGTTTGTAAAATCAAAAAAATGTACAGTGTGGCCAATAATAACTGTCAGTAACACAAAGTGTAATAAAATCAAAGAACGATATTTTTTTGTATTTATTTCAAAAGTTTCGCAATATTCCAAAATTTTCTAAATTAATGATAAAGTTTGAATCTTCGAAACGTTTGAAAAATGATTCACACACGCAGAGAAAAGACATGGTTAAGACATGATTACTACAATAATAATTTTTTTACTAAAATTATTGTATTATTTCTGCAAACACAAATGTTTGCCTTAATAAAGTCATTATTTACTAATGGTGGTACCAAAAACAACATTATAGTTGAAATCATAACATCATTGAAATCGTCAACATACTATGATTGCCTCAACTATTAGTTGCAGCAAAAATGTTGTAGTTCTGTCAATCATGATAAATGTGAATATTATTATAGAGACAAACATGTTAGAATTTTGAATGTTTGTCTGAACTATTCTTTGATTGTTGGCAAACGAAGCAGAACATAACCAAAAATCGAAAGAATTTATTGTGTCTGAACAGTTTGCAGGAAAAACTTTCACTTCATTTACACAAAATAAGTTGTATCGATTCCTGGCTATGTGCCGTTTCGTTTGTCAACTGTTCAATTATTGTGTTTTGTTTTAAATCGCCTGATCCTAAAAACAGCACGCAGAAAAGTGACATTTTCGACTTTAATTGTAGCAAACATGTTTCTTTTTACCGTAAACATATTTCGCAATTCTGACCATATTTTGTTTATCACAAATATTGCTATTTTTGTGACAATGCACTTAATGTACCATGTTTATCAATGGCATTAGTCAGGCGAGCGGTAGTAGCGGCTGTGGCTTACTGGTAGTGTGCGTGGCTCGTAAGCGAAAAAGCCGTGGTTCAAACCCCAGCTCGGACAGAAAATTTTATCAAAAAGATTTTTCAATTTAATTAATATTTATGTTCAGCCTAGTCAATGGCAAACCTTTGGAGATATCTTAATTAATAGCTGTGGAAATTGGAATGCATGAAAAAAAAATAATATTCAATAATATTCTGGATCCTAAAAATAAATTCATATTATAGTTGTTGCAATCATTCTATTTTTGACCCAATAAGAGAATAATGATTGTTTCAATAATATTTTGGTTCCTACAAAAAAGTTCCTTTTCTAAATATGGTTGTTGTAATCATTTTATCATGATCAAAGAAAATATTATATGTTTAAGAACATTTTAGCAACAATCATAATCCGAATCATACTATGATCCTCTGAAAACATGGTTGTTGCAACTATGTTTTTTCTCTGCGTGCAGGCGGCACGCACCATCTTCTGGTCCATTTCATCCCAAATCCCTTTCACACGCGGATTTTATAAAACCCAATTTTATCTAAAATATAGCTCCAAACTCAGAAATCCAAGGGATTGAGAAAAGGTGATGATGCGGGCCAGTCTTCGGCAGAAATGAAATCATTCAAGTTTTCTCGGCACCAGTCTTAGTGAAAAAGTGTGCTTTTCTTTATGGGAAGTTGCAACGTTTTATTGAAAAGAAAAATACTTGTCTTCGTAGCGTGGCGTGGGAAAGAAGAAGATCTTGTGAAACGAGATACTACTCCCACAAAATGACTCTTGATACGTTTTTATATCGCTAATATGGTTAACAGCCAATTTATCTTTTGAGACACTCGCAAGACTTCTTGAGTACACACGGTAATTCTGTTGGTTATGGATGTATGCATGAGGGACAATGTTTCATCCAGGCAAGTAAACGCAATTGTTTTTGATGTTAGGCCATGAACGCGTTGCTTTTTATATTCTATTCCTTGAGTCGTAGGTCATTCCTGATAAGAAACTCCGTAGATGGCTTTGATATTTTCATATCCTTTGCTTCAGAACGAGCCGGATTTGGTTGAAATTGTTCTATCACTTGTTTAATGACAGAATTTGTTCGCACAGTCCGATTTCTCCCACCTTTTTTTAGTCTTCGAGCTTCCCGTTTCCTTAGATCATTTCACTGTCCCATATATGAATATTTCCCCTATTCCTAGTGGTGCAAGTGATTTTATGATGTCATAATTTCTATTCTATTTTTTAGAAACTCTATAACCAAGTCACGTTCGGCTGCCAATGCCACTTTTGAAATTAAGACTTAAATATTCAAAAGCAACGTATACTTAGATTATGAAATGATTAACAATCTCAATTTATTTCAGTGCAGTGGAATTTACTGACAGTTATTATTGGCCACACTGTATACAAAAGACAATCCAAGGATTGTTTTTAATGCAATTGAGAAATTGTTTTTCAATTTTAAAAACATTTTTAGTTAAAAAAAAATTAGGTAAAAAGCAGTTTTTTGTAATTAGTTCAAAATTTGCTGGTAAACTTCTAAATAAATTTCATTAAATATAAAATTGCACCCACAAAGCAATTTTGCACGCCAAATTAAAAACAAATTTTCTTAAAATTACGTTTCTTAGAATCAAATTTTTTTATATATATTTATACATATATCTTATACATTTATTCTATTTACACATTATGCAAAGTAGTAATATAATTATTTTATTTGATTTTTAAAAAATCTTTAAAAATACGGCGCTAATTTTTTTTTGTAAAGGATAGAAGAGATTTTGAGTTTTATTGTGGTATTTGGTTTTTTGGTTGACGTGGGTTGACAGACATTCAAAAAGATTTCAGGTTTTTTTGTGTGCAAAAAATATGAGCAAAACAAAGAATTTTCCATTTTTAAATTAATAATTTTGCTATATATACTAAAAAAAACATTTTAAAAATCTTAAAATTGCTTATTATATACTAGTTCAAGATACTAGTCTATCAGGAAAAATTAATTCTAAGTTGATACATTTATTCGTTCACCCACAAAAAGTATTTTATAAACATATTAAAATCACAAAATAACGATAAGAACATCCCTAAGTCTTACGATGTCCGGGAGTAATAAATTTAAACTTAAGATCTTGAAAATTCACTACTAGATGAAAAATATTGTTATCTAGCGAAACGAATACTTTTTTTAGATTTCTAAAAAAATGCATTACTTAAAGTCTGCGTTGCGTTAATGTTGCGGAGGTCGCACATTTAATGCAGCGTTTTTCTAATTTTGTATTCCATTCAAATAATAAATTCTATCAAGGTCCTCAAATAAGCGTTTCTTTCAGTGATACCTCTTCACTCGACCCAAATCTTTTACCAACGAGCCATTTTGGGAAATAGGAAAAAGTCGCAGAGGACTAAATCTAAAGAACGTGCTGGATGGGGTAACAGTTCGAATATCGACGTGTGCGCCGGTGCGTTGATATGGAGGAAGAGCACTTTTTTCTTCGCTAAAAGCGGTCGTTTTTCCTTCAAATCAATGGCAAATCTGTCCAACCACTGCGAATAATGTTCCCCACTGATGGTTTTACCCTTTCCAAGGTACTAGACGTGAATAACTCCGTATGCATCCCAAAAAACTGTCGCCATGATCTTGTTGGCCGACGAACCCACCTTGGTTTTTCATTGGAATACGTTTACCCAGAGAAATCCAATGCTTTTACTTGATGTCTGGTGTGTTGCGATGTATCCATGTTCAAACTCCTTCGAATTGCGGTTGAAAATCGCCGAACACTATTTTGAAATGGGCACATGACTGCGCTTATGATAGAGTGTGGCACCCATTACGTGGATAGTGATGATGAATCAAAGATAATTGGACCTATTTTGCGCAATCTGTTTTGAAAAAATTCTGTTATTCTGTTATGATTTCCCATACAAATTTTTGAGCTGTCAAAAAATCTGTTACGAGACTAAAATTTATATTCTGCACGACAATCTTTTATGAAATCTGTTATAAATCATAGCAGATTTTTCGACAAGTCAAAAAATCTTTTACAAAATCTTTTATTTGATATCTGCAATGAAATCAGAATAACAGATACATTTTTTTTATTTTATCGTAACAAACTTTTAGAAAGTGAACATTTTGGTCTGAAAAATGGATGTTTATTTACGAATTTCAATAAGAATGGCTCATAAAAGGAGGCAAATGTAAGATTATATAATTAATAAAAGTGTGTGTTTTAAAAACAAGTTTAATATAGAAGAAACTATCGGGCCACTTTGCTGGAGTTACGCCTAAATAGCAAACCATTAAATCTTCCTGACGTGCGTTTCGTGCAGCTTTTAAGGTTGGACAAAGTGAATGTGCGCTTGCATTTTATATGCATGTCCAATAATTTAATTTTATTGACAGCAAACAGCTGTTTCAAACAGAAGTTAGTGGAATTGTAATAGATTTTTTTTCGAAGATTGATAACAGGATGCCATAAAAAATCGAAAGGCAGAGTATCAATTATGATTGATAACAGAAAATTCGTAACAGAATAACAGATTTCACCGAATAGGTCTATATATCTTTATTGTGTCTTTATTAGCTTCAACTCGAGAGTCCAATCGCGAAGCTTTTCTCAATCACAGGATTATCGGGATTGAAAATCTTAATACTGGTATCCCGGGACTAGTTCGGGATCGAAAGAAGTAAATTATTCAAAAGTACAATGCAATACAATTTCTTAATTATTTATTACTCGAAACTAAAAAATGTAATTCAATTCATTTATAAAACAAGAAACACAAAAAAATTTAAAAAATGTAATGATGACAAAAAAAATGTTATTAATTTAAAGACTGGTTTAACCGAGATCTGCTTCACCTCAAAAGTGTCCAAAAGTGCCAAAAAGTGTTTAAGGCAAATTAAGGTTAGAAAAGACTTAATTAAAGAATTATTTCAAATATGAGCCGCTCATAAGAAGCACCGTTCTGATTCTATGGAGAAATAGTTGTTCGATAATCGCAAGCAATCTTTAAGTTTTGACCACGACTGCTATCGTTACACTCATTGTCCTTACAATCTTTTTCAGCCTCAATAAAAGGTTTTTCTAATGCTTTATTCATATCAACTAAAATTGAAATGGTTGCATTTATACGAATATTTGTAATAGAAATTGTTTTATTTGAAAACCCCAGTGTTTTAATGTACTAAACTCGTTTGGAATCCCGGGATCGACTTTCCTTGTTTCAACAGGCATTCCAGAAAGTGATGCATTTTCTACATCAAAATTGCCTGTTCAAAATTTTGCAAAGCAGCTGTCGTTTTGTCAATCTTCATCTTCTCCATTAACATTGGAAAATTTTATAAAAAAAACTTGAACAGCTTTTTTACCTTTTTGATACGCAAAATGCCCAAAATGCGGTTTTTCGTTGAATCAATCTAACTTTTTCACAATAGCCTATATTAGCTACCAAAATATATAATGAAAAAAAAACAAAGTCCTCTGTTGGGAAAATAGGAAATGACCCTCCGAAAAAAATCAAATGCATTTTAATAAAAGCTATTAAATTTCAATCAGAAATTTAGTTATCTGGTCATTTATGCGTATTTGGTTGTATTCTATTCCATAATTCATTGTTTGTTAGTTTACAACGGCCCTGCATGCCCTTGAAGAGTTCTTCAGATCATGCTTTTTATGAATTTTAGCACTGTTTGTAGCCTGTTATTGCATAGGTAACAGGCATTTGGCCCATCCAAATGTCCCATTAAAGTCAACAAGCCTGACGTTGCAGTTTGCAGAACAGTCACATAGAATGTGCTCTGGAGTTTCTTCCTATTTCTCTCAAAGTCTGAATCAGATAATCTTACCTTTTAGAAATGCTATCTGATAAAACAATGTCCTGTAAAATATCTTGTCAGAATATTAAGGACTACTCGTACTTTGGTTAGTTTGAGTAAATCTTTCATTTTCCAGATCCTAATCTTTTCTACATGTAGCTTTCAATCAGACTGCAAATGATGATTTTCGACAACAGCGCAAAAGTGTTTAAATTATCAACCACTTTCGGTTTTGATTCAGCATATTAGTTGTTGTGCCAAGAGTGATAAAAATGTCATCAAAAATATGATGGGTTTTTGGCCCAAGTACTACGTATTTATTAATCTGTATACGTATTTAATAATTATTATTGACTTATAAGTCAATGAAATTTGAGTTGTTATCTAAAATCTAAGTATTAATCTTACCGAGGAGCTTCCATCTGTTGAAAATCTCGTCGAATCTGTTTGAGCAATTCGGTTGATCTCATGCAACAATTTGATGGCTCCAAGGACATATTTAGGGGTTCTCATCCAGATCTATTTTTTAAATTTATTTAAAACTATGATAAGCTTCATAATTAAACGGCATAATTCACAGTTTTATTTAAAGCGGTGACTATCAGTACTCAATGAATTTCAACTGTTAAATCCAAATAAAATTTACTGTTGGCCTTACAGCACCGCTATTGAAATACTTTTCAAGAGTGAAATCTATTGGGATAATAACTATATCTTTGTAGGAACTCAACAGAGTACGCATTTTTGCGATAAAACTGTTGTCAGAATAGCTTAATAATATATTTTTAATTAAGTTATTGCAAGGAATTCTTTGTTGTGTCAAATTCTTATGTGTAACCGGTTTTTTACAGTGAAACATCTGTGTTCTGACAGTGTATAATTTCTTTACTGCGCATTAAGATTTTTAAAATTCTATTTATACTTCAATTAGATGGTGGATGATATAAATAAATTTGCAAAGGCAGCTATCTATCATGACGACCAACAATTGCCAAAGGAGCTTTGTGTTAAAGTTCATTGTCTTGAAAATCCTGTCAAAAAACATGCAAAAAATCACAAAAAATTTATGTGGTATTAACTTTCATTGTCCTTTTATCTAAAAGCCATTAAAGTGGGGATATCAAAATTTCAATTAGACTCGATCGCCATCGTAACAGTTTCACAAATTTAGTTATCTTCGAGATCGTTGTGATATTGAAATTTCCTTTAATCGAAATCGTTAACGGTAGGCTGTTTTGAATTGAAAACAGACATTTCGAAATGATATCGAAAAGATGGATTTCTCGGATAGTTCTCAGACTTTCAAAAATTTTAAAACACCGATACACGCATACATTTTCTGTCTCCTCTACCAGAATCCGTTAATTGAAGTTTACACTATTGGAAAAGTTTGAAAATTTTATTTATTGTTTTGTGAATTGCAAACGTATGATATATGTATTCTGAATGTCTGCTTAATTTGACATTCTTTCTTCTTCTTAAATTCTTATAGATTGTTTCTTCCTTCAAAATTAATGCAACTGTCTTTCTTAATTGATATATTTTCTACACTTCTCATTTTCATTTGATAGGAACTGAATTTCAATCGATATTTTCAAAATTTCAGTTAATATTTGATGAATTTCAAATGAAGAACTTATTGTCAGAACAATATTCCACATTATTAAAATATCCAAATACATAATCAGGTATAAAGCTTTGAATAAAGTTTTCTCATGGTAGAGAAAAATAAACTTTAAGAATTGGGTTCTAAATATTTTTAAAAGGACCCGTTATTTGATCATTGGTATTATATATTGTGCTGGTATTATTTATAAAAACATAAATAAATTGAAATATCGATTTTAACATCATCTCATTTATCCATGTTATTGCAATAAGATCTTCATGCCTGAATTTCATCTTAAGGCTTTTTTTAATTTCTATGAAATTTTTTGAACAGCCATTTTTTGTTTTGTGATTTTCATCTAATATTTTTAAATTGAAATGGAATTTCGGGATTTTATTTTAAAAAACTGAATTAAAATCAATATTTAATAGATTTCAGTTGATATTTGTTGAATGTCAAATGGAAATTTTTTTTTCTTTCAATTGGTATTTTTTAAATTATGCACTTGGAAATGTTAGTAGAGAGCTGGGTACGTAGGGTGCCGTGGGGTGAAGACTTCCGCTTTTTTTGAAGGATCACAGCTCTTCTAAAAATAATAATTTTTAAAAGGTTTTAGCTAAAATCGCAAGAATGGACATTTTTCTCAATATCTATGCGCTCGGATTTGAACATTTTCGATTTTGGCAAAAAATTATGTGGATACGTCGAAAATGTTTGTTTTTCGATTTTTGAAAAATATTAGTGTGAAGCGTTTCACCAAAAGAAACTTTCCATTTTCATGTATAAACATAAACATAAATTGGTTTAATGATTGGAACCAATATTTAGCGTCAACCAACGCCAATTCGTAATTCAAAAGATCCACCAGAAAGGTTCCCCTAATTTCATAGCACATACCAACATTTCCTTCGATTTTTCTCTATACATGACCGTGACACTTTCAGCTACTTAATTTGTACATGACTAGGTTATTAAATAACCATGAGTCATACCGGTATGAATTCCGATAATGTAACCCATTTTTTGGCACGCAACTTCGCCCTCAAGATCAAAGAAGGTAATATTTGTCATGAAAACTAGGAAGCGATACCTACAACCAGACTATGGTACTGGTGCGTATGTTATCAGGTTCCCCTATCATTTATGGACACAACTTAGATTGTTTAGGTTTCCTCATCACCTGTTCTCAAATTCCAAAGGTAACAGTTTATTGATCCGGTAGATGCTTACCTTCCTAACAGTTACTCTTTAAATTATCGAGAACTTATCTACCATCATTCCCTTAGTAATTTAAGGGAATTACCAACCCGAGTTCAACTCAGTGTAGGTTAGGCTAGGTTAGGTAAATAGAGTTGTGCACCGTTACCGGCGCTTCCGCGGGGCCTATAGGTCCAATGCGAATCCCTTTTTTTATTTTTATCGCAGTACCATAATAACCAAATTTATTTCGATTTTTCCTCAAACTAGCCTGTGCTTTTGATGAACCTCCAGATGTCTAGCAGTGGTGTGTTCGCTAAATTTTCCAGGTCTTTGAAAAATCTGTTTTCAGCGTAAAATTTAGCGCTTTAATGGCCGCTTGGATATCTACAAAAGTAACTATCCTTGTGGGGGTAAGATTTTTCCTATGAATGGCGTCAACTCAGTGTAACTCACACCGACCTGCCTGGTCTAACCACAACCCGAGCGTATGAACCCCGAAGGACCAGCCCACGATAGTCAATACCCGGGCTCAAGGTTTCATTAGATAAGGCTCTTCAACATCCCGTCTACAGACCAAAAGATCTTTGAACAATTATAATTGACTGTGACACATTCAGTCACTAAAATTGTACATGACTATGTTAATATAACCATTGGTTTCCCGGTACATTAATACCGAGAGAACGACAATCCTAAATACGCAACTTCGTTAGCTTAATTAAAGCTTATTAAAAGCCTCTTTCGGAAAACTAGGAAGCGTGTGCCGTAGTATACCAATTGGACTATACTAGGGTCAAGGATTCTATGCCTCTTACATAGAACCCTAATTCTAAAACAAAGGTCTGCAGACAAACGATAGATCAGGTCTCCTCGTCTAAATGGATGACTGCCCCCGCTCTTCTAGTTATATCGGATTGATCGTCCATCGAAAGCATTTTACAATAAACTATATTATGATAACTTAATGCTAAAACCATGCCTTCTCCAAGATTTGGCACCAACAAACAAAGTTCAAGGTTAACCTTTTTTATTATGGAAATCAGATGAATATTCAAGAGACGTGCCTCAATAATGAACTTATTTTGAGATAAATTCATGCGTCGTGCCCCATAAATTGTCCACCCAATATCCAACCATCACCCTTTATCCTGGCTTTGGACTAGCAGACTCCCCGAAGGTCCTCTGGCTGGTTTAAGGCTCCTAAGACAACAAGAAACTAAAATACTGAGTAAAAGTCATCGAATCCAAATTTATTATTATGACTTATTATGAAAATTGGTTATATGTAAGTGTGCTGTCAAAATTTCACACGTGAAAAATTTCACACCCACCGAATCGCTGAGAAAAATACTATGAGAAAAACTTCGAAATTGAAAGCAAAAATTTAAGACAATTGCCTCTAAAAATAATAGTCGTTCGTTCACGCGTGTTTGCTTGCTAAAGCTATGCATATGTGAAATCAAAGGCTCATCTTTCGATATGTTTGCTCATGTTTCATGGCAATTCTCACATTTGTTTTAAGAAAAAATGTACTCAAATCGTGCAATTACGTATTTTCGTCGCCACATTAACCTCAGAGACCTTCAAAATTTTTAAAGGTTTGTCTATATCCAAATAATTCCACTATTTTATTTTTATTAAAGCTATAATTGAGAATTTTGGTTGGTGTTAACTATGTTCTTCAGCATATTTCCAAGATAATAGCTTTTTTTACGAAAATATTCATTCTATCAGATAAAAATGGAGAATAGTGATTGATCTTCTGTTCTTATCTTTGAAATAATTGTTAGTTTTAAATTAGCCTCGTACATCTAATAAATATTTTTTTTAAATATTACTTTCGAAGTTCTCTATTAAAAATACGAGTTATCTACTATTTAATTATTTTGAATTTCAAGTTGTTAAAGCTTTTCTTTCGAACTTTTTATCATAAGCAATAATATGTGTAGTAATTGTCTTAATCATTTCTCAACATAACTTTTAAAAAAATGCACTTTAATGTATGAAATTCTTCTTAAAAAACCATAAAAAAACAAAAATAAGCGCTGCAGTAATAATTCGATGAGCTCATATTGTATGGTTTAATTCAACCTGCCCGAACTCTCGAAAGAATCTCGAAAAATAGGCTTTATAATATTTTTAAAACCTTTTCCAACTCAAAAATGTAATAAAACATAATTTTAAGAAACTGTAGAAACATTTTGGCTAAAACCATTTAAGAAGTTGTTGATGTCATATAACAATAACCCCTTATTTTTTTTCTTTTAAACATAAAAGTTTTTGTTGGTCAAAAAATTACATATAGTGACTCTCAATATCGATAACTCTTTTCTTACCAGTAACTTTCTTAGTAAAAAAGAAAAAAAAGAAAAATTTTATTAATTCGGTTTTTTAATTGATATAAATGTATGCTTATTTTGGAAAATAAAATATTTCTTGTAATACAAACATTTATTAAAATTTTCAGAAATCATTCAAGTCAATGGAAAAATTAAATTGTCCCCTTTTTTATTTATAAAAAAAAAAAATAACGTATAATTGCTCAGTTGTTAATAATAATCAATTTTATTTTGCAACCTACAAAAAAGCTGCATATAAAGTGCTTCTTTTATATTTACATACAGTGTGCAGCAAAAGTCATGATACCCCAGCCGCAGTATTTTTATTTTTTAAACATTAATTTACAAAAGTTACGATTCTTAATTTTATTTAATGTATCCATTTATATACTACAATAAACCAAAATAATATGTAAACTATTTATGTACACAAAAATAAAAAAATTCAGTTTTTTGCACAGCAAAGCCATTGTACCCCTGGTCATAAATAGAGTTATATTTGATTTGCTCGATTAAATGCTTGTACTAATTGTGGCAACCCTTAAGGCCTTTGTTTGCTCTCTTTTAAAAATAAAACAGTACATTCCAAATTTCCAGTCAGCAAAGGAAGTTTCTGACAATTGCAGGAAGAATAATCAATGTATTTCTTAAAATGTCGAGAAAAGAATTATGAATTAAAGAAAGAAAAAAAATAATTAATAGCCACGAAAGGAGTAAATCTTACTTTGAAATTGCTCAAATTATAAACAGAATTAAATCAACTCCGTAAAAATTTATTAATTGGTTCAAAAGAGATAACGTTATTGAAAATAAACCGCGAGAGCTCAATAAAAGGGAAGAACGAAATATTGAAACCATTATAAAGAAAGATCCATTTACAAGTGCACCTAAAATAGCAGTACAATTGAAAGAATCATTTGGGAAAGATGTTTCTACAGATACGGTGCGTAGGTGCATCAAGAAGGCTGAGGTCAATGCTCGCACGTAAGAAGCCGCACGTTAAAGAAGTAAACAGAAAAAACTCATGGACTTCGCCAAAAAATATAAAAATAAAGGAAATGGTTTTTGGGAGAACGTAATTTTCTCCGACGAATCAAAGTTTAACATTTTTGAATCGGACGGACGCGTTTTAGTGTGGCGGAAGAAGTGCGCGAAGCGCCTAATCTAAAAAATACACGGAAAACTGTGGAGAAATGGTATGGAGCAGTATGTCAGCAGCCGGTGTTGGCAATTTAGTGTTCATTGAGGAGAATATGAAGAAACCGTTGTGTATGAATATTCTTAAACAAAATCTTAACTAGAGTGCTGAAAAACTAAATATTCGTAAAGTTATTACTTTCAATAGGACAATGATAAGTCCGGATTTAAACTTTATTGAGCACTTGTGAGATCATTTAGAAAAACGCATTCGAAATCATACTATTTTGAATAAAACACAGCTTAAAGAAATACTTTTGACTGGAATATCCGAAGCTATCACTAAAAACTTGTGCACTCAATGCCGAACAGATTAAATTAAGTTCTCAGACTTAAGGGATACTAAGTATTAGGAAAGCAAATTTAATTCAAGAAACGTAAAATTAATACAAGCACCGTGACTTTTGCTGTGCAAAAAACAAAAGTTAACGTGATCTCTATTTCTTTTAATTTTTTTACATAAATATTTTAAATACTATTTTGATTTTTTGTAGTATCATTTATTTATTTAATGGATACATTAAATAAAAAAAAGAATCATATCTTTTGCGATAAATTTTTTTAAGAAACAACGAAAGATTTTTCATTGTGGATGAGGTACCATGACTTTTGCTGTATATCATTGCATAGCATTAGGCGTTTTTCTTTTTTAGATCAGGCCACAGAGCTGAGCAGATGCTGATCAAACCGACCATAACCTCAGCTGACATCAGATAAAATAAAAATTGGTCAGATTTTGTAGTGAAACATTTTGGGAACATTTGCATCTTTCGTCTACTTAAATGTCAAAAAATGTTATTAGATAAAAAGCGAAACTTAATAAAAAATAGTACATTCTGAATTGGTGCCTGCCATTTTTGCTTCTTGTTATTTCGTCTTTTTGATTTTTTTTTTTTTATGTATGCGTTGGCAGCCAATCAGTAAAAAATTTCGGAGTTTGTCGACAGCATCTAATCAACAGTCGAACATGCTTAGATTATGAAAAGAAACGCATTTATTGCACACAGCTAAGTCAGAGGTAAAAAATAAACACAGATCTGTTCTTGACAGTTGTTGCTCAGCTCGGACATACAAAAAAACGCCTATTGCATACTTTTGGGGATTCATAACTTTTCTCTATTTTTTACTGTTTATGATTTCGATGTCATGGAAAAGAAATTATATAAATTACAAATTTAATCCTGAAAATTTTTAATTTATTACGCAAAATTCAGAGAAAATTGCGCTCAAACTTTAAATTTAGTAGTTTTAACGAATTAATTTCGTATTCACACGAGCACAGCTCGGTAATGGATAATTCAGGAGTGTTCGTAAATACACTGTTAATAAGGTCAATACGTTGCTTTTCAAATAAGATCTTAAAATAAGTTTTCCGTGAGTTCGTTTTTCTGCCAAAAACAATAATGTATATCAAAGTCATGAAATACTAATTAACCCTGCAAATCCTAGAGGCATAAAAATATATCTCCTTCCATAAGATTTTTTGCTCAACTCGAAATCACCTTTCACCTCCGTAAATAGTTGCACTCTAATGCGGGATACCCTGCTGATTTAAAAAAAATCACGCGATGCTTTTTTATTTTTTACATAAGATAACTAATATTGGGTATTTCCAAAATGTATAAAAAATTTTTTTCAAAATCGCAATTGTATCAAAAATTAGACTTTTTTCAAAAAAAACTACCTTTTTAGCCATTGTGCGGCGCCTGTATTGCTGCGTTTGTTCTGAGTGCCATACCATCAAATAAATTTATACAAATATTAGGAGGTAAATTATCCCACGCGTTATTGACCTTACTCTAAAACAAGGGCGTAGGTAGGATTAAAATTAGGGGGCCCAAGGCCTTATAAAATTTTTTTCCATATCTTTCATTCATTAATTTTGCGAGTCAATGAAAATAGTTCAAAATGAATGTCTGGTGTCTTATTACCTGATGTTTTTATATATAATCGACTCTAAGGAAAAAAGACTTTCAACTTATGTATATCAAACAAACGCAAGCCATGAGATCAAATAAAGTTACAATTATTAAATTCAGGTTAAACTCATTTTAAAATATGATATCGTTAAAAATGTATGGTTTAAAAAAATTAACAAAAATTCACAAAAACTCAATGTAAGGAAACCTCAACAAAATAATGCAAAAAATTAAATAAAAAATAATTTTTTTCTTATTTGAATATAAGTCGACAAGGATTTTCCGCAAAACGGTTAATAGTTTCGTCTAGAAAGTTTTCCTGGTTTTCTGCCACAAATTTGCTATGAACATTCAACATGCACAAACCTATAATAAAAGATTTTTGCAAATTTAAAAATCCAACTTGGCGGTGCTGCCAACGTGGCGGTACCATATGGCAGCTCTCGTCAACTTAAAATGTAACTCTGGCTGTAGTTACAAATAAAAAGATTGCTACGATTAACTCACCACTGGCAATAGCCGAGAGAGGTATTTCAAATTTGTAACTTTTTTTTTGTATGAAATCCGACCCAAAAAATATGCATTTCAAGTTTCAAGTGAAAATTCGAACGTTAAGTATTCAAAAAGAGCTATAAATGCGGTCATGCTATTCGAGCGCTTTTAGCGCTTCCAAAACTTTAAACGCCGTTTAGTCAAAATCATTTTTTTAACCTGGTTGACAGCATAACTAAGACAGTTTTCATCCGATCGATTTAATTCAAAATGGGTTTTGTTAAGAAGATGTGTCTCTTTAGCCTGACGTAGCCATTTTTTAAACTATTATTATTTTTTTATAAACAATTTTTCCTTGAAAAACATGTGAAAATGTTGATTTTTTTTTCAAATGGTCACCATTTTTTTTCTAAACAATATTTTGAAAATCTCCTTCGTCTGGCTATAGCCAATAATATATATTTTGAGAATCTATTTCGTTTTTTTTCAGTTGATCCATGTAAACGAATTGCTGTCAACGCCACTGAGGCCAGATTCAGGAGGGCCATTATCCAAAAATATAGATACTATTTAAAAACAAAAAATTAAATTTTTATTACATGAATGTTCTAAAAATTAGTACAAAGTTTGATATGAATCCATCAAACTGATTTCCTTTTATAAAATGGACAAAAAACATTTTAAATTCAGACGTTTGCACTGTTCATACCCCTTAAATTACTTTTCCTATTAATTTCTTGGCCAAGTTTGATAACTTATTTATATTAATAGTTAATTAGTTTAATGATCTATTAAATTATAACATGAATTAAATTGCGAGCTTTAATTCAAGTAAGTTTTTAAGAAGGCAACAACAACAACAACTCTGTATAGAGTCAATCACTTAGCTGACTAGACAGTTTCTCCGAATTTCCGAAACAGACTGTCAAGTCAGCTAAGTGATTGACTCCATACAGAGTTGTTTTTGTTGCCTTCTTAAAAACTTACTTGATCTAAGGCTCACAATTCAATTCATGTTATTTATATTAATTTTATTATAACTTTTATTTTTAAATTTTAAATAAACTATTTACATTATTTATATTATAACTTATTTATTACATAAGAAATCTTATTATTTTAAGTTTTATCTTATGTGTTTTATTATTATAAATGTTTTGATTTCTTAAGGAAAATAAAAGCTTAGAAGTTAAAGCATTAATTTAAAGCATAAAGTAGAAAAAAATTCAAATAATGATTTCAAATATAATTATATATGTAAATAGATTATAATATTTGACCAAGAAATTATATGAAATTAATAGGAAAAATAATTTAAAATTATTTCTAATTTTGTAGTGACATTGAAGTCGGTTTGTTTTTGTTAAAAAGTTTTTATTTCTTCTATTTTAGAGAATATGATAATAATTCTACCCGTTGTTGTAACGAATTTTACTACCTAGTTTCTTGACCGTAATTTGTAATAATTCTTCCTGTTTTTTTTGTTCCATAATGTCAATATTAACCGAGATACATGGTTTTTCTAATAGTTACACGGCCCTTTATCGCATACCGCCCACTAGAGCACCTCTGTGTTTATAATCTCAATCTTTTGGCCAAAAATTACTTAAATTTATTTAAGTAATTGTACTGTAGCAGTTATCGACGTACATACATTAAAAGAAAGGAAACCAACAAACTTGAGAACCTCCTCCTTGTTGAGTCATTGTATTTTTGGAAACAATTGATTCGTTTAGTCGAAATAATCTTAAAGAATTACTGGAAAACAATCTTCTTTTCAAATGCAATTGGTCTAAAAAACAGCGAAACTATTCGAGTTTCAATACAATTTATGATTATTACATATTTTTATTAGCAAGCAACTTATTGCATTCATAAAATAAAAAATTATCTTAATTCTTTTCAATTGCTGATCAAATTATTTTAAAGGTTCAATCAAATTTTTCGGTTTCTAAAATTTTGCTCAACACTTCTAGTGTTCTCTACATATGAGAGATTTATGGGAATGTCGTAAATAAATCGTATATGTCGTTCGTTCCCAACGATGTGTCCGCTTGTAGGAAATGTCCGCTTATTAGAGCGTCCGTCTTTGAGAGACTTCACTGCATACACTGAGAGAAAAAATTAATATTAAAACTATTAACGCACGTACATAAACTCAATTAAAATACTTACGTGGATAAATAAAATATTTTCTCCACAACACGTCATTTTTGCGTATTTAAATTGAAGTTGGGTTTGTTTTTCTGATTTCGCTTTTCATTTTCAAACGAAATTTACAAGAAATTTGAAAAAGTTTAAATGAAACCCGTGAAAAAAAGTACTTTAATAAATTTAAAAAATCTAAATATTTGTTTTAGGCAAATGCGTTTTTGGTTCAAAAACATCCACGTTTCTTAATAATTTAAATACGTTTTTGCATAAATCTAATACTTTTTTCCCTTAGTGTATAATGCGTATTATGCGATCTTGGCTTAATGTTGTTTTTGACAAGCAGTGTTTCAATAAAATTTAACAATTTAAAAAATAAAAAATACACTTACCATTAATGGACCTAAAATTTATTTAAAGTTTAAAATAATTTTGTGATGCCAATTTCTTTTTAATACAATTACGCAATTTACTCAGTTTTTATTCATGGTGGGTTTATTGGAAGCGCTTAGTGTAAACTTTTAGTTCTACGCTTTCAGTCGTTATTTGAATACGTCGTTTTTTGAATACCATTATTATAATGTGATAATCGTGAAGGGTTTAAAAAGTGTTAATTTGAGCAATCTATATTCTCAAATATATATTCAATCAATGTCTGTAAAAGTTTTAAATTTTTTATTTGATAATTTTTATTTAAAAATCTAAATTATCAAAATTCAAAGACAAATATATTTGAATTTTTGTTACATATAGTAAAATTTTAGGAACGCCAATTATTTCGAATGGTGTACATATTACACTGTGCAGTGATATTTTTAGAATTTCAAATTGTCAATGGCTTAGGAATAAAAATAGGATGAATGAATATCTGAAGTTAACTTCTCTTCATAGAATCTAGTTTAACCATAACTTAGGCTTACCACAAAGTCCAAAGGGTCTTGAAAACATAAGAAAATGTTACTTATTTTAAGATACACATATAGACAAAAGGCCTTTAGCAAAGTCATTAAGCATAATAAAATCAACCATTTTTATTATGTTTACTTAAAAAAGGATATAATTTCCTTGTTATTCAAAATTTGCCGAGTGAAGGAACACAACCTTCGTACTGTCTAGGAAGAACAAGTTCCTTGCAAAAAAGTGGTATAGGTGCAGAAATATAAAAACTTCCAAAAAATTTTTTTTATTTGAAAAAGCTCTAATATCCGTATCAAATTTGAAAGTGCTTGAAACTAAACACTTTAGAAATCAATTTCAGCATTTGACTTATTGTTCATAAAATGCCGCTATATAAGTTTGTTAGAATATTGTACTAGTACAGTTTGAATTGGGAATGTAAAAAAAAATCAAATTTGAAGTGAAAAACTGTAGTATTTAAAGTAAATGCACTTTTATGGTAAAAATAAAAAATACAAAGCAAAAATACATAATATTGTTCTCAATATATTTCAACAACATAAAATTATTCAAAAAAGCATTTTTAAAATGTTAAGATATCTTTTACCATATAGACAAGGAACTCTCTCAGAAACACACTCTCTACATTAAAGTGTTTAATAGAGTATTAAAGGGTTTTCTATTAAAATTATTGCGAAATCGCTGTATCTAACTCAATATACCTCAGTATATCTCATCAGAGTTTGAAGAAGATCTTTTCATAAATAAAGACTAGGATAAAAAACCCATCAACTTTAAAGTATAGTAGAGTTTTAAAAAATTTTCTATCAATGATAACTTATCACATGAAAGGAAGTCAATTCGTCAAAGAAAAGCTACTCAAATATTTTGTTATTAACGTAAGCAGAGTTTCAAGAAAATAATGTCAACTAACAAAAGTATAATTTTTTATAAGATTTCATCATTTTATAAATATCAATTCACAATAAAAAAACTTATTTCAATTCGTTCAATTTTAAAATAATTAAAGCATTTTTTAAAAATTAAAAAAATTTTACAGTTTTTCTAATATAAAACACTCTGCTGACCAGTTTAATCAATTAAGCTCACCTATTGTTCTTACTCTATACATATATATATTTGCCTTACCTTCGCAGTTCCAGACATCTTTGGTCCATATTTCTTAAATTACAGCTTGTCTCTTGTAATCTCAGAGCTATCGAAGAAAGCTGCTAATGCAGCTTAAAAAAATAACTGCCAGCCAAATTCAAATATTTACAAAACAATATTGAGATATTTCCTTGCAAAATGCTAAAATAAATAAATAAGTACCCGTCCAAATATATTTCATAAAAAATGTTTCTGTTTCTTTTTTTTTTTTTAAAACATTAATCAAATCTATTTGCAGCAAATTAAAATACCATAAATACTAAAAAAATTGAATACACCTAAAGAAAAGATTCATTATATGTAAATATATGTGTAGATAACTAATGTAAAAACGATTTCTTACAAAAAAAAAACAAATAGAATTACGATTATGAGAAATACTTAAAGCAATAATAAAATGTAAATGAAATGCTCGAAATAGTAAAATAAATAAAAAGCTTTTCATAAACTAAAAAATGTCATAAAAGTGCAAAAATACTAATAATAATAGTAACAAAATAAATACTGTACATATATATAGATATATATTTTCAAAATAGCTTCCTAGATAATATATTAAAAATAAAAAAAGTAACAGCAATTGCTGAAAAATACACTAAAAATATTGCTATATTTAAAATTAACACGAAACGACAATCGAATAAATATTTAAATATAGAAAATAAATGTAGGTATATTAAAAACAATAGAAAAAAAAACAAATCTAACGCAACTACCCTTAATAATATTGAAACAAACTACAGATAATAACTTAAAAAAAATTCGAAATATAGGCTTTTAATAGAACTGAAATAAATAATTAAAACAAAATAGCTTATGACATTAAAAAAACTTACTATAAAAGCTGCTCTTTAAAGCAATTAAATAAAGTCGCATTAATAAAAAAGCCAGTTATTATTCTAATATAAAAACACTTTCTGGCCCTTGTGATAAATATAAAATAAACCGAAAAAAGTAAAACTTTAGCTAAATTTTCTTTAAGTCAACTTTTAGCTTTTTTTATATAGAAATAAATAAAGCTTAAAACCAAAAATCAGCTTAAATGGTTTCATTATTTTTAAGCATATCTACGAGCTTACATTTATTTTAAAGTAATATGTTGTTATCATTTCATTTTTAAAACGTTAAAAATTTTATTTTTATTGAAATAATTTTAAAAGAAAGAGCCTTCAAAAATTAATTTTTACCATTTGATGAGTAAGCATAAAAAAGTTGCAAAAATCAACTTATAGAGATTCAGCATCATCAACTTTTGCAAACCAAATTCAATATGTCAAAAGAGGGGAGAGAGATTGTTGAAAAAGCGAAAAAAACTTAAATCGATCAAACGTCCCAACTTGGACCGAACAATACTGTTTTACATCACACAGTCCTGCTAAGCACGGCTTTTTTTCAATTTTCGGAGAACAAAGTTCATATTCCAAAAAATATTACATACATATACAAAAACTATTACATTTTGCTCAGATTCAACAAAAAATTTATAGGACTTTTGTCCTTCTAAAATTGAGAAAGGGCACTGTGCGTTATCGGCATTTAAAGATTAGGAACAGTTTTAAAAATTAAAACTTTAAAAATTCGACTCGATAAGAAATAAAAGATATATCAAAGAAAATTCTGATGATTTTTATATCTGTTGTAAAAATGTTGAAAAAAAAAATTTTGGATAAATTTTTCTGTTTTGTTTTAAGAAATGTTGCAACAAATATATTTTTTGTGGTGTAAATCGTTATTTCCAGAAATTTTAAGTATTTGTGAATTTATTTTATTTGTAAGGAATTTATAAAAGGTATTTAAGATAAAATTTTGAGGGTTCCATTACTTTTTTTTTCTTCAACAATCTGTTCCCGGAGTAAAAAAGTTCATTTTCAAGACCTAACTACAAAAATTCTATTTAGATGAGATACAGTTAAGACTTATTAAGTATATAACACAGTTAAACACTGATTTTTCTGCCAAGAATATAGGGCTCATTTCTATATAATTCGAGGGTGGGTAGTTTAACTGCGTACTCAGTTTTTTTTAAATTTACTCGCACTTGAAAAATTTGCTTTTTTATTGATTTTTGTGCATTATTGCAGTTTTTTAATAAAAATAATTAAAGCAAATCATATGTCAGTTAGGAAAACATTGAATACACTTCAGTATAGATTATACTCTATGAAATTTTCTACATATAATTTAACATTTTGAGTACCTTTTGTTGATACAAACGTATATAGATGGAAAAACACGTTTCTTTAAACATTAAAAAAAAAACAATATATAAAATCAACAATTAACTATTTTAAAGACAAAAACTTTTTGCATCTGTTATATTTTTTTTTTATATCCCAACTATTTTTAAAAATATTGCATTTGTAGCAATACCTTTTTATAGAAATCGCTGAAAAATATTTTAACAATGATTTTTCTTTTTTTTTTTAAACCTTTTTTGTTTTTATTTACAAATTTGTAAAGAATTATCTTTGATTTTACAACCAATTGTTCCAAATTCTAAGCTCAGAGTACGTTTAAAACTGCAAAACTTATGTACAAAATACCAAGTGAATTTATTCATTTTTATGGCATTTATGTTGGATTTGCGATTTTGATATGGGAGGTAGGCGTAGTTTCCATTTGATTTTGTGAAATTTTATATTCAGAGTGAAGCCTTATGTGCAATAGAATAATAAAAACTTTATCGTTTTTATAACGACACTTTGTATAGGAGATAGGTGTGGTTTTTATTCGATTGTACAAAATTTCAAAATGCTAGCTTATCAATGCGTTTTAAAAGCAAAATTTTAAAACATAATACTTCTTGTGAAATTTAAAGAGCTTCAAAAGTATCGATCAAGTTACTTTGTATAGAAGGTGTGCGTGGTTTTCATCTGATTTGGCTCATCTTCAAACTTTACCTTTATTTTTTAGACATAAGCCTGGTATTTAAAATTTCATAATGCTGGCTTTAAGAATACGTATTCACAGACAGACGGAAGGAACGCTTCAATAAAGAAGTATACAAAATGAGGTTTGCACTGTTTTAGTAATTAAGCAATTTCTACGAAAAAACAATTACGATCAAGATATGCAGCATCACAAAATTTAGATAATAAAATAGAAAGAGATTGATTATAAATTTTTGTTTATAAAACTGACTTAAATAATTTCTTACATTACAAAATGATTACTTTGTCAACTTTTGCAATACAAAAAGCTTTTAAATCGAGAAAAATGTGATTCTTAGGAGACTTTCATGTTCCTAAAACTACCGGATTTCTTCAATGCTTATAGTTTTTCAAATATTTCTGCTAAAAAAGCATGGCAAGAAAGATATTGATTATAAATAAGTTAACTTTTCTAGTTATTATAATCTATAATTTTTTTTAAAAAAAAACCCTAATTTTACACAACATATAAATTTTCATGTTGCAAAAACCACCTTTTTCTTGGTTGATTGACCACCTTTTTCTTGGCAAAGAGATTGATGATAAATAAATTGACTTTTTCGTTATTATAACCTACTAGCTGAAACTCGGCGCGTTGCTGCCACTCTCCCTATTCAAACGCCCATAAAATGTTATCAGTTAAACAGCATGTCTAAATTGAGGTAGAATACTGAATTCCGAGACTGTGCGACCTATATCCACAAAGCCATTCGATATAACAAATTAGGGTTGTATAGGAAGTGCCACGCCCTCTTGATCACCGCTCATAGAATGTAATCAATAAAACTGCATGTGTACATGGAGGTTGAATACCGAATTCCAAAACTGTGCGACATATATCTCCAAAACTATTCGATAGCACAAATTTATTTTGTATGGGAGGTGCCACTGCCCTTTTCCTTACACCCATAAAATTTAACCAATGAAACTGCATGTGTAAATAGAGGTCGAATACTGAATTCCGGGGCTGAGTTACCCATAACTCCAAAGCTATTCGATATCGCAAATTTGGGTTAAGTTGGAGGTGCCACGCCCCCCGACAAACTCTAAAAAATTTTATCAGTAAATCTGCATGCGTAAATTTTGGTCAAATACTGAATTCCGATGCTGGGCGACCTATAACTCCAAAGCTATTTGATAGCACAAAGTTGGGTTGTATTGGAAGTGTCACTCCCCTTTTCCCTACGCCCATAAAATGTAAGAAATGAAAGTGCATGTATAAATTTAGGTCGAATACCGATTTCTTACGCTGTCAACCTATAACTTCAAAGCAATTCGATATTGCAAATTTGGGATGTAAGGGAGATGTCAGGCCTCCCTGTCCAACGCCCATAAAAAAAAATCATTGAAACTGCATGTGTAAATTGAGGTCAAAAACTGAATTCCAAAGCTGAATTCCTATAAATTCAAAGCTATTCGATATCACCAATTTGGGTTGTATGAGAGGTGCCCCTCCCCCTTGTCCAACTCCCATAAAATTTCATCACTGAAACGGTACGTCTAAATTGTGGTCGAATACCGAATTTCTAAGCTGTGCAACCCATAACGCTATTCGATAACACAAATTGTTTTTATATTAATGGGTGGTAAAAGAAGGTGTGGCATTTCTTCTTAAACCATCTCGTACTCAAAGCAAAGCCACTTACAAAATTTGAGCTCAATCGGACCAATAGTTTCGGAGTATTGTGATATTTCCAAAAGTAGGCGTAGATGAAGTGTGACAACGCCCGTTTTTATTAAAGTTAGTGACAGTCATCATAAGAACTTATTTACCAAATTTTAATTTAATACGACCAAAACCTTCTTAAATATAGCATTTTTATTGATTTGTGGGCGATAAAAGGGGTGTGGCATTACTTTTTTCCTAAACCTTTGCGTAGCAGTTACGAACAAACCAGTAGAAGGAAGTATCCTATTTGGTCTAGTCGTTTTCAAGTTTTAAGCATCCGAACAAATCACGATTCATTTTTATATGTACAGATATTGATTTGTGGGCGCTAAAAGTGGGCGTGAAAACATTTATGTATCGTGACTGCCTCTTGGAGCACCTACACAGCAAGTTTCAGTACAAAAATGTGTAGAACTCCGGAATTGCCATGATTTCGAAAAAGTGAGCGTATATATATTGCGACGAAAAAGTTATTTTTGTACAGTTACTGACAGTTACCATCTGAACAAAATGATAATATCTTAGTTTTTACGATCGAAACCGTCTGATATATATCCCTTATTTGGTTTGTGGTCAATAGCGCAAATTTGGCTTGTATGGGAGGAACCACGCCCCCTCGTCCAAACGTTACCAAACCTCACAGGAACAATCTATCTCCTCGGCAAACGTTGTTCTGCCACAGACCGCCTTACTGCTATACACAAAAATGTCAAGAAATGTCAAATATATTCACCATTTTCAGTACAGCTGCCGAAAGTAGCCATGTGCACTAAATAACCACATTTTAGTCTAATACGATCAAAACCGTGCGAAATATAGCATTTTTGTTGTTTTGCAAGCGGTAAAAAGGGGTGCGGTAAAATGTTTCCCTTGAGCCATCTCGTAATCGAAACAAATCGACTGCCCAAATTTCAGCTCAATTTAGGTTAAGCCTGGCGCTCTTTACTTCACTGGACGCTAACTCCCCGAAAAGTGAGTTTAACTAAAGTAGGGCAGGCCTATTTTTAGTGCACTTGCCGAGAGTAACCATATGTACTGAATTACAAAATTTTTGTCTAATACGACCCAAACCGTTGAAATAAAACGTTTTCATTGGTTTGCGGGCGGTAAAAGGGGGGCGTGGAGACCAATTTTTAGTACAGTTGCTAACAGTAACCGTACAAACTAAGCCAACATTTTAGCTCAATCGACCCAGTAGTCAATTTTGATGGTTTCTTAAAAAGTGGGTGTGGCTATATAGCGTTGACGCCCTTTTTTAGTACAATTGCCGAAAGTAACCATACAAACTTAAGTATCATATGTTAGTCTCATACGGCCAAAACTGCATGAAATATAGCATTTTCACTGATTTGTGGGCGCAAAAGGGGGCGTGGAAACCAATTTTTCGTACAGTTACTGTCAGTAACTTCACAAACCAAAGTAACAAATTTAAGTCTTATACGACCAAAACCGTCTGAAATAAACCATTTTCATTTATTTGTGGGCGGTAAAAGGGGGCGTGGAAACCCATTTTTAGGACAGTTGTCGACAGTAACCGTACATACTAAATTACAAAATTTTAGCCATATACGACCCAAACCGACTGAAATATAACATTTTTATTGATTTGGGGGCGGTAAAAGGGGGGTGTGGCAAATTTTTTTCCTCAACCATCTCGTACCTGAAACAAATCAACTGCTAAAATTTCAGGTCAATCGGTTCAGTAGTTTTGGAGTCTATAGACATCACACAGCCAGACACACATCGTTTTGCTTTGTATATATATAGATATTGATTTGTGGGCGTTAAAAGTGGGCGTGAAAACATTTATAAATTGTGTTCGTCTCTTGGAGCACCTAAAGAGCAAGTTTCACTGTAAAAATGTGCAGAACTCCGGAATTGCCATGATTTCGAAAAAGTGGGCGTATTTATATAACGACCACGCCCATTTTTTGTACAGTTACCGACAGTAACCATCTGAACAAAATCCCCAAATCTTAGTTTTTTACGATTGAAACCGTGAGACATTTTTCTTTTTTTTTTGTTTGTGATCGATGGAGCAAATTTGGCTTGTATGGGAGGTATCACGCCCCCTTCTCTAATCGTTACGAAACCTCACAGGAACACTCTCAAGATGTGGCTTTATTTTCCCTGAAAATTTCATAAAGATCGGTTCAGCGGTTTTGGAGTCTATACGTGATATAGCCACATACCCACCCACATACCCACATACCCACATACATACATCCATTTTTATATATATAGATTGAAAGCTCATACAATAAAGCTCAATACAATAAATTTTTATTGGGTAAATGTAATTCACATGAGATTTTTATGTTCCAAAAAACTAACCCATTTTTTTCAAGTACATTTTGATGTGATTCATATGATATTTTGATGTTCCACAAAACTACCCTATTTTTTTCAAATACTTTTTTGGCAGAACAATTTGATAGTTTTGACTGATTACTTTGGAAAAATTTTATAGATTGAACATTTTCTACTATAGGTAATTGCCCAGCTACATATATGAAGGAAATTAGTTTAAATGTCGATACTAAACTTTAAGCATTAATGTAAATATTGATGAACTTATGGAGCTATTCATATCCCAATTCATTGTTTTTGGACTTAAAAGAAAATTAAATTTATATAAAATTATCAAGACATCTCATATTCCCATATTTTTGATGAAAATTGATTATTTAATCAAGTTATACTTAGATACATGTTCTACGACCAAATGAGTTACATTAGTAGTTGTCAACCCAAAGGACTGGGGGTCACATTATTCTGAGATTCCTCTTCATTATGACAAAATTTTGACTAAAGAACCATCTTCCAATATTTTGACTGCAATTTTTATTCGTTTTACTTGTATAATTGACTGAAGTTAATTAACATAATGACATCTTACGCAATAAAAATTCAGTTCCTTCTTTGAAATTTTTTGAAGTGCCAATTAAATATCATATTTATATCAAATCCTTTATTTGTTCGCTGTTTCTTTTTATAATCTTTTAATCAACCTTAGTGAAAATTTCTATTTAAAAACATCGCCATTAGAATAGATAGTACATAAATTAAAAAAAAACGAAAAGCAATTAAAAAAGTATTCTTTAAGAAAAAAATTAAGTCTTTTGAGAATTCATATAAGCTCTTAAAAATAAAGCGACATCACAAATTAATCAAAATAGACCAAATTGTAAATAAATACTTCTTTTCGCATAAAAATAAGCTTACAAACATTAATGATTGTAAAAAAAATTATGTAAATATATTGTATATTAGAGCATTTTACCCAAAACGAAAATTACATTAGAAACGAAAAAACGAAAAATTGAAGATTATTGATATTAAACGCCTTAAATTATTTTAAGATATTAAAACCTATAGGAATTAAATCAAGTACTATAGCTAAAAACAAAATCAAAACTGTGCAATTATTTAAGAATTTAGGAACATTTTTACAAACTTTCGCAAATTCTTCGTGAATTGATTTGAGGTTATTCGCTCTATGTATTTATTTTTAACATCTTTTTATAGGTAAAGAACAAGCTATAACTACAGTAATAAATTAAAAAAAAAATTGTATAAAACTTTAAGCTATACAGCTAAAAAGGAACTTAAAAACCCGCTTAAAAATAATTTCAATTTCTTAACAAATAACTAAAAACAAAAAGTAAAAAAAAACATACTACTTTAATTTTAGTATCTATTATAGAAAAACAAAAGAATAACACATTCAAAATAATTTTGCCACAACACACGAATTTGTACATAATAAAAAAACTAAGACATATTCAAATAAAATACTATAAAAAAAACACTGAAAATTCTGGAAAATTCTTATGCCACAAAAACTGCTGCAAAAGCTGCTATTGCTAAAAAATAAACTAAAAAAAGAAAAAAAAATTAAAAATAAACGTAAAATAAAAAACAGCTTTTTATATGCAATTTACAAAAACACCAAACATTCCGCAATGAAAAATAAAAAAAATAAATTAAAGTATTTCGCAGTAATTTAAATAAAATTGCTTGCCTAACAGTAGCGATGAGCTAGCTATATCCTGTTCCTTAAGGATACATTTTATGCCACAGCAAATTGCCTCAGTAAATTAATAAAAAAAAACCTAATCAAAAACCGAATTGATGGCCCATAAAGCCACCTACAATAAAAGAACTATTTCCCTCTTTATACCCCATCTCAGAAACCAACAAAGAACCAAACATTTTTCCTAACATTTAAATCGTTTTTTTACACACTAACAGCTTTACAGCAAAAAAATTATAAAAAATGTCCTTAAAACTAAAAAAAGCAGCCTAGCAAATAATATAGTTATACATAAAACTAAAAATATTCTAAATAAATACCTTACAAAATATGCCTAATTTTCAACTACATAGAGTTATGCGATATCTTGTAAACATTAAAACTAGTTAAACAAATACACGTACACTAAAAATGCGTCTCACTCTCATATTCAACTACTACACCAAAAATTGCGATATGTACTTATTTCAGAAATTATAATAAATATATTCATACTTAAAAAAACCAAACACAAACACATACAAATACACATAAACATTATGTAATTACTGTGAATAGTTATAAAACGAAAAAATGTATGAAATTGAATTATTTAAAGAAAAGAAAAAAGCAAAACTCAAATCTCTGCATAACAAAACTAAAATAAATAAATAAAAATGTTTTCTAAAAAAAGAAGTGTTTTAATTTTACCAAAAATAAAGATGAAATACATAGTAAAACATCTTAAGAATGGACTGGAATGAAGGTAAGAAAAAATGATTTGTTTTATTTATATAAAAAAATCTTTCAGAAAGCAAAACATTCTTAAAACCTAACCTCATATAAAAAATGGAAACTTTTAAATTCGCAAAATAGCAAAAATTAGCATTACGAAATAGTTAAATTTAGTAAAAAAATTTTCTTTTTAATTTTTATTGTTTTTTTTTTTCTTTCTTTTTGTGTAAAAATATTTTGTTTGTAATTTCCACTTTTTTTCACAGAAAGCATGCACTAATTAAAAACAAATGAATAGATTATACTCATACTAATAAGCTAGCATATAAAAGAATACAATTATTTTTAATTTTTACATATTTTGTACAACAGAAATTTAAGTTTTTAAGAAATTGTTTCTTAAATAAATTTGAAATTTTTAGTAAAAATTTTAAATAAATTTACTAAAAATTAATGTGTTGATATATTTGCAAATTTACGGTTACATTATTTTTTAATCAGTCAGCAAAAAATCAGTCATGATATCAAATTTATAAAAAAATTCAAAACATCCTTTTCTTTCAAATAATTTTTACTGGGATGGCCAACATTTTATAATAAAAATTTCATATGTGAATATCTCAAAAATAACTTCTTTTGTTCTTGCCTTTTTGTTTTTTCTCTTTAAACATATAGCATACTTGAATAATATGCTAGGGGTTTGAAAAATTAAAAAACTATGTGAATATTTTCGAATATTTAAAAAAATTAAAATTGTGTCTGTTACTAGATCAACAGTCTTTTTAATTGGAAAAGTGTTTTTTAAACTCCTATAACTGTTGGTGTCTACTACTAGTATCAGAAACAGATCTGCAGATATAAGTGCAAAAAGTGTTGTAAAAAAAAACAAGTTAAAAAATCTAAAACACGACTACTAAAAAGCACGCATTTAAAAAAAGGCCATAAATAATTTACATGTGGTTATGCCAATAGCCAGCTTTCAGTTAAACACTAGGTTCTAGCTAAGTAAAATCTCGTTCCAATTCTATGGTGCACTTCGGCAGATTCGTCTAACTCCAAATGAAAAGTGAAAAAAAATAAGTTAAAAAAACTAAAACCCGACTGCTAAAAACCACACTCTAAAAAGTGTGAAACAAGAAAATATTCACATCTGAAATTGTTATGTAGGGGAATTACATGTACCTTGGACCGCTTTGCGCTAAATCATTTCTCGGCTCTAAAAGAACCCCTAATTTCTTAATATAACAACTACACACTATTGTCTGATTCATTAGCTATTATGGTAAAAAAAGAAAAATTTGAAAATCCGATTTGAATTTAAGTTATAAATATTTTTATTCAGAAAGCCAAAATGGTCCAAGGTACAATCAGGCATTGTACCTCGGGTCATGGTGTATTGTACCTTGAACCACAAAAAAAAATTTAATTAAAATAAGCAAAAAGTGGATATTCAAGGGAAGCGACTAATATCGCAGGCTCTAAATATTTCTTCTATCGAAAAGTCGCTTTCAGCACTAAAGTCAGAGTTTTCGCACTGAGCAAGTGCCACAGAGAGCTTGCAATCCGCCTTAGATTTCCGTAATAATTTCTTTCTCGGCTTCGGAGTAGAGTTCTCAATATCTGAGGATGCGCTTGAGTTATTATCTCGGAGTTTCCTTTTGACAGTCTTAATTTTTGCCCGTTCTGATTTGATTTTGGTTTTTATCTGCCATATTTCTTCTTTTTCAGGAGTATCTGTCAATATTCTGGTCCTTCCTTTCTTTCTGCCAGCTTTTAAGTATTTCCGGGCTGCTGCTTTTGGAAATGGCCGTATTACATGTGGCAGTGTAACTCCAGATTGCAATATCACTGAAAAACGGTTGCTGCTGCGAATCTTATGCGAAGCATAGTAATTATTACCTACCTTGATTTTCTGCGCAAGTTTCGATCGCTTCATCCTCTTGAAGTTGTGTTGAAGATGCATAATTCGAGTCCTCCACTGTAAAAAGGCAATTACCTTGATTTTGCGAGGGACTTTCTGATGCTGTTACATGTTGATTTGCAAAGGGACGATCTGTCACATAAGCAGATAAAAATTCGTCTTCTCCAAAAATATTTTCGTTTAATGGACTAATTCCAGATACTTCAAATCCTTTTACAATATTTTGAGTATTAAATGATAATGTGTATGATTTACCAATTAATTCAGCAATATCATAAATGGTAATAGGTTTTCCTGGATTATTGAACATCCAATCATTTGCCACACTGTTATAGAATTTTTTGTATGGTCCAAAAACAGATCTATCAAGCGGTTGGAGCTTATGTGATGTATAAGGTGGTAAAGTTAGAAGCATTACACCATTATTTTTAGCTGCATCAATAACTCGAAGTGAAATATGGCTGTCATGGTTGTCCATTATTAAAAGAACCATTTCTTCAGCGGACGGCTTTACATGTTTTACAAAATGATCAAAATATTTTGAAAACAACTCCTCATTAACCCATCCCGATTGAGTTGCTGCGCCAATAGATCCAGAAGGTGCTCCTTTCATCATGTGTTCTTTGAAGTTCACTCGAGGAAAAATAAGCATCGGGGATACATGGTTGCCAATTGCGTTAATTGCAGCGATCATCGTTACGTTGGAACCCCGCTCATTCGATGTCATGCTGCCTATTTGCCTTTCTCCCTTAGCAGCAAGTACCTTTGGTGGAACGTAAACGGTCGAATTTCCTGTTTCGTCGACATTATATATTTGGCTTGGGGAAAACTTATAGCGTCTTAGACACTCCTTGAGGTTTTCAAAAAAATCTCCGACATTTTTTTTGTTAAAGCTTGTCGATCGCGACATGCTGGTGGCTTCTGGTTTCCTCAACGATATGGTTGGGTTTCTTTTCAAAAATCTATTAACCCATTCCTTACCAGCAGCAATATTTTCGACCCAGGTCTGAGGAAACATCTTTTTGTTTTTTTCTGCAAACTGGTATGCAAGCTTCATGGACTCTTTTCTAGATAGCCCATAATGCAACTTTGCAGCAGTTTTAAGGTAGGTAGTCCACATTCCCTCCTCTTCGCTGTTGAATACTTTTTTATGACCAATTTTGGTCGTGTATTTGAACGATTTGTTTTCTGAAGCACGGTATGCTGCCAAATGGCGCAATAAAGTTGATTTTGAGATTTTGTGCGATTTTGCAGCAGATGTAGCACTACAACCTCTTTGCACAACGTCGTCGACTGCTGCGGATAAGTCTGTTACTTTTATAGGACATCGATGGTGTCCAGTCTTACTTCTTGGCATGTTTCTATAATATAAATAATAAAAGTTTCCTTTAAAATATTGTACCTTGGACCGGCCCAAGGTGCATTCCAAGCATTGGTCCAAGGTACACATCAGGCACACAATTTACAAAATGTTCAAAACTTTATTTTGTTCGAATAAATCAAGTTTTCAAAGTAAAATAATTAAAGAATAAACCTTACCGATCTACTGTAATTGACTCTCAGCACTGAAAGATATCCGCGTTCGTATATATAAACTATGAAAAACTGCACAAAAATTTACGAACCACGTGCTAATTTCATTGTTGATTAGCTGACCAATGGCAAGAAAAAAACAGAACGAATGGTAGTGCAACACTTTTTTGCTAGAGATGGTAAATATGAAAAAGTAGCCTTTGGACCAAGGTACAATCGGCCCAAGGTACATGCACTTCCCCTACGTTTGTACGACGTACATGTATGCAATATTTTTTGTCTATTAAATAAACAACTTACACATAATATATTCTTACTAGTAAGCCCGTGTGGCGTTAAAACGCAAAAATCAAACATACCTAGATTTTTTTAAGCTGTTGAATAGATTTTTAACTAATCAAAATTGAAATCAAATTAATTTCTGCCTTTTTTATGTACGCTGTATTTTTTATTAAATTTTTTTATAAATATTTAAAAATTAAAAAACTTTCCGACCAACAGTATAGAAATCATTGTTCAACTGTTAGAAATTATTCCAGTATCACTTTGATATTGAATATATCAATTCATAGTTTTAGCTGTGAAATTATAAAAGATTGTTCGTCATTATAACTGTTTCATAGCTATTAGCGAAAGAAGTAAAATATAAGGAAATGGTGTTGCTTACACATACACTGTACGTGAACTGTCGCACCATTCGTAAATTGTGCGAGCGAGAAAGAGTGTGTTTTTTGACATTTTTGAGAACCCTGGCATCTGATTGGAAGACTCCTCAGCAAAATAGTTGAAAATAATTTAATTTTAAGCATTTTCACTGCTTAAAAAGCAACAAAATTAAAGAAAAAAAAACCACTAAAACAAATGCAATATGAGTTGTGTGGTTAAGAATTGTAATAGTTCCTGAAAACTTAAAAACAATGCTCATTCGTTCCACAGATAAATATGTCCATACGGTTTAAATTCTTTTAACAAAAGTGCTTTATTTAGTTTCTAACGATATTTTTTTAACTTATTTGTGTAAGAAATGTATATATTTCTTTTTAAAAATGGTTTAAAAATGCAATTTAGACCCCGTTGATTTTCCGCCAGTTTGATCAAACCACATCTGTCAAAACACAAACACTGCTTCAGGGGCGCAGTCATTTTTCGCAGTTGAATACATGTTTGGGGCGCTCTTGTTTTCAGCATAGTGAATCAGATTTAGTACCTGTTTGTTAAATTTTTCTGATTTTTACACAACAACTAGGCAGAAACACCCAAAAAATAAGGGTTTTAAAAAATTAACCTAATATAATTTGTAATTAGAGTTGAAGTTTAGAATTTATAGGCCTTCAAATATAGAAAAATTACCTAAAAAATCTTACAGTTTTTCTAGTTTTTCAACAAAACTAAGCTTTATGGGTATTAAAACAAAGGTAATGTGCGTATCTATTCAACGAGGTGTCAAATTTAGAATTCCATAAGAATTCATTAATATATAATTTTTTATAATTAGAATTTGTCTGAAAGACTAGTGGTTTATCTTTTACGAAAGCAATACATTAAAAAGAGAATTATTAAAAAGATAACTACATTCAGAACTGCTGTAGACAGAGAAGCCTGTGTGGTACTTACTGAGGTTTGTAAATCCTAAGCAGCATCCGAAGGCCTCCTTTTGATACATTTATTTTTTTTTATTAAATTTGGAAAAACCTCGCGATTTTAAGTAAAAAAAGGGTCGTATCTTAAATGCATGTATTTTTATGTTTGATATCTTGTTGAATAGATACTTGTATTATCTCTCTTTTGATACCCATAAAGTTTAGTTTTGTTGGAAAACTTAAAAAATCAGCTAAATTTTTAGTCCACTTTTTCCAACGTTAGATGCCTATAACTTCTAAGCCAATTGCGAGCGAACAAAAATTTTTTAAATAATTAGAGTTGTTGCTATTCTTGAAATGTTTTTAAAATTTTAATGCATAAGAACAAACTTTAACAGTTTGGGCCTTCTTTTACGATACAACCGAATACGGCCCTTTGTGATTGTTTCTGTATTTGTGTGAACCAACACCAATATAGAAAATACCACACTTTTCTGCTATTACACCACTTCCTTATATTTTACTTCTTTGCTATTAGCCGAAAGGTGGCGCTACATACCTCACATATTTAAAAGCATATACTGAAATTAAAAAGAGAAAAAGCAACACAACAACAATTATATGCAAACTTTAACTCGCTTTAACTTAAAGCATATAAATTTTTAAGAAATAAAATGTCCAGTTTGCATATCTACAGGTCTAAACTTACCAAACCATACTAAATTTATTAAGATTGGACTTGTACTTAAAAAGCCTTACACCGTGCAAAATTTGCGTTTGCGTAAAATATATAAGATTGTATATAATACTTATATATAGTGATGTTCAGAAGATATACGTGGTAGTATGCCACCTCATTTGCACTTTGCCCTAAAACTTTTGATCGCTTACTTCTGTTAGAATGTATTGTTTTGTTAGGCTAGGTGGCATAATCTGATAACCACGGATATTTTCTGAACATCACTATAACTTATGTAGTATGATTACAATAAAATATATGATGTGTAAGTTATTTATTTAATAGACAAAAAAATATTGAATAAATTGTACATAACAATTTTACATAAGAATATTTTCTGGTTTCATACTTTTTAGAGCGTGGTTTTTAGTAGTCGGGTTTTAGTTTTTTGAACTTATTTTTTTATTTAATATTTATAACCGAAAGTACTAACCACTAATCAATTGTTTGATGATCAAATTATAAACAAAGATGTTTATTAGATCACTTAGCAAATTTTTTTAGTTTATTACTTTATGTCCTTAAGAAGGCGCAACATTATCAACAACGATATATCATTTGCTAAATTCTGATAAGTAGCTTAGAAGTTATAGGCTTAGTTGACTTTCTTTCTTCTAGAGGGCGCTATATTAAATTTAATGTGACGTCACATGGCCTTTAACCAATGGACGATCAAGACGCTTCCAACGATACCTCATTTGACAAATTATGATTAGTAGTTTAGAAGTTAGGGTAGTTTAGTTGACTTTTTGTCCTTTAGAGGGCGCCATATTCAACTTTATGTGACGCCACATAATTTTTTTTCGGCGGACAATCAGAACGCTTCTAAAGAACCTCATTTGCTTATGTCACTAAAAAATTTTTTTTGTTCATGACTTTATGTCCTCTAGAGCAGCGATGCCCAGCGCCTAACTCTTTCTACTCTTTAAAATCTTTTACAACAACTTCAATATTTTCATGATTGTTGTAATTCGCCGAATTCAGTTTGCAATTGCAACCTTGTTATTCTTTTTGTTATTCTCAATGTTATTCTTTTTGTTCTTTCGAACCATCGATAGTTGTTCCGCGTTTGCATGTTGTTCTTTGGCACCATCGATCGCGGCTGTTTGAACTGTTTTGGCATTTGCATTGTAGACGTTAACAGAATGCGTCGTTTTCTTTATATTTTTCGTTGTGCGAATACACACCGAGAAAAATTTATTGAATATTTGCAGGTGGGGTACTTTTTATATTGCATCAGAATGAATTATTTTTATAGGGGTTATTATACCCTTGAAAAAGGGCAAGAAAAGAATTTGCGGGAAACTGGGAGTTTGCCTATTTTTTCATAGATAGTAAAAGATTAAAGATATTTAAAAAAAAAATAATAAATCATAATAATATAACAGCTTAGTTAATAATTAAACAGTAAGATAAAAAAGAATATAAAAAATTAAGGTTTAAGCTAATAGAAATTATTGTAAGATTAAAAAATTTTAAAAAAAATCTATAATAATAAAAAATTCACAAAAAAAACACAAAAAAGAAAGTAAAAAAAAAAAAACAAAAGCATTAAAAAATATAAAACAAAAAATAAAAAAAATATACCTCAAAACCTCGACGCGGTTAAAAATGGGTAAATCAGAATGTATTCTGACTAGCAAAAAAAAAGAAACATTAGGAATAACTTGATTCATTATTTTTACTGTGTAGTTATATAAGTTCGCTGTAGCGGACTCTGCCCTCGTGCCCTCTGACAATGCACTTGTGATATTGGTAATTCCTCATTGCATCCAGATTTAAACTTTTTTGATGTTGTTGCTTTTTGTTGTTGTTGTTTTTGCAGTCTTCAATTAATTTTCGTGGGCATCGCTGCTCTAGAGGATGCTTTATTAAATTTAATGTGACGTCACATAGCCTATAACCAGTAGACGATCAAAACGATTCCAACGTTACCTCATTTGTCAAATTTTCATAAGTTTTAGAAGTGGGAGTGGTACAGATGAACACACATACATACATACCGGTCAAACACATATACAGTAGAATGGTCCTTATTACTGTAGATATAAAACAGTAAAGTGCTCTTAAACATGGAAATTAGACAAAAACTACTAGAGTTGTGATTTTTTAATTTTCGAAAAAAATCTAATATTTTTCCTTGTAGTATTAAAAAATAGCAAAAATCCAAATTTGAAAAAATTTCATTGAAATGTTGTGGAAATATTTTCGCAAACTATATTCAAAACAGAAACAGAAAATTGTGGGGTTACGTTAAATAACCTGGTCGTTATGAAATTTTTTGGTAGAGTGTACCTTTTTGAAAATTTCGAGTTTGGTTATTTTTATAAAAAAAATTCCAAAAAATTTAAAAATGCAAGTTTTGAAAAAATCACCGAGAAATAGATTAAGAATAGTTGTGAGCTATTTTGTGCAAAAAATTAAAAAAACCAAAATTCGGATGCCAAAGTTATAGCTATTGAAACCTGACTTTTTCCTAAAAATTTTCAAAGTGCCTGTTTCTGGCACTTCGAACACAAGAAAATTTATAAAAAAACGGAAAAACTATTTTTCTCACTTAAAATTATTTTTCTACACAGAAAAATTGCCAACTAGTACGGAAGAATAAGTAAACATAGAAATATCAAGATTTCTTAACATGAACAATTTTTCAAATACCCTTCTAAATTTTTCCAATAACTTAAAATCTGACAACTTAAGAGAAAACCAAAAATTAAATTACTATACAACAATGCCAGAACTAGCAGAAATTTTTAGAAAACTCGACAAACGAACTATCAGGCTTAGATAACATTGTGCAACGCACTTTTCTAACGGAAAAGCGGACAACACAGGATGATAGTACTAGCTTATAGTAAGAAAACCCTAAAAGGGTTTTGTAAATTTAGCTCGCTTTTAAAAGATATAGGCATTGCAAGTTTACCTCTTGCAGAGTATTTTCTAAAAATGAAGTGCCCTAATGGGCAAATGGTATCAAATTACAATTTTTTTTCGAAATTCGTATTCTAAAAGGTCTCAAAAATTGCATAGGGAACAAATTTAAAGAAAAAAAAAGGATGCTACCTCTTCCGCAAGGACAAAGTTGCTTTTTGAGAAAAACAGTGAAAAATAATGACCTAAACATGCATTGATTTTCATACATATGTTTAAAGCAAAAGTAAATATAGACTTAGGGCATTAATCTGTATCACGAAGCAGCACACCAACGACAAGCAAGACACGAGAAGCAATAGAATTTCGTATAGAAAAAAGTATTGCTTCTCGTGTCTTGCTTGTCGTTGGTGTGCTGCTTCGTGATACAGATTAATGCCCTTAAACTAACAATATCTCGCCAAATAAGATGCCACTCTCGATTTCCACCCTCAGTGTCCTGTGTGAAGGATATGAAAATCTAAAGGTACACTAGAAATAACACAGAACTTTTAATTTTTATCTGACTGTCTAAATTTTGGTGGTATGGAAGTGTTAAAATTTTCCTTAAATTTGGCCATTAAAAATTTGCATAATTTTCGCCAATGAATTTTCTTGTTTTTGAGAAATGTATACGTAGATGCAATTTTATAACTTTTACAAATTAATTAATATAAGATATATTATCTCGGGCATCAGAAGTGGTACCGAAGATAATTTTCTGAATTTGGGTTCTTCATATATTTCTGAAAGTATATTTTTAAAACACCAGGTTAATACCACGATTCCTTTTCGTATTTCGATTTTTAAAAAAAATTGTTCTTCCTAGCGTGAAATTTACATATTATTTAGTCAAAACAACTTACCTCAGCATTGACAAAAATGTTAAACTAAAATTTTTTAATTTTTGAGCTTCCCGTTCGATGGGTCTTAATTGTTTTAAGAATTGTTGTTTTGATGTGTTTTAAAGAAAAAATAACCATAAAGGAGATATGAACAAAATTGTAAAATTTCATGATAGCAAGTATTTCTTTTAAATATTATAATAAGCTCATCATTCAAAGGCTATAACATTTAAAAGCGAGCTAACTTTGCAAAACCTTCTTAGGGTTTTGTTGGTCTATATCAGTACTATCTACCTGTGTTGGTCTCTTTTTCGTTAGATTTCATGAACTTTAAATTGTGGCACAGTGTAATATTTCAAGTATAGCTCTCAAGCACATGCCAGTTGAAATAATTAGAAATATTGCATTATTTCTAACAACCTACTTATTAACTACTATTTTCCAAGCTACTGGAAAACATCAAAGTCTTTCCAATTGCAAAAAAGAAAAAAGATGCTTCTGATCCATCCAACTATAGGCCAATAAGCCTTCTACCTAACATTGGGAAAGTATTTGAAATTCTTTGGGTTCAAGAAACAGCACTCAACAGTTGACGCAATAAACAAACTTACGTCCGATATATTTTGGCATTTAAACAACAAGAGCAATACAGCAGCCTGTTTAATAGATATTGAAAATGCATTCGATACGGTTTGGATTGGCAAAATTATAAAATATGAGTTTCCCAATCATCTCATAAAAATAATTATATCAATTATAAAAGAAAAAAATTTGTAGTAACAGATGGACACAATATGACAAACAGAATATTTGATATACTCAATGGACTGCCACAAGGCACAGTCACCGCTCCTGTCCTGTTCAATCCATACACTTCTAAAATTTTAAATGAGAAATGTTTAAATGTTTAATTGATTTAAATGAGAAATGTCCCTTGCTTTTGCTGACGATGACCACATCGTCAACAACAATTCCAACAAAATATTAGATAACAAAACGTTAGATATTTGGGGATTCATTTAAATAAATTTCTGTATTTTTATGAACATATTAAAATCATGTTAGAAAGAGCAAGATCTGCATTTATGCTTTTAAAAAACTTTTTCACTCACAACAACTGAATAGTGATGTAAAAATTATTTGCTATAAAGAATTTTTAAGACCAATTTTAACTTTTTTTTTTTTTGGATTCTCCCGAAGGTACGAATCTTCCAAAGATACTTATACCCGACCTATATGCATGCACAATTTATATTCTAGATCCTGCCCGGATCAGCCAGGACAGACAGAATGCACCTACGTACTAAAACATACCCCCTATTGGCAATTAGGATTTTCCACTAAGCACATTAATTGGCTTTTCAGCGGAATTTAAAAATTTAATATATATATATCAAACGCGTACTGAATATATTTAATTTTTGTATATTTAATTCTATATAAATAAGCAACATCGAAATTACTGAATAATTAAATTTGAATATTGAATAAATAAAATTAAAATATTGAATAATTAAAAATAAAGTTTTAAAAACGATTCATATTTGATGGTGCTTACTTTATAAAACATATTATCGAGACAAAAAGGAGAAACAGAACAATCTCAATTACCGATATTACATTGTTATAAAACTGCGTTAGGTATAATAGGATGAAGTTAAATTGATTTATTTATTCAAATGTAATATAATTGTCCGTTTTAAGACGTCTACCGAATCAGAAAAATTAATCATGTTGAAGTTATTATTGAAATCACTGCACATACATCGTAAAGATTCATGAAGAGCGTAATAAGAACTGCACTGACTCAACTTGAAAAACAGAAAATGTCTAGTTCCTCTCCTTGGGATGTTAAAATTTAGAGCTGAGATGATATATTCCGAATTAATCCTGCCACGAAGTAATTTATGCAGAAACATGACATTAAACATCACTATTCTGCTTCTTAGGGAAGGTAGTAAAATAATCTTAAGGCGTATTTCATACGATGGAAGCATAATATTGAGATTCCAACGACTATGACGTAAAACAAAAAGTAAAAACTGATTTTGAACGGATTAGACATTATATTGTGGTTTCCATATAACTGATGCATATTTGAATATGCCTCAGAATTGGCCTCACGAAAGAGATATATAATAATTTAGTAGAAAAGGATCACTGAATTCTTTAGCCCATCTTTTAATGAAACCAAGGACTCCTCTTGCCTTATTTATCACCATATTAACGTGGAGATTGAAGCAAAGTTTTGAAACCATAATAACACCAAGATCGAGAAAACTGTAAAGTATTTCTTAGTTAGTGTTATTTATAGTGTTATTAGCAGATCTTCGCGAGAATGTAATTTGCTTACATTTTTTTAAGTTGAGATTTAATATATTTAAGCTACACCAGTCCACAAGTCTATTTAGATCAGATTTTAAAAGATGTCGTTCTTCGGGTGATTTGTAACAAAGAAAAAGTTTCACGTCGTCAGCGTACATTAAGACGTTACAGTGTTTTATTACCGAAGGAAGATCATTAATGAATAGTAAAAACAAAACCGGTCCAAGATGACTGCCCTGAGGAACGCCAGAAGTGACCGAAATACTTTTTGAAAGAGAATTCTTATATAAAACCTTTTGAGTACGTCTAGATAAATACGAATTTATCCAATTTAATAATGTGACAGGAAACCCAACAAGGTGGAGTTTTTTCAAAAGAAGATTATGATTAACACTGTGGAAAGCTTTGCTAAAGTCCGTATAAATAACATCAGTCTGCAGTCCCAAAGTAAAACCATTTATAACACGCGTAGTAAACTCTAAGAGGTTTGTTGTAGTGCACTTACCCTTCAGAAAACCATGTTGAAAGACAGAAATGGTGGAAGACACGGAGTGGGTTAAATGATCAGTTATGATTTTCTCAAATAACACTTAATTTTGCAATTCCTCGATAGTTAGAAACATCTATCTTGGAGCCAGATTTATGAAGGGGTATAATATAAGAATCCTTCCATATAATAGGAAAATAACCACTATGCAAGGAAATATTAAAAATGTTTGCTAGAGGAGTACACAGGTTTGAAGCACATTGCTTTAAAATACAGCTTGGAATTTCATCAGGGCCTCGTAAAAGAGGATTTTACTTGTCGAAGATAACACAAAACAATATTTTGGTCTATTACAGGAGTTTCAAAAGAGTTAACTGGCGGTAAAAAAATTATACACCGTGCTAGTATTAAATGGTATATCGGAGTAAGTTGATTTAAAGAAGTTTGCAAGCATGTTAGAAATGACATTGTCACAAGATGATTCTTCCTGATCGAATTTCATAAGGGGTGGAAAGCTGGAGGCTTTACGTTTTGAGTTAACAAAACTATAAAAAGTTTTGGATTACCTATAAATTGAGATTTTATGTTAGTTATATAAGAAGAAGATTCGATGTCATAATATAAATATGATGTTCCGCTAGTCAACATTGGAGACCAATCAGTCTTCGAAAGTAAGGAATTAAGTTTTACAAAGTCCGTTTTTTAAAATTATAAACTTTTTTATTTCGCACATCAGCAGTTACTTTATCTTCTTTTTCGTGGGAGAGTAAAACTGTTACTTCAAGAGTTGGGTAATGTACATCTTCTGGAAGAGATACGGGATTCGAACAATGGAGATTAACAGTAGTGCATCTATCTACAAACACAAGGTCTAGGGTTCTGTGGTTTATATTTAAAATATCATTGACTTGTTGAAGACACAGATAGCTTATCTAAGAAATCATTTATCCAATCACTATTGAAAACAGGTGTAAGAAATAAAGAATCGTCACACGATCTCCAAGTCACAAAAGGTAGGTTAAAATCACCCAACACAATAAGAACGTCTTTATTTTTTAACAAATTATGAACTTTTTCGATGCCATGTATATGTTTTAAATAAATTTTTAAGTCACATATAGGAGGAATGTAAGAGCAGGTAACATAAATAATGCTATTATTTAATTTAACTGCAACTCAAATGAACTCAATGTGACTGGTGTCAAGAATTGTCAATTCTTCAGATACAAGCGAGTTTTGAACAGCTATCAAAACACCACCACCGATCTTATCATGACGATCTTTAAGAAAAGTTTTATATTTATTGCACATTATTTCAGAATTTAAGATATTACAGCGAAGCCAAGTCTCTGTAAAAATTATAATGTTATATTCGAAATCAAAACTGTTAATGAAAATATCGGAAAGTTTGTAGTTAAGACCCCTGACATTTTGGTACACAAGCTCTAATTTAGACTTGCGGTTTATTAATCGTTTTTTGGATGAGATTCATGGCTATTTCGGGGACGCGTCAAATGTGCAACATTTACCGGTCTTGGATGCTCTTAAATTCAAATTCGCGTACAATTGTGTTTGGCGGCCAAAAGCTTACATCAACTATAGAATTAAATAAATTTTCAGGAACTGTTAATCTAAAAGAAGTAATCGATCTTACATTTGAATGTTTGAATTTATGAACCGAAAGATGCAAGGAACAATTCAACTTTGATTTAATGAAAAAATCTATATCAACCTCTGTTGTATCCGCAGCTAAGCGAGAAACAAAGATTTATTTAGTTGGTGGAATTGCAATTAATGGCTAAGGTGAAACAGAAATCTGAGAAATAAGAGGAATAACCTGGGAATCTACCAGAGTTGGTGAAAGAGAAACAGTTTGGGCATAAGACATAACTGGCAATGAAGGTGGAGGTGCCAGCACTGGCAAAGGAGCAGAAATCGATATGTTTGCTGTATTCGAAGCAGAAGTTAAAATAGGTGGAGGGGCTGTTATACCACAAATGTCAATGTCATCAGCAATGTCATGTACATAAGAATGTAGAGTTGAAGTTGAATCCGTTTTTGCTTACTACGCAAAGACATGTGCTTTTTTTTCCGCTTGGGTGAAGGAATTGACTCTTCAATGTATTTAAAATCGTCGAACAGAGACTGGTATTTATAAAATTTTTCAGAAAGCGAAGAAAGTTCCTTACTTACTTAGAGAAGCCTTGCTTCATCTGCTTGGAAACTTATGCTTGAGAACTTATGCTTAACCAATTTGGTGGAATATAAGTCCGTCATATATGGGGAAACTTCGTCTATTCGAAAGAAAATGTCTTAGAGCATGTATGCATATGTATGGAAGTCAACATTCAAACTACATGCAATATAAATCAAACAAAACACTTCTATAAGCTTCTGAAATATCAAGAATCGATAACACTAGGCTTGAACTGGTAAGAAATTATTTTTCAAGAGCAAAACAAGCTAAAAATAACATAATTTCAGTAGCATTTTATCCGAACCCCATGTATTTTGAAAAATCTTTGGAAAGAGGGTTACTCAGCCCTAACATTTTTATTTTTTTTTTTATTGTTAGGAGTTTTTTATAATTAAAATAAAACCAAAATACGCTTTTTAACAGTTTTTATTCCCTTTTTGCTGTTTAATTTAACATTACTATTGAAATTAAAAAAAAAAAATACAAAATTGATATTGGTAAATTATAAACTTATAAACAACAAAAATATTGTGTGTATCGAGTACCGGTTAAGGGCATTTACAAAATTGTATTTTTTATAGTAAATAGTTATCATTGTTCTACTTGTTTGTCTTATAAATTGTTAATTTTGGGTTTAATAAATGAAAATAAAAAATAAAATATTTTTCAGGCAAAAATAGTCCAAAAAGTATTTTCTTCCAATAATCAGGCAATTTATTCTACCATTAAACCCCCTAAGGTTCAAGAGCAGCTTTACTCCTTTTAAAAATTAACCACAAAATCTCAATCATATTTGGTATAATCATGCAAAATAAGTTTTTTTAACACATTGTGGTGAAATCAACTGCATTTCATAAGATCTAATATACTGGTGTACATGAGTGACTTCAACATTTGATATCGCCGTTGGTATTGAATAATTTTTAGTGCATTTGCTAATTACTACATAAAAATCTAGTGAATAGTATAATTTAAATTGAGTGCTGCTCCGTCAGAGTACCATATGAATGATAAATTCTTGGGGTCATTCATGAATCTATTTTCGCATTGATTGCAATACAGTTCGCCATCGTAAATGTCTTAAAGCCAGTGAACATTTTCTTTTTTTCTGCTAACTGCACTTGTGTGAAGCACTTGTTTGGAGAAATTTTGGCGAGAAAACATTGCTTGCAGCTGTACCCCTATTGAAAAAGTGAGCAGATATCCGAATCCGTCTGTGCTATTACATTCCTCGCATTTGCTTTTACTGGTCTGTAACAGTTGCAGTGCGCCGCACAGTGGGTTATTACATGGGTAAACTGGGGATTAATTCAGGGAAGCCCATTATTATTGATATTTAAATTTTTTTGGAATACCTATACATTAATTAGTAAATAAAACATTGGTTTTTGAAAAAAAATTGATAGAAAATATTTTTTTATTTCAAAGTAGTGGGTCATAGTGTGACAGTGTGGGTGAGTGGATGGGGTAAGTGGGGTGGGTGGTGGGGTTTTTTGGATATAAATGATCATTGAGCCAGATATCGATTGATCATGAGTCATCATCAATCATCATCATCATCATCATCATCATAATCATCATCATCATCATCATCGATCATCATCATTACCATCATCATCATCATCATCATCATCATCATCATCATCATCATCATCATCATCATCATCATCATCATCATCATCATCATCATCATCATCATCATCATCATCATCATCATCATCATCATCATCATCATCATCATCATCATCATCATCATCATCATCATCATCATCATCATCATCATCATCATCATCATCATCATCATCATCATCATCATCATCATCATCATCATCATCATCATCATCATCATCATCATCATCATCATCATCATCATCATCATCATCATCATCATCATCATCATCATCATCATCATCATCATCATCATCATCATCATCATCATCATCATCATCATCATCATCATCATCATCATCATCATCATCATCATCATCATCATCATCATCATCATCATCATCATCATCATCATCATCATCATCATCATCATCATCATCATCATCATCATCATCATCATCATCATCATCATCATCATCATCATCATCATCATCATCATCATCATCATCATCATCATCATCATCATCATCATCATCATCATCATCATCATCATCATCATCATCATCATCATCATCATCATCATCATCATCATCATCATCATCATCATCATCATCATCATCATCATCATCATCATCATCATCATCATCATCATCATCATCATCATCATCATCATCATCATCATCATCATCATCATCATCATCATCATCATCATCATCATCATCATCATCATCATCATCATCATCATCATCATCATCATCATCATCATCATCATCATCATCATCATCATCATCATCATCATCATCATCATCATCATCATCATCATCATCATCATCATCATCATCATCATCATCATCATCATCATCATCATCATCATCATCATCATCATCATCATCATCATCATCATCATCATCATCATCATCATCATCATCATCATCATCATCATCATCATCATCATCATCATCATCATCATCATCATCATCATCATCATCATCATCATCATCATCATCATCATCATCATCATCATCATCATCATCATCATCATCATCATCATCATCATCATCATCATCATCATCATCATCATCATCATCATCATCATCATCATCATCATCATCATCATCATCATCATCATCATCATCATCATCATCATCATCATCATCATCATCATCATCATCATCATCATCATCATCATCATCATCATCATCATCATCATCATCATCATCATCATCATCATCATCATCATCATCATCATCATCATCATCATCATCATCATCATCATCATCATCATCATCATCATCATCATCATCATCATCATCATCATCATCATCATCATCATCATCATCATCATCATCATCATCATCATCATCATCATCATCATCATCATCATCATCATCATCATCATCATCATCATCATCATCATCATCATCATCATCATCATCATCATCATCATCATCATCATCATCATCATCATCATCATCATCATCATCATCATCATCATCATCATCATCATCATCATCATCATCATCATCATCATCATCATCATCATCATCATCATCATCATCATCATCATCATCATCATCATCATCATCATCATCATCATCATCATCATCATCATCATCATCATCATCATCATCATCATCATCATCATCATCATCATCATCATCATCATCATCATCATCATCATCATCATCATCATCATCATCATCATCATCATCATCATCATCATCATCATCATCATCATCATCATCATCATCATCATCATCATCATCATCATCATCATCATCATCATCATCATCATCATCATCATCATCATCATCATCATCATCATCATCATCATCATCATCATCATCATCATCATCATCATCATCATCATCATCATCATCATCATCATCATCATCATCATCATCATCATCATCATCATCATCATCATCATCATCATCATCATCATCATCATCATCATCATCATCATCATCATCATCATCATCATCATCATCATCATCATCATCATCATCATCATCATCATCATCATCATCATCATCATCATCATCATCATCATCATCATCATCATCATCATCATCATCATCATCATCATCATCATCATCATCATCATCATCATCATCATCATCATCATCATCATCATCATCATCATCATCATCATCATCATCATCATCATCATCATCATCATCATCATCATCATCATCATCATCATCATCATCATCATCATCATCATCATCATCATCATCATCATCATCATCATCATCATCATCATCATCATCATCATCATCATCATCATCATCATCATCATCATCATCATCATCATCATCATCATCATCATCATCATCATCATCATCATCATCATCATCATCATCATCATCATCATCATCATCATCATCATCATCATCATCATCATCATCATCATCATCATCATCATCATCATCATCATCATCATCATCATCATCATCATCATCATCATCATCATCATCATCATCATCATTGTCGTATTCTTCGGGTAGAATTAATAATTCCAATGCCAATTGTGGTATTTTGTATGTTTTTTTTTTTTATTAGTTTTACTCATGCTGATAATGAATGGATCTGAAGTCAGCAGAAATCTATTAAATATGTCTTCATTAGTTTTTTCCCGGCTGCATTTACGAGCAAAGTATTCCCTATAGTTTTTAAAATCTTTGTTTCTAGCCTCTTGAGCTTGGCTCACCAATCGGCAAAAGGGCATTGGATATTATTTCCGGTCCATGAATAAAAAATTTATGAAGGGTAGTTGACAGGGTAGTTGACATTTTATACCATGGATATTTTTTAACAAAATGCCTGGCAGTATTGTGAGCAAAGTCTCTAAACTTTTCACCATTTACCTCGTGGCCACATGACACGACAATAAGTATTATGTGCATTCTGTTAATTAACTCTAGATCCACTTTTGTTATTTCTGAGGAAACTTCTGCATTCTTAAAAAACCTTCTCGCGGTATTGCCATCATTTGTGTTGCCAAAGCCTGGTTTTGGTTGGTCAATGATCAATCCAGTTCTTTCTCTGAAATCTTTTTGAATTCTCGTTTTTGTGTCTTTAACAACTTGTTTCTCATGATTGGATCTAGCTTGCCACTTTTTAAGTGGTAATTTATATGCCACATGGAGAAGACACTCAAAAAACCTAATCCAGCCATGGAGAATAGATAATCCGAACTGATACGTATCCTCGCTTACACTTTTGGTAATCATTTGATCAATACAGTTGAAATCTTTACTCGTAGCACCACAAACGTAACATTTTTGTGTGGAGGTTGTTTCGGTAATAGTATTACACACTTTGCCATCAATCATCACTAACATTAGTTCGTGATTTATTTTCATTGATTTATCACCGACTAATACAACGGAATCCTTGAGAGTTTTTATTTCATCCTCCACTCTTTCTTTTTCAAGTTTTGAAGTACTTACTGTTTCTTTCAAAAATTCAATTTTTAAGGGTCTGCAAAATCTAGTTGAAGAAGGTCGAGGATTTTGCCAAATGGTTTTATTCATACAGACAATTTTTAACGGCACAATAGATGTAATAAATACAGCAGAATCACTAGCGTCAGAGCCGTGAAATGCTTGTTTATAAGAGCTATGACCGGAACTTCCATCAAAGCCCCACTTAGAGTACAAAGTCATTTGTGATAGTTCCTCGGCGTTTAATGAATCCAGCACAGAATTCTGTACCAAAGCTAGACGCTCAGTGGTATGATCTAAGAATCCTTGTAGACTGACTTGCGCTGATGTTTCAGAAAAGTTCATATGTTCTTGTTTTGGATAACATTTTTTCTTAGCTTTTTGGACTATTGTATATGACGGAAATTTATCAGGCGCGGCCTTGCTAATGACATTATATTGGTGTCGAGTTAGCTTCGTTTCAACTAAAACCGAAAGTGCTTTCTCAGCACTTAATTGCTGTGTTGGTACCTGTTTGAAACTTTTTCTATATTTTGTCGCTCTTGTTGGAGATGATATTAACTCCTTAACTAATTTTGATGCATCAGTTTTTCCAGAAGCTCTCAAGCTCATTTGTGTGGCATAAGCCAAAACGGGCAAAGGAATATTCTTTCTTAACGCCTTACATTTCTTAGCTTTTGTGTTTTCTTTACACTCCTCAAATGGGAGATGTTTGCGTCCTCGTTTTATTAATGGTGTTGCAGGTGGAACAAACGAGATAGAAGCATCAAGCCAATTCTTATTATTGTTTAAAAAAACTTCTTCCTTCCTGTGACATTTTTCCCACCGAAGCTTATATTCTGAGCAGAAATAATTAAATCGTTTGATAAAATCGACCATATGTGAAGGGTTGACACGTTTGATTACTTCCCGTCTCAGAAGCTTCAATTTATCTTTAAGAAATCGAGCTTCTGTATTTTTCATAAAACTATGTAGCTCACGACGAGAAATAAAAATTGTTTTCGAAGTTGTTCCTAAAATAGTAAGATTTATTGTTTAAAATTTGCAAAATTTTATTCTTTTTCCCTTGTACCAAATAACGAATACGAATGTACCAAATAACGAATACTTTACAATTACACAACACTTCAAATAAAAACACCACACTAAACAAAACAGACACAATCAAATTTTTATTCGTTGTATATAAAACAGAAATTTTTTTCGTAAGTGAGCGTGAGTCAAAACTAACTCACGCACCCATCTCTAATAGAAACCAAACTCAATAACAACAATAACTTTAATACCGAAAATAAATACAAAAGAGAGTAAGAAAGAAACAAGTTGAATTTTTGTTAGTTTTTTTCACCATATGTTTTTAGCAACTGGAGTTCTTTCACAATAACTTATATAAGTATAAAAACTCAGTAAATCTGCAAGATTTTTTTTTTATATATAAGCTGATATCTCATATTACAAGAGCATTTAATAAAATTAGCTTGATGTCGCCCAGAAACTTATTAAAACTCAATGTATATATCGAAAATACCACATTTATGGAGCACTTTAAAAAAAAACATTAAAAATATTTGCAAAACATTTATCTAAAAAAAAAAAATTTAATTATATACTCAAATACCTGAAGTTGATGGTTCCATTGTATATTTTTACTTTAAGAAGACGGAATAAAAACTATAAGTAATCGAAATATCTCAATTTTCTATTTTAGCCACGTCACACAAAATTTGTAAAAATTGTTTAACTTTCACCGCTCACTGCCAATAAAGTAAGTTACTCAAAGCAGTAATTTTAGCAATTAGTGATGTAGAATTTTATTCCCTTTCACCCAATACCAAACATGTCTGTGTAACATAAACTTCAGCTTTTGAATTAATCCTCACTTTTGGTACATTTTAACCCTCTGTGCGCCGTACACTCACTAGCGGAATTTATTTTTATCAGTGGAGGTGGGCGTTTTATTGCATATGGATGGAATCAATCAATTGCAATAAACTGCTTAATTCAGAACTACTTAGTTTGTTACGTAAGGCGTATGCCAGAATTGAGGTGAAAGCTTCTGATGTTGATACCGGAGAGCCTAGAAAGAATCGAGCTTATCCAGCAATCCTCTTCACTATCCTCGTGAAGGATCTTCACTATCCTCGTCTTATGTACAATTTTTTAGTTTTGGGAAGATTGAGTGACCAGAGGATTCATCATCTTAAATAAAAACTTTAACTGATTATATGGTACAAAAATTTCTCAAGCAAATTTCCTTTAGGAAATCTCCTTATTTTTTACGTGTTTGACTATGTTGTTATAGAGCAATCCTTTTAAAACTCACCGTTCGTTTCAATAAAACTGCTCCCACACGTAGTCTCTAGTATTGTTGGTGGCAAATCTATTACAGCTGCAGGAGTGGATTCCCTTCTTTGTTTGTCTTACACCTGCTATACTAGAGATAAACTTTTTTAAAAAAAAACTTCGGAATTTACGTTGCAAAATCAAAGCCATTAAAAAATCAGGTCAAACGAAAAAATAGACGAAGGCAAGGCGTAAAATTGCAGGTTGCCATCGGAGTGTCATGATACAAGTATCCCAAATGCAAAACGTGTGGTAAGTTGTATAGTTTTTATTCTAACCATTTTAACATAAAACTACTCTCAGAAAACTGCTGAAGCCATCAAAAAGCATAAGCCTGTAAATTGTACTAGCATCAAGCATTCCGCAGCGTCTGTTCCTGCTTTGATCATATTAAACGTGCATATATATATATTTAAACAATCTTACTATTGATTTCCATTGTTTTTATGTTTTAAACCGACTTCAAACCGAAAGACGTTCTAAAGTAAGCCAGTTTTTGATTTTTTATTCTTTATGTGCCACGATTTTAATCAATTGAGCATAAAATTATTAACTCTGTTACCCTATAATAAGAAAATAAAAGAAACTCAATTATATAAAAGGATTTTTATTTGGAATTATAAAATTACGAAACCAAGAAACCAATAATCTGCTATTCAACGCCATATTAATGTTCCGGTGGGATGTCCGTTTGAAGCAGACATAATGTCCATGGACATTATCATATGCCCACCTAAGAGCCCGAACAGAACCAAAGCGGATGCAGGGCCGTAGCTAGGTTGGGCCCATTATGGGGCAATGCCCTACCTTAACCATCGACTATGATATTATACCAAAGAGAGTATATATAAAGAGTTACAGAAACAGAGAAATTGCTCTTTAAAATATTTTCAAGCATGTAAGGATTGGGTTCTGCCGGCGCGCTGCTGTTGTTATGCTGCCGACGTTCTTGAGATCTGTTTTGGGCAGAGCTGTTGCTAAATCTATGTGTGCACAAGTGAGCTGGGAACATGTTTGTTCTTTTTTCTTCCTATTAGAATTGCGATCATTTTGTATATTTAAGGAATTATGAATGAAATGAAGCAAAGCAACATTTCCTTGAATATACCAATTTTCAGATATTCTAATATTCTATTTTGATTCTCAACTTATATATATGTCATTCTTGTTGACTTTACTGTTATCATCACTACCATTATCTACAACTGCCGATGTTAAGGGTAGTGATGACAATTGTTAATGTATCACGTATGATATGACAAATTAAGAAATAGTGCACCATTTAATATTGGAGTGCACAGAACAAAATAGGCTTCTAATTAGGGTTCACCAATCGTGAGAACTTTGCGAAAATTTAATAACCTATCAAATGTATATTCTATTGATTTTTCAGTCACTAATACGATAATTTTCAATCAATTAAACTCAATTTATTAAAGTGTAATATCTATTTCTTTGCATGTACATTTTTTAAGCATATAGTCAGTAAGGTTAACATACCATTGATTAAATAAATAAATAAATAACGATACATCGGTTTTCACTATTGTTGTTTAGACGATTCAACTCATGACACAGAATTTTACACGTAAACGCAACTTCAGTATATGACTTGTTAAGTTTTTTATAACGTATTAAAGTGATTCAATGAAATAATTACTGAAATGTATAAATTCTAATTAATATATCGAACTTCTCGAAGGGTTTGATCCCCCCAAAACCCCCCTTGTCTACGGCCCTGCATGTAGTTCCTAATTATTATATTAAATAATAAGCTAAATACTTCGAAGTTTGGAAGTTTTAAATTTAGTGGTGGAAGAATAAGGATTTCAGCGGAAATAATATAAGTAAGTAAAAAACCTCCCAATATTTGAATTCAATTACTTAAACTATTTCATTTCATTCAATTATGTACTAAATAAATGTTAAATCTTTTTATAAATTAATGTATAATACCATCCTGCAAACACTTCAAATAAATTGTTACTTTTCTGCATTTCTTTGCAGAAATCAATTGCTGAATTTCTTTTAAGAAAATCACAATTATTTTAACATAATCTAGAATTCTGCATTTCGAACATCCGATAATCTAAAGTATCGCATGCTTGATCAGACATCAGCTGTATTAAAAAAAAATCGCAAAAATTTCTATGTAATGTTGTGAAAATGTTTTCTTAAACAGGTTTAAAAAATTGTGCAATAATGTTCGCAACTTTGATCTTTTTTAAAAATAAAAAATTAATTCTAAATAAATAAATGAATTTTAATTAATATTTATTTTAATTTAATATTTTTTCGGAATTTGTAATTAAAATTTTAGACTAAAAATTAAATTGAAATACAGTAATATGTTCGATATTGGTAAATTGAAAGAAAGCCGTTTTGCTTTATTTCATAAATATTTCTTTGAATCTACCAAATGATCGGATACAGAAAAGATAAATTCTGAAATAAAATATAATTAAAATATATTCATGAAATATAATTTCAATTGCATAAAAAAATCTTCCTTGCTAGAAATGTAGCGAAAAAAATGTAAATAAAACTCAGCCAAAAAAAGTTGAGAATCAAAATAGAATATTAGAATATCTGAAAATTGGTATATTCAAGGAAATGTTGCTTTGCTTCATTTCATTCATAATTCCTTAAATATACAAAATGATCGCAATTCTAATAGGAAGAAAAAAGAACAAACATGTTCCCAGCTCACTTGTGCACACATAGATTTAGCAACAGCTCTGCCCAAAACAGATCTCAAGAACGTCGGCAGCATAACAACAGCAGCGCGCCGGCAGAACCCAATCCTTACATGCTTGAAAATATTTTAAAGAGCAATTTCTCTGTTTCTGTAACTCTTTATATATACTCTCTTTGGTGATTCTCATTTTGCTGAAAATCCCTTTTGCATATGAAAAAATCCCTTTTTGGCTCACTTAATCCCTTCTAAAAGATTCTGAAATCCCCCAAAAAAATCTCTCCAATTTTAATATCAAAGTAAGCAGAATAACTTATTTTTTTTTCTATATATGTGTGTATGGTTATTTAATAGACATACTCCAGACAAAATTTTAGACCGGAAAATGAACTTAAAACTGCAGAAAAGTAGTCTGTTTATTGGAATATAAATCATATTATTTTGGCCCAATTTTGGCGGGAATCGTATCAAAACCAGCCAGTTGACTGCCACTGTACAGAACAGCAGACTGGCTAAGGAGCATGTCACACTTAGCGGACACGGACAAATTTGTTGTTGTTTTCGCGGGTAAAATAAAAACTGGATATTGACAGAGCTTCTTTTACCCTTGAAAACAACAACAAATATGTCCGTGTCCACTAAGGGGCATGTCAAACGTTGTCTGCTTGTCGGTCAAACATTGGAATTTTCGCCATTTTTTCCTCTCTCTCATTGTTTTGTCCACGGCATGCTACACATAGTTTTCTGTTCGATAATGGCGGAAGCTACATTTAATACGTTTTTGCTACCATACGTGCAGGCAATGTTCCTTTATGCAATCGATTCAATAAAACGGCTACCCTTTATAGGTTGTTTATAAGTGGTTTTATTTGCATTTAAAATGGATGGGTTAAATTCTGATCTCTTGGGATTAAAATTAATTACATTGGCCAATATGTATGCAGGAAGTGTATCCACATATAAAGATGACAACGATATGGTCACAATAAAAACAATTGTTGAATTGATGAAACTCTGGATGGAGTTAAAAAAAGTGAAAAAAGATCCTGCTGGATTAAGCCATGGAGAAATGGCAGACATAAGAAAGGGATGATAAATTTATCAAAGGAGCTAAGATTCACTGATGATAAAGCATTTACAATTTTTTTAAGAATATCTCACAAAGCCGGTTGGCTTTGAAATTCATTTATGAACATTTCAGTAATATTTCTACTCCAATTAATAGCCATAACCTTATCTCTTAGAATATTGTAAATTTTAACGATTTAAACGATATTACAAGATATATGTATATATAAACAGTTTATTTGTTAACTACGCGGCTGTAATGTATGACTAGCTTGATCAGTTATACCATTAGTAAATCTACTGCTCACATTTTCTCTTGACGATTGTCTTAAAATGCAATGGTGAAAGAGACAACTGCAGCTGTACATACAAGCACTATAAATACTATATACAATGACGTGTTACTTTCATATATGCAATGGAATAGTTTATAAATGGAAAATATAGTTTAAAAATGTATACATTTTTATAAATAACATCATATACACATTTTACGTTCATATTTTAAATTATAAAAAACACACAATCACTAAAAAAACAATATATTAAATCATTAATATTACATTCACAACAATCACTAATAATATTCAGCTGTTCAGTTGAATCCATTTGCTGCAGCTAGCCGGGCTGCATTTTGTATGTTCGTCAAGTATTCTTCTTCTTTTTATAAATAAATACCATTCAAACCATGCATAGCACTAGCAGCGTACAATTCAATACTAAACAACAAACATCGCATTACTGATGAATTCAAATAGTACATTTCCTACTGCAGTGCAGTTTCATTACTACTAAACGTAAAACATCAAGAAAATGCAACCGTTGTCCAAATTGTTTTCAGCTTTGGACCGTGAACATTTTTGTCGGTTGCCTGGAAATTTTTTGATGAGTAAGAAGCTCTCTCAATTTCCAGTTTTTTCTTTTTACCGCGAAAACAACAACAAATGTGTCTGTGTCCGCTGTGTGTGGCATGCACCTAATGCCGTGGTTATGCTAGCCAAACATGTTCGGTGTTCATTTTTGTTAATTTGTTCTCTTCGCTGAAATGTTTGTTTGGTGGTTATGCTATGATTGGTGGCACAGTTGCATTATATGTAATAGTATGTCAAAACACAAAAAAGCACAACCCTAATTTGCATTTTTTTAATTAAAATTAACGAATTAAAATATACGAACTCAAATTACTCTGAATTTTTATTATAATATCTTAAACAAAATGGTTTGCATATATTGTATCTGACATACTAGCTAGCTGTTTATGTTAAAAGTTACTTGAAGACACAATCAACTTCACTTTTTAATACTTTTACCTACTTTTTTGATGCTATTATACAAAATGACTACAGCCAGCACTGGAAAGTTCGGCATGTTTGGCGTTTCAATCAGCAATCAAAATGTTCGGTCCGAGAGCGAGAAAATGAATATGAGAAAAAGTTAATTTCTTCACTTTATACGTGAAACAATAACAACAAAAAATGTTCGGCAATCATGTTTGGCTAGCATAACCACGGCATAAGTAGAAGATAATAAGGGCTTTCAGACCATCGTACATGTGCGATGACTTGGGCATGCTCGACGACATGTACGATCATTCGAAAGCAAATGAGGCCGTCAGACCGACATGTCGGACGAAAATCAAAAATTTTTGATTTTTCTGCCGGTCGGACCGACATGTACGATGTTATGAACGCAAGTCGGTCAGACTACTGCATTTTTTCATTTCATTAAAAGCGTCAGCGGGTGAACAGCAACGAAGCGGAAAAAATATTAGAGAAAATTAATATGAAAAACGTTTGAAACATTTTATAATTGTTTATAATTAATTAAAATTGATAAACAATTCTCTAAATATGAAAAATGACTGCTAAATTATAAGGTCATCAAAAAATTGTTTAGCCATTACGCCGATGTGTTCTATTTGAGAGGCAGCAATGAAATGAAGTCGTCGCACATGTACGATTGTTTGAAAGCTCAACAAAATATTCCCGTTAGTTTGTCGTCGTACATGTCAGCGTACAAGTACGTTCGTCTGAAACCCCCTAATAAGAGAACGAGGATTCATTCAAACAAGACTGTGCTGCCAGCATCGAAGAAGTGTCTCAAGAAACTCGACTTAAAAACTCAATTATTATTTTTTTTTAATTTTTCAATATCTTATGATGTGTAGAATATGTTCCTAAAGCGGTTTGGCCGATAATGATTGCATAAAAAAGTTATACCATACGAAAGGAGCCCATATTTTCATAAACGCACTCAAAAAAATCGTTAACCAAATCTTGAAACGCGTTTTCTGAAAAGTCATGTTTTTCAAACTAACCTCCACGATATCTCAACAACTACTATATAGATTGGCTTGAATTTTTTTTATTTTGAAGTAAATAAAATTTATTGGATCCTTAACCTAAATTAAGAAAGTATTGGCCAGTTTTTTTTTTGAGCACTGTAAGGTGCGAAAAACGTGAAAAACGCTTAAATATAATATAATCTACATAATTTTTTGTTTTTTTATATCAGATTGCATGAACGTTACCGTGTTTCAGGACCTCTAGATGAGAACCTGCCCTTGATAATAAGGAAAGAAAAAATCACAAAATTCAAGGTCCAATAAAAAAAACTAAGAATTTAAACTAATAAAAACCAATTCATTCTACATTAATGTTCTTGTTGACATATATTGCAATCGATCCAATTATTATTATATATTATCTGGGTGTATGCTAGTCGTGGCAGCTCTTCTGGTGCCTTCTTTAGCAATATCATAATATTTTTTAAGAATTTCTCTTTAAATGCATATACATGAAATACTTACTTAACTTTTAAAACGCTATTAACTGTGTCAATTTTTAAGCAATTTCCTTTTCTGGACTTAACAAAATTGAACTGGCAAACCGCTTGTTCAACATCAGCGTTTGACCAAGGCTATGATTAAAGGTGTTGTGAAAAGTTTGACATTCCTTCAGCTGCATCCTATATTCAAGTACTTCTAACAAAAACAAACAAAAAAATTACTTGTATTAGATACATTGTTTCATTTAAAGAGGTTAATTTTTTATACTGAAACAATATTTCCGATATATGGTCATCGCAACCACCACAAATTTAAAACAAGGCAAAATACCTTCTTTAACTGCTTTTAAAACATTGTTTACGGATTGAATAAAATCCAAATGTTTTCTCAGACTTCTTAATGAAATTAACGAAAATTTACCACATCGATTTTGGTCAACTAAAACCAATTTCACTAGTGCTCGCTTCTCCCATATTCCATCCCAAATGTAACTTTTCGCAAGCCTGTGGGTAAATACTTCCATCATGAGAAGTGTTTGAGATATGAATTTTCATGCATATCTGTTTTTGACCATTTTTGAGCTTCTAGCATGACCCTAGTCAAAGTTATGAAACAAAAACAAAAGACCCTGTCATGTAACTTATATGGCGATTGAAAACTCTGAAGCAAGATTTCTCGAAATCAGGCTTAAGCTTTTATCGCTTATGAACACAGAATTGGTTAGATTGGTAATATTTTTTTCGGCCGAGTTAAGTTTTTTATTTCCGTTATTGATGTTCCATTCAAAATTTGACACGAGTTGGATTAGATTAAGGGATGCAGACAGATAGGCACCGGCAAACTGTGTAAACAAGCGAGATAAAAGTCAGCTTGGTTTTATTTCTATCTCGTTTCTTCGCAGGTTACTGCTTGCGCCTGTCTGCCTGCCTGTCTGAGTCAGCGTTTACTCTGTTTGCAGCTTCACACAGAATATAAGAAGGCTTTCGAATTGAAATAATCTATAATATGTGCATTTGTCGATCATCTTTCATTCACTCAACTTGTACAGTTGAGCTTTGCATGTGATCCCGATCAAACGTGTTTTTGTGTTTTTTGGTTGGCTGAAAAAATATTTATATGTGAGTATATCATATTAAAATATTATTAATTCTCGAGTGCAAAGGAAATTATATTTTTATGTGATTCCGGCATTATTGTATTAACCAGTAAACAATATTTTGTATTTATAATTGATCAAAAAGTAAATAAAAAAACAATTTTTTGAGAGCGGCTGAGCCTGAGGCACATTCACCGTAATACAGATTGGGTGCTTTTGCTTGCGTATTTCGCATAAATTTCGTTAAGTTTTATGTGATTATCTACTTACACATGCAAATTAACGTTATTTGTTACTATAACTTATAACTAAAATATTACGAATATAATTATAGCTTTACACCATTGCGCCGGACCGTTATAATATTACAAATTTATAACAAAATGAAGATATTATCGCACGATGCAATAGTTGCTTAAAAAGAAATGTTTAATCTTTCGGTCCGATTTTTATGGGAAACCTTTAGCTCATAGAGGTTACTTGTCTTGGGTGGCCCCTAATGAAATTTTCTGGACAATATTTTTTTGGAAAGTTTTAACCTTTAACCTCCCTCCAAAGTTCACTATAGGGTATTTTCAAAAAAAGGGTCAAAAAATAGGGCGTTAAAGTGTTGCGAATAAATATTCCCCGAAATATTTTAATTTAGGCTTCCGAAGACAAGAACCACCCTATGTTAAGTTTAACATATAATTTTTTATATTTTTCATTGCATTTCATTTTGACCAAAAAAATTTTAAATTTAAAACCAGTGTAAAAAAAATTTGTGACGTGGCAGAGCAAAAAGCTACTTGGGCTTTTGTTATTGATGTCAAATACTATCGTTTGAGATTGGTTTGGTTCACCCCCGAAAATATGTGTTGCACTGTGTTATTTATTTTTTGTTAATTTATGTTTGAATTATTAAGTAGTGGTGTAAGCAATTCTTATATTTTTTTAAACCAGAAAAACTAACAAAAACTAACAAGAAGTTTTTCTACTGATACTAGGTAAAAATAAAAAAAAAACTTGGTAAAAATACATTCATTATTTATCTAAAATCTTTAATTTTATTTCTTCGCGGCTCATGTCCATCCCCATGACTAATGATGCGGGGCAGTTTCATCACTTTAGAGACCTTTGGAAACTATCACAAAAATTATATAAATTTTCCGGGTAATTTATTAATACAAAATCAAAATCAAAGATAGTTAATTTTTAAGAATTAAAAAAAATGGGTTTCTTTTGGATATCCATTTAACAAAAAAGTTTCAAATGGTCCCCCTTCTACCCTTTACTGAAAATTTAAGAGTACATCTTTTAGTCTAAGCAATTTTGCCTTAGGCTTCCCGCAGAGTAAACGCCGAAGCAGGCAGACATTCAGACAGGTGCAGGAAAACTATGTGAACAAGCGAGAAAAAAGTTATTTCTATCTCGTTTCTTCGCAGGGCACTGCCTGCGCCTGCCTATCTGCTTCGGCGTTTACTCTGCGGACAGGCAGGCAGACAGGCGCAGTCAGTGCCCTGCGAAGAAACGAGATAGAAATAACTTTTTCTCGCTTGTTCACATAGTTTTCCTGCGCCTGTCTGCCTACCTGTCTGCCTGCCTGTCCACTTCGGCGCTTACTCTAATTGCAACCTCAGACTGAGAAATTTTATTTTTGTCCGACACAAGAAAAAAAAAGAGTATTGAATTGAAAATTTTATGCAAGTGCGAAAACTGATAACTTTCTTCTTGGTTCAAGCATAGAATTTTTGATTTTTTTTCCCGTAGTCACATGCCATTCATAAACCCTTGCCAAAAAAAAAAAAAAAAATAACTATCACCTACAAATATTTTTATAGTTTAATCGGCTTAAATTGGCTTTTATATATAAAGTTTTAATGAGTTTTGTTTATTGCCATCTTCTTCCCAATAATGCTAAAAAATGTACATATAAAGTAAATGGTGCTCAATAGGTTGCTTCACGTAAATAGAGTAAAAAGCAATACTAATATTTTTTCAAGGTTTCTTAATTAATAAATGTCAAGAGAATTATCCAAACATAACTTTATGTATATTTTTGTTATGTAAAAATTTTGTTTAACCTTCAAGCAATACCGAATTTAAGTCTTTAAGAAATAAATGGATGTCCATTTTTGATAAAATCACAGTTTTAAGATATTGTCATATAAACAAGTTTTTGCGCTTAAGTCGCGAAATTTCTTAACTTTTTTTAATGTTACCCAATATTTATTGATAGTAACTCAAAGATATAGCAAATAATTCGCGATTTAAATAGGATTTTGACCCCAAAAAAAAATTAAAAACTATGATAGAAAAATCAATTTCCTAGTGAACAAAGGGATTGTATATAGTTTTCGTCCTTGCTTTGATAAAGAATGAAATTTATTTAATTCAGTGGTTGGAGTTCAGTTAAATGCTTTTTTAAAAAGAATTTAATTTTGTTGCAGAGGGATCTTCATAGCAAGAAGTTAAATGGATAAAAAAATGCTATCTACTTTGAAACCAGAGCTACATTAAGACAACTCTTCCGACTTATACATTAAATTTTTTTTGCTCTTTTGCCATCACAGAATCATACAGATGCTGAAATGGAATAAAACTTTAATTCATCTTCTTGGACTTAATAATTTTTGATATGAATAATGTACAGTAGAATTTATGTTTTTTTTTTATTACAATCTTTATTCTCAAGGGTCTGCCATTTTTCCATCGTAACTATTATATATAAATTTTAATCCAACGGCAAACCTGACTCGTCAATTAGTGACCCATTTTATTGGTATTGAGCCGAAAACGCCATATTTCTTATACAACTCTGACATGTATTTCTTTCTCATTTAAGACCAAAAATATCCTAATTTTGTAATCCTCTAAATTTTGTAGTAACACATCGTCTTCTCATGAACAATTATTGGTAAAAACGGATGTCACTTGAAAAATAAAAAAAATGTTGCGACTTTTTAACTTTTGGTGAATATTGTTAGTTTAAAAAATATTCTGCATTCAAAACAGTGTACGGACTTGAAAAAAATTTTTAGTGGTAGATTGGACTCAAAAAGTGTGATAGAATTAATAAAATGTTGCAGATTTGATATTTCATGTAAGAACTATATGTCTAGTTAAAAAGAAAAAAAATATACATAACACAGTTTACAAAAACAAAAATAACATATTCAATATAATAAAACAAAAATAGATTAAAAGCGAAAAAACTTTCAGTCAATAAAACAAAAAACAAAACAATGTGAAACAAATCCAGTTTAGGGCCAGGATCCTAATTTTATTTTACATATGTGTTTTTACCACTTTAATGCCCAATTTATTTACAGTTTGGTAAAAGTTATCATCCCGGTAAGCTCACAACTCGCCGGAAATAGAGGTATGATTTTCCAACAAGTTACGGGACGGTAACTTTTATTGATTCGGTGTGCGACGTTGAGATCTAAAGATTTTAAATTTCTCCGCTGCGTTCCGTAACGTTTTGAGTTAAAAATTTATGTTGACAGGTTCTAGCTACTATTAATTTTAATCTGCATTCGTATTTTTCCGTCGTTTTGATAAGATTTGATTGAATTTATGTGTCAAAATTATAAGAAAACCAGAATTTGTGGAGTTAGATTATATTATATTATATTATATTTTAAATTATATTTTAGATCCCGCCACGATGACTTTTGACTCCGTTCAAATCCGTCTAATATAATCAGCGCTTAAGCCAAAGAAGTAAAATTTTACTTCTTTGGCTTAAGCTTTCCGTGCAAACGTTTTGTTAACAGCTGACAGTCAACGTCACAAGTGCTATTCACAATAACAAGCATATGTCAAAATCTAATGATATTCACAATTAAGCTTTCTAGTGGTGCGTTTATTAAAAGTATTTCTTAGAGAACAAATTCATCAAAAATTTTATGACGGTGGAAATAGTAGTAGATTTTAAGAATTCGGTGGTAAAAGTGGTATATATTAAAATTTTGAAAAAATGTGGTAGATCTACTACAATAGTGGTAAAGTCCGCGCCCTGATTCATAAATACTCGAAACTGTTGTGTTTGCTTAATTCTTTTTACATTTGTTGATGTTAGAATAGCTTTGGAATTATAGTTCGTGCGGCCTCGGAATTCGATATTCGACCACAATTTATACGTGCCATTTCACTGATAATATTTAATGGGCATTAGACAAGGGGACGTGGCAGCTGCCACAAAACCCAAATTTGCGGTATCGAATAGATTTGGAGTTGTTGGCCGTTCAGCATCGGAAGTCGGTATTCGACCACAATTTACACACGCTGTTTCGATGATAACATTTTATGGGCGTTGGACAAGGAGACGTGGCACCTCCCATACAACCTAAATTTGAGAAATTGAATAGCTTTTGGGTTATAGGTCGCACAGTCACGGAATTAATATTTTATGGTCGTTTGGCAGCAGGGTCGTGGTAGCAGCACGCCGAGTTTCAGCTTGTATCGCTATAAAACACAAATTAATAAAAATAAAAGTCCAGCAAAACCAAAATCATGAGGATATTGTATGAAAGCCCATACAAGGTCTCTCTGGACCTTGTGGAGCAAAACTGCCATAAGTGACTTCAACCCGATCATTATATTTAAAATTTTTTGGTAATTGTATCGTATATAATTTCATTTGCTTCTATACATCCCATATCAAAAAGTCTGGAAGGCTGCGACTTTTCGGTCGAAATCTTATAAGCATTAAGGAACTACTCTGTAAGGAAGTAGCTAAAGTAGTTCCGGTGTCCAAAACAACTTATTATTCTAATGCCTTCAAAAATGCTTTTGGCATTATAAATAAATGAAATTATAGGTAGATCACCCTCGCGTAACACTTGTGTGGGAAGAATTGTAGTAAATGGGGTTAACTTTTCGGATAATAAAAATATTTCCGAGCAATTTTATGAGTTTTTTGTTTCTGTGGGTAAAAATGTAGCAAATCAAAATGTTTCTGAGCAAACGGTTTGTAGTTGTTCCTGCAGTAATGCTGTCATTAACCACTGCTTTGTTTTTGCGTCTGTAACATCTTTTGAGGTTTTTAATATCATCAGATCCTTGAAAAGTTCCTATTCTGCAAATGTAAACAGTTTTTCAAGCAACCTAATTAAAAATATTGCCTTTAACATTGCAGATATTTTGGCTTTTTTATTAAATAAAAGTATTCTTGATGGTAAATTTCCGCTTCAATTGAAGACTGCTGAATCATTATGTTGTTTAAAAAAGGGGACAGAACATTGCTTAATAAATATAAACCGATCTCGCTTTTGCCGGTTTTTAGCAAAATTATTGAAAAAGCAAAATATAAAATCTCGGATGCTTAGCTTCCTTGGGAAATTTTATTTTTTTAGTGAATATCAATATGGTTTCCGGAAAGGTTTGTCTACCTAATATTTATAATGGCTTAAATCACAGAAAGTTCACCGCCGCGATTTTCGTTGATCTTACTAAGGCGTTTGTTACTGTTTTACTGTATCACAATTACTGTCAATTACAATTTTACTGTCGAAGCTTTTTAAATACTGTCGGCCTTTGTAGTCTAGTGGAGAGTGCACTAGACTATCAACCAAGAGGTCCCTGGTTCGAATTCGGGCTCGGCCATGGTTCTTTTCACTTTCTTTATTCTTTTCTACATTTAAAAGTTATGGAAAACTAAAAATCCACAAATAAATTGTGGAAAATGTGGAATTAAAAAACGGGAGCACAACTAAGGACTGGAAATGCTTGACGAGGTTAAGGCATAATACTAGCCTCGGTTAAAAGCAGTTCAAATTGTCTTTCACGTTTGTTTTGCCTAGTCAATAATTCATGTATAGTTCCAATCCATTCCTCTAAATAATCTATGCCTTTCCTATATTCTTCGATCTTTTAAATAAAAAAAAAACGGTTGAAATCAAATTTAAGTTCTCGAACGCAAAGGGTCAAAATAGGCGCTTTTATGAGCTCAACTAAAGAAATAAATTTAGGTGTTCTGCAAGGATCTGCACTCCACCCAATTCTCTTTCTAATCTATATAAATTCGTTATTAAAGTCGCAAGGTAATATCTCTCTTGTGGCTTTTGCTGATGATATGGCTTTTACTTTTATTAGTGATTCCCCGCTTAATCTCAGCACTGAGATCAATTCAAAACTAGAATGGCTAAGAATATGGTTTTGCATCATAAGGTGGCTATTAGCTATAAGACAAAACCAATGTATTTAAGTGCAACTGGTAAGGATTCTCATCCAAATAAAATTCACTATAATTGTGGTAAATGTAAGAAAGTTTTGTGCTACTGCCAAGTTTTTAAAGGAAATGAAAGTGCAATGACTTATTCTCCTGATATTGATTGTGATAAGAACTGTTTCATAATTGAAAGTGTAAATTCCTTTAAATACTTATCTAGGTATTATAATAGAATGAATTGGTACGTACACACATCTGCTATTAAAAAATATCTCTTTGCAGTCAACCGTAGTATTTTACTTTTAAAATCCTTCTGCTCTCTAAACCTGTTGAAAGCAATCTATTACGGCATTTTTCAATTTGAGTATGAGTTAATTTGTTGGGGTGGCACTCGAACAAAATTAGGCTAATTTTGATAGCTCAAAAGCAAATCATTCGACGAATTTGTGGAAAAAACTGTGCTCATAATAGTATGCCTCTTTATAGAGAACTAAATATTTTGTCATTAAAGCATTTATACTGTTACAAAGTTTTGAAGTTCTTCGTAAACCAAAATAAACATTTGGCGACTAGAAACTGCCCGCATTATAGACTTAGGGTAAATGATGACAACTTAGTGGACATTCCTAGACACTCACACACAAAACTATTGCATAGTAAAATCATTGTGATGCATAGTTGATTTCATTTTACATGATTTTATATTTTATAGTGGCAGCAACATAAGAATCCTTATGATTTCATGTAGAATTATTATGAAAACCAGTAAAACCATTATTGCATCATGTAAAAAGTTAATCAACACGATTTCATGTAGAATCATTATGATATCATCTTGAATTATTATGAAATCTAGAAAAATTATTATTGCATAATTGAGAAGTAGCTTCGCTAAAAATTAAAATAGTTTGTAATAGCTGAAAAAGTAAAACAAGTGAAATGAAAAGTAAATACAAGTAGAAGTATTCGAATCCATTTGAATATGAACAAGGTAATGTGATATGTGATTTATGTTGCTATAACAAAAAAAAAAATATCAAAATGCTGTATTACTTTTCAATAGAAACAGAAGCTTCAATTGACTAGGAAAGTTCAAGGCACTGATCTAAGAAAGATAAACAGGAAGGTATACCACCCATAGGACTTCGTGCACGTTATCGGGAAAAATTATTTAGTTGGAGAAAAATGGAGGTATGTTTTGAAATTTTATAAGTCGTATTTTTTATATTTTTCAATAAAAAAAAACTAAATAAAACCAACTTGAAGTCCTTTTTATTTAAAACTGAGGTTAGGATTCAGCTGCATTTCATAATGATTCAACATGGCCATCATTTTACATAAAAATCACATAGATTTTACAATAAATCTCTATGAAGCAAAATCATAGGGGAAACATGTAAAATCATTATGTTTTTAGCTGATTTTACAATAATTTTTTTCTGTGTGCTCCATTATGGTTTTTTGTCATTTTTATGAATCTGTTGCGCTGCGAATTTTTAATAAATTGCCACAGAGTACTAGAAATATTAATGCTAACCGCATTTTAGTAAATGCAATCAAATCGTGGATTGCAAATCAAGATTTTCTTGGTATTGATGCATTGTTTGTTTTTAGTTTTTGAATACTGTGCAAATTTTTTAATATACTTAAAACATTAAACTATTTTTGTAAGTAGTTCCCCACATTACACATTGTTAAATTATTAATTATGATTATTGCTCACATTTCATTCATCTGTTTTTTTTATGTTTTATTTTCTCTAAGATTCTTACTTATCTGCAGGGCATGGAATGTCGGGAGTGACGATCCCGCGGCTCCTGAGTCATTGATGTAGTTTTTAAGTTTATTCAAATTATTCTGTTTTGCTCTTACTGTTGGAAAGCTTGTCGCTATTAGCCTTCATAGCTACAGACTTGTAATCCTGTTTTTCCTATGTTGTATATTTCTTTGTATTATTGTAATTGTAAGAGAAACTTTAAATAAATTAAAAATAAAATAAATAAATCATATAAAAATGCTTCATAGTTGAAATCTGCATAAGTCCCAGAGGACCTACGCAGCCATTGGAGGGCTTAGAATATACATTTTGGATTAACCATAATGTATTTATTAATCATCAAAATCAACAGTTTGTACATACTTATATCTGATTTGCAAAATTTTCTAGGAATGTTGGTGAATAAATTTTTACGATATGGCAACCCTAAAGATACTAAAAACTAAATGAGGTAAACAAAGCAACGAAGATAAAGAGAGCACAGAAATAAGCAACACAGTGCTGCCATATGGAACATAATATCGAATTTTATACGACTTTCAGTCTTGGATCTGTATTGGAATTCCCAAACGCGTTAACGACGATATTCGATATTGTTAGTTAGCGAAAACTATCATTCACTATGAACGTGGCACGCACAATCACCGATAACGACAACGAATTTTATTGTCTAATTTTTTGGAATTCCACTACAGATGGTCCGATGGTCGATGTTCGATTTTACATATATGTATATCTTTAATAGCAATGTACATTTGGCTTAAAAATTATTAGTTGTCCATGTCTTTTTGATATTTGGTGGTTTTTGCTGGCAATAAATAACAAAATTTGGAATAATTTCACTTCAGGGCCCGGAATCGAATGTATTTTTTCTTATTTTTATTATATATATTTGGGCCTCCTTAATTATTTTCAACACACTTAAAAATTTACACTGAATTTTCAAACTTAAAACTTCGAACTTAAATTTTTGTTTTCATATTAAGGCTTAGGAGCCTTAAATACATTTAATAACAAAAATAATCGTGTGTAAGTATTCGTAAAGTAAAATTATGCCCAAAACTCTTTCTTTATTTACTCGAAGCAAAATCAACGTTATTGTTTTTTAGAGTTTCTCAAATCCCACGACAACCTGACGAGCGGAGTGCAAAAGTTACGATATGAAAAATGATTTCATGGCAACACTACAGCGAAAGGCAGATAAACAAAAACAAGAAGATTCAAAAATTGACGGAGAAGAAAGGCAGATCATCAACAACAACATAAGCACAGAAATAAAACATAAGGTAGACGACGCATTTCACCAACGCCGGCAGCCTGAAACTAATACAATAACAACATCGGTCCCACATCAACGAAGAATCACTTCATAAAAGAAAAAAAAAAGCGCGACGTGCAACAAAACATTTGAAAATGAGTACGTAGCTGAGCGAATGCGCGAAGCACGATCAGTTGATTTTGTGCAGCTAAGAGCAGTGGTTTTCCTGCTCGTTCGAATTCAGGAAACGAAGTGAACATTAACAGCAAATTTTAATTTACGGCCGGTCAAAATTAAAAATAAACAAAGAAAGCATACAGAAGAATAAGAAGAGGAAAAAATAACTAGCATAATGAGAGTTACGGTTAAGATAATAATAATAATTAAAAAATAAAATACAACACAACAACAAATTAGCACATGTGCTGGTAGTACAACAAAAAAAAAATATATATATATAAATTAAAATAAATGTGAGTGGCAAACGGAAATTGAAATTACATATTTATTTTTAGCAGCTAGAAAAAATGTAAAGGCAAGATTTTCAAAAGGAATTCGCGCTGTAACAAAGAAGAAAACACACTATATACGTTGTGAAAAAAAAATTGGCACACAAACGTTGTCACTAAAAGTTAAGGTAAACAAATTATCTAAAAGTTTATCTAAAAAGTTGTTGCTTAAATAAAAAAAAAATCAAGTTCTTAAATTTATAAAAAAATCTTCAAAACAATAGCTATTATATGCACAGTGTTGTTATTGTCTTTGTAAAGAAAAATAATTTAGCCAAAAAAAATCCTTAACAGAATCCCTATAAGTGCGCGTGTGCAGCTATCCACCCCCACTTGCTTAATTTCAATTCTGCTTTATCAGTGTTAAAAGAGTTAATTTTTTTTGCACCATCATAAAAGTAATGGATTAATTTGCACAACAACAAATCTCAAAAATTCAAATTGGGCTACCTTTAGTAAACATCAATATTTTGACAACCCTTCTTTGCAAACGGTGAGTGCTGCCATATATAATTTTGTATAGCCATTATTTTCTCATTTAATTTTCTCTACGGTTTTATTTATAATCAGGGGTGTTATGGAAACCGTCATTTGTCAGAAAAATAGGTACACAGAGCCAAAAACCACCACATAAAACCAATAAGATCGCCTAATTGAGCTATTTTATTAGGTTTTCTTATTAATACTACCAAATAATAAGAATTTTCCGTAGAAAAATCTTTTAAATTCCATAAAGAAAATCTTATTAAAACTTTACAACTGCTAACAAACATTTTTTAATAAGATTTCTTATTAAATGAATGAAATGATGTGGTAATCTTATTCATACTTTACTTTAATAAGAAAATCTTTTTTCACTCTCCAAGGTTTAAGAAGAGACCACCTTAAATTAATAAGAAAATCTTTTTGATCTGTTTTTATAAGATTTTCTTATTAAACACCCTTTTAAGAAGGTAATAACGGTGAAAATGCTACTTATTCTTTGCTTTAGCTTTCAGTCGTAATTGTAAAGTGAATTTATGAAGTTTATGTGCATTTTATGGACTTAATTTATTTAAAGTAAAATAAAAATCTGTGATAATGATTTATCACGCCGGGTATTATGGTGACAAAGTTAAATTTCATTTCCTAATAAATTGTAATAAACCATCAAAATGTCCTTTTATTTAATATTACAGGCAGGATTTCGTTTTGATTTAAAAATATTTCCCTATAACAATTCAAAAAGAGATCTTATTAAATAAATAAGATGTCCTTGTTAAATTTAAAAAAGAAATATTTTTAATTCTATAAGATTTCTTCTTAAAAACCAGGAAGGTTTGATAAGATTTTCTTATTGTTTTTAAAAGTGTTCTTATAAAAAACAATAAAATTCTTCTTAAATTTATGTGGTTTGCCTAATAAAAAAGCACATGGATTTTGTCTATGCTTTTAATAAGACAATCTTCTTGTATGAAAACCATAGAGAAATATTATTGATTTTCTTATATTTTATTAGGTTATTTTGGCTCTGTGTAGGAGTAGTTTTCATCCGATTTTGCTCATTTTCAAAATTTGTCTTTATTTTGAAATTAAAAGCTTACGATAGCTTTAACATTACGGATGTTATCGTGATCGCAGACAGAAAGACGGACAGACTAAACTAACTAAATCGACTCTGGAGGTGATGCTGATCAAGAATGTATGCATTTTTCTATACCTGCCACGCCTTCTTATCGGCGTTACAAACGGAGTGACAAAGTAAATATACCCCATAGGTATTTTTTTTAGCTGGGGGTATAAAAATAAGTGCTTGAATGCTGCTATGGTAAAAAAGCGTCCAACATGCAACCTGTTGTTATCGGTATTTGCTAAGATTTCTTGTTTTGGTAGTGAAAGAAAAAATATAAACAAAAAATACTACTGCTCTAGTCCTGATCTTGTCGTTATTTCCTTAAACGTTAGTTATTCGCACAACAGTGCTGCCAGACCGGCTAATAAAAAAGAAAAAAACTTCAATGTAGTGACACTGATTACACTAAGCGACAACATAAATGTGTTTTGGTCGCTTTTCTAAATTACTGATGTGTTTAGTCTCCCAGAAAAATTAAAGAATTTTACTTAAAAAATATCGACTTTCGAAATGGCGCTTATACTTTGCGTTGTTATCAAGTATAGCAAAGCTTCAATAATCCAATAATCTTTTATAACAAATTTATTGGTTTTTTCAGATCAAACTTTTACATCAAATTTCATAAAAACTTGAAGTCGATAAAATATTTATGGCTTAGTACCTTAATTGCAAAGATAGGGCGTTTCCAAATAAAGTCAGCCATTGAAGCAAAACTTGATGAATTTAGTCGAAAGGTGCATCTTACTACAATTAATTAATGAAAACCTTGAAGTCAAAATTGAGAAATATTTCATTTATTTCTTATTGAAATATTTTCAATTAATGGTTTTAATTTTCTTCTAATTCTTTATACTTCTTTTTTATGAAGTATCAAATTATTCTTCTGTTATTTATTAATATTTTATATGAAAAACAATTTAAAATTTTGGAAAGTAAACTTAAGGATTTGACAATTCAAGCTTCCATTTGACTTCTATTACGCTTGCAATAGACAGTGAACCATCGGCCACAACCTCAGCGCTACAGTTTTTTGAGAAAATAATGTAATTGAAAAATAATTTAAAAAGATAAAAACATTGAAAAATTTTACAAAAAAGTCATAGTTTTTGAGATGAAACTGCAACGCTAAAAAAACTCGAAATGGTGTAGTAGAGTGCTAAGAACTAAGTCAATAATATTTTCGTAAATATAATAAATATTAATTAAAAAAAGGCACAGTTTCGATAGTTAGACGTAGAATTCCTTTTTATACAATGCTAGAGAAAAATTATAGTTTTTTTTATTTATATTTTTTAAAACTATTATAAAGCATTTAATCCTTTAAGCAATAATTATTTAAAATAAAATTTGTTTATATAATAGTTTTTATATGATATTTTTAGTGATGAATTTGTTGTTCTTGTTTTTTTTTTATGTTGGTTAAACTTAAATGTAATTCAAAGTTATGGTCAATAAATGGAAATAAATATTTCGGAAAAATATGAATTATTTTTTTTCCTGTAGTAAAGAGCATGTATATATATTTTTAAAGTTATTTAAAATTTAAATTTTAGTAAGCAAAATATATTTTTAATATGGAAAATATATAATGCACAATATATATAATATATATACTATAATAATTCGAATTTGTTATTATATTTCAGAAATAGAGTTTTCAAAGCACAACGCATGCTTAGTAACGCATGCTAAAACCTGTATAGTAGTAATACAAACATACTGGCTCTGTAGCTACATGCATCTGTAATTTATGTTGTACTTATCTTGCTGAAAATAAACAAAACCAATAACAAACGACAAAAACATATCAATAACAACAACAATAAAAGCAGCACAATAAAAAACGACACAATTGCGAACCAAACCAACAACCGCAACAACATATACAAAAACAACCAAACCAACAACCATAACAACAACCATAACAACAGCATAAGCAGCTATTGAAGCAGCTTGTGTGTAAATACGAATACATGAATTTCTTCTTCTTACTATTTTGTGATTTAATCAAAGAAGTGACAAAATCCAAAATTAGATATTCGCTTTGTTCGTACTCTAACTGATAGTTTGACATATATATTTTCTTTGTACGATGAATATTAATAGCTGTAGGTATGCCCCAAAGTGTCAACTAAAATTCTTAATGTTCTTGTAAAAACAAACCACGTTGTAAAACGTAATTCTACGTCAAAATAATTTTTTTTATGTTAAGTTATTAAAAATATAAAGGGTTATTTTTTAAAAGTTTGGTATTTGAAAATTTTAAACAAAATTTTCGATAAATAATAATAAATAATTGGAGCGATACGTCAATGCATACCATTTACTTTTCAAAGATTATTTCATGTAAATGTTGCCCGCGGCTACGCCTGGTGTGGTCCATCCGTAAGCTCCAATTTTTGCGAACTTTTTCCAGCATTTTAGCCGGTTTCTCACCAATGGCAGCTGTTATGTTGTCTGCCAGGGCTGCAATTGTGACTGGCTTGTTCTTGTACACGAGAGACTTAACGTAGCCCCACAAAAAATAATTAGTAAGTGGGGTCAAATCGCATGATCTTGGCGGCCAACAGACTGCTCCAAAACATGATATTAATTGGCCACCAAACTCGCCCTCAATAGGTCCATGGTATCGCGTGCCGTGTCGCATATGGCACCGTCTTGTTCATGATTCAATTATATAAGGTTGAGTAAGCTGAGAGCACATATCTGTTGGCGAATGTCAAAAACAGCTGTTCGGTGTTGTTATCTTTTACTTTGACATTCGCCGATCCAAATTCCATTAATCCAGCGTTTTTGTTTAAAATGGTCACTGGGCACTTTAAAAAAGGAAATGTTTTCCTTGTTCCAATAGTTTTGGCGAATCGCTTACTTTTTCGGCATTTTGAAGGTGTAACAAAAAACAAACACCAAGAAAATTGTTTAAAAATTATTTTAATTCATCAACTTCATGATTGATTTAATGGCCTTTTGAAACGATTTTAAATAAACAAATATTTTTACTGAAAATCCACTTGGTTTTATTTCAAAATTTTTGTTATACTATTTCCTTAAAATAAAAGTAGCTAAAAACTACCCCATTTCGCTGAACCAAACTTTTATTGAAATTTTTAAAATTTTATCGATCTGGCAACTTTTTCTTGGCAAATTTCTTGAAAATTTAAAGCAAATTAACGTTTGCACTTTGACCTATTGATGAGTAATAGTAAATAGTGGTCAATAATGGTTAGAATAAACTTTAAAATATTACTGGTTTTAAAATTATTTTAGCTAGACTCGAATAAAATAAATCCATAATAATAAAATATAACTTGATATATGGGCTAACAATTTAGAAATTTTAAATTTATATTAGGGCAATTATTCACACTTTAATTGTTCATATAAAAGTGGTGGTAGTTAAAATATTAGTTTATTATGAAAGTTTTCAATATAACAATAACACTAAGATACCTTCCATACCTTCCTTGTATATTCAAGGAAAACAATTAAAAAACCTTTGCATACACATTTTATGCATTTATCTTATGTCTATTATTAGAAAATAACAATAAGGAAAGCCATTATTATATAGCCAATATAATAATGAACTATTAATGCGGGTTTTTTTTTTGTAATATTAATTTTTACCAGTTGTTTTGACCTGAAAAATATATCGGGTATATTTTGCTTTTTATTTTTGCCTTAAAAATAAGAAATCAAAATTTACCAGTTATTTTGAGTTTAAAAATATATCGAGCAAATTTAACTTTTTATTTTTGCCTTAAAAAATAAAAATCAAAAATTACCCGTTATTTTGTGCTCAAAAAAAATAAAGGGCAAATTTTTATTTTTGGCGTAAAAAAAAGCAGAAATAATAATTATTTATTGCTCAAAATTATAAAAGTCAAAATTTTAAAAATCAAGAGGAAATCAATTTCTACAATGTGAGAGGATTCTAATGGAACCTTCAAAACTGCAGTATGACAATTTTCTCACAATGCTTTTCTTGGTTTAAAAATCTACGAATATGTAATTATAATTTACAGTATAATGAATAACTGAAGTCTCTTCAGTGATTGTTGGAAGTCATTACGTTATGTATCAAGCCTAAAAAATTGTTTTTTATATCATGTTGCTCATCACATTATTATCAGTTAGCTTAACCCTTCAATTGTAAATTAATGTCTATAATTAAAAGGTTAATAACAGTTAATTGTTTATGTTTTAAATCTAATTTCAATTCATCGATTTAATTTCATATGTTTGTAGTTATCCTTAGAGATATCATTAGATTTATCAATAACTGATTCTTATCACAAGATAGTGATTTATAACTAGTGATTTATTTCTCTACTGCAATGTTTTTTCCTCGGCTTATTCTCAACCATTAGATATTATAGTCATATCTGAAAAATAGACTTCAAGGTATGCAAAAATGCTTACTATATTTCAAGACGAAACAGGAAAGAAAATTTCTAAATTTATTAATTTCCAATACTTCAACACATAATTCAGAGAACAATTCTTTATTTTTGTTTTATATCCAATGCACGCTCTTGAGACAACACAGATACACACATGCACTAAAAACAAAAAAAAACAACGGATGCACACTTAACGAATATTCATTCGACTTGCAGCATCAGCTCAACATAACGAAAGGTAATAAAATTCACATGTTAACTCAAATAAATTATAAGAACAGCAACAACAACACCATAAGACAAAAACATGCTACAGATATACGATACAAAGATAGAGGTATAAAATATATAGAAACTGTATGAGAAAAATCATATGACTAGACAGGCAAACAGACAGACGGACAATGAAAATAAGAAAACGACAAAAATTAAAGAAACAGAATAAAATTCCTTTCAACAAACAACGTCAGCAACTAACGACAAGATTGCACCATGCAACAGCAACACAAACAACAACAATAACAATAGATGCAACGGATACGCTTACCTACGTTGTAGACAAAACAACAGCACAAACAATAAAATTGTTGTGATTTTCTGAGTGTGGAAACGAAATGAAAACGTTGTAGAAAGAATTCTGCGGAATAAAATAATAACGTATAAAATTTCGTGTATTTCTTTAAACACATAATATTGAATACGAAAAAAAAATATTATATTTTCACAAACTAACAATGAGGCCATAACTACTTAGTGCATATTTCCCTTAGTCACTATATTTTCGTCGCACCAAATTTGCATGCATTTTTTTTATGCAACTGCAACACATTTTCCATGCCATTTTAAGTTATCTGCTAAAATTAATCTAGAAATCTTAATTCTTGGAATTTATTTTCATCTTGAAAAATTATGTTGCACCGGTTTTTGTAATTTATTCAAAATGCACACATAATAAGGAAAAAAAAACAGTCTTATGACTTTCGAACTACGCTACAAGCATGCAGCACATTATCAAGAGAAAATGCTCCACATGTGCTTCACTCAATCAAAAAATAGAGAAATATTCTTTCAAGTTTTCCCAGTTAGATAGACTGAATATTGGCAGAATATCTCTTCAAGAAAGGCCGTTCTGCCTTAACATCTCCAAATAACTAGCTGAAATCTTTAAAATGCATAAAATTCTTAAGAAAACAAAAGAGCAAAAACTTTGAAAAAATGCAATTTAAACATTTTAAGAACAATATTCCGGTTCATAATCATAATGATCATAATCATCATTATTCATCATCTGTATCGTCTCATTGCGTACGTGCTCTTCATCATTTTTCACTTTTGCATATCGCATTGTTTTTGCATTTTTCAGCTGAAACTGCATTCAGAATATTTTTATCTTCATATGATATTTTGCTGCCGTAGCAATTTCGCCGTACCGTCTGCCAGCCGCTAAAGTAGTTCAAATATTTATCCACATGTTTTATGTTTATTGCAACTTGCAACTTTAGAAAAAAAACAACAACTATCGTTTGCATTTGCAATTGTAAAGCGTTAAACTTCACCTACTTTCCACAACTCAACAGCTCAAGCTTGTTTCCTGATAATGATTCTCATAATCTATGCAAATGAGTTTTGTTTACAAAGTGATTTGGAATTTTTTTTTATTTTTTTTTTGTTTCTGTGCTAAGAGTGATTTTCTCAAGCTTGAAGTGGAAAGCGTATGTGCAATACAGACGGCCAGACAGACCGAAGATTAAACGCTTCAGGATAAGGTTTATTTCTTATTTTTTAATATTGGGTAAAAATAAGCAAGGACATAAAATTTGCCCAGTAATTTTTCTCCCCAATGTTTTATAAGTTTGCCTGCTCATATTTTTCTGATCTTTATAATGATCTTTATATTTATATACCCCCAATAACTATGGGGTATATAAATATGGCGAACAAAAATAGTTCAAAAAACAAAAAAAAAACCGACTACTAAAAATCATGCTCTAAAATGTATGAAACAATTAAATATTCTCATCTGAAATTGTTATGTACAAACTTTTTAATATTGTTTTTTTCTATTAAATAAACAATTCATACATAATTTTATTTTATTTGATAAATATTCATAGTGATATTCGTAACATATACGTGGTAGTATGCCTTCTCATACATAAATATAGTCATATGTCGCCCTCTAGATGTATAGAGTGATGGATGCACTTTGCCCTAAAGCTTATGATCGCTTACTACTGTTAGAATATATTGTTTTGTTGGAGTAGGTAGCGTACGACCACGGATATCTTCTAAACATCACTCTGAATATTTATTATATACAATAAAATATATTATGTGTAAGTTGTTCTTGTAATACACAAAACAACATTGAAAAGTTTGTACATAACAATTTTAGATGAGAATATTTAATTGTTTCATATATTTTAGAGCATGATTTTTAGTAGTTAGGTTTTAGTTTTTTAACTAATTTTTTATTTAAATTATTTTGGAGATATCATATTTATAAAACCAAAAGTAATAACTATTAATCAATTGTTTAATAATTAAAATATAAAATAAACAAAGATGTTTATTACGACACCATATACTTTTTTTTAGTTCACGCCTTGATGTCCTATAGAGGGTGCCATATCATATTTAATGTGACGTCACAGAGACTTTAACCAGCGGATGATTAAAACGCTTCCAACTATACCTCATTTCTCAAACTATGATAAGTAGTTTAGCAGTTAGGGATTTAATCGGGTATAAAATGAACAGATCAATGAAGTTTTAATGAATACTTATAAGTTTTTTATTCAAAAATAAAGATAAAGTTGAAAAAATAGCAAAATCGAATGAAAACCACGTTTATACAGTAAATTTACCAAAACAGTAAAATCTCTTTAAATTCCACAAAAATGAATCTAATGACTTCAAGTGTATGATACAGAGATGTGATTTGATGCGATTTCGCCCTTTTTGTGGGATTTGTAAACCATAAAAGGGCGAGAGGGCGTTTAAGTTTTTGGCGGGATTTTTTACTGTGTCAAAATTGTGAAAGATTGAAATCCTTTTTAAGAACTGATTTACATCACTTTGTATGTATTCTTGTACAATGCCGATTCAATTTTGTGTTTCGTTGAGTTGAGTTTAATAAAAAAAAATTCAATATATTCGAATTAAGTAAATTTGGTACCTTATTTTGTCATTATAAAAATTAGCCCCATGGATTTTACGATAAACGTCAGTGAGCTAAAACTTTTTGCAAAAACCAAAAAAAATCATGTTTTTCATAAAGATATTGGCTGGAAATAATTTTTTTTATTTACATACAAAAACTAAAAATTTAAATAACATCATTACTTTTATTTTTTCTCTTTAATATCTTGCAATATTTTTTTATTAGGTGTTTTTATAATTAATATTTTATAATATATAAATATATTTCAATTTAAGCAATTATGACCAGCATCGCATTAGAAATTATGAAGTTAATTGAATTTTAATGAAAAAAAACTTAACAAAAAATTTTAAAAAAAATGCAAGAATAACTGCATTATCTTTAATTCGATTGCAAAAATTTAAAATTGTGTGATGCAGATTGGAAGAGCTTTTTACAGCCTTTAGTTTCTGACAAATTATTTTTTCAACTATTTCAGCAGCCAATATATTTACGAAAAACATACTTTTTGTAGGATTCTGCTCACAGACTGCTTTCGTTACAGCGAAAATATTTTGGAAATCATTATAAAATGGATCAAGGTTTCTTTTCAGAGGGGTACAAATGAAACTTTTTTCTCCCCATACAAGTCGAGGCATCTCAATGTATACGTATAAGTTCCTTTTTTGATCTCAATGAATTTTTAAGATATAACCCTACAGTCCGGCTGGTGGCAGCATATCCCTTTGGACATGCCATTTCTCAAGCCTTTACAGGTATGGCCCAATGAGTCAGGAGAGTTGTAAAGCCCATGGCAATGCACGTTGGGTCCGTTCGCCCCTGTCAATGACATTGATGTGTTAAGAGGACGTTCAAAATACGAGGCGAGGAGCTTGCCCCTACCACGGAGGGTATGTGAATTTCCATACTAAGTAGTAAGCCAAAGTTGCAACTTGGAACTGCTGGGAAATACGATTTTTATTTAACTTAATGCTTATTAAATAATCATACATAAATTTAAGCAAAAAGTATATATTTTGCTTACTTTGACATAAAAAATGGAGTTATTTTTCGATGGGTTTCAAAATTTTTTGAAAGGGATAAAGTGAGCAAAAAAGGGATTTTTACATATGCATTTGGGATTTTTAGCAAAATAAAAATAATATCACTGGTATGATATGTATTTTGAGTATGAAATTTGTAAAAACCAAATGAAAATATTATATTCAATTCTTGAATATGCATCAGTTGTATGGAATCCACAATATAATGTCTACATCGACGCCATAGAATCCGTTCAAACACAGTTTTTACTTTTTGTTTTACGTCATAGTCGTTGGAATCTCAACATTATGCTTCCATCGTATGAAATACGCCTTAAAATTATTTTACTTCCTTCCCTAAGAAGCAGAAGATGCTTATGATGCTTAATGTCATGTTTCTGTATAAATTACTTCGTGGCGAGATTAATTCGGAATATCTCATCTCAGCTCTAAATTTTAACATCCCAAGGAGAGAAACTAGACATTTTCTGTTTTTCAAGTTGAGTCAGTGCAGTTCTAATTATGCTCTTCATGAACCTTTACGATGTATGTGCAGTGATTTCAATGATAACTTCAACATGATTAATTTTTCTGATTCGGTAGACGTCTTAAAACGGAAAATTATATTACATTTAAATAATTAAATCAATTTAACTTCATCCCATTATACCTAACGCAGTTTTATAACAATGTAATATTGGTAATTGAGATTGTTCTGTTTCTCTTTTTTGTCTCGATATTATGTTTTATAAAGTAAGCACCATCAAATATGAATCGTTTTTAAAACTTACTTTTTAATTATTCAATATTTTATTTTTTAATCGATTTGTGATTTACGTGCTCACGTGGTTTCCTGATTTGAAATTAGACTGTTCTCACACTATCACCTGGATTGGTGTGCTAGAGTATATCTCTTTTCCACACAAGTTTATGCCTGCGTTGGCCCAAATGCATATCCAACTAATTGGGATTTTGATTTGGCGGATATGAGATATATCTCATTTCCACGTAGGTCCTTGGGTTGGACAATGGCCGCAAACAAGTTAAAATGAGTTTAGTGTTTTTGATTGTTTTTCGGGTACCTTAAATTGATAATTACTATTATTTAATTCGATGTTGCTTATTTATATAGAATCAAGTATACTTAAATATTGCCAATAGGGGGTATGTTTTAGTACGTAGGTGCATTCTGTCTATCCCGGCTGATTCGGGCAGATTTTAGAATGTAAATCGTGCATGCGTATAGGACGGGTATACGTATCTTTGGAAGATTTCATACCTCCGGGCGAATCCAAAAAAAAAAAAAATCACGGCTACCTCCCATACAAAGTGACTAGTTATATAAAATCAGCTAAATCTCCTTAAATTTCACAAACATTAGTACAAAAGCATAAAATTTCGCAAATTGGCTTAAGTTTTAACTATGAACTCGATGTTTGAGATTTAAAAAAAAAACTGAAGGCATCCCATACAAAGTGACGTCATCATAATAGCAAAACCTTGATAAATCCCAAACAATTTAGGTTTTAACTTGAAATTGTACAGATAAGCTTATATAAATAAAAGTAACTCTGAGTTTCAAATGTAAAATATTTGAATAAAAACCACGCTCTATAAAATATGTCACCAAAATAATACAACATTCAAGATTTCGAATGAACTTAAATACGGTCATGGTCAAGAGGTTGCGGCACTTGGGAGAGATGCGCCCTTTTCCACCTTTGCTTGAACTGTCAACTGTACTTTTTATTTGTTCTATGCATTCATTTTCTTGATTTCTTTTCATCCATTCTGACAGTTCGACCGAGCTCGCTCTCAAGTGTCACAACCTTATAAATGAGCCTTGGCTATGGGGGTATTTTTAGTTCGGTCCAGTCAAAGATAATTCCTTACTATAGTAGTTTTTTTAAATGTTGTTTCCATTTAAGATGTTATTTTCAGTTAAACGTAGCTTTAAATCACGTATTAATTGACTTCAAATGAGTTTTCTAGAGTAGCTTTTACTCACTGATATGTAAGGACATGTTTTAAAATGTTCAGATTATTCTTTAACCTTTTCAGACCGAGGTGTATTGATTTCAGGCGGGTAACTTACAGTCTCAATATCTTAACTTCTATTTTACAAATGTTATACAAATGTATCGATCGCGCTAACTATTGTTTTTGTTAACTATTGTTTTGTTCAAAATATTTACGAAGTTATAGCACATACACTGAGTAATATTCGTTTAGATGCAATATAATTTTTTTTAAAAACTTATAATGAAATACACATAAAATATGTTTTAAACCAATTTTTTTCTTTATTTATGTTAAAGAAAAATATTTATTGTGCAAAATAATGACAAAAAACTTCTTGTAAGCGTTATGTTATATATTTTTTAATTAACTTAAAACATAACGCTTGTAACAATTGGTTTATTCGTTTAGACGCACTTAAGTTAAATCTTAAATTATAAAAATTTAGTAATGAGTATGCCCACCATTTTTTTGGATCACCTCAAATATCCTATTAGGCAAAGAATTAATAAGGTTTTATAGAATGGTTCCTTGAATTGAAGTGCAAACTTCTTTAATTTTAAATTTCAATTCTGTAACAGTAGAAAATGGATTCCTTTCGCTTTTTCGGTGTAAACTTCCCGTGCCATAATACTCCATAGATTTTCTATGGGGTTTAGATCGGGGCTACATGCAGGCCATTCTAAAATTTTCATTTCTCGCTGCTCAAACCAAGCCATAGATGTCTTAGAAACATGAATGGACGCATAGTCCTGTTGAAAAATGACACTGTCGTCCATTTTATCCTCTATAAATTGAATAAGGACATAGTCTAACATGTCAATGTACATTTCCGAGTTCATTCGGGGAGGAACAACACACAAAGCTGACTTTCCTTCATTGGAAAAGGCGGCCCAGACCATCAGACTTCCGCCTCCAAACTTTCTTTTAGATTTATGGATACTTTCATTGCGAATATCGTGCCAATAGCAACTGTAACAGTCTGGGCCATCCAAATTAAATTTTTTTTTCGTCGGAAAAAATTACTTTCTGCCATTCGGAAGTCCAGTGCATTTGCTTTTTAGCAAAATTTCAGCGTGCCTTTTTATGGTGCTCTTTAAGCATTGGTTTGCGCGCTGGTTTCTTCCAAACAACATTTGGTGTTGTGCGTAGAACATGGGCAATATGTTTTTTCTTACTGGTAAACATAATTTAGAATGTATTTGTGCTGAATTTGATTTATTTTTTTAGCCTCCTATCGAATTAAATTTTTTTGACGATTTGTCAGCTTTTGATTACCTTTTGTTGGTTTCTTTATTCCATAACGAGCTCCATTTTTTAAGTAATTTCTTACAATTTTATCAGAGCTCAAAATTTTTCGGCTAATTTCCCGATTGGAACACCTCTGCTCGTTAGTTGTTATTTCCTCTCCAAAATTATTTGATTTTAAAATTGTGTTGCTCTGAGAACGATATTTACTTTTTCAACAAAACTTATTTTATTAAAAAAATGTTGTTTATATCACAAAAATCTTTTACACATTTATAACACTATGATGTCTTTGAAGACTGTAATCTATATCTGTATTTTGTCTTTATTTACTCTTTTGTTCAGAAAATTGTATTTTTTTTCTTTTGAGAGTTATTTTTTGTTTTTTCCGGAATGAAAATAAAAAAAAAATTATTAGCGTATATAGAAAAAATTATTTCATTATAAAATTAGATCATTCTAAAATAATTATTATTTATAACGATATTTTTAGTACAAAAAATTTGAATTTGTTTTTTTGTTGTATGGTTTTGGTTTTTAAATAACATTAGTTACACTTTCCAACAGCCGTTTTGCACTAACAGATTTGATAATTTTTTAATAGAGTTTGGCTCGCTGATTCCAAAAATCTTTACTATTTGAAAATCGACAGCCGTTTTTGAGATTTTTTGTTTTCATTATATAATTTTTGTCATTTTCATTTAAAGATTATGTTACCTGAGCGACTAAAGCATTTGACCTAATTGATCGATTTAAATATGCCTCTTATAATACTAAAGAGGAATGATGTGTGCATACTTAAACTACTTTATAATTAAAATCAGATGAATCGGCGCAAGTCGAAAAAAATGTAGCTTGCGCACTTGGAATTTTTGCGAAACAAATCAAGAAAGTCTCGTTCCAAAATATATATGTATTTTTAAATTTTACTTTTTAGTTGTTTAATTAAACCTTAAATCACACTTCAAATAAATCTGACGAACACATAATTTTTGGCAGGCATTTAAGTAAATTTTCTCATTTTTATTGAAATTGGATTAACATTGGAAAAAGGAAATTTTCGTTAAAGACTGCAGTATATAGCCCAAAAATGGCTTACAGTAGTATTGAAACATCGATATGATTTCATTTGAGTTTCCGTACATATCACAGTCACAGTTGGTTCCGAAAGAAAAGATAACTTTCCAAAATTTCTTCTTTTCAAAATTTAAGAAAAATCAGAAAAATTTATTAAATACCTGCCAAAAATTATTTTCCATCTAATCCATTTTAAATTGAATCCCTACTATCAAAATAAAAATTTTATACAACGTACCGTAATGCACAGGTAATTCGAGATTATCTTTACTTTTTTCGCCTAAATTACATAATTTTATGAAAGCAGCACTCAAATCGGTTTAAAATAAAATCTGCTAAGGCCATTAAGGGAGCGTTCATAGTCTATAGTATATAATATATAGGTCAATTTACGACCGAACCGAGCCGATCCGAGCTGAGTTTCAAAATGCATTGGGGCAAAAGAGATGCGCCTCTTGCGTTCTCTATTGCCCCCATGCGTTTTTTAGTTTCATCTCGGCTCGGCAAAGCAACAAGTCGTCACTATAAGCGCGCCCTAAGACTGGATAATCTTTTCGTGAAAACCGAGAAATCTTTAAAAGTAATTATCTCGAAAATGACTCCGTAGATTTTAAAATGGTTTAAATTTTTGCAATTAGAAGCCAAAAATAGATTAGAAATGGTGTTAAAATTTAATAACTATTTATACTTACAAACATTTTTTTGCATTTTAGAGTAGTGCTATTTTTGTAATTATTTATGAATGTTTTAAAACATAACAAATAGACTAAAAAATTCAGTTCAAAGTTTTTCCATTTTAGGAACTCTGAGTCATATGATTTGCCAAAAGTTAAAATGTCTATTATATCTGGGACTCACATCGACTAAGCTCGGAATTTTCGGGACTTAAAAAAGTTCGGGTTCCTGGGACTGCCATCCACAATCTATACATTTTCTTATCTATATCAAACAGCCCTATTCTGGAAAATTTACAAATTGTTAACCAGTATTTTGAATATTTCTATGTGTTTTTTGCAATTTTTAAATTTCAAAACAAAATTGAAAGCTCATAATAAAAAATTTTGATAAAAATTGTCAACTGCTTTTCTGTTATTGAATATTTCATTAAGAAATTTTGTTTTTTGAGCCTTAAATTTTGTATTGAAAACAACAAACACATAGAAATATTTAAAATACTGGTTAACAATTTGTTAATTAGCCAGAATAGGGCTCTAAATCTATCTATACTATAATATAAAATTGAAGTGATCATTTTTTGAAGAGCGTGAAGATAAATTCGTCAATCCGAAGCTAACTTAGCAAAGACTCAAACCAAAAATTTTGCTCCGCAAAAAGTTAAATTCGTACTTTTTGCTAAGTACGCATTTAATTTTGGGAGGAAATTTCTTTCCAAAATTAAAATCGTTCTTTTGGGAAAGTACGAATTAAACTTTTGGGAGGAAATTAAATTCGTTCTTTCTACAAACTAAGAATTTAACTTTTAGGAGGAAATTAAATTCGTTCTATTTGCAAAGTACGAGTTTTACTTTTGATTCAAAGAACTAATAATTCTAATTTTCAAATCAAAAATTCTCAAAATCTGTGCGTTACGATTTTTTGTTAAGCATATCAAATGAAAGGTGATTAAACCACCTTTGTAACGATGTATAGCTTATAGGGGCACAATTAAGACTTTTGCCATAAACATTTTTTAAAAGTAGTGAAATTGGCGCTCATGGTACTAATTATACTAATTTTCAAATAAAAAATTCTCAAAATCTGTGCGTGACGATTTTTTGTTAAGCATATCAAATGAAAGGTGATTAAACCACCTTTGTAACTATATATCGTTTATAGGGGCTTAATTAAGACTTTTGCTATAAACATTTTTTAAAAGTAGTGAAAATGGCGCTCATGGTACTAATAATACTAATTTTCAAATCAGAAATTCTCAAAATCTGTGCGTTACAATTTTTTGTTAATCATATCAAATGAAAGGTGATTAAACCACCTTTATATTGATGTATAGCTTATAGGTGCACAATTAAGACTTTTGTCATAAACATTTTTTAAAAGTTGTGAAATAAATAGTGGGGTTATACCTGTCCAATGATGTGCATTTCAAAAACATTCTTCGATCAGATATTGAGAATTTTTGCGTTGAATCTTAGTACCATGAACGCCAGTTTCACTATTTTTTAAAAAATATTTATGGCAAAAGTCTTAATCGTGCGCTTTTAAGCTTTATGGTTGTAAAGAAGGGGTAATCGCCTGTCCAATGATATGCATTTCAAAAACATTTTTCGATCAGATTTTGAGAATTTTTGCATTTTTGTATTGAAACTTTGTAACATGAACGCAAACGTCTTAATTGTGCACTCAAAATTGTGTCAAAAGCTAAATTCGATTCGAAAGTTAAAATCGTACTTTGCAAGTTGAACGAATTTAATTTCCTCCCAAAAATTAAATTCGTAGTTTGTAAAAAGAACGAATTTAATTTCTTCCCAAAAGTTAAATTCGTACTTTGGAGAAGGAACGAATTTAATTTTGGGACGAAATTTCGTCTGATCTCGAAAGTACCGAAAAAGCACACTTGTGCCTATATTTCCATCCCTGATACGTACCATGATATAGATTGTACCATGCTTTTATGCGTTGTTTTCGACTCGGAAACAGGGTTTCCACACAGTACAAAAAATTGTCCACCAAATTTCCTAAAAAAATTTACCAATATGAAAAAATTGACCAAATTTTTCATTTATGTAAAAGTAAATAATAGTTATATCTTTTTTCATTTTTAAATAAAATGAGAATTTATTACACGTTTAATTAAAAAAAAACCAACATAAGTGAACGTATAGATTGCGATAAAATACATTAAAATATAAAAATCACATTTTTATAATATCAAGTTTAACTACATATACATTTAGCCATTCAAACCGGACAAAAATTTATTAATTTAATTTTTTTAATAGTTTAAAATTATTTGCCTATTTGTATTAAAAATAAATAATTGAATATTATAAATAAAGTTTAAATTAATTAAGTAAATAAAAGTTTAATGCAAAAGTTTTTTTGAACTGCACGTAATGAGGGTTATTTTTTACTTCGCAAAGTTATTTGGATAGCATAATGCTATTAATGGTTCTAAAATGTAACTTGTTTCGAAGCTTCGTGTTAATTAATGAAATTCAGAAAACTGTTTTTCTGCTGCAGCAGAGCTGTGAAGCAGCGACGCCAAATTAAAAGCAAAATCTGTTAAATCCTTAAAACAGATTTCACCCATGCGGTTTTTTAATTTCACACTTTAATCCAAAAGATCTATTACATCCAAACCAATGCTAAATTCCAGGTTAGAAAGCTTTGTAAGCTTCCATTGAGTGAAAACATTTTCAGTATCACGTCTATTATACAAAAAATTTGAGATCAATAATAATATAGAAATTTCTGATTTTGACAATATAGTACTTGGAGTTAAAATTGTCGTCTCTGCAAAAATCTTAAGGTCAACTTTTATTTATTCGGAATAATTTACGTTTAGCTAAACATTTTTTTCACTTGTGGAACATATGTATGTATTAAGAGCTTCTAATTTCAAAGCTGATATAATAAATGGCCGCTCTCATCTGGTTTAGAAGTTATAGGGGCCCAAAGTTGCAAAAATGGGTTCGAAAAATTTGCTATTTTTTATTTGTGTACAAAACTAAGTATGGGTGTTAAAAGAAAGGCTATGCCATTATCTATTAAAAAAACTATTAACTTAGAAATAAGTCAAGTTTTTAATTTATTTTTGGACTTCTAGTTTATTCTATCAAAATTTCGCGCGATTTCTTATACAAATTTTTTTATTTCAGTAAAAAACAAGGAATTTTCGAAAAAGAAATTTTAGTTTACGTTTGTGAAAAAGGAATATTTTTTATTCGCTTATACTGGCAATAACTGACGAAGATAGAAAAAATTGTCCCAAACAAGATATGTGTGCCTCTTTCTTCACTAAAAACTGAATCATATTATTTTTGATCCAAAAAATAGAGCTTTCCAACAGATTAGATTTATTTTGAATTTGTACCAAATAGGCTTTTTTTATAAAAAAGCCAAAACATTTTTCTTAATGCTGGTATAATTTAAGAGTGGTGAGTTAAATGGCTACGAAGCCATGAATTTTTCACGTCAAAGAAATTGCAAAAGCGGTCTTTGAGTTTAGAACACGACATCTTTGAACACGTAATCGGGACGTTTTTAGAAATAGACAATGAACTGACAAGTTTAGACAAGTAAACAAGTTTAGAAAAGCACGCTGCGGTACGTGTACGTTGCGATTGAAAACTCATTGCTCTGCAAGTATTCCTTTATCCCCTCGCAAATTATACCAGTAATAAGACAAATATTTTGGCTTTTATTTCTTAAAAAAAAAAATATTAGGTCCAAATTAAAAAAATTTTAATTTTGTGGGAAATCTCTAATTTTCGCTTTACAAAAATAATATGACTAAATTTTGTGAAAGCTAAGGAAAAGGCCCACATTTCTTGTTTGGCACATATGTTTCTATATCAGTCAGTTATTGCAGTATAAGCGATTGAAAAAATATCCTTTTTTGCAAACGTAAAAGTAGAAAATTCCTTGTTTTATATTCAAATAAAAAATTCGTTTCAAATATTGTTGACAATGAACCATAAAAAACTTATGAAAAAAAATTTTGGTGGAAAATATTGTATGGTATGCCCTAATACACAATTATTTATAAAAATATTTTTTAAAAAATATTTGCTTTTACAAACAAAAAAATTAAAAACGATAAAGAATTTACCATTTTACCAAATCAAAAACTTTCTACCAAAATTGGTAATATTTTATTAAAATGGCAACCGTGCTCGGAAGCATTTTTTTCTATATTTTTTTTTGCTAACAACTTCCTTTCAACACACTATTAAAAAAAAGGTCTTAAGACTGTTAAATGTACTCTTTAAATAAACAAGTCGCTCTCTTTAACATCGCGATGTTTATCGTTTCTCATGCCGTTGCGCTCATTTATGCTTAAAACAAGCAGTAAAAACATCTGAAAACGCTAAGCAGCATAATCATCAAAGTTTATGAAACATCTGATTACAAAATTGTCGCATCTCTGAGAACTTCTAATTACTTATTAAAATTAACAATTTTTTTGCAAACTTCTTTATAAAATAGCTATATTTGAGTTAAAAATAATATACATTTAATATAATTTAAAATTTTTCATGCATATGTTACATATGCATAGCTCTTTGCAGCTACCTACTCTTTGATCTGGTGTTGAGTTTACGTGCGCTCTTTTAAAATTTCATAGCAACTCGCCGCACTGCCAGTGTTGCCAAGTGTTTAGTTATTCTGAATTTTAAATTTAATATTCTTAAAAAGTGAGAAGCTCGTCAGGTGATTTGCTTCAATTTTTCTCTACCTGCCATCTTTTTATATTTGTGGTAATCTCTATTTTCTAAAAAGATTCCTAATTTTACCTGCCTATTTTTCTTTGCATAGTGTTTCTTCCATCGCATAGCGCTAATGTTTGTTGTTGCTAAACTTATGTCTGGGCTTATGTCGCCGAGACTCATTGACACATAATTAAATATAGCATCTTTCATTCGGTTTACGTTCTAAAAATAGTTAGCTGCTTACTCGAATATGATTTATGAAGTGCGTAGCAAAATGTATGAATGAAATAGACTATTGTGGCGTTGCCACAGTATTCTCAAATTTCAATTATAATCTTAGAAAAAACGTCAATGTGTTCAGGCTAAATTGACGGTGAACGGCGTGGCGTGTGTGATGGTTTTTTTGCAAAAAGCTTTAACACTTAATTGATTAATAACGCTGAGTTGTGGGAAAATTCAAATTCATGTGGAAATTCGGTTAAGCTAGTTTGAGTAGTTTTTAAATTAAAACTTTTTAACAAAAACAAGGACCAACTTTTCACATTAATTCTTGCTCAAATTTGATAACTTATGTATATATATTAAAAAATTAGAAATCATATAATTATAATTTTTTTCTATTTTGTATTATTATCAAAAATATATTAATTTGAATATAAAACCTTTAAAACCGGAGCGTTTATTTTATAAATGTCTGATTATATAAGCGCCGACTTAAAGGTTTTATATTCATTGAGAAATTAATACAAAAATACAAAAAAGAAAAACAATTATAAAAATTATATAAGATTTCCAATTTAATAATACAGTGTAATTCACTTATAACGAAATAGAATAAAACAACCTTTCTGCTATAACGTCGTATTCTTGAAGTCCGCATTTTCGAATTTGTCATTTCTTAGGTACTGAGTTCGCTTTTAAAGTCGTTTTCAGTTTTCATAAAATATAATAAATGTTTTCACTTATAGTGACGACGAAAGCCAGTTGAGACTAGATTTGTTCACTTTTGATTTTTTTTTATTTATATGTGTACTAGGAAGGTCAATACCGGGATCCCGGACGATTTAAGCCCTTTTAAATACCGGGATTGTCTTTCCTGGATCCCGGGATTTTTAAATAAAAAATTTCTATTACAAATATTCATGTAAATGCAAACATTTCATTTTAAGTTGATATGAATATGGAATAAGAAAAACTTTTATTGAGGCTGAAAAAGATTGTTAGGACGATGAATGATTGGAGTAAAGACTTTGCAAAGTTTTAGAAGAATTTGCAACATCGGGAAGTCAGCTGTGTATTTAAAAATTGTCAGATATTCTGACTTAGGAAATAATTTTGTTTTATGGTGCAGGCAATTGTGATCGAAACTTACAAATTGCTTACGACTATTGTACAACTATTTCTCCAACTAGCATAGAATCAGAACGGTGCTTCTCATCAGTGGGTTATATTTGTAATAATATTCGAACAAAACTCTCCAATAAAAAATAAAACGAGTTGATCTGCTTAATGTATTACTTTAAAAATAATTAAAGCAAGCAATTTAATTTGAAAAGTTTTTCCCAACCTTAATTTGCTTTAAACACAAAAAAACATGAAGACGGTGTCAAAAAAAGTGTAACATCTTAAACCGTTCTGCCTTTTTTTATTTTTGTTCTTCAACCCTTTCAATGGCTAGGATAAACTAAGAACAAAATAATTTTTTTTGAGATAAAATTCCTATCTTTTTTAGGCCCTTAAAAGATGAAAAAAACACACCTTTCATTTTAACCTGCGCTACTTTCGTTTTACAAGCTTGTAAAGGGTGGTTAAATTTTAAGGACCGATGTTGATTTTGAATAAAATACAAATTATTTAGGAAATTATTGTCATTTATTTTTATTATTATAATGTTGGTATGGTTCAATTATGTATGGAACAAAATATTGGCCAAATAGCCGCCGCGACCTCAGCGGCACACCTCCATCCGATGGTCCAAATTTTCGATGACGCTGAGGCATAATTGAGGTTCTATCCGTTAATGTGCCGAATTATCTCATATTTTAGCTTTTGAATTGTTGCTGGCTTATACACCTTTTCTTTAAAATAACTCCAAAGAAAGAAGTCCAACGGTGTCAAATCACATGATCTTGGCGGTCAATTGACATCGCCACCACTTGAGATAACACGGCCATTGAACTTGTCGCGCAAAAGAGCCATTGTTTTGTTAGCTGTGTGGCAAGTGGCACCGTCGTTCACATCCATATCTTCCAATTCGGGCCATAAAAAGTTCGTTATCATCTCACGATAGCGAACACCATTCACAGTAACTGCCTGACCGGCCTCATTTTGAAAAAAATACGGCCCGATGATGCCGCCAGCCCATAAACCGCATCAAACAATCACTCTTTGTGGGTGCATTCGTTTTTCGACAATCACTCTTGGATTATCATTCGCCCAAATACGGCAATTCTGCTTATTGACGAATCCACTGAGGTGAAAATGTGCCTCATCACCGAAGATGATTTTCTTTGAAAATTGATCATCCACTGTTGCCATGCCTTGCCACCATTCTGACCATTGACGACGCTTGAAATGGTCAAGAGGCTTTAGTTCTTGAGTCAATTGCACCTTGTAAGCGTGTAAATGCAAGTCTTTATGCATAATGTTCATCAACGACGAGCGTGAGAGGTGCAATTGTTGGGCACGACGACGAGTTGAGGTGGACGGCTCTTCAGCCACAATATCTCGAACAGCAGCTGTACGAGCATGCACTGGTGTTTTCACATCTCCTACAGACCCGGTTTGCTCAAATTTTTGCACGATTTTTCCGATTGTATGCACATTTGGACGATTAAATTGACCGAAAAAATCACGAAGTGCACGATATGCATTTTGATTTGAACTCCCATTTTCATAATAAACCTGAATAACTTTTACGCGTTGCTCGATTGTATATCTTTCAATGGCTCAAATTGAATTAGTCTGAAATTGAGAAATGTCAAATGCAATGCAGAAAAAAACTTGACGTTTAGGTGTGGTTCACATTCAACATGGGCCCTTAAAATTTAACCACCCTTTACAAAGAAAAATTTGTTTTGCTCCTGTTCGGCACAAGGTTTTTTTAAATCTTTTAAAGGTTTCTCAACCCTTTAGATCTTTGTGCTTAAACCCTCTTAATATTCTTATCATAAAAGCCACAAAAAGATAAAAACAACATTAATTTGATCTTTGTCCGGTTGAGTTTTTCTTATAAAATTTTCTTATAAATTAATTAAATACAAATTTGTTTTGCTTTTCTTCGCCACAAAAACGAAAACCCAACTGCCTTTAATGTCAAGTATGTCTCTAAATTTATTTCTATCATGTTGGTTCATCTTTTTTTCATAGAACCAAACGATTTGATTTAAAAAAAGCTTTGCAAAAGAAATACATATGACAATTACTTTCTGACGTGTCCAATATATTTGGCAAATCCACAGAAAGGGTTAAATTAATAGAATGTGCTAGTCATTAATATTATTTATATTTTTGTGGTTGGGAACTTCCCACTATAGCATTTTGTTACTATGCAAATAAATTAACTATCCAATTTGATTTATTTTATTAATATACATCTTTTATTTTTGCAATTAGAAAATAACTGGTAACCGATCAGTTGTTTATGGAACTTTAAAAACCACGTTCGTTAAACATTGGGCTACTTAAAATTACCACACTGTTGGTTTTTAGAAATTTCCTGTAAAACAAGAAAAAGTTTAAAAACCGCTCGGTTAAGTGTCGTACAACACCACGGGGTTTTTTAACTAGACTAAAAACCAAGCAATTGTGAATATCCCTAATGTGTTTTGTTTTGTTTTTGTAACTTTATAAATGAATTTACATTTTTTAGTTTCAAGCAACAAATAACAAAAAGATGTATTAAAAACGTTTTGAATTATTTACTTCTTAAAATTTTCAATCCCGAACTAATCCCGGGATTGAGATTTTCAATCCCGATAATCCTGGGATCGAGAAAAGCTTCCGGGATTGGACTCCCTAATGTGTACATATTTGCAATTTTCGCTTAGTTGAAAGGGAAATAACCGTATAAAATTCATTGACAACTGACAATTTTTTCCCAAAACTTCGAGATGGCTATCAGGACTCAGAAAAAATGTATAATGCTGATGAAACAAGGTTCTTCTTTAAACTCATGGCCGATAAAATTTTAAACCCTTTAAAAAGTGTATGGGAGGACGGTTTGAGTTACAGTTTTGGTTGCTGTAAACATTGATGGAAGTTTGAAAAGAAAAATATTTATTATCAGAAAGTCAAAAAAACAAAAAACTTATTGTATCTATTGTATCTTAGGGTAAGTTTTATTTTTTTTTATTTTTACTATTGATAATAAATTTGTTTTTCTTTATAATAAATAAATTAAGTTAATAATAAACAACAACAAAAATTATGTTTGCATATAACGACATTCGATTGTAACGACAAAATATTCCGGCCCCCTTAGGGTCGTTATAACTAAATTCCACTGTATATACAAATAAAATATCAAATTTGACCAAAAATTAATGTGAAAAGTAATTTAAAATTATATATTACCTTGTAGTGGTTTTGAACTTGGTTTTTTTTTTGTTAAAAAGTTTTTATATCTTCCTTTTTAGTGATTATGATAACAATTTTGCCCATTCTTGTTACAAATTTTGGTACCCTAGTGTCAACATTAACTGAGAAACAGCAACTGCCCTTTTGTTCAATAACTCCCACTTTCTTGACCATAAATTTTCATAATTATGCCTAGCTCTGTACCTAATTTCAGTATCCTAGTGTTAATATTATTAGAGTTATGGCGTTTTTCTAATATTGCCGGCCTTTGTCGAATAACGCCCACTTTCTTGACCGTAATTTGTAATAATTGTTCCAACCCCTGACCAATTTTCAGTAGCCTAGTGTCAATATTAACTGAGATACAGTATTTCTTATATTGCCACGCCCTTTTGTCCAACGAGGGCTACTTTCTTGACCGCACATTTTCATAATTATGCCTACCCCTGTACCTTATTTCAGTATCTTAGTTTCAATATTATTCGAGTTACAGGTTTTTCTTATATTGCCACGCCCTTTATCAAATAACGCCCACTTTTTTTATCACAATTTGTAATAATTGTTCCTACCCCTGTACCAATTTCCAGTACCCTAGTGTCAATATTAACTCAGATACAGAATTTTTCTTATATTGCCACGCCCTTTTGTCCAACAACGCCCACTTTTTCACAGTAAATTTTCATAATGATGCCTACATCTGTACCTAATTTCAGTACCCTAGTGTCAATATTATGCGAGTTACAGTGTTTTTCTAATATTGCCACGCCCTTTATCGAATAACGCCCACTTTTTAAACATAATTTTTAATAATTGTGCCTAACTCTGCACTAAATTTCAGTACTCTAGTGTTAATTTTTTTTAGACGGGCACCTCCGCGTCTAATGCCTCTATCTGTTGACCAAAAAATTGCGGCAATCGGACAATTACTTACATATATTACTTACGTACATACATTATAAAAACAAAAAAAAACCGACTTGAGAACCTCCTCCTTTTTGAAGTCGGCAAAAAATTGTTGCTAAAATATTTAGAAAATGAGCCGATTGGGCAATTCACAGTTCATTGTGATGTTTTAATATAATAATATTTTAATGTCTACTAATTTTTGGCAACTTTGAGCACAACTTTAGTGAAAAGTATTTATTTGTAGTTTCAAAACAGCTCAGATATTTTGGATTCTAGGAAAAGCTAAACAATTCAATTTAATAAATAGTTTTATTGAAAACTTCATCAAAATAACTTACTCTTTTTGGTTCACGTAAAACAGCTGTCATGAAATAACACATTTTTTTTCAGTGCCAATTTTTCAGTGCGAGTTTAAACTCTGACAAATTAAACCCAGCTTAACTCCCAAAATTGGACGTTTAAACTCGATTTAACTAGATATTTTAGCATTCGTTGAAGTTAAATTGATTTAAGTTATCATATAATGCTAATCATATAAATAAGAAATTAAGTTTCTTTTATGCCTAAACCGAGCTTAAACGTCCAATTTTTGTGAGTTAAGCTCGGTTTAATTTTTCTCGAGTTTAAACCCGCACTGAAAAATTGGCCCTAACACTCTACAAAAGCATGTCTTAGGGCATGTAAGTAAGAAGCAAAATTGAATACACCGGTTTAATTTGTGTTTGCATGCGAAACAGAAACAACTCTAATATCACAGCAAAATATCACTTTTCAGAATAAGCACATTAAACTTTGATTAGCATGAACTGTGATTGCCCAAATATCTTCACTGCATTTAATAGCATGCAGAGGTTCATGTTTTTGAGATATCTTCATTAATAATTTTTGATCTACAAAATAGCATTTTTTTATAAAACTCTTTTCAGTTTCTCTCCAAATATGCAAACATTTAACGTCATATTTTCTCCCACAAAGCCTAAACGAATTTTCAAAGTGAATTTCGAAAACTGCACTATTTTTTAACCGAAATTGGTCAAAGTCTTACAAATTTATGTTTAACATAATACATTGAAATGGATAAAAATGAATCAAAAACCTTGTAAGCTTCATTTTAAATTAACTCTGAAAGAGAATTGTCTTTTGACACACTCTGTGTTTAAATGTTAAAAGGACTGTAAATATGGTCACCTTAAACTGCGCGCGCTTCATAGATACAGCCAGTGTAGAGCATTATTTAATAAAAAATTATTTAAATAACGAATAACAAGTAATAGTTATTTGTTCTTTATTTTTCCATCAAAACTCAGTATCAAGTATTCTTTATTTTATTCTTTTTTTGAATTTCAAATAATTTATTCAAAACTTTTATTCGGGTGATGAACGTCGGGCGGGCGTAATGGCGGAAGAAAAGAAGAGGTTATCCAAGTGTTTTGCAATAAAATAAAGTTTATTTTACCTTCTGGTAATTTAGAGTTGGGTAACAATATGGTTTTATGTGTTTTTGATGTTTTATATGCTGTACAAAGTTTTTATGTATGTATATACTAATTGAGTGTTGATTGTTAATTTTAGGTGTCCGTCCTTCCAAGATCTCAAAACGAATTAATCTCCTTCTTTCTTCACGAATGTTACTCGTTACCGCTGCAAGCCGATCATCAAATCGACTTCAGCGCCATGTCTGCCACAGCGGCGGGTAAGCGTGGGGAAGTGTTTAGTGACCACAGGGTTACATAGCCACGTAAACAACTTTTATTCGTTATTCTTTATTTAAATTTTTGTTAAAGTATATGTAAAAAAACGGAACAAATTGATCCGGAATGTTGTGAAAATAAAAAATAGGTCAAGTATGGGTTAAGTGAGTGTCATCTAAATAAAAAAAATAAACTGGCCATATCAGCCCTTGGAAGGACTTTGACCTAGCTTCTATTGATCAATTGTGTTGTACGTGTTATTAAATGTTTGATCACAAATGATCGAGAACTGGACCTACGGCTTATGTTCTCAAGAAGCATTACATGGCAATTTTTACTCTCTGAGGTTTACAATTGTCTGCAGAGAGGTGACGACCGAACAGAAAAATTATTTCAATTGAAAAAAATTTCTGTCTGAGTTGGAATTAAACCCGGGCTGTCGCGGTTCTTTAGCTTAGGGGCCACGCACTCTACCCACTAGGCTACGGTCGCCACTTGTGAGTCTCATCTATTAAGTTTTTCTTCTACCACCATGAGAATGTTGTAGGACAATAATTTTAAATGGTAAATGTTTAAAAACTATGAGTCAAGAAGATGATGGCGCCAACGTGAGTGCTTCTTGTGCTAAGAGTGAGCCTATTTAAAATTAAAGGAACTTGGAATTCTTCTTCCAATTTCAATACAAGTTAGACGGAGAAAATTATTTTGTGGATTTCTTTTAGTAGTTTTCGATGTTTACGGTAAATGAAAGATAAAAGAAGTATTTTTAAAATGTTGGACCAGTGGGCGTGGCAGCTCCCACATAACTTAAACATATTTTGATCTATATCTCAGAAATGATAAATGGTACAGTTTGTTTCTCACAAAAAAAATAACACTATCATTAAAAATAAATTTATTTTCTTAATATTGATACAAAATATTTCCTTATTGCGTTTTTCATTTATTCTCCTATTTAATCAAGTTACACTTTTTTCCTTTTGTGAGACATTTGCTCTAATTCAGTTCTACGCAAAGTAAAAATATGTTAAAAGGTAGAGGTTCAATTATTGTAAGAAAAACGATTTTATAAATGCATCTAAAGAACCAGCGGCAACAACATCGCTTTGTGTAGCTATGTTAAATAAAAAAATTCCTTTGAAGGAACAATCGTCAGAATATGCAGAATATATATGCAACACTTGCTTTTTACACCATTCACTCGCTCTCACGCTTTCTAATTTTTTTTTTTCGTGTCTTATTAAAATAATAAAAATATATAATTTTTAGAGAAGAAGACTTTTTTATTTTTGAGAAAGGATATGTTTTAATGAAAGAAAATTTTTCGCATAGTGAATTGTTTTTCTACAATAGAGCAAATTTTTCATTTTCTATAAATTTTTCTCTAAAAATGAGAATTTTTTAGTGCAAGAAAAATACTTATTATTAGAGACATGAAATATTTTCATTTCCCTATTCGATGGTGAAAATTTATTCTAATTGAAGAAAATTTTGTTTGAAATAGAGACAACTTCTATTAGTTAGTTATTGAAAATAGAAAATTTTTTATCACATAAAAGATAAGTGTTTTTTCTGAGTGCTTTCTTCTTTGTTAAAAATAAAATTTATTTATAAAATTTTTAAAATTTTTTGAATAATGAATAAAAATAGGAATATCAAATATTTATTCATCATTCGAAATTAAGAATTCAATCAAATACTTGTTATTCAAATTTTTAAATGATCAAAATTTATTTGTTAATTTTTAATTTTTCTTACCCAACACTGGATACAGCTCGATATTTTTTTTAAAGATGTACTTAGGCTCTGGCTCAATTTTTATGATTTATTTCGGGATTTTTTTTATAAGAAAATAAAATACAATTGTTTCAATTTTTTTATATGTTATCTTTAACATCTTAAACAGTACAAACAAATTTTTTTTATTTTACTATATTTTTTAACTTTTTACGTTCAAAGTGAACACAAAAAAATCTGTGTTGCTTGCACAGGTGATAACGAAGTCATCTGAAACAAATAAAGTAAATATATTTTTGTTCTGTAGGCTTGTCATTCTGGCAGGTAGTAGATTTAAACATTTTCATTAAAAATCGGGAAAAAATTATTCAAAAAGTACAATTATGCTACCTGCGAAAACCATTGGAAAACTACCTGTGGTCAGAATAACGTATTAGAATTCAACTGCCTATCTGACTATTTCGCCTATCTGCCTGTCTATCTGAAGCTTCATTCACTCTGTCCTCTACCTAACGCGGCATACAAAGTGGACGCTTAGGCTGAAGCTGATTCATAAAGCAGCTTTTTGGAGCTTTTTTTGATCATAGTGAACGCTTATTCAACACTTCACAAATTAGTTTCTTGAACTTATTGGTGCTTAAAGTTTATAGTGTGAGCAAGCGAGATGGAGATATAAGCACTTAACAGCATTTAAAACGTAGCTTTATGCTCGGAGTCAGCTTGCACTATTAACACTTAAGCTTTTTCCGTATGATTATACACAAAGCGTTTTCCAGCAAAACCTCTTAGCTCAGCAAAAAGAGTTCACTATGAACGTGTGAGCTCCTTTTACAGGTACCACTAAGGACGGAAATGATCTATGTTGCGTTCGAGAGGCAACTGGATTAACCTAACCTACATTTGTAAACCAAAAAAGTAATATTTTTCAACTTGAAAAGATTGTAGGATTTGAACTTAAAAAGTTGTAAAAGTAAGCCTTGATTTTAAACTGTATAGATTGCAGCTAAACACTATTATCTTAAGTTTCTATATTTTTTATACTTAAGAGTAATCGTTTATCGTTTCTCTTTCAATAATTGATTTTCCTGTAAATTGAACTTAGCTTTGTTGCTAAGACTTTTCCAATTAACAATTTTTTTTCTTTATACGGTTGCTAATTTAAAGCAAGTTAATTTATGTAAAATAACTTGATGGTTAACGATACAATAAACAATTATTGTTAGTTGCTTACTTCGTTTAAAAACAAAGGATCGTTTTCATAATTATTAATAATTTTTCATAGTATTATTTAAAATAATTCTCAGTTGTTTATTTAAGAATTACTTCAAATACAAAATATCTTTTTATTTTGCTATGCTTTGCAATCAAGTTTTCATTTAATTATACGAGCAATTATCATTTCAATCTTTTTTTAATGCTTTTTATCAAGTAAGGTAATCGTTTAAAATAATTATTATAAATATAAAATCTTAAAATTTTTGTAAATATCAGTTTTATTTAGTTTATGAAAAATTTTAATGGATTCATGAGCTCGATACCGGAAGAATGCACACATTGCAAACAAACTTGCTACTGATAATTCGTCCAGGACTTCTAGTAGAAGCGCTGTAGAATCTTATCTGCATTCACTGTCGGACCCATTTGACTTGACTCTCTTTCTATTCTGGAAAATGCTGCACTGATTTCGCACGTATTGTGGGCCAATGATATCGATGTCATCAGCATACGCAAGCAGCATAATACTCTTGTAGAATATTGTGCCACTACGTCTCAGATCAGCAGCTCGGATGATCTTCTCCATCATTAGGTTGAAAAAGTCGTTCGATAAAGAATCACCTTGTCTGAAACCTCGTTTGGTCACAAATGGTGGAGAGAGGTCCTTCTCGATTTTAACTACGCTGCTGGTGTTGCTCAGTGTCATCCTGCAAAGTCGTAATAATTTTGTTTATACCTACTTCAGAGATGGTGGAGTTCTATTTCAGAGACTTATTGGGCTGTCGAAGGCGGCTTTGTAGTCAAAAAAAGAATGGTGGGTGTCGACTTATTTTTCTTGGGTCTTCTCCAAGATTTGTCATAGAGTGTTCCTATCTTCATCCTTGCAGGAAAAGGCCCTGGTTTTAAAATCATCGGAAAGGCGTCTTAATTTTTCAAAAAATGTTCGGGCCTCATTCCTGTCACCATACATCTTCTTATGCTCGCGCTTTTCTGCCTCTTTTTTTTCCGTGGATTTGTACGTGGCGTCTTTCTCTGCAGTAGCGTCGCGACACTCCTCATCCATTCTGACAGTTCGACCGAGCTCGCTCTCAAGTGCCACAACCTTATAAATGAGCCTTGCTCCTGGTCGTACGACTGGTTTTGGCGAAGGTAGAGTCGACCTCTAGCTTTCTCTGTGTAGGGTTGAGAGCATTCTTAGCTGTGCACAGACGTGTGCGGATCTTGGCTGTGACAAGATAGGGATCCAAGTCAATGTTTGTACCACGGATGGTGCGTACATCCAATACACTGGAAGAGTGCCTTCCGTCGATCAAAACGCGATCAATTTGATTTCTGGTTTTTTGATCAGGGGACATCCAGGTGGCTTATAAATATTGAGATGCTTGAACCTAGTGCTACTTACGACCATGTTTCGTGCTGTGGCGATGTCAATCAGCCTAATTCTGTTATCGGAGGTATTGTCGTCGAGGCTGAACTTTCCGACTGTTGGACCACATATATTTTCCTTGCCTACCTTAGCGTTGAAGTCACCAAGTATGATTTTTACGTCGCACATTTTAGGCTTATATTAAAGAAATTAACCTTGATGCGGATTATGACAAGCCGTTCGTTCACAGGTGTGAATCGCAGGACGTGGGGCCGCAGTATCTTGCCAACTACAAATCCGCTTCCAAACTAGGTGCTTCTCCGCATGGCAGCTGTAGTAAATATCACAGGGTGCATGCCGAATGCAACCCTGTCCCTTCAATCGCATTTCTTGGGTAGCAGTGATATCAGCTTTGCATCTTTCCAAGACATCAGTTAGTTGGATAGAGGCACCTTCCCAATTAAGGGTTCGGACTTGTTACCCTCTAAAGGTTCGCCTCCGGTACTTCTTATATATTTTTATATATGTTAAAATTATTCTATATATTTAGAATACCTTCTTATATATTTAGAATAATGAAACATAATAATTTGTTGTAACGTGTAAAGAAACTTAGTGCAAGCTTCAACACTAAGAATAAAATTAAATTAATAAAATTATTTATTAATTCAATTAAAAAATTTAAGTGGAGAGAATAGCATGGGCTTTTCCTAATATTTTTTATTTTACAATCTCAAATTAAAATAATTTGAAAATTATTTAAAAAAAATATGTTATACCATTATTATTGCATCAAAAAGTTGAACCAACATTCAATTTCTTTACATTTTATCCTTTGCTATTTGTAGGTATTTTAAAATGCATTTTTCTTACACGCTCATTTTAAATACAGTTCTTCGGCTTGTGAAAAAAAATTGAAGTAAAAACGAGAAAGTAAAGAAATAAACAACACGAGGAAAAGTGTGAACGAAGTATTAGTTAGCGCAACCGTCCTTTTAAAAGGCCACCAAAAACGTCAACATAAATGAAAAAAAATAGTTTCCGGCACTATGTGGGTTAATAACAAAATTAATAAAAGTAGTAAAATAGTGTAAAAAGTTATTGAAAAAGGTAAAACTACACATTAAAAAAGGATCACATATAGAAACTACTAAAAAGCCATCGATTACAAAATATCTCAGATTTAAGGGGGGAAATTTCCCCCTTCCCACTGCCTACGTCCTTGGTGGGTCGTCAAAGAAAAGTAGCTACAAATTATGACTTTGATCGTTTAAAACACCATAAAAGGTCATTCCAAAAATATTTGTCTTCATAAAATTGTTTATGAGCGTAATACCATGTTCTCACTATCGTTATTTACGGCTCATTCTTAATTTATGCATAAATCATGTCCAAATTAAGTTATTTCGCCGTGGAAAAACTGTCAATGAAATTACTTCGAAATTAAGTAATTTATCATAAATTACCATTTAAATTAAGATGCAATCGGTGTCAGCACTAGTTTTTTCGATAAATAATCGAAGAAATCGCATCACAAGCTGTCATTTTTGTAAATAACCAAAACTGACCAAAACTCAAAGTTCACAAAAATATGTTGTTCAGTCCGACATGCGGTAATATTTTAATGGTAGAGGAAGACACTACAGGTCATCGCTTTTCGTGCAACACATGTCCTTACATTTGCAACATCAATTAAAACATTTCAACATGTACCTTTCCACGGCTTAAGGTGAGTAGTGCTCCAAGTATTTGAGACGAATTATTAATAAGATTCCTGCAATGTTATAGGAAGTGGATCATGTTATGGGCGGTGAAGCTGCTTGGGAGAACGTAGATGCAACTGTTTATTTTATGCAGATGCAAACTCGCTCTGCTGTAAACCTATGACCGCACTTTACAAATGTTGTAATCACGCACAAAGTTGCTTACAATCGGGCGAAGTTATAGCTCTACCAACCGACACTGTTTATGGTCTATCCTGCAATGCCAACAATGAAATCAAAGGACAAGACTGTCATAAACCAGTGGCAATTTGTGTGAATAACTTGGCTGCTCTTCGTTGCTATGGTAAAGCTGAGCATATAAACGATGCGTTGTTGAAACTTTGCTGCCGGGATCCAGAACGATAGTTATCAAACGTTCACATAACTTAAGCATTAGTTTCCTCAATCCCAGTACTAGAAAAATTGGTATTCGTATTCCCAAATTCCAATTCATTCGCCAGCTGTGCGATGAGCATCCGTTAGCTCTGCTAGCGCAAATCGTTCAGCCGATTCAAGCAGTCTGAATGTTGAAGAATTTTCGACGTTGTGGCCTCAGCTAGGGGGTGTCTTTGATGCTGGCCAGATGGGACTAACCAAAGAGTGTCGTTCTGCATCAACGGTTATTGACTTGTCACAACCGGAAAAATTAAAAGAGTACGTGCAGGATGTGCGATTAAAAAAACGCTCGAAGTTTTGCCTGAATTCGGTATTAGAAACCTTGAACTGCTAAGAAGGTAAAAGCAGCTTACTTTTTGTTTTTTTTTTTTCATCGTAAAACACTGATTCCCATAAATATTTCTGCTGTCATACAAACTACTCCCATTTCGTCCAACATAAATCATATTTATCTCGTTGGAAAGACAATAAGATAACCAACATGTTACAGTATAGAATTTTGAAAATTAAAAAGCAACTATGGAACGTTTTATTTGTTTTTTTTTTTTTAATTTTAAGTACATAGCGGGTCAGTATATATATAAAAATTAAAAATAGTGGAAACATCACTTTTTCCAGGTCGGACATGCTAAATAAAACAAAAACTGTTTAAATTTATTTTTAATGCCTTGCGATTGCATATTTACTTTCTTTGCTTTACTTACTTTTGCCACAAAATAAGCAAATATATGAGTTGCCAACGAACTGTCAAAACAAATTACGAATAGCTAGTTTGAACGCAGTTGATTTAAGTGAAGTAATTTATGGCAAATTAAGTAATTTATGCCGTAGTATGAACATAGTATAAAGCTGTTTTTTCCGCTACCATTTTTTTATGAAGATATTTTTTAGCCTCAATTGTAACGAAAAATGCACTGGTAGCGAAAAAAATCAGAAAAAGGCATATACGGGTGCTCTAACGTATATGATAGGATTAAAGAAAAAAATATTATTTTTGGAAGCAAATTTCTCAAGTTGATTTGATGAATTTTATTTAAATTTTTTTATATGATAGATTAGTTAATTCTTAGTTAATCTAAGTAAAAATATACATGTTTTCCCATTAAATGACTATATATATTTTATATATTGTTTTTAAAAGAGTAGTACGTTTTAATTGCTTTTTGCAAAAAGTAGACGAATTTTTTTTTTTTCAAAAAAAAGTAAATTTAAATCACTTGACATTCACTACAAGTGAACGACTTTATTATTCATTTTTCTTGAAGTTGGACACCTAAGGTATTTGAAATGTTGGATAATAAAAACCAATTTATAAAATACAAAATAGGTCGATAAAAAAACAACAGCTTACATATTTTTTATTTACTTTTGTATGACATATCATTTATTAATACAAATTGTTTGCATTTCTCGCAAAATTTAATTTGCTGCTCTTGTGGTATTCTTTTAATTCCACCTGGCAAGTACCTGTGCCCTTCCAAAATCTGTCAGGCGTTTGTTTTTGTATATAATAATGCAAAAACTAAAACATATTAAAACTAGCCTTGTACAAGCAAGTTAGTCTGGGGCCATGTTTTTGCATTTTTAAGCCCGCCTGGCAGGTATTTGTTCCCTTCCGCGATTTTTTTCGTAAATGATATAGAACAAATTAAATTTTTAGCTTAGTGCGAAGAAGTTACTCCAGGCCCTTTTTACACTTTCATCGTTAAAAAGGGCGATATAGTAACCGCGCCGTCCCTGCCAGTTCATGGCTTTCTATTGTACTAATACTAAATTACGCATATACATAAATTTAGCTTTGTGCCTAACAAGTAAGTCAAATAGTTCCACAGCTCTTAGACTATTATAACAGAGTTTTTGAAAGATTTTACTATCACTTAAATAATTTAATATTCAAATTATTAAAAGCTAAAAGAGCAAGTTCGCATTTTTTTAAAAATCTAAATCAAACAAGCTTATCACTATTTCTTTCGCATTTCATCGATTTTTGATTTGCTTTTGTTTTTCTTTTGTTTTTAGTTTTTATAAAATCACACTTATGACTATCATAAACAACTACAAGACTTTTTTTCAAAAGTTGAGATTTGAAGAGGTCAAGTTCATTTAAGCTATATTTATTTGTCTCCAAATTGGTTTTATGTTTTTTAATCAGCTATAACTAATTAATAAATAGTTTTCTTATAATGTCCAAGCTATTAAAACTAATGCATGGAATCGACTCTAAAAAAATTATGCTAAACAGTTTTTTACACTCTCGTAGTTAAAGCAAATAGGTTCATAATCAATCATGCAAATTAAAATTTATTAAGAAACTGAATGGTTTTTATTTCTTATGGCAAGATTTGTAGGATTTAATGGCAACGTTATAATCAGAATTGATGAGTAGAGTTTAGGTAATAATTAGCGGTATAACTTTAAGGAATATATCGATGCTTGATGCTAATGAAAGAACGTAGATAACTACTAAAAATAAAATCTCAGAAAATCTCAGTATCAAAGAAGCAAATTAAGTTTGTGAACAAACTCGTTAAATCAATAACTTGTAAAAATTATAGACAAAGAATATACATACTTAAAATATGGTCGGAAACTTCCGAAAATCATTACAAAATCGTATAACAAAACAAGCATACACGCAGCCAGACAAACTAGTTATAGCTACAGAAAATAGAGCTACAAGTAAATAAATGCAGTTAATTCGATTTACAGCTAAATCGAATAACTTTCTTTAACTTCACTTCAAACAAAAGCGATAATGAGGCTACATCAATAGTTTTCAGAACAGGGCTGGTATGCGGTAGAAGTGTTATTAATGAGCCGCACATAAACTATGTATATTCCATGTTGTTAAAAAAAAAATAAAATGAGAAAAATGGAACAAAAACAAAGCAAAAACACCAAACAATAATAATAAAAACCCGACCGTGCAAGAATTCGGTGCCGGTCATGGTTCAATTACAGTTCAATGAAAGCTTTTATATCAGTCTTAAAATATTTTACCCAATCAACCAACTAAAACCCAACATAAAGCCCTAATATTACAAATGAAATGCTTGGAATTTTATGAATGATCTTACATAGATCATCATTGCATGTATGCATATGAACAAACCCTAAACTACAGGCTGCTGTCATCTTTTTTTTTCCAAAAGTGTGCCACTTTTTTCGGTATGCTACGCCTTTTGTCATGCTTTGATTGATGGCCGGCCAACATTTTAATGCTTCATGAAGCCAGCCCCGGCTGCCCATTCATGATCGCTGTTGACTCAATATAATACGCTCAAATAATTGATTACAAATTTTGTTGGTGTCGCACAGTTAAACATGTGCGACGCAATTCAATGAAATGAAACCAAAATAAAATTAAAGTTTGCTCAACTTTTATTTTTTTTTCTATTCTTCTGTATTTATCCCAAAACTATTAGACAATAAACTGAGGGAGATATTGTGACATGTTCCTATGACCATAGATTGTATGACGTGTTTTTATAATCTCAGAAAAACGATGCGGAAGTTATGGAAGTTACAGCCAAAGAAAACTGCAAAACTTGCAAAGCGTTAAAGGCAAAAAACCACAAAAAAAATCAAGCTGGAAATTTGCAGTCAGGCCTCATAAACGAATTCTTGCACCGTTATGGCAAATAATTGAAAATTAGAAAATTTTTCCATGTCCGTTATTGAAAAAGCACAATAGGAAAAAGACAATCTTATTATAGAAAAGCACCTTGAATATGAGTGTAGAAACTAGTTTCACAAAATGCTGGCGATTGTATAAAATAAATTGTTTTATAGCGAATTATTCCAAGCCTGACTGAACAGTTTTAACAAGATTTGCACTACGGTTCAAGAATCTAAATTAGCGCCATTAATTTGTAGGACTGAGCTATAGTGTACCTTGAAGTCTTACACACTGAACTATTTCTGGTGGTGATCTTATATATACCCAGTAGTTCCAGTCTAGAAGAAATCTCAAATGAATCATGTACGATTTTTCTTGATCCTTGACGAAACATGCTGATTTGGCCATACATTACATTGACGAAAGTTTCATTTAAATGTTCCAAATTCGTGCAAGACGCAATGCAGAAGCATCGAGATTTATCATGCACGAATCCAATATCTAAATATTGAGGAAGTTTGGTTAACGAAAATTAGACAGGAATATAAAGAAAATTCGTCAAGGAATTAAAATCGAAACGTGTAATAAAAATCTTGAAGAAATGTTTTACCGAAACGTTTAAGAAGTGAAAACGCTGTATTGTTGCAGTTTAGCATCTGAACGATTCGGCGAATGATAACAATCATGAATATCTTCAAGTTGTTGTAATAGAGTTTAAAAAAGTTAGGCGCTGACAACCGTTGCTTTGCATTATATTTTGTATGAATTTTTTAAGTCCAGCAGCTCATGCAGAAACTTCCTTCAAGAAATCATCACAAAAAGTTCGTCAATGAGGCCGCGAACTACTGGGTACTACTGTGTTTAAATATAAACGGGATTGTTATAAATGAAAAAAATTTATATTCAATCTTCTGTATATATTCCATGGCCTTTAAAGTAATCCTCGTTCGATGCAACACACGTGTGGAAATGCTTTTCCTTGTCTTCGAAACAGTTAAAGAAGTCGATTTGTTGAATACAATGCTCTCTCTCTCTGCGGTTCCGGCTTTTATCACATAGATTGAATCAAAATGGTAACCCCGAAACGGTCTTTAGAGTTTACTGAATAGCCAAAAGTCACACGCATTAAAATCATAAGAATACGGTGATTACGGAACGATGAATCAATTTTTTGGCGAAAAAAATCGCTAAGACAGTTTTTTCCTAAAAAAAAAAAATAGTGTTTTTGGCATCAAATGTGACTTGACTCTTTTGAGACCCAAATGGTCTTTTAAAACGTTTGAAACAAATTCAAATGAAATGTTAAGAGTATCAGTAAGGTTTCGAATTGTTAAGAGGGGCTAACACTCATTAACACTCACACTAACACTCCTGAGTGACACTAAAAAATTCAACTACAAAAATTTCTGTTGAATGACGAAGGTACACACAAGCGAACTTGGGTAAAAAGAGAGAATTTGAGAATAAGTGTCACTCATGATCGCTAATGTGTACCCCGCTTTAACCGACAATTTTCGAACACCAATTCCTTGATTCCAATTCCATCAGTGTTGCCGCGACGATTTTGAAAAAAATATCCATGAAAAGGTCAAAAAAGTATCCAAAAGTATCCACTTTTGAAAAAAAAAGAACTATCCACGTATCAAAATTAAAAAACCGATAGTATATTAATTTTTAACAAAAAAATACTTTATTTAATTATAAAACTAACAAATATTTTTATTAAAATATAATAATTAGAAACAAAACATGTATAATAATATTTATAAGAAACTTCTGTTTTTTATTTGCTATTGCTCTTTAATTACATTTATTTTATAAGTCCAATATTTATGCAAAAGCAATATACAAACCAATATGTAATTCTATAAAGAAAAAAAAAAAAAGTAAACAACTCATTCAGTTTAGTGTAAAATAAATTGAATGGGCTGCTATTACCTTTTAATTATATTAAGCTAAAGCTGCACGTTAAAAAAAAAGTACAGCAGTGAGGGGACTGCCGACCGAAGCGAAAACCTATATATAAAATATTAGTATTCCCTGGAAGACTTTGTCCTGCCACGGACCGCTTTACTGCTTTATACAAATTTTCATGCTAATCGGAAAAACTTTTTATGTTTGCACTCCCTCATTCTTTGATTATATCTTTCAAAATATTTTTTATTCAGATAGCATTTTTATTTTATAATTACACCAAACTATATTATTACATTTAAATTTAATATTGCTGATATAAAAATAAAATACAGTTAGCACTATTGAATGAAAAATAATCCTCATAAAATAAAATAAATTTTCTATTTTTTATATATGATATTTTGTTTGATTCGTCTTGAAGTCTCTTTTAATGCCTGCATTTGAGATCTTGCTGCAAGGAAAACAGAAAACATAGCAAGCATAGTGCAGTTTATTTTCTGCCCCCTATTCGGTTCATCCGAACATCTGGTTCATCACTAATGCACATTATTTTCGTTTTTTATCATTTCATTATATTTTAACTTATGGGTATTAATATAAAAAACAAAGTAACACATAAACAAAAATATATACTAAACTTATTTAAATAATTAATATACACATAAAATACGTATATATAGAATTTGTATTTACATAAATTTCATTTATATTATTTTCACTGTTTGCGTTAATAATTGAATTATATTCTAAAAAAAATATTATAGGCGTATGGTAGCTGAAATAAGAAAATTTTTGGACGATGCAGTCCCAGTCATGATAAAATTATTATTAGGTAGCCTTGACAACTACTTATTTTCTCACAAGCTGCGGCCATCGAATTTCACACAAAAGACAAAATATAAAGTGCGTGTGTCACACACATTGGCTGCATTCAGCGGTGTCAATAGTTGGCAACTGTTTTTTTTTAAATTTGAGTGAGAAACCTTTGCAATTAAATGATCCATTCACAACATGTGACTCCTCTAAATGTGGCCAATGTGTGTGACACAAGTTCTCTATTTTGTTTTCTTTTGTTTGACATTCGATGGTTGAAACACGAAATGTCACTCCTACTTATTACTTATTATACCATGGTCCCAGTCAGAGAATATGCTGGCGACATTATAAAACTACAAATGTTTTTATGTTGGTCATTAAACTCAAACACACGCTCTTGGATATTAGCTACCAGGAGCTCAGCTTTTTTCGTTTGACATGATTTTGACAGAATTGTAGGTATTGTCGCAAAGGAATCAAAACAAACACAGAATATAAGTGGTGCTTTTTAAAGTCTCTACGTATCGAGCCTACCTGGTTCCGAATTACAGCATCCGTGATCGAGCAAAATTACGCAGAGCTCGACGAGACAAGTCCCTATCAATCTTGTACAATTTTGCTCAATCACGGATGCTGTAATTCGGCCCCTGGTTAATATGCCTTGCTGAGCGCCTGGTAGTCAAGATCCAAAGGCGTAATTTACAAATCTCGCTGTCATGGCAGAAAACCAGGTAGGGCCGGCTCGCTTATTACCCTCACGTGTTAAAGGCCAAAGACTACACAGACTGTTTGCGCAAACAGGCTTTTTTCGTCATAACAACGACCATACACATACACAGACTTTGTTTGCGTAGACTTGATTTTTTAGTTAAAATTTTATGAAATTTTTATTTTCTGCTTCCATTTTTATATATTTTCCTTCACGCACGTCTTCACACTTTAATTTTAAACACTTAATTTTTGGTTAAACACTTTAATTTTGCGCAGACATCTGCACAAACCTAAAACAGCCAAATACACTGTCGAACTGTCTGTGTGGTCTGTTTGGCCCTTTAACGAAGAGTGGAAAATTGAAAGGTTGAAATAAGAATATTATGTTTTCAAATTGTAAATAGTGCGGACACGTGTGTTAAGTTTGTGTTAAATTTAATGAAAATATTATAAAAGCAATGCAAATAAAACTATAAAATGCCGAGGATGTGTTCAATTTGCAAAAAAGCAAAAAAACAAGTTTAACCAAAAATCAACTGCAAAACATGAACATAAAAAAACTCGAGATGAACCGCTGATTTTGACAACTAGCTCGCTTTTCTCTGCTTTCTACTTCATTCTCCTTCGAGTCGGCCCAACCTGGTTATTCTGCCATGCTTGCTGTCTGTATTGATGACGAGAGTTACTCGGAAAATCACGATGACGCAAACCAAAGATTTACCCTCTACCAAAATCGTTCAAAGCGCCTAAAGAAGTTTTCACTTCAAAAATAAGATTTAATTTAAAACATTTATTGTGAAATGACTAAACTACATAAAGACATGAAATTTTATTTGCGTAAACAATACAAAAAACAATATTCCAAAAAAGTTTTTTTTATTTAAATGCATCTTCTTCACCTTAGGTGGGGTAAGAAAAGTAGTCCTTTTCAGAAAGGGTCAAGATATTTTGGTACCAATTTGTCAGAAACAAAAAAATTTTAAAACATATTAATAAAGGTACTTGTCGCTTACACCTACATATACTAGAATAATTAAGTTTCGTTACAATTTGCAATCGCTACGGGAATCTTAAAGGTTAAAAATTACAGATTTTTTTAATAAGTCGCGTAAATTTTTTACTATTAGGCCACACTCACAATAAATGTCTTAAATTAATTTTTTAATTTTTTTCAACGTGCAATATCATCTTTAATTTAGAAGTTCAAATATATGCATTTGTAAGAATTTTGAAAAACAAAATATTTTCTACCATTTGCAAAAAAAAATATAATTTTAGTTTTAAATTAGAAAAATACTTTCAGCAGCACACTTAAAATATTTTTTACAAAATTGAAAAGTCCTTTGCAAAGAGATTGGATGATTTAATGCATTTTTTGATAAGAAAATATTGCCCAAAAATGTCTTAATGTTATAATATATCTTTAAGTTTTTGTCGAATTGAAGAGACTGCTTATGCTTTATATTTTTAAAACAAAAGCATATATTTATATTAAAAAAATATTTTTTTTTAATAAATACCCAAACTTACACTGAGGCTTAAAAAAAGTATCCATCCATTTTTGAAGGAAAAAAGTATCCAAATGGATCCAATTGAATCCAAACGGCAACACTGCTTGACATGCTGCTCACTCGTCGATGTTCTTGGTCGCGGTGCCACGGCTTTAATTCCCAGCTCAGACGAAATTCCAATTGAATTAATATTTTTTGTTCAACCGACATATTTAAGCAGACAATAGCAAACTCTAGAGAGAATAGGAACCGCTACGTAAAGCTTCTTAAAAAATAAACCGTTCAGAATCGGCATAAAACTCGTAGGTCTAATTCTCGATCATGTGTGTTCAAACATGTAAAAACACGCACAACACAATTGATCAATAGAAGCTTGGTCAAATTTCTTCAATGCCTAAAACTGCCAACTCGTTTTCGATCTTAAAATAAATGGAACTTGACTGAATTGAGTATAACCTCCCGTACATTGTTTTTTAATAAAACTGAATTGCCACGGTAAACTCAATTCTCGTTTATTTAAAATTAAACAACAAATTTCTCCCGTCAAAGAGCATGAATAAAGGCAAGGAGGTGTGGCACCTCGTTTACATATTTAGTTATAAAATTGTATTATCTCGATAAATTTAGAAGATAGAACCGTTCAAGTTTGCTCGTGTATTTAAAATTTGATAACAAACTACTCACATCAAAAATACAGTATAAAGGCCGTTGCACCTCCCATACATAATATGTTATAAAATTGTACTATCTCGACAAACTTAGAACATAGAACAGTTAAGGTTAGCTCGTTTATTTAAACTTGGACAACAAATGACTCACCTCAAAAAAAAAGATTGAATTTGAACATGAGGACTTCACAACGCCCACACAAATTTTTAACAATATTTTATTATATGGGAAAATTTATATCGTCGTTGCATGCAATACCGCGTATCCACAACTTGCAATACCGCGTATATTGCAAAAAAAAATTCATTTCAATTTTGAACATTCCTAATTAATAAAGGATTCATTTTTATTCATTTTTCATTTTTTATTAAATGCTTATTTGAGAACAAAGAAAGAATCTTATTTCAATAAATGTTTAGTTCAGTTGAAAATGCATTAAATAGCTTAAAATAAAATTAGTTTTTCTGAACTCCTCTAAAATTTTACTATACCCTCTGTGTGTATGTGCAAGTGGCGGATACGCGATATTGCACGCCAACTACGATATGACATTTTTTAAATCATAAAATGGATTAATTGTGTATATAAGGCTTTAATATGTAAGTAACTACGTATTTATACATATCTTCATACTGTAATTACACAACGCACTAATTGTGATAATTATTCGCAAAATGAGCAAATGATTTAATATGTTTAATGATTTTAATTAATAATATATATAAGGATTTTTTTTTAAATAAAACAAAAAAGATGTGTACTAAATTTTGGCAGTCGATGGAGATGAATTATTTAAATATTTTTACTTAAAAAAGTAAAAATTTGAGAATTAATTTTGAAAGAAATATCGTTATTACACTGTAGGTACGTCAGAAAAACAGACGAAAACGCCGAGACACATAAACTTAATTTGTGGTCGTAGAACTTAGTGGCATACTCAGCTTTTCACAATCAGGTCCACATCTTGAGATATTCGCTATTAAAATTTAGTCAATTTTAGGCCAATTTTCAGCTATATTTTTCTTAATTTTGGAGACCAAAAAGTATCTCCACCTCCGATTTTGCAAGCCCTCCGACGCTACTTATGTAGCTACGTTTAATAAAAATAAAATTGAATATTTTTCGAAAAAATGCACTCTGCAGTTGTGTTGCTTTTTTGAAAAAGTACCGTATCATATATCTTCGAATTATACATTAAAATTTTTGCTGTAAATTCCTCAAAACACGAAGTTTACATAATCAAAAACTTCTTCCTCATGCTCTTGTAACGCGGGTAATGTGAGTTGAAGTGATCAAATTTTCGAAAATATTTTAATCATAATGTCACTTTGCAGAGTTTTTTAAAAAAATGTACATCAGAGCTGTAAAAGAATGCATTCATTTGTGATTTAAAATCATTTAATTCCCAATCACTGATTTGGAAAAATGATTACATTCATTTTGAATATAAATCTCATGATTTATATGATGTACTTAGCAAAAGGCAATGTTTCTAATAGCAAAAGATGGCAAATTTTATTAGTTTTGAAACAAGTTAGCTTCTTTTTCGAAATAATTAATTTGTAGTAAAAAATTCTTTAAGCCGATTGCGCGACTATTTACCGTTAGTTAATATTAAAGTGTTATATAATAAAATTCATGTTTTTAAGAGTAAAGTTAAAGTGTCCCGGGAACTTTTCGAAAAACGTTGAAAAAGTGGAACGGTCTTATGTAGATGCCGCACTCTTCCTCATGACAGCAGTTCAGTGATTAGACATATTCAGATATTAAACAAAAAACAAATACAGAAAATAAACACAATTAAATAATTAAACATAAAAACAATTATACTTGTCATTATAAAAAACAACGTACGCTAGAAGAGCGATGTGAGTTTAGTTCTATAAAATGTTATGAAGTTGACATCTTTATAAAAAATTTATTAAGAAATAAACAATAATTCGTCTTCCTTTTTTTAGTTATTGACGAATTTTTAAAAGCATGACTGGTTGACTCCAAAATGTTTAAAGTTCGTTTAAACTACTATTCGTTAACTTTGTCGGTAGATAAGCATCGCATAATGAAACCCGAAGAGCATGAGTTGTTTACAGATTACAACAAATTTAAATAGAAACAGAGAGACACACACAGATACAAGCACATAATTAGACAGATTGCAGTATCTATGAGTAGCTCCAAATTTGTTACAAGCTCCAAAACGGCAGGTGGTATCGGCCACCGCCAAAGAACGCAGCACGAAAGCATTATTGCAAATATACCGAAATAATTAGAAGAGACCATTGAAATAAGTGGAATTAATTAAGATATCAACGCTGAATTCAAATAAAGTGCAAAGAACGTGACTGAACAGTTTAGTTTAGACCAGATGACCAGCTTGTGTGAGGCTTGTGAGTAAACATAGATTGACATGTTGACAAGATAGTTGTTGAGGATTTGCCATGAAAACAAAAATTTATTTAAGACCAAATTTGTACTTATGCTCTAATGGAAAATAATTAGACAACTTGTTATACTTTTTATCTCTAATATTATGTAATAATACTTTTTTAAGATATTATGACGATAAAAAAAGGGTTAACAAAATTGTTGTGAGAGAAGAGCCTGAATAAATGTACGGAAAATAAATTTCTTTTGTCTGTTTTTAAATTTTTATTCTGAAAGAAACTTGAGTCACATTTTGAAAATTCCAAATTAATATGAAGAATATTATGCAAACAATTTTTACCAGATCAAAGGATGATGATTTTGATTGATTTTAATAATGTTAAACCTATGTATATTAAAGTGGCCTTTTTCAAGGATATTTGGAAATCAAATATACGACTAGTTAAAATTATGAGGCTTAGGATAAAAACCAACATGTTATACAACAACAATAACTAGAAATACAAAAAATTATGTGATTACGTTGAATAACTTGATCGTTATGAAATTTTTTACTAGAAGTGTAACATTTTGTAAATTTCGAGTTTGGGTATTTTTACAAAAAAAAAATCCCCTAAAATCCGAAAATAAAATTTTTTTAATATCGACATCGGGGGTGGCTATGGCATAGTCTTAAGCTTTTGGTTTATTAGAAAAATCAAAATTCGAATAAAAAATTTGTAAATGTTGAAACTTGACTTTTTTTCAAAAATGCTCAAAGTGCCTGTTCTTGACATTTCAACACACGAAAAAAAAAATTATTATAAAAATCGGTAAAACTATGTTTCTCATTTAAAATGACTTCAGTTATTTAAAAAAATATTTTTAATTTTAGTTAGAAAAAATGTTGGAATCCAAGGCTGCCAACATATCAGACCCTGGTTTTAGGGTAAAAAATATTAAAAAACCAAGAAATTTAATTTTTCACTACTGCAACTTGCAAATTGTCTGTATATTGTATAAAGGTTTTGTTTACTGTCAGGCGCGTATGCAGGGGAGGCTTTGGGGGTCAAAACTCCCCCGATCACATTCTAAATCTGATCCCAATTGGAAACTTAAAACTAATATCTTTCCAATCTTCACTCCTCAGCTCATTCAAAGCATAAAAACAAAATCTTCTAACTCGAATCAAGCGAATCCCACACTTCAGCACTCTCACCCAAAACGGGTCTCATTTAATCTTAATCCTAATTCACACCAGGTCACACCAGCAAACAAAAATGAGAGTAATATGCTCCAGACACTATATCCTAACTTTGTACATTCACATACTTTAAACCCATCTCCTTCTGTTCCAATCACAAGTGGAGCCCCTAATCAACCTGGTAGTTCCACTTCTTTCATCGACCCTTTTCAACCACCAAAGGTGAAACTAACTTCGAACTCTTGTGTAGACACCGAGAGCAGATATGCCCTATCTCGTCGTAGAGAGAACAGTGTCTACAACAATGTGCGCCTCTACCTGGCTTACATGTATAAAGCACCTGTCTCTACTTGTATAGAAGGCAAAACCAAGACAAACCTCAAAGTCTTGATTCAGCAAGAAGGCTTACCTACCGATGTCAATGAATTACGCCATTTGTTCACCAGTTTCCACGTGCAACTTGGCTTGACAAGTCAACAAGTCAAAGAAGACCTTGACACATATGGTGCTCATGCAAGGTCAAAACATATCTCTTATCTTCAAAAGACCCGTAAAGAGCAACAACAATATTATTCCTAACCAGCGTAGTGAACATAATCAAAACCCTAATCGCAGCCCAATTAGTGATTCCCCGTCAACGACTGCTCTTCGCATATTTTACCACAATTGTGGCGGTATGCGAGGAAAACTTAATAAACTCTTTGTTGACGCGAAATCTTGCCTCTTCCAAGTACTAGTTTTCACCGAAACATGGTTAAACGATACTTTCAAAAACGAAAAGATTCTTGACTGCAATTGGACAGTTTATCGAAATTATCGGGACTTTGGGCACACAGGTCTCTCCCGTGGAGGTGGTGTTATGATTGCAACTAATAACTCTTTAGAAAGCGAGCTTGTTGCAACAACCTCTCACACACTCTTTGAACACCGTGTCATCAAAGTTCGCTCAGGGACCAATATTTTTATTTACATTGTTGTCTTCTACATTCCCCCCTGTTCTATCGAAACAACATACAATGATTTATGTGAAACAGTCCAATCGTTAACCGCAACCTTAAATGAGGAAGATAAAGTTATAATTTTTGGAGACTTCAATCGTCCAAATATCTCATGTATCGTCGATGAAAATGACAATTATCTTCTTCCGGTTAACCTTTCAAGCTCGATAGACTTTAATTTACTTAGTTCCTTTTATAGCAATGACCTACAACAAGTTAATCCAACCCCAAATCGGAACGGCAACTGGTTGGATTTAGTCTTTGCTAATTCGTATGATGAAATAAAGATTACTGCAACTACTCAGGCTGAACACTTATTTTCTGATACACTCCACCACACTGCTTTAACTGTAGAATTTTCTAGTAACAACATGTCTTTTACCACCTCATTTAATAACACAATTGTGTTCGACTTTTTTAATGCCTATTATGACAGTATAAAAATTGATTTGAATGCCTATAACTGGAACGATCTATTAAATTTGGAAATAGATAGTGCTATTTCACTTTTCTACCAACGCCTTTTCACAAGTATTGAAAAATTTGTGCCTAAGATAAAGAAAAAAAATAAACTTTCAGAACCATGGCTTGACCAAAGTCTCAGACATATAAGAAACCAAAGAAACAAGCTATACAAATTCATTAAGAAAGGCGTAAATGTAAGCTATGAAATCAAAATGAGATACGAAGAGCTCTACAATGAGTTCTCTATAAAATCAAATGATGCTTATAGAACTTATACCTACCTACCTTATTGGAGAAAGAATTCTTAGAGATCCTAAAAAATTTTTTGATTTCGTTAATGTCAAACGTAAATCATCTGGATACCCCTCATCTATGTTTAAAGGCAATACAATTTCTTCCAACCTCCAAGAGATCTGTAATCTTTTTGCAAATCACTTTAGAGAAGTTTTCTGTGCTCCCACAACCCAGACTCTCTATTCCTCCCCCTCTCCTAATGCTACAGACATTATAAACAATATGAGTCTGACGCTGGATGAAATTGTTAATGCTATCATGGAACTTGATTCAAACAAAGGACCTGGACCAGACCTCATACCACCAATTTGTTAGTTCAATGTATAAACAACCTTGCCATTCCCTTATTTATACTTTTCAACAAATCCTTATCCTTAGGTGTTTTTCCATCCTACTGGAAAATCTCCCATTTGACACCTATATATAAAAGTGGCGATAAAAGGTCTGTTGAAAATTACAGAGGCATTGCCATCTTGTCAGCTATACCAAAATTATTTGAAAAGATAATATGTGATAAGCTGACGAGTCTCATTAATCCCCGCTTAAACGAGCAGCAACATGGGTTTCGGAAAGGCCGATCGACCACCACTAACCTAATGATCATGGTCTCCGAAGTGTTAAATCAAATGGAAAAAGGACGCCAAGTAGATGCAGTTTACACAGACTTCAGTAAAGCATTTGACCGTGTCGACCATAATATCTTAATTTTGAAGTTAGAAAAATTTGGCATTTCCGGTTTATTACTCAATTGGATCAAATCCTATCTCTGCGAACGATCCCAGTTTGTTAAATTTCAAGGCATTTTTTCAAATGATATACCGGTCACCTCTGGTGTACCACAAGGTAGTCATCTTGGCCCAATACTTTTCAAAATTTTCATTTCAGATTTATCTATTACTCTTTGTGACATTCCCCATCTTATGTACGCAGATGACCTCAAAATATATAAGATCATTAAATCAGAAGTTGATGTAACTTTCCTACAATCGAAACTGCTGTACCTTGAGCAATGGTGTAATCAAAACAAACTTCACTTAAATGTTAAGAAATGTTGCGTGATAAGTTTTTCCCATAAGAACTTAATACCAGAATGCAGTTACCTCCTTAATAATATTGTTCTGAGCAGAACCAACCATATTGTAGACCTTGGAGTTGTCCTAGATAATAAGCTGAGATTTAATCTACATTTTGATAAAGTCTTATCGAGGGCAAATAAACAGCTGGAATTTATAAAGAGACGTGCTAAAGAATTCCAAAATGTGTGGGTAACCAAAACGTTATACTGTACCTTAGTGCGACCACTTCTTGAATATGCTTGCATCATTTGGAATCCAGCCTTTGAATCTCATAGCGACAAAATTGAATCCATTCAAAAACAATTCCTGCTTTTTGCGTTAAGATCTATCTTTGACCCCCGTGACTATAACAACTTGCCACCGTATGAACAAAGACTCAGGCTCCTCTCTCTGATGCCTCTATCATCAAGAAGAACTTTACTGAGTTCATGTTTCACATTTGATGTTATTAACGGAGCTATTGATAGCGAATATATCTCCAGCAAAATTACACTAAATGACCCAATTAGACGTACTAGGCATACGCGGCTCCTAAATGAATATATTCACCACACTATTTACGCAAATAATGAACCCATTAGTAGGTGCTGTAGAATTTTTAATAATATTAGCGAGCACTATTCACCATCCATACCAAAATCCAGATTTAAGCGAACCCTCTCAAAGTCTCTCTTTGACTCGGAATAATTTGTCCTATTCAAGCACTGCTCCCTACAGAGTTATGCTTCTTGGTCTAGTCCCCCTCCGTCATCCCCTAAAAGTAGTACTTAAGATATATTAGCGTAGTTTAAGTATTCTTCTGAAATTAATTTAAATAATATGTAAGTAAAAAAAAAAAAAAGAAAGTAAAAAAAAGTAAATAGAATTAGTAAATTGCCTTGCTTGGTGAAATAAATAAAAAAAATAAATAAATTAATAGATTTCAACAAGCACCGAGAAAAGTTCTTAGAAAAACATTGCAAACTGGTAAAAAATAAAAAGACTCAATTTAACCCATTAACCGCGGTTGGGCATTTTTTTACCCATGAAAATGCTTTTGCAGAATTGATCATATATCAGGATTGGTAACAGCTAAGTGTTTAATTTTTTGTTCGTTGCTTTAAGAAAACATAGAGCTATAAATTATTTTTAGAGTGTTAAGAAATTTTTACTTTAACTACTACATTTTCAAAGTCAAAAGTGATGTAGTATAAAAATTAGAAAATTTGTGTTATTATCATTTGTAATAAATTGTAGATATTAAAAAAATGTATACGCTCATTTAGCAAGTTAACTAACTACTCCTGCTATTGATAGAAAATTTCTGATATAAAACTATGCTTTCGTTGCAAAAGGAATTTGTGCCCATTTAGAACACATTAACGCCGATTGGGTATTTTTATACCCAACTCATATCTCGACTACGGTGAAAGATACAAAATTGAAATTTGATATGATAGTTCCTGTACTCAATATAAGAAAGCACATGGAATTTATAAAAAATCGTACGAAGCGTTTAGGAGCCGCGGTTATTGGGTTTAATTGTGAAAAGACTAAAAAATATAAAGACTAAAAATAATTTTACGTAATTAAGATAAAAAATAATATTATTTAATAAATTTTTTGTTTGTTCTAAATACATTTTCTTTTCGCTATAACCTTTACTAGAATTATAAAAATTGGCCCAATAGAAAAAATTTAGCGCCAAACTTTATAATAGTAGTTAAGGTTGTAGCGACAAGTAGCCTTATTAATATGCACTTTAATTTTTTGTTTCCGATAAAATGGGACCAAAATATATTGACACCGGCTGAAAGGAACCACTTTTTTATGCCACCTATCGAGAAGAAGATTAATTTAAAAACAAACAAAACATATACTTTGGAATATTGTTTTTTATTAGTATTATTTACTTAAAAAAATATTGAAGTCTCTATGTATTATAGTAAAAATATTATATATACTGGTCATTTCAGCCGTTGGAAGGACTTTGACCTAGCTTCTATTTATCAATTGTGTTGTGCGTGTAATTAAATGTTTGAACATAAATGCACGAGAACTGGTCCTACGAATTGTATGCCGACTCCGAACGGCTTGTGTTCTCAAGAAACTTTACATGGGAATTTTTACTCTCTGAGGTTTGCCATTGACCCTGTTCTCACTCGCCTTAAAAAAAGCAGAGTAATGGTGTAATTTTGGCACAAGGCATCTGTCAGGTGTTCTTACTACCGACTTTTTTAAGACTGCCTTATTTTGAAATCTGAGAACAGTTAATCAAATCTGTTGTTAAATTTCGGAAAATTCATCACTTTGTGAGTCTTAAATTTAACAGCAATGAAAAAAATTAGAAATGAGTCAAAGTGAAGACCCAACCAAGGCAAAATAAAATTTATTTGCTCCAAAACATAAGAAAACCAATCCCACGTAAGGCGCGTGAGAACAGGCTCATTGTCTGCAGAGATGTGGCTGCCGAACAGAAATATTAATTCAATTGAAAAAATATTCTGTCCGAGCTGGGGTTTGAACCAGAGAAATGCATGAGTGGCTTCACTAATACATATAAGCACTCGTTAAAATGAGGGCATGATTTAATTATTATAAGGTTGAGTGAACATATCTGTCGGCGGATGTCAAAAACAGCTGTTCGGTGTAGTTTTCTTTTACTTTGACATTCGGCAATTCAAATGTGAAAAACTTCCTTTTTAAAATGTAAATAATTGAAGTTTTAAATAAAAAGAAAGCTAATTTTCTGTTTTAATTTAATTTAATAACCGAACACTCTGCTATGTGACGTTCGCAGACTCGGAGCGGCTCATCAGCGACCCAATAACCAGATCGCCTGGCAACTGGCCAATCAAAGAGGACAGAGACTGCGGCCGGCACAAGCTCAGCATGCTGTTGACGAAGATGTAGGAAACTGCGGAGGCTTTCTGGGCACAACTGCCTACCAGGGCTTATGATGGCAAGCCACCAGTTGCTTCACTTTGCCGCTTTCCTGGCTCCAAAGTGCGCGTACGTGATGACACTCTAACACTGGCTCACGTTGCCATTGCTGTGGAGGGCTGCTGCTGGACCGATCAAGACTACATCCGTTTATGGTGGAAACTACTTTTATTAGTGCCTGGGATAGTTCCTATTTTCATTTTAATTATTTCAAACACAAATTTAAAATGTAAAATGTTGACTTCTAATCATACAGTTTCATTGATTGTTTACTTGCCTGTTTACTTATTTCTGTACGGTCGTAGTACGAGCCTTTTACGGCGGTTTTTTTGGCCTAAAAGTCCTGCGAACGACCCTTGTACGGTCGAAAACAATTTTGTATATTAGGTCTTAGTTGGCCGCTGTATTCCTTTAACCAGAGTTTTTATTTCTACTCGGGTAGTTGCAAATAGATTGACAAACGAGTTGCAAATAGATTCTTACTTTTGCATTTTCTCAATTAAGATTTTTTAAACAAAATATCTATTCATTTAAATTAATTAAACAATTAATCTATTAAATTAAATAATTTAATTGAATTAAAAAATAGCCAAATGAAAAACAAAATCGCCAAAAAGCCAAAAACTGACCGCGACAAAATAAAAGTACCCACTTTTGGCTATAAAGAGCCAAAACGGCAGCACTGATCGTATTCTCTATTAACGACTAAACAAAATGTGTACTCGCTCAAGAAGAAAACTTCGCTAAGCTTGCTATTGGCTACTACAGGGCTTAATGTTCAAAACTCAATAGCGCGTTAGATCGGTCGGCTTTTGACAGCTAGACTAGAAACAACGAGTTCTTATGAAGTAACACTAAATACGACCTCAGACTTTACTTCGACCTACCTCATCCCATAAAAATATAAAACATGGGTAAAGTACGATCAAAGTTGAGTGGAGAATTTTTCTACTAGCTCGTGCATTTAACATTCCATACCAATGCTGGGTTGCATTTTTGTTGGAAATTTTTAATATGTGAGTATTTCGATGATAACAAATATTTTCATGGGATAATCGTTGGATTTAATAATTGGTGTGACTTTTTTAAAATTTTATGTTGTTAAAGTAATATAATAACGGTTTTGATGAATTTAATATGATATAAATAAAATTTAATTATATATCTTATTAAAAATAATGCAAATATATTATAAATAATATAATATAAATACAAAATAAGATTATAAATAAAAGATTGAATTTTACTTTGAAAAAATAATAGTAAGTCTTTTTGCTGCTAACGAACTCACACCACGATGAGCAAGCTCAATCACTGCATCTCTGCATATGTATATGTAACAAAATAGGGGTATTCACGATTCAGTGCACTTGCCAGTGCAGTTTAGGACTTGTAGTTGTGCAGTTTTCATGAAAACACCACACGATTGATTGAGAAATTTATTGAAGTTTGTCTTATTTGTCAGAATCAGGTGTTACGAATGAAAAGAAAATATTTTGTAAACTAAATATGAATATGCCGAAAAATTAATTGAGAGTAAAAGCTTTCGAGTGTGGTAAAAAAAAATTCTAGTCTTTGTGAAAAAAACTATCTCATTCGTCACGTTTTTGAGTACACAATTTATGATATTGTCTATTTTTGTTTGTTTTTTTCTTTCTATGAAGACCCCCAGAAGCGTGGCAGATGGAGTTTAATTAATAGGACCAGATCATATATTTAACCCTCCTAAGGGTCATAGATTTTTTGATATGAACTATAATAGACATTTTCGTTTCTATTCTTTTGTGTTTTTTGCATGGGGACCCCCAGATGGGTAGCAGATATAGTGTAGGTGTGTTCAGAAGAAATGTTGAGGGGTACAAATTAGTAGGACCAGCTAATACACTAGACAAAAAGAAACTAAACTATTTATACATGTATATTTAAGAGTTTTAAACATCATTTAACAGTGTTTGGGGGTCGCTGATTTCGAATCTGAAGTCAGAATTTAAAAAATTGATATGGTTAATAGGTGGCCACCGTATTATAAAAAATTACATAATTTTTAAATTCTGTTAACGGATTCGTGTTCAGCGACCCATTTTTACCTAGTATTCGCGCCAGCACCGAATTAGTAAAACTAAAAAAAAATTGGTGGCAACCCTATCCATCATATTAAATTTTAAAATTCTGAATTCAGCGACCCCTAAAGTGTCATATGATTAGCAGCCATACAATTCATAAGAATGAATTAGAGGATCTGCACATTCATATGCTAGTTTAAACAGTGAGTTGATCACAGCTTAATCACTCAAAGACTGCTGATGAGGAATATGTAGCGATTTCCGAAACAGACTGTCTAGTCAGCTAAGTGATTGACTCTATACAGAGTTGTTGTTGTTGTTGTTGCCTTCTTGAAAACTCACTTGATCTAAAGCTCACAATCTTAATTCATGTAATTATTCAATAGATCATAAAAACTAATTGACCCCTAACAGTGTTGAATGATGTTTAAAACTCTTGAAAATACATTTTACTAGATGGCAATACTGTGGTTAACATTTTGGCGGCAACCCTAACCTCCATTTTAAATTTTAAAACTGTGCCATAAGATTCAAAATCAAACAATTTGTCAGAATTCCGGTTAGGTTGCAACTATATCCGCCATCTTTAATTTTAAATTTTGACATCAATTCCGAAATCAGCTACTTCCTAAAACTGCGAACCACGGAGTCCCCAGAACTCTTAAAAGTCCTAATTCGCTTAAGCCTTTCCTACACAAGCTCATTGAAGTTTTAAGATATTTGCGTTAATTGGATACTTGCCTTCAATTTCAAGCTTTTTGCCGAAGGCATCAAGTTTTCCTTTACTTGGGACTTCGTGCCGTTCGCTAGTAAGCTAGCATACTTACGTGTCGCAAGCTGTCGTAGGCTTATTTATATTCAAGTTCATGTTATACTTGATTATTATTGAAATTATCAAGCTCTGAATTTTCAAGCTCTCAAAACTGAATTCGGCGAATTACAATCATGAAAATATTGAAGTTGTTGTAAAAGAGTGGAAAGAGTTAGGCGCTGGGCATCGCTGCTTTAGGGTACAAAGAGTTTAGTATATTTTGTTTTGCTCCATTCCAAACATTAGAGCAGCGATGCCCAACGCCTAACTCTTTCCACTCTTTTACAACAACTTCAATATTTTAAGGACTGTTGTAATTCGCTGAATTCAGTTTGCAATTTCAGCCTCGCTTCTGAAGTGAAGAAATATTTTTTTGCAAGCGAAATTAATCCATGGAATGGTAAAAATCTTTATTTGATTTATTTTTAAAGTGGCATAAATTTATTCATAGGCATCACAAACAGAGTATTTTTAAATAATTTAAATTATACGAGTTGGCTTGATCAAATTTACATCCTTATAAACCCAAATGCATAATACTATTATTTTATCTGCTATCAATAAACATATTTGAATTTATTAGAACGTAAACCATTAATTATCTCGATTTTAATATAAATAGACGTGGGTCACTTTTAAAGTAACTGGCTCGTTCTGTCTCAAAATTTTTAAAAACGATTAAGCTTGGATAAATATGCATTTTGTGGGTTTTTGAAATTATTTAGTTTATAACGTATTCAACAATAGACAAAAATATATACAATTATGTGATTTGATTGCAGCTAATTGCTTGATTTTTCCTCTATTTTGTCAATTTGACAAATGTCGCTGTTTTGAATTCAAATGCCAATGAAAAACTAGTCTCAAACAATAAGCAGCAAACACAACCCACGACGTGCATGTTTGGAATTTTTTTTGCACATTTCCTGTGGTCAAATAATGCAAGTTGACCAAAATCGTTTTAAGTCATATTTTTCACATGCCATCGTTTTTTTACCTTTTCTCTCTCATATTGTTTATTAAAATGTGACATGTGACCATTTTGGTGAATGTTTTGCAACATTTATGCAGGCAGACAGGCATTCTTAACATTGCACATGAACCACGTTCGCCTGTCGTGCCACCAAAGCTACACTCCAAGTTGTTAAGGCTTTTTTGGCTGGGATTTGGATTTTATGTTAATTGAATTGTGGCATTTGTGCGTGACTTGTTCAAATGGTTAGCTATTTTTTAAGCTGCTCCGTTGAAAACGCATCTAAATTTTTTATAAACTTGTCTATATTAGTAATAGTTTAAAATGCATTTTCTATTTTTAATTCAAAAAAATCTTATTATGCTCCGAACATGTTATTTTTATATTTTTTTTTATTTTTTAAAGATCAAAGAACCAAGGCATGCGCCTTATACAAACAAGGTGTGGACTTTGACCTGAAAGGAAAGTGATAGATTTTTTAGAAGAATTGATTGGAACCATACGTGAATTATTGATTAGGTGAAACAACCGTGATAGACAATTTGAATTGCTTTTAACCGAGGCTAGTGTTATGCCTTAACCTAGGCAAGCATTTCCAGCTCTTAGTTGTGTTCCTGTTCTTTAATTCCACATTTTCCACAATTTATCTGTGGATTTTTAGTTTTTCATAACTCTCAAGTGTAGAAAAGAACAAAGAAAGTGAAAAGAACCATGTCCGAGCCCGGATTCGAACCAGGGACCTCTGGGTAGATAGTCTAGCGCACTCTCCGCTAGACTACAAAGGCCGACGTTATGAAAACAACAGAGGTGGTTTAAAATTATTCGAATTGATAGAACCGTTTGGAAGTTAAAATATGCCCGGTCGAACAGAGGTGAATCTATAGCAACACGGCCAAACAAGGGTCGATCTAAAAACAATTAAATAATCCCTATCGTCCTGTTAACTCATTTACATCAAGACGTGCGCTTATCTCTGTAGTGAGCTTAGCTATCGTTATAAAAGTTGCGTCTATTCCAATATCACATCGGAAAACCTCATATAATTTATGTTTAAAAATGTATGTTAAGAAAGTATAATTATTTAATTTATTATTTAAAAGCCCTCTCAAAAGAATTGTCAAAATTCTTGTCAGACGGTGAATACAGAATATTATCTGAAAGTTATGCTGCGGCGCACAGTGTTTCGTTTCATACAAGTTAGACGGTGAAAATTATTTTGTGAATTTTGTAGTGAATTTTTTATTTGTGAATTATTTTGTGAAGTTAAAAAAATATTTCCGAAATTTTGGACCAGTGTTTTTTTGGCGTAGCAGCTCGCGTACAACTTAATCACATTTTGCGTTATAAACTCAAATATATGATTACTAAACAATGCCCAAAATTTAAGCGCAATCGGATACGTGGGCGTGGCAGCTCCCATACAACTTAAACACATTTTGCGCTTTATCACAGAAATAAAAAATGCTACAATAACGAAAGCAAAGGTAGACCACGCCTATTTTTAGCACAGTTGCCGACAGTCACCATACGAACATATAACCAAATTTTAATCTATCATAGTACGGAGAATTCGTCTGAAATATGGCATTTCTATTGATTTGTGGGCGGTAAAAAGGAGGTGATGCAAATGTTTTTCTTCTTAAACCACCTAAGGGTCGAAAAAAAACTCTTTCAGCTCAATCGGCCCAGTAATTTTGGAGTCTATAGAAAACACTCAGCTTATAATTGATTATACCATTTTTCTTTTTAATGACTTAGTTAACAATACTAAATGTTTTTGTAATGTTAAAATTCATTAGTATTCTTCATAGTTGAGTGATTCCATTGCTTTTCGACAAAAAAAATTAAATTCTCAACCTGACCCTCGCCGATTTTGTTTAAAATTTTTTGATTTTGTTTAAGCAAACACGTAGTGTTGGCTACAATTTAGAAAATCAATTTGTAATTTTTTGTTTTTTTCGAGTGGTTACTGAGTTACGGGTACTCAAAAATTGAATGAAATCGGTTTTTTTCTTGTGGACTGTTTTTCAATTGATCATAACTTCGGTTAAGTTTGAGATAGAGCAACGATTTTAGATTCATATTAAAGATATCTCCAAAAGGCTTTTATTTTTGTATAACAAAATTTTAAAATTTCTCAAATATTTACGTTATTTTTTTGCATAAATGTTTAAAAAAAAAATTTTGATTAAAGTCAATTTTAAAAATTTTGGAAAAAATATATATTAATTCATGATAGTTTATCTAAGTTCTCTCAAAATTTCAGCCTGGGACGACAATGGGAACACTATTAGAATAAATTTCAAATTAAACTTACCTTAAAATTTATGCTCAACACAGCAGCTTGCGAGAAAACAACAAGAACTGAACATACTAAAGAGGACCATATGTGTGTGTTCTCGTATATGCACAGTGCGACATCGGTGCTTCGGCCTAAGCTAAGCAGAATTGATAAAATTCTTCGAAATAAACTCATCTAATAACAATTAAAATTGAAAAACCTCCATTTTTGAAACTTTTTTCTACATTTGTCACATATCTTATGTTCAAGCGTTATGAAGACTGACGTCAAAGTTTAATATTTAAGCACTTCACTGGCACTCACAGAACTGGCGATTATTGGAATTTGAAGCACGTTCGGTAATTTTTGTTAAGATTTTTATTTTTGTAGGTTTTTTCTTGAATATGCTGCATGAATGTGTTGTGTGAAATTTATTTTAATTGTTATTAGATGATTTTATTTCGAAGAATTTTATCAACTCTGCTTAGCTTAGACCGAAGCACCGATGTCGCACTGTGTACATACACACACATATGGTCTTCTTTAGTATGTTCAGTTCTTGTTGTTTTCTCGCAAGCTGCTGTGTTGAGCATACATTTTAAGGTAAGTTTAATTTCGTCCCAGGCTGAAATTTTGAGAGAACTTAGATAAACTATCATTAATTAATATATATTTTTTCCAAAATTTTTAAAATTGAATTTTATCAAAATATTTTTTTTAAACTTTTATGCAAAAAATAACGTAAATATTTGAGTTATTCTAAAGATTAATTGTGCGAAATAAGCCTTTTGAAAATATCTTTAATATGAAACTAAAATCGTTGCTCTATCTCAAAATTAACCGAAGTTATGATCAAATGAAAAATAGTTCTCAAAAAAAAAAAACGAATTTGTTCAATTTTTGAGTACCCGTAACACAGTAACCACTCGAAAAAAATAAAAATTACAAATTGATTTTCTAAATTGAAGCCAACACTATGTGTGTACAAAGTTTTAACCAAATCGGAGAGGGTCAGGTTCAGAGTGTTGTTGAAAAGCAATGTTGTCACCCAGTTACTATGGTTAATTGCATAACAGACGTTTGTCATGCAGCATAAACCATTTTAATATGCGATTTCCATGGAGTTTACAATTTAGTACCACACGAAAAAGATACAATTAAATATGGTGTAAACTCACGAGAAGTTTGTTCTTTTTTTGTTTATAAGAAAAACATCATAACCTTATGAATATAAAAATTTAAAGGCATATGTGTACAAAGATAGGTTTTCCAAAAAATTCAAAAAAAAATTAGCTTAAAAAATACTCTTTTTTAAATATAAAGAGAAAAATATAAATAATGGATTACATACTTTTTGGTATACTAAAATACTAATAAATACATTGTAACATTAACAACAAGAGTTCTACGGTTTCTGTGCAGCTTTTTGTTCAGGAGTTATGCCATTTTAAAGAAAGTGGGGAAATCGTGATGTTTTGAATTACAAAAAAATAAAAATAAATATGATTTTAAGTCACGAGAAGCCTTTTTTTAGTGAAAAAAGACATCATAATCTTATGAATATAAAAATTGGAAGACATAGACAAAGCTAGATTTACCAAAATATTTAAAAATAAAAAATGTTTGCTTAAAAAAAATATTTTTTTAATATGAAAAATAAAGATGAAAAGAATAGATAAAATAGTTTTTCGTTTACAAAAAAAAAAACTATTATATACATTGTAACGTTTACAAAAAGTGTTCAACGGTTTCTGTTCAGCTTTTATTTCAGGAGTTCTTTCATTTTTAAGAAAGTGGGGAAAATTGCGATGTAGGCAAGCGAAAAAGCAAATTTTACCAAAAAAATTTGTTGTAACTTTGGTTACACAAGAATATTCGGTGTGAAATGTAACAGAAATGTTCAGTTTCATGTTAAGAAGATATGCCACTCAATAGCCTGAATCTTAAATTTTGAGTCATTCCGTGCCCTCAAACCCGAGTTACAGATTTATCTTCGTCTAACTAGGCCATTCGAAACACTGTGCGGCGTTCGAGAGAGAAAATTTGCCAAAAAAGGCCAGTTTTGTGGTAAGACGACTCATAGATTTTGCACCACAATAACCCACCATCTCACAAGGATGTCATTTTTAACGATTTCGCGGATAAAAATTCAAAAACTACCATCGAACAGCCACCGTATTTACCTGATATAGCTCCGGCCGACTTTCTTCACTTTCCAAAACTCAATTTACCACTTTGAGGCACCCGTTTTCAGGCGATAGAAGACATAAAAGAGAATTTACGGCTATAACTGAAGTGTATTTAAGAACAAATCTAATAAAAGATCACGCTCAAACTCAGTGTCAGTATAGAAAACAGCTGTGCCAAATCGGCGGGAATTTCGACAATTCCTTTAAGCGAGCTATTTAAATGATCAATTGCCGGTACATACTTTATTGGCAAAATGCATAGTTCGGTACCGTTCGAATCTGATTCGCCCAAAAAGTCTTGCAAATACTTCTTGCATGGCCTTTGTGTGAGCCTTGTTTGCCTGATATTAAAAACTTAAAAACGACAGCTGTTTTATCGTTGTTCGGCTGTTGTACGGCCGCTGTTCGACCTTTGTTTGGCATAAAAAATTTTAGACTATGTTTAATCAAATTAACAAAAGTATAAAATTAACCCACGTTTTTCAACTGCTTAAAATGTCCACTTTTCAATGTTTTTATTTAATTAAATATTTTTAAATTAATTCTCTTAATTCTCGTCAGCTTTTAATGCAGACTATAATGTAAATATTGTATTTGAGCCATTAAACTTTAAGCATTTATGTGTATGACTTTTTCTAATTAACTTGTCCGAACGTGGATGATATACGATCTCACATTGACGCATTTATTTAATGCTAACTTAGACGCAGCATTTTTTTAAATCTGCTGTGCTTGCCGCTGATCGTTGTTGATCGCTCGAAACAATTCAAACTGTGATCGTGTGTGTTTCAAACAAAAACGTATTTGAATTAAAACGCCAAAAAAAAATAACAAGAGCAAACTAAGGAAAAATCAATAAAAACAGAGAGATGCCAAGGGAAGAGGGGACAGCATTTGTTGTGCTTTAACAAGATGTTGCTTTTGATCAATGAATGATCGTGATTTGTATGGGGCTTCAACTCTTGCCATAGGAACTTATTTGTTTGTTTTTTTTTTTTAACTATTAAGTTTATGCATTTTTTATGCGCGGGGCATTATACCAGAATTATTTTTTTTCTTTATGTGCTTTTAATATTATTTCTGATTTCCTGCTGTTTGTTGACGCGTTTCGTTGAACAGAATATATTGAGAAAACGCTTTATGTGTGAAGTTCTTTTAATTGAGCTCATTAATATTGAGTGTTAAGAATCAACGGCCACAACCAGTTTTTGGCTGGCTGAAATGATTTGTTTAGCTTTTATTAAAAATTTTCTAAGCTTCAGAAAGTAGTTAAGAGGATTTGCTAGAGTTTTTGGTGACTTGAGGCTAATGTTTTGGCTTAACAGTTACTAAGAGACGGGGAAACATTTTTAAAATCTAAAAAAGTTGATAAAATTGTTCATGAATGAAATTTTCTATAATCCGTTTACACCATCGAATCAATCAAATCACTAACTTTTATGAAATTTTGAAGTACAGTAAAATTTGGATATAATGAACCCCAAATAGTGAACAGCTCGAAATAGTGAACGTTTTAGTAACTGGCATTTCAAAGAATAAGAAGCAAAAAAGTACAAAAAAAAAAGAAATAAGTTTTTAGACTGAAGCAAAAACATCCATTTTTAAACAAAAAATTAAATCTCGAAAATGCAAAAAATCTAGATACAATGAACTGGCCTTGCAAAAATTAGTGATAAAGTATGAAATTGTGATTTTTTTTAATCGAAATTGAAAATTTATGTATAAAATATTTTCATAAGAATATCTTTGTAGATATACTTTATAGTCAACTTTTAAGTACCGCTTTGAAAAAAACTTTTTTTCAAATCACTCTTTTCTTCTTTTCAGGTAAGCAATCTTGAACAAAACTTTCTAAATAAATTCATGTAAGTAACCAGCTAAATAAGACGCTTCATTGCAAATATTGTACCCTTATAACCTATGACAACAAATGAATGTATTTATCTCCGAATAATATCACGCTTGACATTGCCATAAGAACTAAAAAAAACATTTTCAATCCTTAAAACTTATGCCGTGAAACGCACAAAACATAACTTAAAAAAAATACACCTTAAAAGTAGTAGTAAAACGTTAATAATTCTCAAAACTTGCTGACAACTTACAGTCAAAAGCAACTCCAGCGTTATGCTGTCACTTGTTGACAGTCATTAAAAATGACAGCCGTATCGCAGTCAACCTTTCTCCACCGCAGCAGTCACATTATTATTTTTGACTATTAAGACGCGGCTGGGCACCTTAATTATTGCGGTTGGTAGTGCAAATAGTTGACTTCCTGTCAAAGTCTGCAGATAAGATTTTTGGGAGCTTGTTTCACTCAGGTATAAGAAAACGGAAAAAAAGATAACGCCATAAAAATTGTCTGCCTCTTAAGCCGTTGGAGCGGACAAACACAGACTTTTTCAAATGTTATCATTTATCATAATAAAAAGTTTTTTATGAAAAAAGAGAAGAAGAATTTAATTTGATTGCATGTTATATTGACACCAGTAAAGAATAGTTGTTGTTTTTTTTTTGGTGACATGGTCAAGCTAGTTGGTTTGAAGTATCAAAATGTACAGTTTTTCAATTTAATTTGACATTAAATTTCTTGCATGTGCTTAATTAGCTAATAAATAAGTTGCTATTATTTTTCAATTATTCTTTTGAAGAATTCACATGAATTCAACAAAATAAAAGGAGTGTTTAGAAATTTGACTTTTTTGAACTATTTGCTGTGACTATGCTGAAAGGCCAGCTTCAGTTTACGACTTAGAAGGCATCGTTTGGCCGAATCATCATCATCAGCGCCGAAAATCCTGAATATCGGTTAATAGCTATTCTACCTGAGCAAAGCACTTGAAATAATAATAAGCAATCAATTAAAAATATACTTTTGCAACAATAAACTCATCACAAAACATCAGTCAGGTTTTCGAGCAAAGCATTCCTGTACAACCGCACTTCTAAAAGTAAAGGGTGTTTTTTATAAAGTGATACAAGTTAAAATCATAATAAAACATAGTAATATATTTCTAATATCAATAAAACGAGCTTTATTGGATAGAAAATTTTGGATAGACATTAATGTTTAAATATGATTTCGGCCATGTGGCCGCCACGGCTGGCGCGTACAAGGCGCAATCTGGAACACCAATTTTCACAAACTTTTCGCAACATTTGCGGCCGTATCTCGCCGATAACTCTTCGAATGTTGATTTCCAGGTGTTCAATTGTTTGTGGTTTATCGACGTAGATAAGTGACTTTACATAATCCCAAAGAAAATAATCCAATGGGGTTAAATCACACGATCTTGGGGGCCAATTAATTGGGCCATTTCGTGAAATTATTTTTTCGTCAAAAGTTTCCTTGAGTAAATCAATTGTAGCGCCCGCTGTGTGGCATGTGGCTCCGTCCTGTTGGAACAACATATCAGCAAGACTAATGCCAGCTAATTGAGGTACGAAAAAACTTCGAATCATGTTCCTATACCGTTTACCATTGACAGTAACATTCTGACCATCATCGTTTTTGAAGACATATGGGCCAATGACTCCGCCAGCCAATTTTCTGTGGATTTAATGGTGTTTCGACGAAAGCTTGTGGATTCTCCTTGCTCCGAATACGTTAATTCTGTTTATTTACGTACCCATTCAACCAAAAATGGGCTTCATCGGAAAATAAAATTTTCCATGGAAATTCAAAATCAATATCAATTTGTGCTTCAGCCCATTCGCCGAATTGGCGGCGCATGCGATGGTCGTTTGGCTTTAATTCCTGCACAAGTTGAATCTTGAAAGGTTTTAAGCCAAGATATTTTCGTAAAATCTTCCATAAAGTGGAAGGACACAACCCCAGTTGCTGAGAACGGCGACGAATTGATTGATTAGGATCATCTTCAATGCTTTCCTGTACAGCGGCTACATATTCTTCAGTGCGCACTGTTCGGCGTCTCACTGGATGCACATTATCAGTAACAGTAAAAGTGGTCCGAAAACGATCTATTGTTCTTCGAATTAGCAGCTCTGAAGGACGATTATGTACGCCATAAAATGAACGAAGTGCAAGATAAGTTTGACGAACAGAACCATTATTTTGATTAAAAATGTCCACAATTTGCACGCGTTGCTCTGGTGTAAGTCGATCCATAATAAAATGTCAAAGCAAACTTTACAAAAAGCAACTATCAGCTGTTAAATGGGTGGTCAAATAAAGCAATGATGCCAACTCAAAGCTGTATAACTCTATAAAAAACACCCTTTACAAGATATTCGGTCAGATTTAGACAAAGACATGCTAGGTTTAATTGTGTTTCTGGACTTTTCTAAAGCTTTTGACTGCATAAATCATATCCTTCTTGTGAAAAAACTTAGTACGCAGTTCTTGTTACACGACTCATTGTCTAACCTTATGACATCCTATCTTGAAGATCGTACACAATATGTTTAACTCCACAATAAATGCTCTTCAAGACTGAAAGTTTCATCTGGTGTTCCTTAGGGCTCAGTGCTAAGTCCCCTGTTACTTACTACTTTTTTAAACGATATTGTTGATTGCTTTACTTCATGTGAGCCTCATATATATACGCTGATGATATACAGTTGTATAAGGTAATTAAGCTCTTCCCCAAATCCCAAATACACCAAGCTTCAAGTGAAGTTAATTCGGAGTTAAACGGAGTTTTTCAGTGGACATTTCTTAATGGTCTTAATCTTAATCCCACTAATACGAAAGCCATGCTCATCAAAAGACGCAAAAACATTGAAGATCGTCCTTCACTTTTGCTTAATAGCTACACATTAACCGTGTTGTCGCAAAAATTTATGGAGCCCTGCGAGGACTAAGTCCAACCATAAAATTTCTGTCTAATTAAGTTAAGCTTAGACTCTTCAAATCCTTCATCTTACCAATTATTTTGTACAGCTGCGAACTCTTCTTGAATCTTGAACATGAGTCAAAAATAAAGCTTATGGTGGCATACAATAGCTGCGCGAGATTCATATTCAACATCGACAGACACACACACATTTCTGCCTTAACCAAAAAAAAAAAACTGCTTATTCGTTAAAAAGCGTATTAAGCCATTACAGCATCATCATGCTTTATTAAATCATTTATTCTAAGCAGCCATATTATTTTTTCAGTTTTGTAAGATTCGCTAGGACCCAAATAACTGTGACACTTATCTTACAAGTGCATAAATATCTTGCAACTTCAGGACATTTCTTTGTGCATTAATCTTTGGAATATCCCAGTGGGGAAATCATTACTGCCATAACTAGCTAAGTAACTAGTTATCCTGTAAGCACATGTCATGACGCCTCCTCTTACAATTTGTAAATAATGTCAAACAAAATGCCCCGTAACAACAGCCGTGAATGTAGCCTATCAACTCAAAACCTTACTTCCTCGCTTTCGATTTGAAAATAAATAACCTAAGCTGTAATACCTGATAATTTAACAACAAAAATACATTTTATTTTTGTTACGTCAGTGCATGTTTTCAAACTTAAAACATGTTTTTGTCTCTTCAAAAAACAAAAACAAATAAGAAAATAAACACAATGCGCATTCAATTATTGCTCTGTTTTGAGACCGGTTTCAATGCGTAAAGTACAATTTCTAGATCTTAGAGATCTAAGCAAAAATAAATAAGGTAAGTGTGATTGGAAATCTAAATTACAATTATTTTTATATCCTTTTATAAAAGAAATATTCATATATTTACTATTATAATAAGGGCATAGTCAAAAGAAATTTAGCTCGGCTATTTAAAAAAGGAAAATATATTTTGAAGCTAAGAAAAATAAACTTAACTCAGACGGACACTAGTAATTCTTCAGAAGTTTCTGAAAATTTATGAATTGTAGCAAACAATAATGATATAAAAAAATTGAAAATTAATCATTGGAGCAGTTCAGGGATCTCAAATAAGGAGTCCAAATGATCTGTGGTAAGAATTGCCTCCAGTCTCCTAGTTAAATATATGTGTTTTACTTTTTTTTCAACGTGCAATGTCATCTCAAATGATAACTTCGAAATGAAAATTAAATTAAGTTATAAGTATAATATAAATTTAATTACAGGAGCATATTTAAAGGAGGGCTATACGAAGGAGAAATTTTAAATAGAACTAAAAAAGAACTTCAAAAACTATAAAATTATTTTCCTTAAAAATAAATATATTAACAAAAAAATGCTTCATTCAAATAAGACTAACTTTTATTAATTTGTAATTTAGAAGTTTAATGAGTTTTAATTTTTATGTATTACTTATTTAAACATTTGTAATCTTTTAATACAAAAACGTATTTGTGGATATTTTCTAAGTTTTTTAAAATTTTCGTTTTAAACTTTACTTTTTTATTTTTTTAAAATTTTTTTATTTAATTCTATTTGTGTACAGGCATAATTTATTTATAAAAAAGACACAGTTTCGATAGTATTGCACGTATAGACGTAGAATTTATTTTTATACAGTTATAGAGAAGAAGTATGGTTTTTTATTTATATCTTTCAAAACTATTTTAAAGCATTTCATTTTCTAAATGAAAATTATTTAAAACGAATTTGTTTTGTGTAAAAATTTTTCTTTTGATTTTTTAGTGATGAATTTAAAAAACTTATTATCTTATGATTTTATCTAAGAGAAACATTTTATTTTTTTTAACTTAAGCACTTTATACGTCAATTCATTTACTTTAAGGGTCAAATCGTCCGCACTGTTTCACAAATGTAGTTTTTCTTTTTCGAAAATGTTTAGTAAATGTTTCGTAAGCTTTTTGTATTTTGTCAGGTAAAATCTAAACAGTTAATTAGTTTTTATGATCTATTAAATTATAACATAAATTAGATTGTGAGCTTTAGATTAAGTTAGTTTTTAAGAAGGCAACAACAACAACAACAACAACAACTCTGTATAGAGTCAATCACTTAGCTGACTAGACAGTCTGTTTCGGACATCGCTACATTTTCCTCTTCAGTAGTCTTTGAGTGATTAAGCTGTGATCAAATCACTGTTTAATTTAGTATATGACTGCGCAGATTTTGGAATTCATTCTTTTGAATTGTATGGCTGCTAATCATATGACATTTCAAAGCAGTGGGCTATTTATAGATCACCGCCATCAACTCTATGAAGGTTGCCATCTGTTCTAGTTGCTTCTTTATTTATTGCAATATTCATTGGTGTTCGACAGTTTGTCGAAATGCACCATAGAAATGAAATGAGTTTTTTGCTTCGTCAGAAGCTAGTGTTCTAATTGAAAGGTGGCTATTTTCAACTAGAACAGATGGCAACCTTGCTAGAGTTGATGGCGGTGATCTATAAATAGCCTACTGCTTTGAAATGTCATATGATTAGTAGCCATACAATTCAAAAGAATGAATTCTAAAATCTACGCAGTCATATACTAATTTAAACAGTGAGTTGATCACAGCTTAATCACTCAAAGACTACTGAAAAGGAAAATGTAACGATGTCCGAAACAGACTGTCTGGTCAGCTAAGTGATTGACTCTATACAGAGTTTTTGTTTTTGTTGTTGTTGCCTTCTTAAAAACTTACTTGATCTAAAGCTCGCAATTAAATTTATGTTATATTTTAATAGATCATGAAAACTAATTAACTGTTTAAATTTTACCTGACAAAATACATTTTTAATATCGAAAAAATATAAAGTATAATATAAATAATTCGAATTCATTATGGCATTTTAAAAATAAATAAAGTTTTCAAAGCAAAACGAATGCTTAGCCCTGGATAACCAATGTTATTCGTTTCGACTAACACTGCTCAATTTTTTGCTTACAGCCTTTTTTTCTCTCATCTGATCACGTTCTCTATCCATATTGTAGTAACCACAATAGTTGTTAAGTTGCCATTGTTGTGTTTGGCTTTTTAATTGGATGTGTGAATCTTTTTATAAATGTAGTGTTAGTCGAATCGACTAACCCCACGCGTATTGCGTAAGGGGTATATTAACTCAGTTACTCCGTTCGTAACGCTTATAAGGAGATATTTTTTTGATCAGCATCACCTCCTGAGTCGATTAAGCCATGTCCGTCTGTCCGTCTATCCATCTGTCTGTCTGTCGACACGAATACAGCCACAGTTTTTAAGCTATCATAATGAAATAAAAGAGGAATGCTTATATTCAAAAATTGAAGATAAAATTCGGGAATGAGCAAAATCGGATGAACACCACGCCTACCTCCCGTAAGAAGTGACTTTATCAAAACAGTATATCTTAAAATGCCACAAAAAAAATATATGAACTTAGAATTTTGAACATTAGCTTTGGAGTAAAATATTTACCACATATTTTAAATTTGTCAAAATTAGATGAAAACCACGCCCACCTCACACACAAAATGGCGTTATTATAATACAAAACATTAATAAATTAAAAAAAAATAAGTTTTAACCTTGATATTTTACACATAAGCTTTGATAATTAAGATGAACTCTGAGTTTAAAATTTTGTATATTGGGATAAAAACTAGGCCCCCTTAAAGAGGTGTCATCAACATTATACAACATGGACAACTTCGTATATACCAAAATACGGATGTGGGGGTATTTTAAATTCGGTTCAGTCGAAGTTGATTCCTTTGTGTTATGAATATAGTGTTTTGGTTATAAGTTTTTTATAGTGGTGCAGCGAATTGTGTCTCTTGTGTTTAACAATTGATTTAAACTTTTTTATTTTAATAATAACAAATAATGCTTTATTCGTATAATGATAGAAGAGCCTTTTAAGTTTTAGCTTATAAAAAAGTATAATAAATAAAAAAAAAACAAAGACCAATATTAATGGTTTCTTTAGTTCTAGTAGAATATACATAGGTTTTCCATTTGCAATAGCTTTTAATGTTTTCTATGTACTAACAGCTCCTCTAGAACGAGTTTTGGAGCGTGTTAGTCGAATCGACCAACATTGGTTATAACGTATTAGAAATATGTTTGGTTATCCAGGGTTAGTAACGCAAGCGCAAACCTGCGCAGTAGTAATACAGACATGCTGGCTTTGTAGCTACACGCATCTGTATTCTCTATTGTATTTATCTCGCAAAAAATAAACAGAACCAATAACAAACTCGAAAGCAGCTGATGTGTATTTATATATGTACATTTTACATATATACTAATTACAACAACAACAACAAAAGCAGAACAACAACAAACTACACGATTGCTAACCAAACGAATAACAACAATAACAACAGCATAAGCAGCTACTGAGCAGCTTGTGTATTTTTCATACGAATATATGAACTTTTTCTTCTTAGACTTTGCTATCGCAGTTGTCACTTTTTGTATGGAGATTTGAGTGGAAAGCTTTTTAAGCTTTTATGTTGTAAATTATTTTTAAGAATACTAACATTTGCATAACAATCTTTTCATTCGATTTTCATAAATAAACATTCATTTTATTCTCAATTTTATCTTATTTTATAAAATGTCTTATGTCTTATTTTATAAAATTATTACGTTTGTAGTTTAAAACTTTAGCAGAGAATAATCCTCAAAGTTAAAAAAAGGTAGAGCAAATGTAAAAATGTTAGGTTTGGCTGATTATAACTCAAAATGTTCTTTTTAAAGTTCTAAGAAGTGATATGTATACTTCAAAAGTACATTTTCACTGTAGCATCGTGTTATTTTACAGCTTTTGTCATCAAAACAACAAGGCGTATTTTTTTGGCGAAATTTTCCAGAATTTTGTTATTTTCCAGAATTACAAAAAAGTCTAGTCTCAAAAATATTATATAAATTATCCCAATATCTCTTTCCGATCAAAATTTATTGCTGAAAACCTGTTTTTTTACCTTTCCACTACACTCAGAAAAAAATTTCCAGAAAATCTAGAAAAATGGCACCCAATCGTAAGAAAATCGGGCTTCATTTAGCGCCATGGCCAACTATCTACAAATGAAGTATATATTTTTCGTTAAATTGACACCAGAAGTGTTAAAAAGTTTAGGAAAATTGTCCAATAATTTACGAACTATTTCGCTTAATTGAAGAAACTTAGCGCAATTGTGTTGAAATCTTATTACATTTGAGTAAGTTTTTCTAACGTTTATTTATCATCGGCTATAACTAAAAGAAACATTTTCTCTGAAAATAAGAAATTTTCTACTATTTATTAATCATCGGCTATAACTAAGAGAATCTTTTTCTTTGAAAATAAAAAATTTTTCATCAAATCCCTAGATAAATTTTGGAATTTTTACAAAAAAAAAACAATTTTTTAAAATTTATACAGCATCCTGCGAAAATTATTATTTTTATACTGACGAAAAACTGCAATATTATTATTAACATTAAATTAATGCGGCTTGAATCTCGGCCGCGTGAGTGTAAGTCTATCAGCTTTATCCATTCGACCATCGCAGTTGTTAAACAATCGTCGCTTAATTTGATTCATTTAGAAGCGTTCGCTTTGTAAGTAATTTTAAAGCATTTTTTCTAGAAATATAAGAAAAGCATCCTTAAAAAAAATCACTTGTGGTGTACAAAAAAAAAAACTTACATGTGAAATATCCAAGAATTGTTACTCATATTTCTCAAAATTTAAGAAACCATTCTGTTGAATTTTGCAAGCGGACTTGATATCAATTTTTTGGGAAGCAAATTTTTTGAGTGTAACAGTTATAATCAAAGAGGTGTTTTCGGATACGGCAAGTGCTTACATGTACGGAAATTACTTTGGCTTTATCTATTTTTCTGCATAAAACAGTTTGGAATGTCATCTTTCATATTGACCGTGAAACTTGGTTTACAAATCATGCTTCTTTGAAATATAGACCCGCCGAAACTGAGCAATGAAATGAGACTAGTAGTCAAAAACCTAACTACCGGTAAGGAAAGAACAACGTCTACCAGGCCAGCTAGTTTTTTAAAAAAAATGTACATGTAAATTTAATGCTCAGCTCACATTGAAGTGAACATTTACAGTGGGATTTGAACTTAAGCCTAGTACTCTGTTCGTTTGCGTGAAATTTCGCTGGCAACATCTATTAATTTGTTGCATGAAATTTCTAACTTAAAGTTTGTTGCGAGGAATTCCTATGGCAACGTTTCTCAGAGAGATTCGGAGAATATGTTCTGAGATTTCATATGATCTCTCTCTTTTCACTTCCAAATAAATAGGCAGTACAATTAAATTGTCGTGAAAAAATGTTGCTCAGAAACATGTTGCTATAATTTCACGCTGCGGAACAGAGTACTGCTCTGACGAAAATGTTGTGAAAATTTCCACGCTTGTTTCGCAGTTGTCATATTTTGTATAGAGATTTGAGTGGAATTTCACATGAAACTGAACAGAGTACTATGCTTTAGTTCAAATAATTCATTGGAAAGTAATAAATTTAATAAAAAATCTTTGAAAAACTTCGCTTGTAATAAAAATTACTCCAAGCATGCTAATAAAGGAAATTCCATTAAATTTGTTGTGTATTGTTTTTTAAAATTGTTTATCAATTCTAAAAAACACCCTTGAATGAATTTAGGCACATAAAATATTTAAGTATAAAATATCATAATATCTATTAAATTTTGTTCTTGTATGCAACAACACAACAGCTTTATTTCTATACCTCTCGAACGAAATAACAAGTAAAAGAATATCAAAATAGCTTGAAATTAAAGGCGGCATTTCCATTGATGATAATGAGCTCAGAGATTTGCAAAAGCGATACGATACAGACAGCATGATTCTAGCCCAATATAATGGCAAAGAATAACAGTCGTCTCAATGACGAAACTATGAGTGGACTGAAAGACTTTGATAGATCCATGTAGGTGATGCTTAAATCAGATCCAACAACAAAGTACCACAAACAAGGTACTCACTAACTGTAGATTATAATTCTAATAAAAATGAAAATAAAATAAAATTTAAGAAAACAAAAAAAAAATAATTTAACTATTTCTAAGGCTCAGTCAAGACGAGCCTCAATCGGGAGCCAATAAATCAGGCAAGTAGCTGGCTAGAAAATCATTTAAACTAGATTTCGACTGTCAGCGAACGTGACTTGTACACATTCTTTTGTTATTGTGGTGGTTGCTTTTCTCTCAACTCAATTCCTTGAAAACGTTCATCTACTTTGAGTACCTAAAAACGTAAAACTACTCAGTTTAAGCGGTTATGCGGAGACGACAGACAGACACTGGGCAGCATTTGTGGACAGACAGACAGATTAATTCGAAAGCAATGGTAAAAATGTTCTGGTTTATGGTACAGGTTGTGGTTGATTTCGAAAGAGCTACCGTGCGGCGCATCTTGCAACAACATTCATCAACATGTAGATGAAGAACGCATGCATTGGAGCCATCCTGCGAAATGGTAATAAAAACATTTAAATGGTTACCCTTACAGAAGAACTCGTTACTGTATTTCGTCTCTTGCTCTGCTGCTTTTACTTGCTTTTGCTGCGCTTGGCATGATTTTAGAGTTAAAACCAGAAAAAGGCCGTTTAAAAATACAAAAATAAAAAACTATGTATAAAATAAATAAAGCAGTTAAAAGGAATGCATCAACAAAGAGAGATTTAATGCAAAGATTAAGGCTCTTTTTCGTAGCGTTCGTTATCTAGGCTTGGTCATCATGGGAGTAGCTTTGAAAAAAAAAACTTAAATAAATAAAAAGTAGAATAACACAGAAAAGTAGTTTAAAATAGCGTTTAAAGCAGTTCGAGTAGGAAATGAAAACTAGTTTTAGAAAATATCAATAAAATGTCTACTATCTTCACTAAATCACTCGATTTTCTTTAAGGTTAGTTATTTCCTATTTGCTCCAGCAGTCAAATTCGACTCTTACTACGTTTTTTAGACTTCACGTTGGTCTTTTTAGAAATCAAACTTCTGGTATATTAAAAATTATGACCGGTTAACTATTGATGCTATTTAATTTTACCACATTATTGCTTGAGCTGACATAAAGCGTTTTATTAATGTTGGTATGGGGAATATTTTGAGTCTGTGTCGAATTCTTGAGATTTTTTGATAATTTTCATGCGAGAAAATTGCAAAGCATGGCGACAGGAATTTATTGCATAACATTTTTAAAAAAATTTGGGCGAAGCTCGGTCAAACTCGGGTAGAATAGTGTCCGTTTTGACACAAAATTCTGTCATTAATTTTTTTTTATAATAATAAAAACAACAGCACTAAATGTCTTTTCGATGCATACGGTTTCCTAAGTAACCTCTCTTCCGAGTAAATGAGTGGCAAGGTAAATTGTAATTTTAATGCGATGTAACTATGTCTTACAAAAGTTATAACAGTTTTTAAGTGCTAAAGAACTGAAACATGGGATTTATTAGCTTCCAAGCCGAAAAAGTTTTAGAATCCATTGTTGGATCACTTTTTATCAAAAAACTTTTTTTATCCTTGAATCATTTTCTCCTTTCTTAAATTGCAAAAGTAAAAATATCAAAAACAAGTATTAACGCATATTGTCATTTTTTTATATCATATTAACCTTAAACAGTTTTGAAAATTCTTAATTAAATTGTATACAATTTTTTTTATATAAATTATTACTTTGCGACAAAACAAATAAAAATAATTTATTTTTCAGTACTTAAAACCCAATATTAATTTGAATAAATCCCTCTGATACGTCTAGATCTTAATCTCATAGCTAGTAAAATATATAGTTTTGCTTGGGATATTATTCAGAAATGATATACTTAACAGAAAACTGTAGGCAAAAAATATCGAGGGCCTTTATTCATTTTCTTCTATCTGCAAAAGTACAAGTTTTCAGGAGAGCGAAAAACCATTTCATCTTATTATTTAACAATTTGTGAAAAATCAATCTTCTACAGTGTTGTTCAAAAAGGTCCACGGACCACTGCGCATAAAATTGTTTTCAAATTTTGCGCTAGTTCAGCTACTTTGGCAGATAGTGGGTTATGTCCAGATAAAAAATTACTATAAATTCAAATAGAGGTATTTGTATAATGGTAGAAAACGTCATTTTCAGTGGAAGATCCAACAGTTAAAACTTTGCTGTTTTTATTGTTGATGTTTTTTTCAAAAATTTTCGAATTTAACAAAAAAAGGAATGTTAAAAGTCAAAGATACTAATAGTTATATTTACGAGTACATGGGGATCTCAAATAAAGTTATGTTTTTATATTATTTGTATTTGATGTTGTCAATAAAATGATGATATTCGGTTGGAATTACAGCTTTCAGTTCCTTTAGATATTTCCACTTGTTCGATGCCATTGAAAGTTGACACCTGCAACTGGGCAGGTGTCGTTTGCCCAATGTATTTTTTGAATTTTAACGGATAGGTCGGTATAATTTTGGTCGAAATAAACTTTGAATTTAACGCCTCATATAAAAAAAATTTTAGTTGCGAAACTGTTGGATCACCATTTTTGCGACCTGGTCGAACACTTAACGACCAAAAATTTGACTGCCCAATTTCATAAACTTCACATTCTTGGTAACAACTGTATTCAAAGGAAATTCGATTAGCTAAGAAAATCAAAAATCCTTCCTAAAGTTCTTTAATATTAAAGTGGAGTCCATAAAATACCATCTAAAACAAGAGCTGCACCAAAATCTATAACATTTGTGCTTTTTTAAAGAATTTTTCAAAACTACTTATTTTTATTGCTGATGGAGGTTTTTGTCGTAACTAAAAAACAAGTTAGTAGATAGAGGCTCAGCTTACTTGATTGAAAGTGCAACTGAGGCCAGCCATCATTTTTGCATTAAAAAAATGCCCAAAATGCAAATAGAAGAAAATGAATATAGGCCCTCGATATGTTCTAAAAATCTTTTGCTCTGATATTAAAAAATTAATAGTTAATAACTTTAACTTTTTTAAACTTCACCACAAATATCATATTGATATGAACCATTTTTTTTTCTACACCATAAAGACGTATGATTTTATAGGATTTAAAAAGAAATTATTTTAATAAAATGACACTCATACGTCACGGTTAACTTTTGTAATCATATTCTAATCATAATCAAATTTTTTAAACGAAATTTAGGAGAAAATAAATTCGCCGTATCCATATGCTATCGAAGGGAGTTTATCTTCTAATTAAACATAGAATACGAAAATCGATGATTCTAGAAATCAAAATTTAGTTTTGAACAAAGTAATCTGCTTCAGGGCCAGTTTTTCAGTACGACTTTATAGTCTAGTCAAATTAAACCGAGCGTAACTTACCAAAATTGGACGTTTAAACTCGGTTAAGGCAAAAATAAACACATTTTATGATAATTTAAGTCAATTTAACTTCAACGAATCCTTACATATCTAGTTTAACTGAGTTTAAAGTCCAATTTTGGTGAGTTAAGCCAGGTCTAAATTGACTGAAGCTTAAACTCGTACTAAAAAACTAGCCCTTATTGTAGATGCTACTAGCTTATGAAATTGACTAACTTTTGTGTGTCACATCCAATGACTCGAAATTTCAATTGTACACATTATTTGGTATAGATTTATAGATATTTGCTGCGTGCAAACATATTCATAAAGCGAACATCATTAACTAAAATGCTGAATTTTCCCAAAACCAAGGCAAACATTGCATTATACTGTTAGTATTTATTTAATGATAAGCTCAATTTTATGTTCCATTGTTGTATTTGTTGTTATAATTGGTAACGTTGGATTTCCTTTTATGTCGAGCTCTACAAACAATGAGCCATTATCTCAAGTTAAAGCAACGCCTTCGAAAATTCTTTTGTAGAGAACTTTTTGAGTTAAATGCCTAAGGCGGCTCATTTATGCCTCATTTGTCTTGAAAACAAATAGCAAAAAAAAAATTCAACAAAAACAAAATAAAATAATCATTATTTTAACAAAATATTTGAATATCATAAAAGTACACAAAAAGGTTCTCACGATATTTTTGCAGCTTTTAAGAGTTTCATTGAACTACATTAAGTGTGAAAACTTTTCAGGGTCTTGCAAAAAAAAGAAGAATTTTTTTAATGTAAGGGCGCCTATAAGCGCCATTAAACAGCAGAAGAAAAACGCTAAAACTTCATTTGGACAAAATTATCATCAAGCAAGTAAGTGTTGCAGAATGATTTTAATTTGACAGTTTCGCGTGAGAGCATGATATATAGGGCAATATCAGTTGCCGCCGCAGCTTCACAGGAAGTCGTTCATCTTGTCCAAAAATTTGAAAAATTATCAAAGCGCTTTTGGTTGTCAGAATTGAGCATTTAGTTCGAACTCAGTGATTTGACATGTTGTTAATATTTATGCTATAGGGAAAAAATTTAACAACTGCTTCAATGTAACAAACAAGAGTTGACTAATATGTGCCGAAATAGTTTAAATAAGCAGCAGAAAAACTACTGAAACAACTTTTAGAAATTTCAAAAGGTTTTACAAATTGCCTTTGCAAAACCTATTGAAACATATTGAATTGCAAAAACCTTGCTTTCATTGATAATATCAGAACAGCCTTACACAAGTTGCTTTGCAAAATTAAGTTACCTACGGTTAAGGTGCCGGCCGGCCCGCATACACCAAACTATTGGTCCGTTGTGATATCATAGCGGATCTACTCCTCCACTCCTACATTCCCAGGCACTGCCATGAAACGATCCAGTACTAACAATAAAAAATAGTAGACGTTCAACATCTACCTCCATAAGATCCCTAAGATCATAAAAAATAGGCTATTTAAATGCTTATATCTTCTGCGGGATAGAGCGTGGCTTCAGCAGAGGAGATGCGATACCGTCTTCTCCTCTTCCTCATCCCTGCATCTCTTGCAAAAATTATTCGTATGAACCCCATTCTTAAGACATGCCTACCTATAAGACAATGTCCTGTTATAACGTCTATAATAGAGAGATATTTTCTCGCCGTCTTAGTGAGCTTTTCCGTGCATTTTCAGTTTGGATAAATTCATACTCATGACTTAAAATGTACTCGAAACCGAAAAAAGTACTCTAATAATCGCTTTTTGATCTTTTTGTTACATGGCGTTTCTACAAATACTTTTTCGAGTTTTTATTTATTATATTAAAAATTTTTATATTCTTAAAAAATGTCAGGTAGAACAGACAACCAAAATATATCGACTAATGCGTCACTAGTGTCTGCTTACACTAGTCTCATTCAACCGACTCACTTTGACGTCTACAGAAGAGATGATTTTTATTTATTTATTTATTTATTCTTTAAGCTTAATACAAGCTGATTAACTTAGAACTAAGCTTATTCTAACAAGGTTTATTTATTTATTATTAATATTTTTTATTTTATTTTTCTCTTTTCCTTATTTTTGTGTTCGAAAGATATTCAATTCATGGTGGGCGTAATCCGCCCACCTGAATAACGTTATTTTAAGAACACGTTAAACGTCAATGATGTAGTGAGAGGGATTTTATTATTTTTTGTATAAAATTTTATTTTTTCAAAATTTTATTATATATTTTATAATGTTCTACTTCTATTAGAACATAAATATATAATGTTCTATTTTTAATAATAAAAAATATTTCTGTGAATGGCAAAAACCAATAGTTTTCGCTGCACCTTACTGTAAATTCATACGTCAGTTTTTGTTCAAGTTTAAAAATATTTGTTTATTTTAACTATTCGTCTGCATTTTTACATGTCCGTCTATTTACCTGTATTTCACATTGACCGTCTGTCGGTATGTTTGCTTTGGACAGCCCGTCCATTACACATTTATTTAATTTCGCAATATAAATCAGAGCACAAAAAAAAAATTACCTATAATCTTATAAGTATTCTGCAAAAGGCAGTTTACTGTGTAAGGTAGATGTCATCAGTTGCGTAGCGGCCATGCCTGAACAACTGTAATTCAGAATTGTGTACAGGTGTTGGAGGCCTCGCAGCTACATTGGATTAAAGAAATACTTGGTTACGTCATGTGTTTATTTACGACTGTGTTGCTTTCAATATGCTCTTTAAAGCGCTCATTAATACGTACTCAATATGGGAGAGTATAAATGTGCAAAACTACTCGACACCGCAAATGAAACAATGAGAAACACAATAGCAGAGGTAAAAAGAGATAATGCTTTTGCTGCTTGTGTGTCTAACAATTTAATGAAGCAATGATTTTTATGTTTGGTTGTTTTGGCTATTTTATAAATTTAAATTTTAGTAACTTTAAAAAGTCGTTTAAAAAATAAAGGATGCAAGATTTTAAGTTAAGCATGTAGCTTTATATTAGTGAAAGAAAGACTAAAATAGGTTCAGTAGTTTTTAAGTTTAGCGTCGTCTCAGATACGTGAGAAGCCTTTTATATAATAGAATAGATATAGACATCTCCCGTACAACGTCAAAACATAGTATCTTTATTTTCGTAGTTTTGAAAGAACTAAGTTTTTGTATTTTTTGCCTTGTCCTTTGTCTAAACCAATAAACTTAAAATGTTAATTAGTATCAAAAATGCTCTAAATTCGGGAATCACTCTCAAAACCAAAATATCGTGCTATAATATCAAATAACTTACTTTGTTTTGTAAACCTTTTTTAAAATATAAAAAAACAAATTTGCAATATCAAAACATAGTATGTGCATTATTCCGTATAGAAAAATAAATTTCTACGCACACCAGTTAATCTAAAGCATTATTGAAAGAAAGTGGGGTCGCACATCGACATATTTCTTTTTAAATTCGGTATTTATCTTTCGATCTTAAAGAATGATATGTCTATGTTTTTGTCTTAGAGAGAGCTATTTCCACTAAAAAAATTTTAAATTTTTTTTTCATGTCATGTTATTTTAAAAAAATATGAACCGAAGACGTTTTTATCCGAATCTACCATTCTAAAGTAAAGCCTTCAAAAAACCATTAAACTCTTCCAAAGAGAGTATATCGATTATCCCAGTAGATGTATTTAAAAAAAATCCTTAATATATTTGCTAAATGAAGGATTTCCCTCAGTGTTTGAAATCGCTTGACTATTTTAGTAAATATTTTAATAAATATTTTAGCAATAGTAAAGAGAAACAGCAAAAAAGAAAAAAAAAGCAGATCATACTGCTGATCTTAACTGGGCTGTAGGTTTTGTATACACGATTAGCTATACTATAGCCAGCCAAAAGCCCGGTACTATGAGCACAGCTCGATGGAAATGATTTTCTTTGAAAGAGCTTAATGGTTTTTTGAGAGCTTTAATTGTATTACTTTAAAATGGTACATAAGGATGGTAGATTCGAATAAGAACGTTATCGGTCCATACTTTATACAAATAATACAATATGAAAAAAAAAATAATTAAAACTTTGTCCTACGTTTTGCAAAAAAAACTAAAATTTTTTTTTAAATATTTCTGGTGGAAATTGCGAAAAATTCTTTTGTAAAAGTTTAATGATTTTTTACGGGCTCTCCATTTCTGAAATCAAAATGGTGCCTTAAGAAGGTAGAAACTGCGGTCCGGTGGGGCAATACTATAAGGGGTCAACTGAGGTCAATGAGTTCTACAAACAAAAAATAGGTCTTACTGAGACAAAAATATAGACATATCATTCTTTAAAATCGGACGGTAAATACGTAATGAAGAAATATGTCAAGGCACGAACCCCTACGTTCGGTCAAAAAAAAATTCTAAACTTTCTTTCAATAATTCTTCAGATTAGCTGACTAAAGGGTGACTGTTTTAGGCCGCGTTCATAGTGGACGCTTTGGCTGAAGCTGATGCATAAAGCTGCTTTGTCAAGCTTTTTTTGATCATAGTGAACGCTTATTCAACGCTGTATAAAGCAGCTTATTGAGCTTATTTCTGTTCATAGTGCGAGCTTTATGCTTGTGGCTGATATGCTTTGCTTTCATTTGTCTCTTTGGAAAATAATGCCCTAATTTGCGTTTGCAAAGTAAATGAAAGATTTTTTGTTTAATGAGTATGAAGATTCGCGATGATCACCAATGAAAGATCAAACCAATAACAAACAAAACTTCAAAGGAACTTGAAAACACAAAGCATAACAACGGTGGAAAGTTCAGCACAAAAAGTACCTAAGAAGTAAGCAAGAACAACGAAAACTATGTAAAAATGCTCTACAACAAAGCATAAAAACAAAATTATTTTTCTGTGTGAGCAAGCGAGATGGAGATATAAGCGCTGAAAAGCATTTGAAATTAAGCTTTATGCTAGCTTTATACTGGCACTATGAACACTTTGAGCTTTTTCCATATGATTATACACAAAGCGTTTTTCAGCTAAACCTCTCGGCTAAGCTAAAAGCGTTTACTATGAACGCAGCCTTAGATAGAGCCAAAAATTAATATTTAAGTTTTATCATAAAGTGAAAATCCTAGAAATGGCGTTTACTATGCTTTCTATCTAAATACATCTAGATATATATATATTCGCTATTATTTAAGATATCCATCTGTAACTTCAAATACGTATTTTACGCACATATATAATTTATAATAGTAACCTTTTAATGAGAAAAAAATACATGGAAAAAATTTTCCAAATGAAAATGACCCCTTAAACGCGTTCTTTCAAAGCCAAACTTTATGAGACGAGCAACCAACTAACGCCTTCCATTTTCAACCGATCAACTCCAAATTTTAACTGCAGCTTTATAGTAACACTTTATGGCCGATTTTTTCTAAAAAAATTCTGTGTACGTCACAAGATTTTTTTCATTTACTTTTCTTTTATTTTTTGTTTAAGATTAAAAACTGCGACTTGCAGTTAGTCGCCCGCAAAGGTTATCTTGTACAAGCCACAATGCTGCCATTTTGTTTTTAAATAATTTATATAAGAAATTTTTTTATACTTGAAGAGTTATATTAATATATGGAAAAAACGGAAATAAAAATAAATAACATAATTTCTTCTATATAAATTGTAGAAAATTACCCTTAATTTTATACACAAATTGTAAAAGTACATCTTAATATAACAAGCTAATGCATTGCCTTTTTGCTTTCACAATAAAAGTTCGATGTTTGATTTTTACGGAAGTCATAAAGAGCTTTAACACTGAGAAAAGAGTTTCTTTCTTTCAACCAAAATGTGGTAATATGTATTTACTTTGTTAAGAAACGGCATACTTGCTTTTGGTGAAATAAATACTTGTTCGTTGAAAATAAATTATAAATTTTAGCCTTTTCTTTAAAACAAATGTTTATTTGGTTAAGTTGAAAAAAATTATATATTTTTAATATCTTCTATATACTTCTTTGTTTTTATTAAGGGTATTCACACTGACTTGGGTAGTTGGGTAGATTGGCAAATGCCATACATTTTGTTTATGTAAAGTGCCATTCTACCAAAGTGCCCGTCTACCAATCTACTCTAGCTGACGCCCTAACTTGTTTGGGTAGATTGTTTACTTGCCAAATTGAGTACTTTTTCCATGTGTTACCACCTTTTGCAAAAATAGGCAATAATTGACCTAAGGGCATCAAATTTACAACATTTGTGGAAAAGACTAATATCTCAAATAACAAAAACAAAATTGCCACACCCCCAATTTCCGCCCACAAGTTAATAAAAACGCTATATTTCAAACGAATTCGGTTGTATTGGACTAACATTTTGTAATTTAGTTCGTATGGTTACTATCGACAACTCAACCAAAAATGGGTGTGGTCGAACAATGACTATGCCTACTTTTCAGATGTTATAGCTCCTGGGTTGTGCATGTTTTTATAATGAAACTTGGTTTATATATGCTATGAAACCAAGTGGTGGTCACTAGATACATAAATTTTTCTACGCCTACTTTTACCGCACTTCTATATATATAAAACCGTTCGTGTGGTTTCTCTAAGGATCTCAGGAACGGTAACACCTAAGGCCACCAAATTTACAATATCTGTTAATATCTCAGTTAATAAACTTAATACTTCGGTTAATAAAAAAAGCCACACCACCTTTTACCGCCCACAAATTAATAAAAATGCTATATATCGGACGGTTTTGATCGTATGAGACTAAATTTAATTTAGTTTGTATGGCTACTGCTTTAATCTGTACTAAAATTGGGTGTCCGCGCCCTCTTTTACCGCCCACAAATCAATAAAAAGACTTTATTTGAGACGATTTTGGTCGTATAAGATTTAAATTTGGTAATTTAGTTTGTATAGTAACATTCGGGAACAGTACTAAAAATGAGCGTGGTTGCTTTATAAAAACGCCCACTCTTTGATGAATCATTAAAATTTTGACAAACCCCCTTTTACCGCCCACAATCAATAAAAATGCTATAATTCAGACGATTTTGGTCGTATTAGACTAAAATTTGGTAAATAAGTGCATGTAGTTATTTTCGGAAACTGATCTATAAATAGGCGTAGTCGTACTACAGATATTCGACGGGATTACTAGTAAATAATAAGATGCTGCGAAGCTCACGTTAAAAATTACTCGTATTTAAAATAACTTTTTTTACGCCCAATTAATGGCCTAAATTTTTCGCACACAAAATGACCCATACCCAACTACCCTATTGTGTTTTTCTAGTTTTTGTGAGGCCAAGTTATTTTCAATCGGATTTGATATAGCAGTCATGAAGGTCATTCATTATTATAGAATACTTTAAAAAAATATAAGTTTTAAGTCTCAACGAAAAAGTTACCCTGAAATATAAAGTCTTAGTTGTCTACATTCAGGTTTTATTCGATTATATCATTCTCTGGGTCCGGAAATAATTTGGTAATTAAAACCAGAGTGCGGATACGTTTGAAATACGATTGTCCTCAAATATCGTTCTCCTTATATAAAATTGTGCTCGCAAATTCTCACGAACGAATCAGGAACGCTCTGCTGACGTCGTTTTTTTGATCAACGGAAAAATTCGTCAGCTTCGTATTTTTTCATACGAATTTTTCATTCAACAACTCTTACAACCCTCTATCGATTGCAAACATTCGTCTGCTTTTGAATTTTCCGTTGGAAAAATTCACTCACACAGCAAAAAACTAACGAGAAGATCGTATTTTAATCAATTGCGAACGGATTTTATAACTTCACTTTTATTAATTATTACTAAAGCTTAAAATAGCGGACTATAATGCATTTCAAAGCAATGTTAAATAACGCCAACCAAAACATTTAAATAAATAACTGCTTTGACTCAAAATATACAAGTTTATTTAGCTACGACTAAAACTAGTTAATTGGTAATGGAAACTTGTGAGTTGGGACGAATTGGTAACAAAGTAAATAAGTTATGGGCTTTTTCAATACGTTATCCAGAAATTTTTTGCTTGCAACAATTTTCTTCAACAAATTTGCAATTGACTCAAATTCGCTACTGCTTCAAAAGTGAAAGAATTCAACAAAGTGGCAACAAAGTTGCAACTGACGCAAATACTCTGCTGCTCCAAGCTTCTTCTACAAAGCCACTTTAAATGTGCTTTCCGTTTAAAAAATTTTAAATTAATATCAATTTTCTCAGACATAACCTTTAATTAGATGAAATTATAAAACAGCGCAATAGCAACAAATACTCCAACACCTTCATGGTCACTTCCATAATTTCATACCTGGGAAGGTTTGAAGGAGCTGAGACTACAAACAGCGGAAGATAGAAAAAAGTTTAAAAAAAGGCTGAAAATTCTATATAATTATCATCATTTTTGTTGTGTTTTTGTTGGAATTTTTATGATTATTTATATATTTTTTTTGTTGTTGTTTTGGTCTGATCTGCTTATTGTTGTGGCTAACTTAAAATTCTTGCACACTGACGCTTCCAACAAGCTACCAACGCAGCTTCTCGGCTGCTCACTGAAACACGCAAAGAGTTAGTTTTACTATTTCATTAAATAAACGTAGAGCAAATTGCGGCATACGCCAGAAGGTTGGAATTTTTTGATGGTTTTTTTATTTATTATTGTATTTTTTTTTTAACTTGTACTTGGGCTATATAGTCATTTTTGAACAGCAGTTGGTTGTTATTTTTTGCTTGTTTTGTTTTTTAATTCTTGGTACAGATAGTTGTGAAATCAGAGCGAACTCCAGCTTTTGTGGTAGCAGGATTGAGACGATCAGCTAAGAAAGCAATGCTCTATAATTAGATTTAAATTAACAGTTTGGAGATTCATTGCTTTGTGCTGTCGATACTGTTGTGATTTTTTTTTTTATTTTTTTTTGTTTTATATACTTTTAAGTATGTGTTTTTTTTTTTGTTGGTCGTTTCAGCTTAGTTGGTAGTGGAAAATAATTGTTAACAAGTAGAAAAACCTCTTTTTGGTTACAGGAATTGCGCAGTTTTTTGTAAAAAACACTTATTAAGGAACTCAAAGCTGATTTTTAGGTTAATGATTAACGTTAACGATTTCATTGAAAATCATCTAGTTTTTTTTTTTGTTAAGAGAGTTCTTTGTAGCTATTTCATATATAACAGTTTTATTACATAATTTGTGAATTTATCACAAAGTTTTTATCAAATAAACAGTTTTATCTGAAGCTAAATTGATCTTTTGCTCGCCAAATTATTTTAATATAATTGCCCGTTTCCAGGAATGTGAGTGTGACAAACCGTTACGTGGTCAGCAAGCCGACATTAAGACCTTCAAATGCGTTTGTAATTTATGTTCAATTGCGATAGGTGCAATTTTGTGTATAAAAATAGTATTGTTTCTTATTCAGCCAATTCTTTAATTTTCTTGATTTTTTTTATTGAATTTTCTTTCTTAAAAGACTCCGTTTGATTATTTTGTTTCAGACATCCTAGATTGAAGTTAAAGTGCACGCCCCAAAATGCCTCATCTCCATGTCCTCTACTTTTTCTGCTTCTATATAAGCACCGGTGCCAGATTGGACAATTTACCGCACACAGTGCGGTTTTTTTTATATTCTTTTTCTGTCTTTGGCGATATTTGAAATTACAACGTTTTATAAACCATTTAAGGCAGGCCGGTGCACAGTGCGCTTTTTTCGATTTTTGGATGACTTTTGCTTTACCTCAGAAACTATAAAAGCTAGGGCCATGAATTCTAGGGCAACTGCATCGCCTAACTCACATACAAACCATATTTTTTCAACTTCATTAAACGTCATGCTAAAAATATTTCAAATCGGATAACTTTTAGATATATCTCCTATAAAACAATATTACCAAATTAACGAAATTTAAAAGAAAAATTAAAAAAATGGTCGCCAATACAAAATAAGGTCACAACTTGTTTTGAATTATGAATTCTATTTTTCTTTAAATTTAAGAGTACCTAGTAGTAAGGTCACAACTTGTTCTGAATTATGAATTTTATTTTATTTTTCTTTAAATTTAAGAGTACCTACAAATTGTCTTGGAAATCAGTGCATTTTAGGGCAAAATTTGATTTTTAAAATTTTTTTCAAATTAAGTGGATTTTCTTAATAGCAGCAGGTTTTTACAGAAACAGAAGGTAGAAGTACGATATTTTATGATAGTTATAGCCTTTGACTGTAATAATGCTTAATAAGCTAAAAATTTTAACTAATTTTACTTAAATTTTCATTCCTTGAAAAATTTACAGTCATATTTAAACGATTTTTCTATTTGTATTTATTAACATTTTTTATTGTGTTTTATTTTAAATTCAATGGCGATTAAGACATAAAAAGTCCAAAAAACAAAACCTTAAAATATACTTTGTGCTCGAAGTTATTATTGTTTAAACGTGACTTTATTTTTTGGGTTTTCTTGAGCTTATATTTGTTAAAAAAGTTTCATCTTTGACGAATTTTATAAAAAACCGCACAATACATCAAGCTTTTAATACCACATTCACAATAAATGTTTTATAATCTGACGAATAATAACAAAATAAAAAACACAAATGTCATCCTAAAATTTAAAAAAGCGCTCTGTGCGGTGGTCTAAGGCTCGATAAATTTAAGGTTTTTAGGTTTTTTTAAAAAAATTAAAATAATGAACAATCTCTAAAATTTTAAGGTATATTGTAACACTCATTCCATATAAAAAATTCATTTTTAATATAAAATTTTTTGATTATGTTCGAAATTTTTTGATTATGTTCGAATTGTTTGTTTTTACCGGTCAATAAGTGTAAAATATACAATCTTTTGAAATAAAACTTTGATTCTAGTTTCAGCGATAGCCACTGATGTTATAACTAGGGCATGTTTTTACTGGGTATCTTAAAACGCAAATGGTTAAGTTATCTTTATGAATCATCAAAATTCCTTCAGTATGGCATTCAATCGTTAGTGCATATTTTTGCATATTTTGCAATCAATAATGCATGGTTTTGTATATTTTACAAAAAAATGCCTGTTTTTGCATATTTATTGAGTATATTTTTGTATATTTTACAATAAATGCATGTGGCTTTTGCATATTTTGCTTTTTTTGATTTGCAACCATTTAAATTAGGGTGACATATGGAAAAAGATAACTTAGAATTATTACTTTTAAGTTAACTTCATATTTTTGTTGTTTTTGATAAATTAATTTTACATGTATTTTAAAATGAATTGTTTTTTTTTTTTTTTGTTAATTACATGCAATTTTTATTTTTTAACCCATAACAAAATATTAGATAAATATTTCTAATTGCATATTATAGAGTTTAAAGTGCATTTTATATGCGCATATTTAAGATTTTTTGGTGCATTAGATTCCTAGCCCTATTAATAACATATTCAAATTGCAGATGTTACGGCTAAAATCTTTTGTTTTTCTGCAACGCATCGCCGAAAAAAGTAGTTTTAATATAATTGAGTGTAAGAGAGTAAGTAAGTATGGATATTTGTACTGTGCGCTCGATATCTGCTAAAAGGGCTGTAGAAGCGGAAATACCATCAGATTCCGTACAGAAATTTAACAGTATATTCTCGAAAGACTATATTTTTGAGATATCTAAAATATCTAAAAAAAAAAATAGATTTTTGATAAAAATTCTAGACCACCTTAATGCTTATCGGCCTATCTAGCTTTTGCCCTAGCAGCATTCTAATAAATTTGTGGAATTTAACTTTTCCTAAACATTTTTTCCAACTCGAGTAAAAATAAAGTTTTTCTAACTAAGGCAGAACAAGAATAAAACAGGTCGTTTTTAATTATCTTGGCGAACCGAAACTCCAATAGCAGCCGTACAACGGATATTTGCAAAACTGTCTGGGTCGAACTATATGTGCATATATATTACTAGCAGGCCACTTTTTTTATCAATTTCCTTAGGACAATACAGGTAATTGAAGTAAAAATTTTCTTGTTATTTTTTGTTTTGTAATGTTTTGTAGCACAGTACTGCATATATGTACATATGTGTGTACCTCACTTTTCGCCTTGCTCAAGGCTCATCTGTTATTTTTTGTTGCGCTGTGCTAGCTAAACATAAAAAGATTAGAGTAGAGAGCAACATGAAGTTTAGCGAAACTCTCACAATATAAACGCGTGAAAACGAAACGATTAAGCAATGCCTATGGATGATATATATATATATATAGGATGATTTCTTAAAAAACTTAAATTTTTTTTCATAAATATCGGCCCAGGACTTTAAGCATTTACTGGTAACAAAAAATTTGCACTTCAATTTTATATAATTGTATGGATATACAGTAGAGCGGGTCAAATTGTATGGAGTAAAAAAAGCCACTATTAAGAAAAAAGTTATGCAGAAAGTCCACTTTATTTCTTTGTGGCTACCTGTCCTTATTTTTAACGCTCCTGTGAAAAGAAAGTACACTAGGAGGCAGGCCCATAGCCAGGGTTTACTCAAGGGAGGAGTTTTGATTAAAAAAAATTGATAGTTTTTGATATCGATAAATTAAAAGTTATACTTATATGTATATTAAATGTTTGCTTAAATTGTTCGCGTATAAGCTAAAAATAGTTGATTTGATATAAAACTAAAACCTATAACGTTTCGGGCCGATTGATAAACTTTTAAAACTAGCTCAAGAGACCAATAAACGGAGAAGTGTTTTAAAAGAGTTCAAAACATGGGTCTGTTCGGAAATGCATCAGGATTTGCAGTATGCGCAGAACTGTCATTTTTAAGCGTCAAAATTGCAGCGTGAATTTTTTAATGCTAGTATGAGTGACGCTTGATAGAAAAATTACATTTAAGAATGTTTGGCGTTTGCAATGCTGAATAATTGGTATGTTCGGTAATTTTGCTAGTGCTGCAAAAGAAGATTGCGCTTCATGCAACAGACCCCATCTCTTGAAGTAAATTTAAAAAAAGCAGGTATGCATTTTGTTTTTAATGTAATTCTTCTTTAAAATGAGTTAACAAACATAACAATCGGATTAAAAGTACCACAGTTGTGATATTTTACTTTTCGAAAAAATTTTGTATTATTTCTTGTTTCAATAAAAAGAAATCGTAAAAATTCAGATTTGAGAAATTGTAATGAAATGTTAGGGGAATTCACGGGTTGATGCGAAACGCAGTTGCGTCGATGCGAAAATGCAAATTTGCGAACTTTCGCATCACTCCAACAGCGAACACATCAAAAGCAATTTTGCAACTCTTCTTGAATTACGCACTGCCCAAATCAATTGCGAGAACACACAAGCAGTAATGCTTAACAGCTGATTCATGTTTGAGTTGTTCTCAAACATAGTTGCCACCTACGTAAAACTTTAAAAAGGTTAAGTTTGTTCGTTGATTCTAACAACTTTTTGTGATTTTGAAATGAGGTGGCAATATATTTACTGTTCATTCGACATATAGTTTTTACTGCATAATAAGTTGCAGTATTGATGTTCACGCTTTAGTGCGCAAAATAGCTTTTGCATTTTCACACTCTTGCAATTTGCAACAACCCGTGAATACCCCTGTTGTTTTATTTAATTTCTGAAACAACACTTAATACAAATGTTCAAAATGTGTATGTTCAAAAGGTCCTTATTAACATTTTTGAAAAAGCTGTTTTAACAATGGCTTAGCACTTAAAATATTTAATCCTATCATTTGCACAAATAAAAAAATTAAGAAAAACGTAAATTTTTCCAATATTTTGTGCATCAAAGTTTATGTGTTTGTTCAAAAGGGCCTTTGCTTTCTGAAAAATTCCTTTGCAGATATTTGAACAAAAAGGACTTATTTCCATACAAGGTTTTAGTTTTGTAAAATATTTAATAAAAGTCTGAAAGCAAAGGTCTCAATTCAGGTCAAAATTGTAGTGGTTTGCAACTTTTTACGGTGTTGCGTTTTAGTTGCCTCATTGCTAATATATTAGATTTCCGAACACTAAGGGGGGTTTAACCCCTTAAACGCGCCTTGTCTACGCTGCTAGGAGGTACAATCTTGCATTAGAAAATTTCTCACTCCTATTCCCAGATCCATCGACTACATCACACAAAAACTATCTTTTGAAAGAAAGTTCGATGTATCGATTTCCTCTCGAAAAAGTGGGAACTGGGAAACCTTTTACCTAACAATACTATTGAGATCTTAACCGATGAATCAAAACTAGAGGGCAAAGTAGGTGGAGGAATCTACTTTAAAGCATTAGACATTAATAGAGCCTTTAGGCTCCCTGATCATTACATTGTATTTCAAGCTGAAGCGTTAACTTGGCTTCAGGGAAATGAGATATCTTCCATGGATATCTACAAACTGTCTGATAGTCAAGCAGCTTTGAAAGCCCTAGACACTGTTGAAGTAACATCTGAAAAAGCTGTGGATCTTTCTATTCTGGATTCTCGGACATAAATATTTTCTAGGTAACTGCACAGCAATGAATTTGCTCGCAGAGGTACTACCAAACAATTATCTACAGATAAGGTACTGCAAAACAATTATCTACAGATAAAGCAAGCCTTGATATTCTTCTCACCACATGTAAGCTCCTTACACATGAGTTATCCTGCAAGAAATCCAACAACAGGTGATCAGCTGGAAACAAGAGTACCTTAAAAGTATACCTCAAAGTCAACCTTAAGCGTTCAAAATAATTCATTTCCCTTAGTAGAGACCACATCAGTACTTTGGTAGGGGTCTTTACATGGCACTGCTTGATTGGCAGACACGCTCAGAGGTTGAACATCCTACACAACGACTTCTGCAGAAGCTGTAGAGATGAAGAAGAGGAAGAATCTACAGTACATTTCCTCTGCACTTGCCCAGCGCTGGCTCAAAAATTATTTCTTCACTTAGGCAACTGGTTTTCTAATGACCTTGACGAACTCTCGGAGTCTTCGGTATACCGAATCCTAGACTGAGTAAATAGCTCAAAATGGTTTAAATATAGCAAGGAATATTAACCCTTGGCATCACAATTGGCCTCATTGGCCGAAGTGGGTCTCGTTGAGGCAGCCACACTAACCTTGCATAACCTAACCATAGAGGGGTGTTGTGGAAACCGACACAGAATTGAAACAGAATCGGTTTTGAAAACGATATCAGTTTCAAATGGTGTCATGAAACCATTGTTTCATTGACTCGGTTTTGTTCTTTTCGATGTAACGCAAAATCGATTTCGAACATAAGCAAAACTGACAATTGAAACAGCTTTTTTGCCAGCAGATAGCAAAAAACATTTCATGTGTTTTTCTGTTCAGTTATTTTGTTTGCATACATTTATGCATATACACTGCGGTGCAGAACTATAGAAGCGCCCTATTGTTTCAACGTTAACTACGCCCATGACAAGAAAAAATAATTTTATTAAATGCATAAAGAGAATATATACAGTTAAAAACTTAGGTGAAGAACATTAAAAATTGGTATAAAAAGCCATTATAATTATTTTTCTAAACTTAAGCTAAATTTAAGGTGCATAACAATAGACGCACGTTCGATATGCTTTACTAAGTTTGCAGACAGAGTGAACGCCGATTTAGATAGGTAGGCAGACAGGCTCAGGCAGTGCCCTGCAAAGAAACGAGATAGAAATAACGCCAAGCTAACTTTTATCATGCTTGTTCACATAGTCTGCCTGCCTGTTCGCTGTAGCCATAACTCTGTTTGCAGCCTTATGTGAGAGCCCGCAAAGCATTCACAAATAATTTTTTTAATTCTTTTTGTTAATTCTTGATGATTTTTTTTTTGACAATGCCGCATGGTTTATATTTAACCGACACAGAAAAGGGTAAAATATTCGCTTTGAGAGATGAAGGTGTCAGTATTCGCGAAATTTCTCGAGAACTTAAACGATCAGATCACTTCTTTCGCAGTTTTATGAAAGATCCAAGTAGTTATTGTAAAAACCAGCAAGGCGGAAGAAAACAAAAACTTTCTTTGCGTGATAAACGCAGTATTATAGAAACAGCCAGCAACTCTTTGAAAAACGGAGGACAAATAGTAAATGATTTAAGGTTAAATGTCCCAAAATGGACCGTTAATCGTGTGTTAAAAAATTGTAACCATATTGTACGGCAAGAATGCAAGTCAATGCCAAAATTATTACCTCGCCATAAAGTAGCCCGCCTCGAATTTAGAAGATTAAACATTAACACTGACTGGAAAAAACTTTTAAAAATGATAACCAATTTTTCATATAAGATAATTTTTTCTGTTGAGAAAAAGTTTAATTTAGATGGTCGGGATGTTTTTAACTTTTGCTTGCGAGATCCGAGTAAAGAACCGCGGTATTTTTCAAAGAGAAATTTAGGTGGTGGCTCTTTGATGGTTTGGGGAGCATTTTGTGTAGATGAAATGCTGGAGGTTGCATTTCCAAGCACTCGCCTGAATTCGGAGGAGTATACAACACTACCCATAACAAATCTGCTTCCATATTTGGAAGACGCCGCTTGGAAAATTTAATTTTTTAGCAAGATAATGCTTCCGTACACAAGAGTAATGCGACCAGTTCGTGGTTGAAAGCGAATGTTTTGCAATGGCCAGCCTGTTCCCCAGACCAAAATCCTATTGAAAACGTCTGGGGAATAATGGTTTGGAAAATGTATGCTGAAAATAGGCAATATGACAGTATTGGAAATATAAAATTTAGCGTAATTGAGGTATGGGAGTCAAATAATCCGAATGTTCGTGCAAAGTTGGTTCAAAGTATGCCAAACAGGATATTTGATCTCATTCAGCAGAGAGGCGGCCCTACGCATTCATAAATAATTCAATTTCCTCTAGCTTAAGTGCTTTATTTAGTTATTTTGTTGTTAAATATCAAAGTGCGTCTATAGTTGTGCACCAAAAATTTAATATTATTTTAGAAAGGTAAATAAGAATTAAATTAATTTCAAAATACTTTCTAAAACTTTTTGTTGTTTTATCGTTAGTAACTCTTTCTCTCAATTTCTGCGTTTTAGCAAAAGCAATTGCTTTTTTTTTATTTTTATTTTTAAAATAAAAATCCAAACTTAATCCATATTCTTACTTAAAATATTCAAAAACACTCAAAAGTGATAAGACAACACTAAGACGAAATCATAACTACACTCTAAAAAGTTTTTGTTGAAATTTACTACAACAGTTGTAGGCAACAGGTTAGCTACTAAAACTGTAGTAAATTTACACACTCTAATTTCATTCAACATCTTGTTTCCATTGTTGTGTAGTGAAATTCAACAAACAGTGTTGAATTTTGCTTAAAATAGGAAGCAATGAAATTGATATTGCAGCGAAATTCAACATCAATTGTTTAATGTTACTTTCATCTGTGTAGTGCCAATACAAATCTACTACTTCGATTTCAGAAAAATTCAACAATTTATATTTAGTTTTACTATAATTGATGTAGTCAATCTAAACTTCTATTGTTATTCTAGTAAAGATATAAAAAAACAATTTGTCACTTTTGACGGTACGTGCAGAGATAGGGTTTGATTTCTGTTTCATGTTTATTCTTCTTCAAATTGGCACTACAAAAAACGAAATGAAAAATAAACACTTAGGAATTGAAGAAATGAAACACAAGAAATTTTTTGATTATTTCAAAGAACTAAAATATTCAGATATTGCTGACAAAATATCACTAATAACACAGCATTCAATTAACTTTAACTAAAACCGAATTCTCATTGCACTTTTTTAATCAAAAATCAGAGAACTTTAAGTTAATGATCCTAACACTTTGACACGCTAACTCAACTGAACATCTGTTGAATATATTGTCGATGTTGAACATTCAACTGTTTAATTTTAATTAAATTTATGTAGTAATCTATTACTTTGCAGCTGTTATTGCAACAAAATTCAACATTTATTGTTCAATTTTAGTAAGAATTGTGTAAATTGGTAAACACTCAAAAATTAATGCAAGATTTATAGTAAAATCAAACATCAGTTGGAATTTCAACAAAAAATTACTATAATAATTTTAGTAAATTTACATATCTTTTTTAGAGTGTACTAATGCAGACAGATCGAATATGAGATGATTTTTACTGTTTTTCTCAAAAAGAACTTTGTCCTTGCGGGAGAGGAAGACATCCTTGTTTTTCTTAAATTTTGTTTGGGTGATCTTTACAATAATATGCAACTTTTGAAAAATCTTAGAATGTAAAATTCTAAAAAAATTGGAATTCGATACGACTTAATGTCCATGACTTTAAAATTTTTTCCATTTTTACGAGTATTAATTTTTTTTAATGCAATTTCAGAATATTCGTAAGGGTTGACCCATCAAATCTCTTGATGAAATATAAAATATCGTTGAGCTAAGTTTTTTATAAATACCAATACCAAAATTAAAATCAGTTAAAAAAATTATTTAAGTACGGACATGATCCGAATATGATCCGGATATAATTCGGATAGATTTTGTAAGGAAGCCTCATCAATATCTCATCAGGTGTTGTGTTCGATCGAATATTCGGTTTCGGTTACGGCCAGTTTCGGCTCTTTTTGTCGGTTTCGGCTAGTTACTGCTGTTCGGCCTCAATATGGCCGAACCCCGAAACCGAAACTTTTGGTAAAAATTTCTTCCATCAGTCATTTAATTCAAATATATAAATTTGGTTTAATCAAAATATTTACAACGCGTTATACAATGCAAAAATGATGAATTGGTCTATAACTTGAATTATCGTGTAAACGCAAAACATTTTGATCAATTTTATGCGTTCGATATTATCATTTTCGATTTTATCATCTATATTGCAATTAATACTATTTTTTTTTTAAATAACAAGCCAAAAAGTGATAATTAAACTTCAGAACGAATTCTGTGTGTGTGGAATTAAAGAAAAGAAAACGAAATATTACTTTTCTTATAATGCCGAACCTTGTACATTGTAAAGGGTGGTTAAATTTTAAGTGCCGATGTTGATTTTGAATAAAACACAAATTATTTAGGAAATTATTGTCATTTCTTTTTATTATGATAATATTGGTATGGTTTAATTATCTATGGAACAAAATATCGGCCAAATGGCCGCCGCGACCTCGGCGGCACACCTCCATCCGATGGTCCAAATTTTCGATGACGCTGAGGCATAATTGAGGTTCTATGCAGTTAATGTGCCGAATGGTCTCATCCCTTAACTCTTGAATTGTTGCTGTGTGGTTCACATTCAACATCGGCCCTTAAAATTTAACCACCTTAACATCTCTTTGGATTGTGTACGGAATAAATGAAAAAAATTATATCTTTTATTATTATAATAAACTTTAATTAATTATTATAAATTTCAATATTTAAAGAATACGTTTTTATACAATATTAATTTTTTCTTATATGTATGAAATTGTATTTTTGTTTCCTTTTAATAAAATCATTTTTTTGTTCAAAACTTAAATTTTCATATTAATAACCAGTTTCTGTTTTGGTTTCGGTTTTGGCGAAATATTAGAAAATATCCGAATATTCGGATTTGGTTCGTAAAATAAAATTCCGGTTTCGGTCGGACACTAATCAGGTGGCAATCAGGTTTTTCTGGTGCTATCCTTACTAAAGGAGTCCTTATCAAAATCTCATCAGGTTATTGTCAGAATCAGATGGTCTCATTAGAATTAATATCACGTCACGTTTGAAATCAGTAACCCATCAAAGTAAAGACTTTCTAATAACACGGTGTTACAAAAAATAAATTTTTTTCTGTCCTATGAACCAAATGCACATATTCGGAAAGAGGGGAAAAATACAAATACACGTGTATCGTCGATTTTCATGTACACGTCAGACTTTTTTTTTTAAGTTTGAAGTATAAAGCTCGTAGTGGCCTGTGTGGAAGCCTTTGGACCGATTTTTAACCCTTTTTCAGTGATCTAATCGAGCTGATTATTTGCAGGCAGACTTGTGGAAATGTTTGTAGCACGTCAAATTTTTTATAAACAATTTTTATCAATTCTCAGATTTTCCCCAATTTTTATTATTTTTGAAAAAAAAAATATTTTTTTCACTTTTCGTAGCATAACTTGAAGGGACTCCAAATTTTTAAACTACTAAAGCGTTAGGAAAAAAAAATTTTTTTGACCCATCCTACTCAATATAGTTGTAGTTAATCAATAGTAACCTTCTAACACTAAACAGTTTTTGACTTTTACAACACTTACAACTGGTCTAGGGGCCCTCAAACGATACTACATGTCCATCCAACTTCCATCGGACATGTCCATCCGCCTTGATTTCTTGCACACGAACGATACTACATGTGTGATGACTTGACAGGTCGGATGGACATGTAGTATCGTTTGAGGGCCCCTTCTGACAGATGAAATAAGGAATTGCAATATTGTTTTAAGTTCTGTTGTGCGAAAACGTATTTCTATATATTTCATCTGAAAAAAATGCAGTGTCCGACGCGAAATAACTTTTGTTACGTTTGTGGCTTATTCGCACCAAGTAAAAATTTCAAAAATATTACTAAAACAGTGGTGAATTCGTTTCAGAAAATATTTAAGACTGCTTCTGTTCCTTACTTGTGGTATACTCCGGAAGTCGTGTGCGACTATTGCTACAGAAATTTGTGCAAATTTACTGTTGGAAGGTCAACAATAAAGTACGCTGTACCAACAATTTGGCTACCACGCACGGAGCACTGCAATGAATTGTGCTACTTTTGTGTAACTTTTGCTCAAACAAAAGGGTACCAATACATTCACCGCAACAAAATTCGCTACGCTAATGTAGAATCGGTAATTCCAGCAGTTCTATACTCACCAGAAGACCGTGTAGCAGCTTCAGTGGAGATTTTTGATAATGTTCCCGAAATAAGCGATGCAGAATCAACAGTTGTACCAAAATTGCTATCAACTTTTCTTCCATCGAATGCGAGATGCGAGAGTCCACAAGTATCGGAATTTGTGGCAACACCCAGTGAAATTGGGACTGAAATGCCGCATTTTATAACGCAAGCCGACTTCAATGATCTCGTACGAGACGGAAATTTGTCGAGGAGAACAGCAGAACTCTTTGCATCACACTTTAATCAGTGGAATATAGTGGCGGCTGATTTTAAAATAACAGCCGCTCTTGTTCGAGGTAGCATTATTCCATATGACCAATTTTTTAGATTGCACGAAGATCGGGAAAAAAACTTGGCTTATTGTTGTGACATTGATTCGCTGTTTGCAAAAATCGGTCACCCACATATTTCAGAGGAGTGGCGACTTTTCATCGATGCATAGGTCAACAGCCTTAAAGTCGTGCTGCTTCATATCGGCAAAACACATCCATCTGTCCCGATCGCATATGCCACAAACCTCAAGGAAACATACGAAGGCATGGAATTAAGGCACCTATTATGTATTACAACTCAACTTAAGTTGACTAGATTCAACTAATTTTTTTTCGTATAACTTATTACATACATTTCAGTTGAACTACGTCGTTTGAAAATTCTTAATAGATGGTAGCAAACTACATGGTTCAATTAAAATATATGCAATACGTTATATGGAAAAAATGTAGTTGAAGCTAGTCAACATCGCATACCATCGCATACATAATACGTACATAATAGGGGCATAATATTACAGTTGATAAAGTACAAAGAGCATAATTGGAAAATATGCTGCGATCTGAAAGTGGTCGGTTTACTCATGGGTGTTAAGCGTGGATTTCCAACCCACCAGTGCTTTTTATGTACATGGAAAGGTCGAAAAAGAGATGAGCATTACACTGAATTTAAGTGGAAGCCGCGAACATGCTACAAAGTAGGCGTAGAAAGTATAGAGAATCTACCATTGGTGCAGCCGTCTCAAATCATTTTGCCTCCATTACACATTAAGCTCGGTCTCGTATCAAATTTTGTTAAAAAACTGGATCGTGATGGCGAGGCCATTGCAACTTTGCGCAACATTTTCCCGAAATTGAGCGGCGCAAAGATTCATGCAGGTATTTTTTTTAAGAAGTCATTCAGTAACTTTATGTTTTTTAATGATTTTTTTGATTTAAGGTGTTTTCAATGGTCCGCAGATAAAACAAATAATTGCAAGTTCTGAATTTTCATCAAAATTAATGCTATGGAACAACGTGCTTGGAAAGGTACAGTTGCCGTTATTGAGTAGTTTCTTGTCAACAAACGAGCTGCCAATTATAAAAATATTGTCGCAGAAATGATTTCGGCATATGGCGAAATGGGCATTTTAATGTCGCTAAAGATCCATTTTCTTCACAATCATTTAGATTTTTTCCCTGATGATTTAGGAGCTTGTAGCGATGAGCATGGCGAAAGGTTCCATCAGGACATTGCGGCTATTGAAAAGCGCTTTAAAGGAAAAGACATTACGCATATGCTTGGCGAATACTGTTGGTCTATTTGTCGCGATACTGAAGCAAATGCTTACAACCGCAAAAATAAAAGGCCTAAATTTCTTTAAAAACATTAAAATTTTAAATGTAACAATTCTTTATTTTTATAAAACAAAAGTAATAAAAAAATTGTTTTTTTAACGAACTGAAACCTTAAAAAAAACTATAACCATTAAAAAAAAATATATACTTCAAACTCAAAAAAAAAATTCTGACGTGTACATGAAAATCGCCGATACACGTGTATTTTTATTTTTTATCCCCTTTCCGAAAAAGTAAATTTGGTTCATAGGACAGAATGTGTGTAACACGGTGTAATATGTTAACCCTTTCCACTCGGGTATTTATTAAAATTGAAAGACCTTTATTTCAGTTTCTTAAAACATAAAACAATTGTTTGTTAATGAGCTTTATATTGTTTGCATGAAATCAAGTGGTTTTTTTATTATTAATTATTTACAGGCGTTAATGCTTTTCTAATGTGATTTTTATTGCTATTATTAAAAAAAAAAAAAAAATAAACTGGCCATTTCAGCCCTTGAAAGGACTTTGACCTAGCTTCTATTGATCAATTGTGTTGTGCGTGTTATTAAATGTTTAATCACAAATGACCGAAAACTGGACCTACGTGTTTTATGCCGACTCCGAACGGCTTATGTTCTCCAGAAGCTTTACATGGCAATTTTTACTCTCTGAGGTTTGCCATTGTCTGTAGAGAGGTGACGACCGAACAGAAAAATTAATTCAATTGAAAAAACTTTTCTGTCTGAGCTGGAATTGAACCCGGGCTACCGCGGTTCTTTAGCTTAGGGGCCACGCACTCTACCAACTAGGCTACGGCCGCCACTTGCTATAATTAAAGAAATTAATTTTGTGGAGATTTATTTGTAGATTTTAATTTTGCGATTTTCGGCGTTTTTTTTTTAAATCTCGACCGAAAGTCTAAAATAATTTGGCAATACTTTTAGTTTGTAAACTGCTAAAAATTTTTTAATATTGCAAACAAAATTTTCTTGGGGAGTTTAACTCATTTGTTTTTCAAACAACGTGCAAGTTTATTCTGTATTTGATTTAAATTGTTTTTTTGCCATGTCTAATCCACTTATTAATAAAAAAAATACTCATTAAATACTTACTCTTGTTAAATCTAATGTTGAATTAAATTTGTTTAATTATTTTGGTGATTAACCCTAATTTTTCGAGTGTCAGACTCAATGTAATTTATTGCTTTGAAGTGTTTTTTTAGATTTCTCAACTTGATTTTATTTTCTATAAGCCACTCTAATAAATTGCTTAAAAATGAGCCTAAAAACTTCACAGAAAAACTCAACAAGTTGCTTGTTTTGGCTGCATATTTTTTTTTATAGAGTTGCCATAACTTCCCCTACCAACAAATACTATATAATGTTGCCGACATACGAAAAATGTAGCTGAGCGATATGTTAGTGTCTTTGTTGTTGTCGTGTCTTTGTTTATATCAATTTCTTGAGTTTAAATTGCAAATTTATGACTTTTGTAAAATTTCTGTTTGATTTTTTTTTGTTTTTGTTTTTATGTCAACCCTTTGATTTTTTGGAATGAGCAGTAGTTCTCTTTTATGCGACATTCTTTAGAGAGTATGCTGAGAGAAATGTTTAAATTTATGTTTGACGTGTTGCCATTTTTGTTTTGTAATGAATGGTAGACACTAATTTATAGACTTTGTAATTGGATTTGTTGTATTTGACTTCTGGTTTTGGTAATGATCTATTTTTAAGGTGACAAACAGAGCCATTTTGTGCGACTATTATATATGACTTATTTGACAGTTAACTAGAGAGAGAAAAATAGCTTACTTCGAAATATTTGTTTTGCTTTTGTTATATTGTCTAAACAACTAACTTATTTGTTAAATTCGACAACAGCTACTCGGTTTTTCTAATAAGTTACTGATAAACTAGCATTTGGCTTTTAAGGTCTTAAGTTCGACACTTATAAAAACATAACGTACTCAAACAGACTTTTGTTGGCAATAGTTGCAACAAATTGACAACAACTAATAGCTTCGAAAACACCCACCTAACAACTACTCGTACAACAGCAAAAACAACAATTAAAACAAACAGTAGACAAATTTCTATCAATAAAAACTGACAGTAAATAAAACAAAAAATATAACATCAACGTTAACACATAAAATGCTTAGAAAACATGAACACCTCACTAAAAAAGACGCATGCGCAGCTTTTATTGCTGGCCACTGTGACACCCCCACAACATTTACAACTAGCAAATACAACAAAATACTTCCTTTCAAACATAAAAATATATGAATGAACTCGCACATAGCTGCATTTCCAGCAGCAAATGTCTTTTTATGACTGACAGATGTCATAAAAAACATAAACCAAAACTAAAAATCGACAAATAAATTGAAGAAATATTTTGACTTTAATGGAAATTGTAAATTATTCCCAAGTCGTTACAAATAAGGCGCGTACAAATAATCATACATTGACAAAAATACCAAAATTACATCAATATATTTTAAGCAAACAGTGAAAAATATAAAGCGTATAACATTTATGTTCTCAATTCACTTTTGATCTAGTTTGGCGTATTTTATGGCTTTTTAATTAATTGACAATTAATTGTTTGCTGAAGTGTAACAAAGTTTGTTTTGTTTCAAGTGAGTGCCATTCCTTGTAGGCCATATACCAAGCTCAAATAAGGCGTAAAACAGGGTGCGTTTTAGAGTAAAGAAAGAAGAAGCCTTAGAAAATTTTGAGGGTAATGATTTTTTATTATTTCAAATAGTAGACAAAAAAAATCATAGAAAATGCACGCAATCTAAACTCTTAAGTGCTTACTTAACCTATTGAGAGCACCTCTTTGAGTTTTATGAACACGATCTTTATTAGTAAAACTAGGCAACGGAAGTGCTCGTTTCCTCAAGGCTTTTTTCTGGCTCCTGGCTCATGCCACGGAAGCTGGAGAGGGAGCTACTTATTTTTCTGAACCTAGCCATGTTTTCATTATCTGAAGGTCGCGCTCGCGAGCTCGAATCCTTTTATAATTTTCTGCAGCTTGCGCTCGCAAAACAAACCGTTCTTGCAGATTCCGCTCAAGAACTCGGGTTTATTTGTAAACGTTTGTAACTCTCGTTCGCGATCTCGAGCAGTTTATTGAATTTATGTAGCTTCCATTCCCAAGCACGAGCAGCAAAGTATATGCGAGCGAGCGACCCAAGAGTCAAGAGCAATTTTAGGAGCCGCTTGAGGTCAAAGGAAAAATAAAATTTCCAATGCGAAAAGGGTTGCTGTGATAAAGTCTTAAAAATAAATTCCAATTCAAAGGCTATAAAAACGAATGCGTAGAAAATTATGCAAAAAAATTTAGCAGTGAAATTAACCATACATTGAGATTTTGTAGAAAGTATTTTTTTATTCTTTTGTGAAACAATTTTGATTTTCTTTTTGCCAAAAGTGAAGATTTTCTTCTTAATACAATTCAAAAGGATGTTCAAATAATCAAAAAATTGTAAGAGATTTCCTTCTATATCAGGGTGGTTTTCTTCAAAAAATATTTTACATGCGAAACTATTTTTTCAAAAACATTATTATTATTAATAAAACTCACTATAAATCTTAGAAAATTCTTAATAAGATAGAATAGGTTGTTCTTAAAAACATAAAAAAGTTTTCTAATAAAAACATTTATTTTCTAAAAAAACATATCAGAAAATGTTTTGCAAAAAAATAGATGAGTTTTCCTTCTATTTAGGTGATTTTCTTTGTAAAATATTGAACAAGTGTACAGTAAATATAAAGAATTTCTTTAAAAAATTTTTATCATTTCCACAAAATTTAATATAATAATAACCTTTTTCTTTTATTTAAAGTGATTTTCTTTTTAATAAAACCCACTTAAATTCTTAGAATTATAACAAGATTCTAATCCTAATTAAATTCAAAGGATTATTCCTAAAAATAAAAGAATATTTTCAACATAAATCAATTTTTTTCTTCTGGAAAGAAATTTTGCTGAAAAAAGTTTTCCTTTTATTTCAATGTATTTTTTTTTTAAAAATATTTAATAAGCGTACAAGTATTATTAAGAAGATTTTCTTTTAAATAAAACTCTCTAAAAATCTCAACAAGATTTTATTCTTAATCAATCTATTCCAGCCTTCACATAGCTCCCGCTGTCAGAGTTTGTCCGAATTCACATATGAAACAAATACCTAGAATAAAATTAAAAAAAATTAAGGTCTCTACCTAACACCTAAGATAATAATGGCGAAAAATGTTACCCCCTTCAGGTAAATCATTCATTATACACAGGTGAATATTCCGATTGATACCAAAATTTCGCTTTCATACCATGCCATTACCATTCATTCTCTCTTACTTAACAAAATTCCAAACAAAAAGCTACGGGCATTTAGTCTGGAACGCCAAAAAAAAATTTATGAAGGGGAGAAATTTCACCCCATCAGCATGGACTGGGTCAGGTTCAATAGGTTGTCCCTAGAAATATAAGAACATTTTCAGCATAAATACGATTTTTTTCCGAAAAAATAATAAAATGTTTTTAAAAAAAATATAAGACTTTTTTCTTATTTCAAGGTAATTTTCTTTAGTAATTATTTTACAAGCGGAACAAATACTATTAAGAAGATTTTCTTTAAAATTAAACTCACTAAAAATCCTAGAATTATACAAAATTTTTCCCTAAAATAAAAATAAGATTTTAATCATAAATACAATATTTGTTTTAAAGCAAATTATACAAGTTTTCCTCTTATTTCAACGTGATTTTTTTAAATTATATAATGAGAGTAAATAGTTTATTTATGTAGATTCCCCTTAAAAAACTCACTAGAAATCTTAGGTTTATTAAAAATTTCCTTCCTTATAAAATTTAATAGATTGATTCTTAACACAATGGAAGATTTTCATTTGAAATAGATTTATTTTAAAAAAAAAATTAAAAAATGTCCATAAAAAACCAAAAAAAAAATTATAAGTTTTTCTCTGAAATACATTTCTTCCTAAAAAATATATATAAAAATGTTCATAAAACTTAAAATAAAAAACAAGTTTTCCTCTTCATTCAAGGTGATTTTCTTTTAGTAGTATTTTAAAAGCGTAACTAATATACTCAGTAAAGATCTTAAAATTACAACAAGATTTTTTTTCTTAATAAAGTTCGATAGGTTATCTCTAAAAATATAAGAAAATTTTCATCATAAATAAATTTTTTTCCGAAAAAAATATAAAAAATTTGCAGAAAAATTGTTCCTCTTATTTCAACGTAGTTTTCTTTAAAAATATTTAAAGAAGGTAAATAGTGTACTTAAAAACATTTTCCTTTCAAACTTTAATCTTTGAACTATAAAAAAAAATAAACTGAATCATCCAATTAAGAAAGACTAAATAAAAGTGAACCAGTGTAGTAACTTTTTTAAAAGTTTGAATTTTGCAAAACAGTAGAAAAACACTACTTTAAAAAGCAAAAAGCACACATATTTCCGCTTTGGTTAAGCAGAAGTTGTGCCAATCAGCTTGTCAAAATGAGTGAATTGCAGAAGACGCAGAAGACTGCTGAAGTCTTCTTTTTTAGGAAACAGATTTTTAGTCTGCTTGATTTGTTGTTCTGTAAATAATTTGTTGTTGTTGTTGTTGGAACCTGTTACTTTATTATTTTATTTGGCAAAAAGCTCAAAAATAGTTTAAAAATAAGATATAAAATTTTTTTAAAAAATTTATTTAGTAATAAGTAGTTTTTTTTTTTTTTGAAAATTCATTCATAAATCAAGAAAAATTCTTGGTATTTAACAACGATAAAAAATGTACCAAAAAAAAATGTAATACCTTGTATTGAATGAGATTTTGTACGGATTCTCTTGCTTAGGTTTTCTTTCTCAGTTCTTTGTTGCAACATCACGTTTTTCCACTTGTTGACAGCAAATATCGTTCATTTTTAATGTGCTCAGCAGCAGCAACAACAAGAACATGAACACACAAAAAACAAGGGATAATACAAAATAAACTTCAGGAATGTAGACACACAATATAACAATAGAGCTAAGAAAAACAAAAAATAGGGAAACTGCACTGCATTTGAACCTATTCAATGTAAGCAATATAGTAAAAGAAAGAAAAAATACAAATTTTTTATATTTTTTTTTTGTTTTTTTTTATTTCTTTGTTTATTATAACAGTGACGAATAAGAATATGGTTACATCAAGTACTGAGAATGGTTCTTTTTACCAAATAAATTGTTGGATTTTGAAACTTCACATGTAAGTTTTAGTCGTTAGCACCGGTATCATAATACTATATCGTTCCTATCATTTCGTGCAAAAAATTCACTTGGATTACTACTCTAAATTTGGAAAAAAAAAGCATTCAGAAACTTTCATTTATTTCTAAAACACCACAAGTGCTTTTACATTTCATGTGGTTATGTGTGGTGGATATAAAAACATATATTTAGTTATTTTTCATTTGCCAGCTTGTAATAGTTAATAACCAAAAAATTGAGACCTCGAGAAATAAAAATAAATTATGGAAAAATTAATTTTGATAATTTTAATTATTTTGGGAACATTTATATTAGCAAATTGTTTCAAGGGGAAAAGGAAAGGAAATAAAAGTTTTTTTGACCAAGGAAAGTATGATTTCGTTTATAATGTTCAGAGTTATTTTATTTAAATAAGTAAAAATAAGTTTGCTTTGTGCCATTTAAAACACTAGAAATATTATACCCATCTTGAAGCCATGAATATAATGTAATTTTATAATTTGTAGAAACTTAATGAATACTTAAACTATATTAACTTATAATAAATTTAACTTACTACTTCCATACAAGCTATATTTTCAAGAAAAAATAAACAATTTAAGAAAATGCGAAATTGGAAAAATCATATATCTAATTCTAACTTACGGTTTACTATGTGAAAAGAAAAATTCAATTTAAAATTTTAGTCAATTTCTAAGAAAAACAATTAATATTCATAAATAAACAGTATTTTGTTATTATTCAATCCTTTTGGTTAAGCACTGATAACTTTTAAAAAATCCGTTCCTAAATTTTGACAATTCCTTGAAGTAGCATAAATTGGTACCCAGGCTAAGAAAAAATAATAATTCAGATCCTATATAAGTCCAACACAATTATACATAATTATAAACAAAATCTATTTTTTTCATGAAAATATGCACAAATATTTAGCAATATTAATGTAAAAAGTAATACAAATTTTATTTTTTTTTTAAACTGAAGGGCTTATCTTTGACTTAGCCAAATTCAAAATACCCTTATAGCAAGCGTCCGACCGAATATTCAGTTTTGGTTATTTTATAATCTCTATTGCAATTAATATTCAAATTTTATAGGTAATGACGACAAAAAGTGATCATTAAACTTCAAAACGAATTCTGTGTGTGTGGAATTAAGGAAAAGAAAACGAAATATTTCTATTTCTACACAGTAAAAAATATGAGCATCAATTTTATACTATTTGGTATCATATAAATCCAAACCAAAAATGTTTTAAAAGTTATACCATCAAATCTTAATTTTTCCAGACCATTTTTCTCGTCAGACCAATCGAAACCATTATATTTTTAAATTTCCCGATTTCGGTGAATTTTTTTCTTTCGAACCAGAATATATTTTGATTTACACATGATATCCATATCAAATTTTTAAATTATATTTGTTTTATTATTTTTATAATATTGAGTGGTATAAAATTTATAAATAATTTGGAATGAAAAAGTTTATACCACACAAACTTTATAAAAGAGATAAAATTTACCCTCAAATTTTTTACTGTGTATAATACTATAATACTATAACGAAAGATACTTTGTTTTGTAGTTCTATAAAAAAGTACATTGCACGTTTACACTGTTTCCAGTTTGTACGGAAAATATAAAGAATGCAATAATTTTGTAATAAAAAATAAAATAAAAAATTATATCATATCGCTCATTTCGTGTAAGACCGCCACAACACAAAATTTGGGTTTTTTGAGTTAAATATACAGACATATGCGTTGTTATCATACCTTCAATTTTATAGAATTCCAGACGAATTTGCTTTTAATTGACGGTTTTACAGATACTTGTGTCGTTTTCACTTTTGTCGATTCCTTTACTTTTTTGTATCGATAACGTTTCATTTCTATTTATACCAAAATTTATTTTAAATTTCTGCATAATTTTTCAATAATAACGACTTATTATACCATAAACCATTTATTAAATAATATTCTAAGCAAGTAACCTAATATTTTTTGTAAAAATAAAGTACCAACTCAAAACGGGGCAACTTTCTAACTTTAAAGTATGTTATCATATTGTAGCAAAAGCGTCACAACTCAAAATGAAACATTTTTGTAAAATGAGTTTTTGTAGTAATATTGTCACAACTCAAACAGACACTTGTAAAAATATTGCTTAAAAATTCACTATTGACGTAAAATGAAACATTTATGATATTTTTGGTAGAAAATATAATGGACTACAAATATTCTTAACAATTTTCAGTCTATCTTTACAATTAATGGTCGTGATGTCATTTCAAAATTTCATAAGGCTTTCCTAAAAAATACTCAATTTTGAGTTGTGACAGTCTTGCACAAAATAAGCGATATCTTATTATAATACACTTCAATTAATTATTATAATTTTCAATATTCAAGGAATACTTTATATATTATATTTTTTTCTTATGTATGTATTAAATGATATTTTTGTTTCGTTTTAATAAAAAAATGTAGTTGTAAAAAACTTAAATTTTCATATTAATAACCAGTTTCGGTTTTGGCCGAATATTATAAAACTGCCAAATATTCGGTTTCGGCCGAAATTCTTTTTTCGGTCAGACACTATTTTTAACCCTTTTTTATTGCATTTGAAGTTTTTAATGTGTTATTATTTTGGTGTCGTCCATTTTTAAAATTAACTAGTGCTTTTTGTCTAAATTTTTAAATTTCAAACCCAGATTACATTCTTTTTATATGACGGTTTTTCTTATATGATGACGTCACTTTGTGAAGGAAGTAGTCGGGGTTTTAATTCGATATGTCATATTCGAAAAAAGTGTGCGTTTTAAAGATTAGAACTTATTTGAAGGCATTGTATTAATTTTTCTGGAATTTAAAAAGATTTTTTCCGTTTTCAAAAAGCCAAAGTATGAGAGGTAGTCGTGTGTTTCATTTAATTTTAATAAATTTCATACTCAGAGTAGAAATTTCAAATTTTAAGCTTATGTGCAAAATTAAAAGTCATTAGAATAATTTTTGTGCAATTTTCAGTTATTTTACCGTTTTTATGATGAAACATTGCAGCGGAGGTGGCAGTTGCTTTCATTCAATAGAACTTCGAGAAGAAATTCGTAGAAGTAGTTTTCGTCTTAAAGTCCTTAAAGTAATGTTTGGGGACTTCACAGGCATTTTATCGTTTTGATAATGTCGCTTTGTTAGTCGGAACTTGTTATTTATTTTTCAAATATATGCTTATCTATATATTGAATTTCTTTACGACATTTCCAAACACACAAAGAGACGGATATTTCTAAATCAATTCACGAGGTTATAAAGTTCTACAAAGGAAATAAAAACTTTTCCATACCTGTTACACCTCCTTATGAGCGTTATAAATGGTGTGACAAAGTAAATATACACCTTACGCAGTATGAGTGGCTGCATATAAAAAAAATTATTTCGATTTAGGGAATTCAACTCAATCCATTTGGCCAATTTATCAGCGTAACGCGTTTTTTTTATCAAAATCATAAAATTAAAAAAAGTGTAATTTTGGAAACATTTTTGAACTAAAATTGAACATTTGACCATTTTTTTTGACACAACAAAAAGAATCTTCTAGTTTGAAAACAAAAATGTACTTAATATTATATATTTATATTAATATTTATTTATATACAATATATAACGTTATTGTTAATTAGATTATATTATAAATTATAAAATATTAATTATGACAATATAATATATATAATATTACGTATGTATGTGTATATAATTATTTTATTAAATATTAAATAATTGATACTGAAATTTATTAAAACTTAGAAATTTTTAAAAATTTTTTCTATTTTTTTTCTTTACAAATAATAAAATAATGTTGAGTTTTTAAAAATTTTGTTTATTTAAAAATAATTAAATAAAAAATAATAATTTCAGACTTTACATTTTATTTAACAAAATAAGTAAACTTTAATATTCCCATAAAAATTAACGCATAATATTTTTTATAATAATTTTTCAGCAGTAAAATCATTTTCTAAAAATTTCTTACAAGATTAAAAATACGCCATAGTTTGTAACAAGAGCTGCCCAAATACTGTCCACGCCATAGGAGCGATTAAAGCAACCGAAATTTAATCTTCAAGTTAACAATTTTGCCACGGGACAGATAAATACTATCACCAAATGTTTACACAAAGGCAAAAAAAAATTTATTTTCAATTTGGAAATATATGCTAGGTATATAGGTATGTATGTATATGAAAGAAAATGTGTTAAGTAAACAATTCAGCTGTTACTTAAAAATTTGTTGAAGTTGTATTTATCGTCAGCTTGCTGCAAAGCTTTGGTAGGTTAAGACTCAAATTTTTAGCCAAAATCAATTTGAAGACGATAATCAATGAGTGTGAAAATCATAATGTAGCCATTCATAAAATATAAACAACTTTTTTAGGTGCCCATCTTAACTTCGTTTGAATATTTTATGCTCTGCTGCTTTTTTGCAGTTATATATATAAGATACTAGCTGAACCCGGTGTGCTTCGCTACCCCCTCGTTTAAAATAAAATTAAAAGTATTTATATATTTACAAAAATTTATTTATTTAATTTAATTATTGCAATGCTTCGCCTCTTTTTTTGTTGTAAACCAATTAGAATTCAGCGCTGAATCGCATGTAATTTGCTTCATGCTCCCCCTTTTTATTTTTAGACCAATCAAAAAGCAGCAATTACACAATCAGCTGTTTCGCAGTCTGTTGTGGGAGAATGAGAATGGGGTTACCCCACTCTCTATTTTAATTAACACGTATTATAAAATCAGCTGTTTTGAAGACAGTGGTAGAAGAAAGAGAATTGAGCTACCCCACTATTTTAATTAATATGTATTTTAATGATTTTAATGACATGATTTGTGGTATAGCCGTTAATAAACGTAGTAAAAAAGTAGGTGCAGAAGTGTGCATGGTCGAAAAATATTATCATGTAATAAGTATTCCTGAGTCAAAGCTGAACGCTGTGAAAATTTAAGATCGGTTATCAGGTCCAGCCTCCAATATATCCCAAACAAAGGGGCGTGCTCCGTCCACTTTTCTTTTGGTACGTATTTCTATTCATGCTAATACCATATATAGCAAATACTGCCGCCGTTGGTCAAAAAATGCCCAAGATATGACGATTTTAAAATTTGGGTTATATGGGCGAGGCCACGCCCCTTCGTCCACTCACAACTTTATATAGTCAAGAATTTATTATTTCGTAAGAATATCCTATTGTGAAAATTTAATGATGATCGGTCCAGTAGTTAAGACTATATTTCGATTTTTAATTTTCCTAAAAAGGGGCGTGGTCCCACCCAATTTTCTCCTGGTACGTATTCCTAACTATGCCAATACCATATGTACCAAATAGCATCAACGAAGGTCAAAAAATGCCCAAAATATGGCGATTTAAATTTTTAGGTTATATGGGCAGTGCCACGCCCCTTTGTCAAACAAAAACTTCATATAGCCTTTTATTCTTTCCAGATTCATAGTAAAATGCTGTGAAAGTTTCAGGAAGATCGGTCCAAGGGTTTGGCCTCCTATAAAGCACAAACAAACAGACAGACATTCATTTTTATATATATAGATTGAAAGCAGATTTATTATAATTAAAGTAAAATGGGGCGAAAAAGGGGGATTTGGTAATAAAAAATCTATGGCTACCTTACCTGTAGATAAAAACTATATAAAACTTTAGGTAAATACATATTACAAAAAAAGTATTTTGTATAGCAAACATTGTTAGTGGTATAAGTAAGTATCTGAATTAAAAAAGGGGGCGGTGAAGTGGGCGTGGTTCATAGTAATATGGCGACGTTAACAGTATTAAGAGCAATATACTACCAAATAAAAAATAATCCGTTGGAAGGAACAAATTTGTACAGAGAACAAAAAGTTTAAAACTTAAATTTGGCGTGAAAAGGGGCGTAAAAGGGGGCGTGGCGTAAGAAATGTTTATTTCTACCTCGCCTGGAGTATAATGTGTATACAATTTGAAGTAAATCTGTTAAAAACTATATGGGAGCCATTACATAATTTTAAAAAGTGGGCGTAAAAGTGGGCGTGGTCGAAAAAGTACCCTATTAATCATGCCAGAGTCCCAGTTAAATGCTGTGAAATTTTCAGGAAGATCGGTCCAGAGGTTTGGTCTCCTATAAGGTACAAACAAACAAATAAACAAACACACATTCCATTTTATATATATAGATAGCTTAAACCCGGCGCGTTGCTGCCGCGGCCCCGTTGCCAAACGCGAATAAAATGTTATCAGTGAAATTGTATGTGTAAATTGTGGTCGAATACTCAATTCCATGGCTGTGCGACCTATAACTCAAAAGCTGTAGAATTTCTCAAATTTTGGATGCATGGGAGGTGACACGCCCCTTGTCCAACGCCATACAAAGTTATCAGTAAAACTGCATGTGTAAATTGAGTTCGAATGCTGAATTCCGAGGCTTTGTTTGCTTTGTTTGATTGACTCAAAAGCTATTCGATATCGCAAATTTGGGTTGTATAAGAGGTGCCACGCCCCTTTGTCCAACTCCCATAAAATTTTATCAGTAAAACGCCACGTGTAAATTGTGGTCGAATTTCGAATTCCAAGGATGTGCGGCCTATAACTCCAAAGCTATTCGATATCGCAAATTTGGGTTGTATGGGAGGTGCCACGCCCCCTTGTCCAACTCTCACAAAATTTTATCTGCGAAGCGGCACGTGTAAATTGTCGAATACCGAATTCCGAGGCTAAGCGGCTTATAACTCCAAAGATATTCGATATCGCAAATTTGGGTTGTATGGGAGGTGCCACGCCCACTGTTAGTAGGAGGTTGAAATATACTTTACGACCTATTCTCATACCTACAAAATATACATACAAAATTTCATGAAAATCGGTCGAGCCGTTTCGGAGGAGTTCGATTACGTACCCCGTGACAGAAGAATTTTATATATTAGATTATAGCTTAGCCACTTTTTTTTATTTGCTGTGTAAACTAAATAATAACATATTATTATTTAATTATAATAAATTTTAAGTTGTATCAGCTCAATGTTTTTTAAAATTTAATTCTTCAATAGTCTTCATTATATTACTATTATGGTGTGGCACGAACTATGCTAATGACTGCCCTTATAATCATTGACGTCACTGTAGCCTAAGATCTTGCTCTTGCAGCGCTGCAGCTTTGTGCTCTCGCAGCCTTGATTTAGGCAGTGATGTGATTTGGAGGGATTTCGCGCTATTTGTGGGATTTTTAAATCATAAAAGGGCGAGTGGGCGTTTGAGCTTTTTGGCGGAATTTTTTGATGTATAAAATTTTGAAAAATTAAAATTCTTTAAAAGAACTGATTGGCATCACTATGTCTGTGATTTTGTAAAATAGCCGATCCAATTTTGTGTTTTGTTGAGTGCTCGTTGTAATTGATTTGAAAAAAAAATCTAAATAAGCTTAAATAAAATCGATTTGATATCTGAGTTTTACCTGATTTTGGATTGAAATATTATTCAGTTTCATTTATAACTCAGCTAGAATAAAACAATATTATTACATCGCTCATTTCGTGCAAGACTGTCACAAAGCAAAATTTAGAATATTTCAGGAGAGCCTTATGAATTTTTGAAATGAATTTACGACCAATTGTAAAGGTAGACTGAAAATTGTTAAGAATATTTGTATGTATTTATATTTTCTACCAAAAATATCATACATTTTTCATTTTGCGTCAGTAGTGAATTTGTAAGCAATATTTTTGCAAGTGTCTGTTTGAGTTGTGACATTATTACTACAAATACACATTTGAAAAACTTTTCATTTTGAGTTGTGTCGATTTTGCTACAATATGATAACATAGTTTTGAGTAAGAGAGATGTCACGTTTTGAGTTGGTACTTTATTACAACAAAAAAAAAGTAGACTTGCTTGGAGTTTTATTTAAAAAATAGTTTATGATATAATAAGTCGTTGTTGATGAAGAATTATGCAGTAATTTAAAATAAATTTTGCTATAAATAGAAATGAAAAGTTATTGCCACAAAAAAGTTAATAGTTTGCTAAAAGTCAAAACGGCACAAGTGTCTTTAAAACCGTAAATTAACAGCAAATCGGTCTGGAATTCACTCAAATTAAAAATATGATAACAATACATATTTCTGTATATACATAACTCAAAAAACCCAAATTTTAAATTGTGACGATCTTGCAAGAAATGAGCGATATGTATACGTTGCAGTGTATGTAGATATCGAAAATCAGACTCCCAATTCCGGTACCAAAATTAAATAATATATAAAAATAGACTATATTCGTATGCTTTTTTTTGGTCTGAACTAATTTTGGGGTCCCCCGAATTGCATTTGTGCAATTTTGAGCAACTTTTGTACTGGAGACCCACTAATGGTTGATTAAAAATAAAATCAAGCTTATCAATCAATTTCTTGGATAAAAAAAAGTAACTGCAAATTTTCATTCCATTTAAAAAATGCTTCAACGAGATTTTCCATTTTTTTAAGTATAACTTCTTTAGCCGCGTTTACTGCAATATGGCGAATTAAACTGGTAGAAAAACCGATGAAACGAGGAAAAGTGGTAAATATGCATAGATGCTTGATCTCTGCAAACTCATATGTTGTCAGGAATATTCTGTTTCTTTCTGAGCTTTCTAATTGCTAAGCGAATTCAAAAAGCTTTTCAACATTCGAATCAAAAAATTGTGGTTTGCGTAATGACTAAGCTTATGCAAAACAAATAAAGCTAGTCACTCTGCTGATCAGACAGTGTTGCAGTCACACTTAGCAAATTCTGGGGCCAAATTACAGCATCCGTGATCGAGCAAAATTGTACAAGATTGTTAGACGCTTGTCTCGTCGTGCCCTTCGTAATTATGCTCTATCACGGATACTGTAATTCAGCCCCAGGTTAGCAAATTCTGTGGCAACATGGTGTAACTTCGAAATTTTTGAAGTGACCTATATTCTAAGTCGAGATTAATTTTTTTAGATTTTTTTAATAAATGAGAAAAAAAGGTTCACAACGTAATCAATGAAGGAGTATTTGAGTATTTTTTCAAAACAATAGGATTAATAAATGCGAAAAGTCTAAGTGCTTTCGTCCCAAAATTTAAATATTTTAAAAACTCTCTGCTTTACTTTCTCATTGCACATAATTTGCCAAGGAATTAAGTCCAATTAAACTAGACAGAAAAAATTATGTTTGAGTTTACAGCTGATGACAATCCAAATTAATTTAAATGAAATACACAGGTTACTCATAAAATTAAATTAAAACTCAAGATAACTCAGATAATTTGTAAATGTATTTAAATACAACTTGTTAAACATTCATAACATAATTTGTTAATTTTGAGACGAATTAAGCTTTTTGCACAAAAACGCGGTCAACCTCATTTTCCCCGTTTTTAAGAGTATTATTCCCGTTTTTCCTTTTGGATTGGAAATTCCCGCAAAACGGGGAAAATTCCCTTTTCTGGCAACACAGGTTGTAACACTTTCGTCAGGCGATATTTGCGATAAAATATCACTTTGATTTAGTGGCAGTGATCGAGAAGCGAAGTAAATATATATGCAAATGTTTGTTCATTTTAGCATTGTTTTATTATTTACTTAACATTGTTAGAACTGTGTAGAACTGTTTGTTCAAATTAAGTTCCCTTTATTTTTGCCAAACAATGTTATTTGTTGAAAATAACTAATTTCTCATTTTCAATTCAATTTTTTAATTAATTAATAAAAAGATTTTATAAATATTGATGCACGTGATTGATGAAATCAAAGTGTGAAACAAAGAAATTTAATTTAGCAAGTGATTGAATATGACATGACTTTTTTTAAAATTAATGTATCAAAAGTTTAATCAAAATTGTTACAAGTTCTTGCTAGTAAAATGTTCACGTAATCGAAAAACATGCAACGAGAGCTTAAAAAAGTAGCTAAGAAATTCTGATAGTAAAATCTTTACTAGCGAATAAAAAAAATTGGGAAATCTGTTAGTAACACACTTTCTAGAAAAACCTAATAACCACACATTAAATTTAAATAGATTTTGTCAAATGAGTCGCAAGAATTCGTCTTTTGTGAATATGCAGAAAAAGTCAAAACTGTGTGACAAGTTCTCTTATAAATAGTGGACACACTTTATTAAAAACGATATGTGTATTTTTGTTTTTGTATGATCAGTTTGAGGGAAGTTTTTCTATTTAAAATTTTTGGATAAAGGTTTTTACAAGAAATAAAAGTTAATGGTATGATTATCATAATATGATGGTATGGTATGATGGATATAGTATGATAGATATAGTATGATTAGTTGATGGTACAATAATATTAAACTTTTCGAAATTGTTTGAAAACAGATTAAATCTACTCCAGTCATTATTTGTAATGGGACTTTTTTTAGTAAGACTATATTAAAGAGTAAACCAATTAATCACTTAAAAATCTACACTTTTTTTGGTTAAAGTTTCACTTCTACCGTGTGTGGCAGCCTCACACACATTTTTTTTTTCCAAAAAAGAATCTACTTGTTATTTAATTTTATTATAATTTTTTGTTCTTGATATGAAAGTATTTTAACTCTGTTGAGTTTATTTTTGTTTAATGCAAAAGTAAAGTATACTTCGAAAATGTTAGTTTTTAGATCCTGTAAAGGGCATTTCTAGTGACATGATGGACGATGTCGAAATAAGACAAATACCTTGACACTTTTAGGACACAAAGAGGCATGTTAAGCTAGCCACGAAGGCTTCTGCAGATCAAAGAAAAAAATAATGATTTCTATTTTCCGCAAAAAAGGCAATTCGAAACAAACAAAAAAAATTCAGTCCTTTACAGGATCTAAGATATATAATTGTTCTTATTTTTTTAACAGAAAAGTTCCCAAATACACTTAACTTTTGCATTAAGCTAAAATAAACCCGAAAATGTTAAAGGAGCATTTGTCAAATAGGATGAAATTTTTGCAGATCTATGTTTTTATATCCAAGGAATTGATTGATAGCTTGATTTTCTTTTTTAATGAACCAATAGTGGGTCTCCAGTACAAAAGAGTACCAGCTAAAAAATTCACAAAAATGCCATTCGGAGGGCACCAAAATTGGTTCAGATAAAAAAAAAACTATACCAATGGAATGTATTTTTTATTTACTTTATAATTTTGGCACCAGAACTTTTTTTTCCTATACTAGTTGATACACTCTAGTATACGTATTGTATTTATTGTATACTATTACGCCCATTTCAGATTGAGGTGACCTATCTCTCAGTCACACTGACCGTCGCCGATTTGGCTCAAAATTTGTTTTTAGGTTGGTTTTTTGTTAAGAAAACCAATTCCGGAGTTTAAAGTTTAAAAAAAAAATTTTTTTGCGGATCCACAGCCATTCGAATGCCAAAATAGGGCCTATTTTTAGACAACGTAGCTCAGTCAATTTAAATCTCATTTTATTAACTAAGGTACCATTGGAATAGGCATCTCCTCTATTTTAAGGATAATATATAAAAATTTTAAAAGAATTGCTGTAAATTGACACATTGTTAATTTCAAAGTTTAATGTCATAAAACGTGCAGTGTTAAAGAATTTTCAATACAAATTCAACTAGCTATCAAAGCTTTACAGCATATATTTTTTTCCTTTTGTTGAATTTGAAAAACAGTTGCATTTGTTCAAAATTAGGTGATCGCTTACAGCAGCTTGTGTTTTAGTGTGTACGTGTTTTAGTTTTTGCAAAACACAAGTTTATAATAGAAAACAACTTGTATGGCGGGAAAAGCGGGCGAAATAGACTACTTGCTGAGCATGTACGTTGTAAGGCTTTGATAGCCATTTGAATTTATATTGAAAATTCTTGAACACTGCACGTTTTACGCTATAACTTCTGAACCCTTCAAGAGCACACCTTAATTTTAAATCGTTCGAAAGGTATTGAAACGTAAAAAAAACCAAAATAAACTGAAAAAAAATTATAGCGTCTGTTGTTGGCATGGCATTAAACTTTGAAATTAAGAATGGGCCAACTTACTGCAATTTTTCCAAAAGTTTTATAGTTTTCCCTTAAAAAAGAAGAAATAACCTTTCTAATGATACCTTATTTACGAAAATCGGATTTAAATTGACTGAGCTACGTCGTTTCAAAATACACCCTATTTTGGTTGGTCTTGAAAAATGGTTCTAAAAATTGATAACTTCGGATATGGTTTTCTAAGCAATAAACCAATTTAAGAACAAAATTTGAGTCAAATCGGAGATGGTCAGTACGACTGATAAGTCATCTCAATCTGAAATAGGCGATTATGTCATAAGTTCCTTCTTAGATCTCAATGATTTTTTTAAGAAATAAGTCAGTTTTTTATTTCAATATATATTTATTAAATAATAATACGTAGTTATATAGAACAAAAATGATTTCTTTTGTTTATTTTGACATTGGAATTGGAGGTATTTTTTGCGGGTTTTCAGAATCTCTTGGAAAGGATAAAGTGAGCCAAAAAGGGATTTTAACACATGCATTCGGGATTTCAAGATGAAAAATCACATCACTGGATTAAGGAGTAGATGCTGCACATGGCTGAACTGCTTGCTGCATGTTACGACTATAAAATTCCAAGTAGGTACCTTTTTTGTAAGCCGACAACGCACAGAGGGATATTGAGTTGGGTTTTTGGCTTAAAATTTAAAAAATCGAATGGAAGCTACGAACTTTTTTTGGATACCGTTTTAAAGTTAATAAAATTCTGCTTCACTGGCAAAATAAAATTAATACTTCAAGTGCACTAGTTCAAAAGTTACAAGCTGTTAAACTTAACTTTTTTGCTTTCGCTCGCGCGTAGTGGAGAAATGCGATTTTTTAGCATTTTATATAAAATTCTTTTTAAAAAAGTCTTTTTTGCAAAATTTTTCAATAGAACCTTCAACTTCAGGTTATTGTTGTTCTAACGCTACCAAAACTTATCAGATAAAGTGTTGAAATAATATTTTTTTTTTTTTTTGTTAATAAATGAGTCAAAAAATTCCGATATTTTGCTTTACATATGGAGTTAAAGTTTATTTTGTTGTGTTCTGTTGTCATCTAATTACGATTTTATTTTAATATCGACTGTTTTTATAAAGTTATGCGCTATTTTGTTGTGCAATTTTGTGCGTTTTAGAAACTATTGAACTTTTTGTAAAATAACTGCAGTCGCTATTATTAAACTAAGCAAGATGGCTGCTACGTCATTTGATATGGTAGGTAGGCGGAGTTTTCATTTGATTGTAAGAAATTTCAAACTCAGAATGCATAATAAAAATCTAAATTTATAGCCCATATATTAATTTTTGTGAAGTTTTAACAATTTGATAAAGTTATTTTGTATCGGAGGTAAGCGTGGTTTTCATCCGATTTGGTTGAATTTGAATTTACCGATAATTGAATACTTTAAGCGGATATTAAAAATCAAAGCTTATATACAAAATTTTAACCCCATACATTAATTTTTGTGGAATTTATAGAGGTTTTACTGTTTTGATAAAGTCATTTTGCATAGGAGGTAGGCGTGTTTTTCATTTGATTTGGTTAATTTTCGATCTTCATTTTATATTTCAGATACAAGCTTAAATACCAAATTTCATTACGGTAGCTTCAAAATTACGTATGTTGTCGTGTCGACAGACAAACAGACGGACAGATGGACGGACTGGAAATATTTTTCTTATTTGTACTCATTCTAACTAATAAAAAAACGTCAAAAGTTCCCTCCGTCTTCTAAGTGAATTTATATCCATTTTCAGGGTTCAATACCCCACTGTGCGACGCACAGAATGAGAAGAAATAAACGAATTAAAAAAAATGTAGATGAAAATCTTCATATTATGAAAGAAGTGAAGAGGAAAATTAAAAAGATTGCTCTTATGCGTGGGATGTAAAGAGGTTATGTGTGTGTGCATGTATGAGTACGAGTATAAATGTGGATTGTTTTTTTTTTTGTTGATGTTGTCTTTTAACTCGAATTACCTTTTTCAGTGGTTGTATTTCTTCTGCCTATTTTTTGTCAACTTCTTACTTGGTACAACTTTTATGTGCTGGCCCTATATAAACTTTTTTTTCAAGAGATACGACTTAAATTATTCACTGAACGCATTAAAACATGAAAAAGGGACCGAATTTAAATGCTATAAGGATAGAGAGCAACAATTATCCCAACTCAGATGCAGCTAATATTTCTGAAGTTGTAAAATGTAGTTCATCAACTGTTTTGAAATATTGCTTTAGGATGGATGTAAGTAAGGACGTAAGGAAGTAAGGAAGGAAGTAAGGAAGGAAGTAAGGAAGGAAGGAAAGAAGTAAGGAAGGAAGGAAGGAAGGAAGAAAAAGGAATTTTCTAGAATGTAGATAAATTTTACAAACATCAAGTTATTAGTAAACATATTTTTTAAATTTTGTTACAAAAGTTATAAGTTTCTTAAAGGTTAAGTAAACGAATATTCTAGTATGTAGATGAAATGACAAAAATTATGTCCTAGTTCGCAGCTTCAACTAGGTAACTTTACTACTAAGATACTAGGTTTAGTATCTTGGTGTTCTGCTTGGTAAAAACTCATCTTTCGCGATCATGTTAACAATTTGATAAATAAATTCAATATTGCAAAACATTTGCTTTATGCGCTATTAAAGTAAATATACGTGTAAAAAAAGAAAAACCGTAGCTTGTTTTCAAACATTTTTTTGAGGCACAGGTTATATTTTTTTGAAATCTATACGGGTTATTGTACATAAAAACTACTTTAATAAATTGTTTTTTAGCAATTTTCTGTTATAGAGGTCGCAAAACTATTCGATGAATATGGCCTTTCCCATGTATCTGACACAAACAAATCAAATGTCATTTTAAAGTATAGGTCAATAATTTAGCATCCCACCTACGAACGACCCCGGGGTTTTTTTGAAATTATGGTGAAAGTTTGAGTAAAGTGCTTTAAAAAAAAGATTTTTGTGCGCTTTTTGTCAATTAAAAAAATAAATATAACAGGAAAACTTGAACTTAAGTGGGATGCTTACAGGACAAAATTAGGAACAAAATGCAATAAAATTCATTGAAAATTATTAAATTCATTAAATTAAATAGAAAGGCAGAAAATTGATAAAAATTTTTTTTATAAAGTATTTTTTATGTTGCCGCAAGAACAAAGTTGTTTTTTGAGAAAAACAGTAAAAAATCACGATCTCAAAATGCTTTGATTTTTGTCAAAAAAACTACATATGTCTTAAAGTAAAAATTGTAAATGATGAAGCCTTTAGCCGGGCTGAAATTGCAATAAAATCAGCTAGTGATTTTTTCCTTTTCATATTGAAAAAAGTTTGTTGTTTTTGTTTCTTTGGAAAGATTCGTCAGAACAATTAATTGTTCTAACTTTGACCTAAAGCTCAATAAACGATTTTAAGCTATCAAACAACTAGAATTTGTGTTTAAAATCAAGTATGATTTAAACTATAAATTATCTAGAATTTGTATTAAATCATATAAAATCAACGTGAAAATTAATAAATACTTTAACTAACAATATCCCTCCAAACACAATGCCTTTCTCGATTTTTACCTAAAAGGTCCTGTGTGAAGGATATTCGAATCTAAAGGTACATTCAAGGAAGCACAGAAGTTTTAATTGTTTTCTGATTGTCTAAATTTTGGTGATACTGGTTACAGTGTTAAGGCTTTCCTTAAATATGGCGAACTAATAATTTGCATATTTTGCGCACATGCATTTTCTTGTTTTGAAGAAATGTATACTTGAATGCAATTTTTTAACTTTTTCAAAAAAATTAATATAAGGTTTTTATATCTCAGGCACCAGAAGTGGTACCTTTTTGCCAATGCCATGCGTTAAAAATATTAGTCCGACTAACCGAAAAAATAACCGTTTTTCACTTTTTTGGCTATATCACCAAATCTTGACCTGAATCGTACTGCGGAGCTTAATCTTCTTTGGTCCAAAAGTTGACCCTTATTTGTAAGCCTGTATTATTTTAATCTTTAATATGTGTTTCATTTAAAGTACTTTAAACTAGAATTTTGCTATAGCTAATTTTTGCCGGTATCAGTGTTTTTACATTCGAAAAGACAGCAGCATTGGTCCGCACACAATACATGTTGTTGTCTCTTTTTTGTGGACCTTGTTGACTTATTTTTATCTTGTTCAAAAAGAGCTTGAAAAGAGAGCTTTTGTATCGCAGCGAAAAAGAAATAATACATTTTTATAACACAACAAATTTTTCTACACAGAGAAAACAACATTTTCAAAAGTGGCAGAACTAAGCTACTTTTAAAAACGTTAACCCAGGTTTTGCACTTTTAACGTTTATTTTAATTTAAAAAACGAAAATTTTAAAATGAAATAGTAAAACGTTTATTTTCATTTTAAAAACTTACATTTTAAAATGAGATTCTAAAATGTTTGTTTGACTTTTAACAATGGATATTTTAAAATACTGTAGTAAAACGTTTATTTTAATTTTAAAAACTTCATTTTAAAAACTTACATTTTAAAACGAGATTGTAAAATGTTCGTTTGATATTTAATAATAAATATTCTCAAATGTTATATTTTTATTTTCATTTTAAAAACGAAAATTTTAAAATTAAATCTAAAATGTTCGTTCGATTTGTAACAATAAACATTTTAAAATGCAATGGTACAACAATTATTTATATATTAAAAACGAAAATGTTCATTATTTCTCATTAATTCAAAAAATTTACAGAAATCCGCATTTCCTCTATTAATTAAAAAAAGATTTATTGGTTTTCAAAATTATAGTTTTATTTTATTTATTTTATCATCAGCTATGTTCATCTCGATAACATATTTTAGATAATTATACTGTATCCCAGTGTCTATAAGAAAATAGAATTTTGTCAGATATTATTCATTTTATTTAAAATACTTACCTTTTAGTTGTGGCAGCGCAAATGCTCCAACTCAAACTCTTTCATTACTTCTTGCAGGCAAATTTCTTGAGTGATGAAATCGAGAATGAAAAATATTTTATTTTCTGGACAAATATCAAATACATAAGTCAAAGAAACATATATAACAAACGATTCGTTATTAACAAGTGTTTTGAAACAAGTGTTTGTATGTGAATTTTACTATGTCATGGTAAAACGTTCGTAGTTGTTTAAAAAACGTTTATTTTCACTTTTCTATTTAAAAATGTGCGTATTCATTTTTGTATGGCGTAAAATATTTTCAAAAATATGTGCGTGCGCTTGCACGGGTATCACAAAGATTTCTGATGACGCCCTAGCCAGGCAGAAATTGCAATCAGATCAGCTAGTGATTTTTTCCTTTTCATATTGAAAAAACTTTGTTGTTGTTGTTGTTGTTGCTTTGGAAAGATTCGTTAGAACAATTAATTGTTGTACCTTAAGCTCAATAAACGATTTTAAACTATCAAACAACTAGAATTTGTATTAAAAATCAAGTATGATTTAAACTATCAAACATTTAGAATTTGTATTTAAATCATATAAAGTCAACATAATAAATAAAGAGGTCATTTAGGAAAAAACTTTAGGAAAAAACTTTATGAATATTAATTTAACTAAACGTTTTTAAAATGTGCGTTTTTTTGGTTTTTTGTTTTCTCAGTGAATCTATGCTTTGCTTTGTTTGTATGCTGATATAGAGCTTAAAAAGTGAACATTTTTTTCTGGCTTAGAATAAGAATAAAGAAATTGTGTGGTTATGATCTTAGGATTGTAATTAATTATTTAAATAATGATAAGCACATTTATATAGCTTAACTTTGAAATGGGCACAACCCAGTTGGAAAAGGAGCCCTGCTGTATGTCTTTCGGCAACATGCCTCGGAAGGTCAGGAGACATGCTCGCCTCCATACCCTTTTACATATTTTTTCTATAAGCGTGTCCCTAGCCAGCAGGTCTGCCAATTAACTGCCGTAGGAGCATTACTTCATGCATCTCACGGCATTAATGCTGCATCCATCACACGGCATTAATTCTGCATTCATACCATGAGATACATGCTGCATTGCTGTTACGGTAGTTTATATGACAGACAGGCTGTCCTAGGAAAAGAGAATTGCCTATAGAAAAAAGATATTAGCGGGTATGGAAGCAAGCATGTCTGCTGAACTTCCAACCCATGTTTCCGGCAGTTAATAAATTACCATTATCCGGAGACTTGAACCTCAGCAGCGTGAATGTAAGTGCATCAGCTTGTCCATTCGACCATCGCAGCTGTTAACTAATCGTCGCTTAATTGGCTTCATTAAGAATAAACGTACTAGCACAGAGTTAGAAAATGAACGCGTTCGCTCTGTTATTATAAGCGGCTATAGGTACGGAGCGAACTACGGAGCATTGAAAGCAAACTCCTACGTAGCATCACAAAACGCAACAACAAACCAATGAAATGCAAATCAGTTCAGTGTTAAAAGAGACTGCAAGCAAAAGAAAGAACGTCGGATGAAGTTATAAGAGAAAAGCGAAAAAAGCTCGAAGCTACACGCTAAAAACAATCAAGCGAGCAAATCTTAATCCCTGCATGCTTTGCATGGTGTTAATAAAATATATTTTAAAAAGTTTTATATCGTGTTCTGCAAAGTACGCAATGCGCATATTTTTCATTAAATTATTAAAAAATACTTAAAATAATTTTTTCAATATTAGGCAAAATTAACTTTTAAACATCTTTCAATATCATACCTTAAAGGTTTTTATACAGTACACTTTTCTCATTCATTTCTTTCTTTCAGCTCCATTTAACATCAATTGGTCCGTATTTTCTTCATCCATATTAAACTTTTTTATTTTATACATTTTGAACTCTTCGGCTTGTCAATTGCATTTAGTTTATTTTATAAAATTTTATGAATACAAAAAAAAAATTTTAAATTAAAAAAAATTAGTATTTATTAAATTTAAAGAATAAGAAACACAATGTTTACTTACATGTATGCTAGGCCGAAGCGAGTTTCAAAAGTGCATAGCATCGATTTTACTCACAAAAAACTACAACAATTAACTACAACATCTAATTTCGATCTGATTGCATCTTTCTGGTAGGTTTGTCTTAAAATTAGGACATTTTTTAAAAAATAATTGTATGAAATATCTTAAGGAGTAGTTCGGATAGTACAAAAAAAGAGCTACATAAAATTTCGCCCAGTTCTGATCACCTCTAAGATATCCTCAAAAATGACATAAAATAAAATAAAAAACTTTATCGCAAAGAGTTTAATGAGGGACTGAAAATAACAGCTATTTTCGAAATTTCTATGCAAAAAGTCAAATAGAAAGATTAAGTGTATTAGATATTTGAATTAGCAATGTGATACTTGTTAGCTAAGGAACAATAATCTTTAATGATTTTAATTTATCTGATTTTTTTACTAAAATCAATAAATAATCGTTACATGTTGACCAATTTTATTTCGATCAAAAATAAAAGTAAAAATTTTACTTTTATGTTTTTGATCAAATATAAAAGTTGAAATTTGACTTTTATTTTTTCGATAAAATAGAAAAGTTATAATTTGACTTTTATTTTTTTGATCAAAAGTAAAGTCTTATTTTAATTCCTGTATCATCTGCTTGTAGTCGCTGTTCCAGTCGTTTGCGGAATAAATGAAAAAAGAATGATAAGCAACTAAGCGATGCAATGTAATGATATGAAGATCGATAGCAATGCTTTTATCTCTGTGCAAAAATGTTACGATATAGGTGTAAAAGAATAAAAAATTTACTCTATTAATTGCTTTGAAAATTTAAACTATCAAAAATTAGTTTAATATCTCAAAAGTAAAAATTTTCACATACGACATTTATTTTCTCAAGCCGCGATTTGTCACATATCTTATGTTCAAATGTTTTGAAAGGAACTTTTTTACCATCCATTGAGAAACCGAGCGTAAATTGCGCCTTTGAAATTTGTGATCTTTCTCCTCAAAAGGATTACAACACAAAACTTTGAAATTAGACATTTTATGTAAATTGAAATTGAATAAAACACTGACGTCAAAGTTTAATATTTAAGCACTTCACTTGCACTCACAGAACTGGCGATTATTGGGATTCGAAGCACGTTCGGTAATTTTTGTTAGGATTTTTAATTTTTTAGGTTTTTTCTTGAATGTGCTGCGTGAATGTGTTGTGTGAAATTTATTTTAATTGTTGTTAGATGAGTTTATTTCGAAGAATTTTATCAACTCCGCTTAGCTGATGTTGCACTGTGCACATACACACACATCTGGTCTTCGTTAGTGTGTTCAGTTCTTGTTGTTTTCTCGCAAGCTGCTGTGTTGAGCATACATTTTAAAATAAGTTTAATTTTAAATTTATTTTAATAGTGTTCCCATTGTCGTCCCAGGCTGAAATTTTGAGAGAACTTAGATAAACTATCATTAATTAATATATATTTTCTACAACATTTTTGAAATTGACTTTCATCAAAATATTTTTTTTTAAAACTTTTATGCAAAAAAAAAAATAACGTAAATATTTGAGACATTTTAAAGTTTTATTATGCAAAGTAAGCCTTTTGAATATATCTTTCATATAAATCTAAAATCGTTGCTCTATCTCAAACTTAACCGAAGTTATGATCAAATGAAAAACAGTCCTCAAGAAAAAAAAACTGAATTTTTCAATTTTGGATTATCCGTAAAAACTCAGTAACCACTCGAAAAAAATAAAAATTACAAATTGATTTTCTAAATTGTAGCCAACACTACGTGTATACAAAGTTTAAATCAAATCGGAGAGGGTCAGGTTGAGAGTGTTGTCGAAAAGCAATGTAATCACCTTTAACCTTTAAACTATAATTTCTGTTGTACCTTGCATATAATATTTTAAACGTAATGTATATTTATGCAAAATCTCTGTAAATTGTGAAATAACTGAAAGTTTTATAACGTTTTTTAACTACAATTAAAGAATAATTAGTTAATTAAAAATTTGATGTTATTTATCAATAAGGTGCTTATCAAAACTATACGACACCAAAAAAAATTTACTGCGCACTCTTACCAAATCTATGTTGAATACAGTTAGAGGAAAGCTTAAACACAGAATGAGAGAACAAAATGTACTTCTTAAAACAAAGTCTCGTTATCAGCTCTTATCTTTGATTTTAAGGAGTACCGTTAGATTGTGTTGAAATGCTCTCGTTGCTGCTTAATTGCAATCGTATCAAAACTATACGGCAGTCATTTGAAAGTTCATCAACAGAGAGGTCGCATCATCGTCCATCTGAATATTAACTTAAATTGTGACTACAAAACTTTTTGATTATAATGCCGCGCGGGACTTTACTATCCAAAGAAGAAAGAGGCAAAATTGTTGCATAGCATGACCAGGGGCTTAATTTTTCACAAATTTCTAAAAAAATCTGTCGTACACGTTGTGTTATCGCCTCATTTTTGAAAAACCCGAATAATTACGGCAAAAAATACAAAACAGGTCGTAAAGCTAAGCTATCAGAGCGAGATAAGCGAATGATTATTAAAAAAACCAGCAATTCAACTATATCTTGTGCCCAACTTGCAAGCAAATGCAGTCAATCAGTTTCGAAAATGACAGTTTGGCGATTTCTAAACACTTCCGAAATAATTGTAAGATCCGTTATGAAGAAAGCTCCAACATTACTTCCGCACCATAAGATGGCACGGCTTCAATTTGCAACAAATAATTTGGATACCAACTGGGACTCGGTATATAAAAATAGTCTTCTTAACTTAACTTACATTTTAACAATTTTTTTCGGAAAAGGGTCATCTTTTCAGATGAAAAGAAGTTTAACTAGGATGGCCCAGATGGATACCGATACTACTGGAGAGATTTAATAAAGGAACCGCTCATATTTTCCAAAAGAAATTTTGGTGGTGGTTCTGTCATGGTGTGGGGTGCCATTCACAAGACGAGCACACTTGGATTGCGTTTCGTGAGCTCCAAGATGAATAGCTCTGATTATATAAATGTATTGGAGAGCAGCCTCTTGCCATTTTTAGAGGAAAATAGAGAAAGACCGCATATATTTATGCAAGATAATGCAAGAATCCACACAAGTCGGCAAACAAAGGCATTTTTGGATGCGTGTTCTATTGACCTTATGGCTTGGCCAGCGTGCTCACCTGACTTAAATCCCATTGAGAACGTTTGGGGAATACTGGCTAGACGTGTTTATAAAGAAAATACAAAATACTTGTCAGTTCCAGATTTAAAAGTTGCTATTTTAAGGGAGTGGAACAAGATGGAGCCAAGTATTCTATGCCATTTGTTTGAATCGATGAGAAAGAGAATATTTGACGTTGGAATTGCCAAAGGAGGCCCTATATAATATATTGGGGGTTGGAATTAGTTTTAAAGGTTTTCTAAGAGATGGCGTAACGATCAATAGATCGCATCGGGCACACCTGCGACTATATTCATTTCAAAGCACATTGTCTAAGCTTCATTTTTCAGTATGTGTCATTCCACTGAAGTGTAAACAACATATATTTTTTTTCTCTGTGAACATGTCGACTTTCGTTCCAACAAAACGCAATTTGCGGGAAGGTTTACTTTTGTGCTTCCATTTGAAAAAAAAGCGGTTGAAGCACAACACACGCTTACTGAGGCTTACGGGGACTATGCTCCATCGATTTCTACTTGTGAGTACTGGTTCCGTCGGTTTAAAAGTGGTGATTTTGATACGGAAGACAAAGAGCGTCCGGGCCAGCCGAAAAAGTTTGAAGATGAGGAATTGGAGGCTTTGCTCGATGAAGACCCGTGTCAAACCCTTCAAGAATTGTCAGAATCATTGGGAGTCGACTTATCAACGGTCGGCAAACGCTTGAAGGCCATGGGAATGATTCAAAAGCAAGGAAATTGGGTGCCGTACCAGTTGAAGCCGAGAGACGTTGTACGGCGATTTTGCATGTGCGAACAACTGCTTCAACGGCATAAAAGGAAGAGTTTTTTGCATCGTATTGTCACTGGCGAAGAAAAGTGGATCCATTCGATAATCCTAAGCGAAAAAAATCGTGGGGACCACCCGGCCATGCATCAACATCGAGGGCCAAGCCGAATATTCATGGCGCCAAGCTTATGCTGTGTATTTGGTGGGATCAGAAGGGTGTCGTGTACTATGAGCTGCTAAAACCTAACGAAACCATCACTGGGGAACGCTACCAACAACAATTGATGCAATGGAGCCGAGCATTAAAGGTTAAACGGCCGGAATATGCCAAAAGACACGACAAAGTGGTTTTTCAACATGACAACGCACGGCCACATGTTGCAAGAACCGTCAAGGAAACGTTGGAGGCGCTGAATTGGGATGTGCTACCCCACCCGCCTTATAGCCCAGACATAGCCCCTTCCGACTACCACCTATTCAGATCGATGACGCATGGCTTGGCTGAGCAGCGCTTCACTTCTTACGAGGATACCAAAAAATGGGTCGATTCGTGGATTGCCTCAAAAGACGAATCGTTCTTCCGGCGCGGAATCCATATGCTGCCAGAAAGATGGGAAAATGTTGTAGCTAACGATGGACAATACTTTGAATAATATACATTGTACCGTTGTTTCTAAATAAATGCTCAAAAACCGAAAAAAAACCTTTAAAATTAATTCCAACCCCCAATACATGTAATAAGTTAAGTTCTTGTTGTTGTACGAAAAACATTAAAAAATATAATAAGGTAAGAAAGTCGTATAGTTTTGATACGATTGCAATTAAGCAGCAACGAGAGCATTTCAACACATTCTAACGGTACTCCTTAAAATCAAAGATAAGAGCTGATAACGAGACTTTGTTTTAAGAAGTACATTTTGTTCTCTCATTCTGTGTTTAAGCTTTCCTCTAACTGTATTCAACATAGATTTGGTAAGAGTGCGCAATAAATTTTTTTGGGTGTCGTATAGTTTTGATAAGCACCTTATCTTTTAAAAAATAAGATACTAAAATTATTAGTTTTTAAAACGTAATGTATTTTCCTTCACTCTATTTTTGCTTTATATTTATTTCACTTTATTAAAATTCATGAAACGAATCTTTGATATTATGTTAATTTCACTGATTTTCACACGCTACTGCTGAACGCATTGTTGTAGTAGCTAGTGTTATTGTTGCTACTGTTGTTTTTGACGCGGTGCCTTAACACTGCGTTTTGCTATGCTCATCGCCCCACCTCCCCCACCCACACCTCCACCATACTTTAAATACTCGTAATCAACGTTTGAGACAATGTTTTGAAGTGTGTCCGGAAATATTATTTTATTTTTTTTAAATAAGACATTAAAATGCGGGAAGTTGTTGATCTTTAATGTGGCTTAATTTTATTTAGCATAAGTTAATCATTTTGAAGTTTTCCGGCGAGCTCAGCCTAATGCAGAATGAATGTAGAATGAGTGAATGAATAATAATAATAGTTTACTGAGCAACGTAGCTAGCTGTATCTTTGCTGTAATCGTTTTGTTGCAACTGATGAGCAAAGCAAATTTTTAATGCAGTCTACGTTTTTGTTATTGCAACTGTCATGTTGTTTAAATGTAAATTTTTGGTCTTACTTTTTTATCAATGAAGTAGAATTTCTAAGCATTTAAATTTTATGGGTTCGGTTTTATATGTGGAGTTATTAAAAAAATTTTGGATTTTTTTTCATGTTCAGTTTTTATTTTTTATTCTGTTATTCCTCCTTCTTAAACCAAGAAAAACCAACAAAAAATTGCAATTTAAGCCCTTGAAATTACTTTGACTGAGCTTCTTATGATAAATATATTTTATTTTGTTATTATTTTGCATTTAATGTTTCTGTGTTTATATTATTTATTAATATATTAATACTTAATAAATATTAAATATTTATATTTCAATTTGGAACGTTAGGTGTGATGTTTTTGATTGGTTTATTATAATGTTTTTTTTTCTTTTTGCTTTTTGTACTTTGTCAATTTTTTTCTGACATATATTTTTTAACCTTATTTTATTTTTTATTTGTAAAGGTAGTATTTTTATTTGAATATCAAAAATGATTCATTTGGTTTTTTAATAAATTTTAAGTGTGCTACATACACTTTATTTCTTAATTTTTTTAATAACTTAATTAAATTTATTTTAGGTATTACAACTTTTTGTCTCAATAATTTTATTGTATTGTATTTAGTTATTTATATCTATTAATATATTTTCTGACGTTAAAGTTATTTAAAATGTTGGTTTTCTCTTTTGTTTGTTTTTATTAAATTTTATAGGTACGCTGATGATTAATTTAATTTAATAAGAAAATAGTAATTTTAAAGTTAAAGCAATTTTTTCTTTTTTCCTTCTGTTTTATTTATGAATTTTTCTTCCTTGTTAGAATAAATATTTCTTTTGTTCTTTATTTGTTATTTATTTAATTTTTTATTTTATTTAACTTGATTGGTACGCTGTTTAAGTTTATAATTTGAATTTTGTTTGTTCTTGGCAAGCCCGTAGCCGGGATTAACCCAAGGGAGGGGAAGGTTTTGATTAAAAAAAATAGATATAGATAGATTAAAATAGATTAAAAAATTGATAGTTTTTGTATTGATAAATCAAAAAAGGTATTTTTATATGTATATTAAATGTTTGCTCAAATTGTTGATAAAATTGATTTGATATAAAATTAAAATCTATAAATTTTCATAACGATTGATAAACCTTAAGAACTCGCTCAAGTGCCCAATAAATGTAGAAGCGTTTTACTACAGTTTTTCCTTAAATTTGATCAAAGAAGTAATAAAAACATCTCTTGAAGTAAAATTTTTTTAAAAACTGGTATTCATTTCTTTACTTATGTAATTGTTCCATAAAATGAGTTAACAATCATAAAAATCAGATCAAAAGTACCAGAGTTGTGATATTTTACTTTTCGAATAAATGTTATTTTCATGTTTCAATAAAAAAAATTGTAAAAATCTAAATTTTAAAAAAATTGCAATGAAATGTTGTTGAAATATTTTCCTAAAGAGCACTTAATACAAATACAACCAAATGTGTGATTCCGTTTATTACTTAATCCCCAAAAAAATCCCCTAAAATACAAAAATGAAAACTTAAAAAAAATAGTTTCTATCTATTTTGAGAAATAAATAACAAAAACCCAAATCCGGATCAAAACTTATAGCTGTTGAAATTTGACTTTTTTTTTCAAACATCCTCAAAGAGCCTGTGTCTGGCATTTTAAACAAAAAAAATATAAGAAATTTAAAAAACAATATTTATCATGACATAATAATTATAAAAAATATTTCTGATATTAGTTTTTAAAAAATATTGTACAAATATATATAGTATACTTTTAAAATTTAAAATATTTTAAAATGGCCACTCTACAACAAAATCTAAGTGAAACATGACTGTTAAACATTTCAATTGACGTTGCTAAACTTGTGATTATAATGCTTGTTTAATTTTTCTGTTCTTGTTATTATTTTTGGGGAAAAAACTGATGAAATGTGAAAAGGCAATCTTGGTCACAAAATTATTTATCTTTAAGTGAATTTTCACAGATTCTCGAGAGGGAGGGTGACCAAAAATATGTCAACGACCACATAAATAGCGATTTGTAAATCAAAAGTTTTTATTGCATTTTAAAGATGAAATGCGAGAGACAATATTGCGGTATTGCAAAATTCGGTTGCGATATCTAAAACTTCAATAACTGCATCCTGTAGCTCTTGATAAGTATATATGGATTCATGTCTTGCAACCAGGGCTGCCAACTTGGCTCAATCGAATTCCCCAATTCTGGTGATCAAATTTGACAAAAAATTGACAACACGTTTTAAAAAATAACTTAAAAAATAACATAAAATAGGTTATATATAACATTTAAGCAGTAACATGTTTTAAAATGCTTTACTTTTTTTTAAAGCATTTTTATATTATTGAATTTTTTATAAAAGCTGTATACTAAAAACTGAAATATTTTTTTAAAAATGAAACTTTTCTATAATTTTAAACGCACTACATTTTTAAGATCTGGTTTAGGTTTTTTGATTAATTAAATATAAACTAGTATTAAATTATCTTTGACTGTACCGAAGTTAAAATACCCCCACATCCGTATTTTAGAATATTCGAAGTTGTCAGTTGTATTATTTTGTTTACGCCACTTTTATAGGTTGGAAAAGGAGGGAAGAGAGACGTATTTTCAGGCGGAAAAAAAGAGAGGCAGAAAAGCGCGAGCAGGAGAAGATTGAGATGTATGGTGACAGGAATGAGGCCCGAAAATTTTTCGAAAAAATTAGACGCCTTGCCGATGGTTTTAAAACCAGGGCCTCTTCAAGCAAGGATAATAACGGAAATGTAGTGACAGATGTCCAGAGTACACTGACGTTATGGAGGGAACACTTCTCTAAGCTCCTAAATGGCGACGCTGACAACAATCCCGCCAATAGGGATGATATCCCGGAAAACCCAATTACGGATGACAGCGTCGAGGTTCCGCTGCCCGACTATGATGAAGTTCTGACAGCTATAGCTCGGCTTAAAAATAACAAAGCTGCGGGAGCTGATGGCTTACCTGCTGAGCTGTTTAAGAACGGAGGCGAAGCTCTACTTAAATGCATTCACGAGCTTCTATGCAGAATATGGTCGGAAGAATGCATTCCGAACGATTGGAATCTCAGTGTGTTCTGCCCAATCCACAAGAAAGGCGAAAAGATCATCCGAGCTGCTGATCTGAGACGTGGTGGCACAATATTCTACAAGAGTGTTATGCTGCTTGCGTATGCTGATGACTTCGATATCATTGGACATAATACTAATAGAAAGAGAGTCAAGTCGAATGGGTCTAGCAGTGAATGCAGATAAGACGAAATACTTGGTGTCAACAAACAAACAAACAGTACCAGCGTCTTGGAACCCACGTTACAGTTGACAATACCTCCTTCGAGGTTGTGAAGGGCTTCGTTTATCTGGGATCCAGCATAAACTCAACCAACGACAACAGCATTGAGATCAAACGAAGAATAACTCTTGCCAACATGTGTAACTCTGGGCTCAGTCGGCAATTGAGAAGCAGAGCCTTCTCTCGACGAACGAAAATCACGCTCTATAAATCGCTCATCATGCCTTTCCTACTTTATGCATCACAAACCTGGACGCTGAGCAGTTCAAATGAAAATCAATCCCTTTAGGAGCATTCGAGAGAAAGATTCTTCGTAAGATCTACGGACCAATCTGTGTCAATGGCGAGTACCGAATACGGTGGAATGATGAACTGTATGATCTGTACGCTGACATCGACATAGTCAAGCGCATTAAAATCGAGCGGCTTCGCTGGCTTGGTCATGTTCAGCGCATGAAAGACGATGCTCTAGTGAAGAAAACATTCGATTCGGTACCCAGCGGAGGTCAACGCAGAAGAGGACGACCGCATCTTCGTTGGAAAGACCAAGTAGAGGACAACCCGACGAAGCTTGGAATTTCCAACTGGCGCCAGCAAGCGAGAAATAGAAATGGCTGGCGCAAATTATTAGATGAAGCCAAGACCGACATACGGTTGTAGCGCCAACTAAGTAAGTATGTAACTTTTATAGGTCGTGGTTTTTATCCAAATATTTAAAATTTGAACTCCACAAATTATAAGTGTAGATATCAATTATGATGACTTTACTATTATGATGACGTCACTTTATATGGGAGGAAGACTTAGTTTCTAGTTTCTTTTTACCAAATTCCAAACATCGTATGTATAATTTAAATTAAAACTTATTTGCAAAACTTCAAGCCATTGTACTCATGTTTGTGAAATTTGAGGAGATTTTTCCGTTGGGATAAAGTTACTTTGTATGGGAGGTGGCGTGATTTTCATATGATAAGTCATTAAATGCATTTTTGTGGTACTTAAAGTGATTTTACCGTTTTGGTAAAGTCACTTTGTATGAGAGGTAGATGTGATTTTCATCAGATTTTGACAAATTTCAAATATGTAAAGAATATTTCACGCTAAGCATGTGTGAATAATTTCAAGTCTATATCTCAATTTTTGTGGCATTTGAAAAGATCACTTTTGCTAAAATTCGTTTTGCTAAAATCACTATTTTAGTAAAAGTTTTTTTAGTATAACCATATGTTTTTAATTTCATTCCGATAGCTTAAAATTTGCGGCGTAATCGTGTCGACAGACAGACAGACGGATATGGCTAAACCAACTCAGGAGGCGATGTTGATCAAAAAGAAATATACTTTGCTATACATACTATACAAACGGAGTGACAAAGTTAATATTGCTCTTTCGCAGTACTGTGGGGATATAAAAAACAAGTTAACTTCTTGTAATCATTTCTTGTGATCGTAAATTAGCTAAATAGATCAGTCAAAGCGAATGTCAAAAAAGGAAAGCAAAAGAAATGCAAGTTGCCAACTGAGGTTTTAAATGCAATGGGTATGTTCAGGATTAAATAAACTTAGCAAAATTTTCTAAGCATATTAATACGAAAATTTATGGAATTTTCTATGATTTTAAATTAAGTTAGAAACAAAAGAAAAATTAAATTCCACATTAATGGAACAATCCCCCGAGTTGGCAAACCTGCTTGCAACCCATCTCGTTGGAAGAATGTTTTTAATTTTAAACTAATAAAACCAATGGCCTTTTATTAAAAAGTACATTTGATTTTTAATTGTGAACAGAAAAATGTTTACAAGATAACTGAACTGTTAATTGTAAGATATAATGCAGGGTTGTATTTAAAAGTAGTTTGGAGTAAATGAGTTAGTATGGTTAGTAAAATTAGCAATAGATTAGCAATGAGCTACTTCAATGCGCTATAACAGAAACTTTAAATTATTTTTTTAATGTGATCTTATATGAATTTTAAACTTAATTAACGGACAAATCAGCGAGTTAAGAAAAAAGTTTTTGTGCGCCAAAAATATCATTTGTCATTTGTATGCAACAAGTGAAGTTAGCCTTTAATGTTGTGTGTTGACTTTTACTTTAGATTTATAAGTTTTATCGTTGTCGTTATTTTTGTTTATTTCGATGTCATTGAGCCTGTTCTCACGCTCCTTACGTTAGGCGGAGCATCGTATTAGTTTTGACGTATACAGGTAAGGTGGGAAGTGGGAAGGTGACGAGTTACGTAAGGCAGCTTTTTCAAAAATTTTAAAAATGTTGCGATTCATTTTGACGTCTGTTACTTTGAAGTTTCATTGTTTGTCATTTTCCTCGTGGTTCTCTTATGTTTTAGCGCAAATAAATTTTGTTTTGCATTGGTTGGGTTTTCACTTTTACTTATTTCTAATTGTTTGCGTTGCTGTTTAATTTAAGACTTCCAAAGTAATGCATTTTCCGAAATTTAACGGCACATTTTATTGACTGTTCTCGGAATGCAAAATAAGGCGGTCTTAAAAAAGTCGGAGTAAGAACACCTGACAGATGCATTATGTCAAAATAACGCCATTACTCTGCCTTTTTTAAGGCGTATGAGAACAGGGTCATTGTAGTTTGTGATTTGACGTTCTCATCGTCATTGTTGTCGTTGTTGTTGTCGTTGCCAATGTAGTTTGTTATTCGTAGTTCCCATCGACGATGCCGTTGTTGTTGTCGTTGCCGTTGCCATTGTAGTTTGTTATTCGGCGTTCACATCGACGTTGCCGTTGTCGTTTTCGCTGTCACCGTTGCGATTGTAGTTTGTTATTCGACGTTGTCGTTGTCGTGTTCGTTGCGATTGTAGTGTGTTATTCGACGTTGTCGTTGTCGCTGTCGTTTTCGTTACCATTGTAGGTTGTTATTCGACGTTCCCATCAGCGTTGTCGTTTTCGTTACGATTTTAGTTTGTTATTCGACGATTGTAGTTTGTTATTCCACGTTCTCATCGACGTTGTCCTTTGTCGATGTCGTTGTCGCTATCGTTGTCATTTTCGTTGCGATTGTAGTTTGTTATTCGACGATCCCATCGACGTTGCCGTTGTCGTTTTCGTTGCGATTGTAGTTTGTTATTCGACTTTCGATCTTGATGCTGATACCGATGTTGTGATATTACTGTTGGTATCAAGCTTTTGTTGGTGTTTCCGCTAAATTTAACTAATTTGAAGCCAAAACTCTTGCTGACGTTATCAAGTTGTAAATGTTAAAAGTGTTTCTTTTTCTGTTGCGGCTAACATCATATCTGTTGTTTGCACTCTTGTTGCTTATGTTCTCATTCTCATTAATTTTTTTCTCTTCTTGTCTTTTTTGTTTTACAAAAATGCATTTTCTTATTGCGCCTGCCGCTTGACGACAACGTGTTGATTGAATAATTGCTGCAATAATAACGCTGTTGTTGTTGTGCTTTCTGTAGCTTTTGTTGTTGCAGCTGCGTTAATCTTTATTCACTTTGAACTCATAATTTTAAAAAATATCTAGTTCTTTTCTGTTCGCATTATTTTTCAGTTTTTACACGCCTTTGTTTTTTGTTGTTGTAGCTATTCTTGTGTTGCTGCTGCTGCTGCTGCTTGTCTCGTGCTTGTCTTAATTAAGTTGTTACAAACACACTTGGTTGAATGATGTATATGATGTTAATGTTGTTGTTGTTGTTGTTGTTGTTGATGTTGTTAGTGTTTTACTTTGTTTCTGTGCGGTCTAATATTTAAGCTTTTCAAACTTTCAACATTCGTTATATGAATATGTTATCTAGGTTCAAATCTTGTTTTGCTTTATTTAAAGTTCCTATAGTAAAATTTCTTTGCTAACAATTTTTGGTAAATTTTTGTTATAACTGAAATATTTAACTCACCTTGTTTTCATGATTAACCTTGTTAAGACCCTTAAAACGATAACATATTCTAACAAACTATAACTCAATTGCCTTATTTAGTGTCTTACATCATCCATACCATAAGCTCCATGACTCAATTCTCACCCAACCTTCTTAAACTTACATAAACTTAATTTCCGAAATACATCGTTCCATCATTAACAACAAATCTACTATGCTAATTTTTTTAAAACTGTAATACAAACACATAAAAAACCTCTTTTCGGTCTTAATTTAAATTCAGGCCGAAAACAATTTTTTTGTCAGAAAAAAACATGCACCATACCTTTTATCGACGAATTAGGCCAATAGTGTGCCACTGTAATTTTTTCAGCGCCATTACATGTTCAATTTGTTAACAGCTTTTCCGGTAGACCACACAAGCATTAATGCAAGCCTACCCTATATCTGGATGGGCTTTCTTATTGTTCTGGCTACTGCTCAATGTTTCGCTGTAGAAACGAAGAATACCTTTTTCACACCTCAAACGGCGCGCAGCAGCTAAAACGTGTTGAATGCGCTTGCGCGCTGATGCTTGAATCACGTTTTTCACACAGAGAACTCAGCTCATTAACAAAGAAATGTTATGCTAAAAAATGTTTTCCTTGTGGTTAATTTTTTCCTGTTTAGTTTTGTTATATTTTGGTAGTTGAAAAAAAAGTCAGAAAAAAATGTGAAATAGAAATTTGTTAATAAATGTAGTAAGTTTCAAACTTCAGCTTACCTGAATTTTCAAGCTAAGTTGGATAGATTTTCTTGTATTTTGCGGTATAAAAGTGTGACGACCTTTTTTTTTTTAAAAAAAAAGTAATTGTAGTCTTAGATGGTTAAAATATCGTTAGAAATTGTTCCTTGGAAATTTTCTCAATGTATTTATTCTTTGACAAACCTACTTCAATTATTATTGTCTACCCCTTATTTCATTGGCGTCGGAAGCGGGGGAAAAGGGGGCAGTTGCCCCTCCCCCACTTTTTTAGCTAGATAAACAATTTAAAAAGAAAACTTCAAAAGTTATTCAAAATGTCAGTTTTTTTACAACGATAATATTTTTGTATTATATATTTTCCTCTTCTTTCTCTCTTCTTCATAAGCATGCTTGCGGATAACTATTTTCTTTCTCTGTGTTTGCAAAAAGATAGAACAAAATGTAGAGTTTCTACTGCAAACCCACCACTTCAGTTTAAAAGCACCCTTAAGTATGTAGCTTAATACTGTAATATTGTATTCGAAGCCTTCAACGGAAAAGTGCCTTCTGAACAAAATCTAAAAACAAAACTAGATCTTTATGCAGATAACTTTGATGTGAGCGACCTCCACGCGCGACTTAAATTGCTGAAGCAATTGCCTGGCCAAACACCTTCAAATTGTAGTGGCATTGTATCCCAATTTGCAAAAAATTCGGATACTGTAAAAAAAACTATTAAATGAAGTTGAAAAACTTATTGCTTTACTTTTGACTGTGCCTGCATTAGCAGCTTCATCTGAGCGTTTTTTAGTGCACTAAGACGACTTAAAACGTATCTTCGAGCAACTATGACACAGAAACGACTCAATCATGCGGCACTTATACACATTCACAAAGATAAAACCGAAGAATTGAATTCGATGGAGGTGGTGAAAGAGTTTGTTTCTCGCAAGGACAGAAAGAAACATTTTGGAATAACTTAAATTGATATAACTTTTTGTACCTTATTGCATTTAAACCATGTAAAGATATACCTAGTCTTGCTTTATAAAAGCAACCATTATATCTTATATTTTCATATTACCATATGAAAGATCCTTTAAAGAATTATCTCTAATATTGAAATTGGAAGAACTTTTAAAAATAATGAAATTTTGATATATTTTGTATATTTTTAAATTTTTTTTTTAAACTAAAATAAAAAATTTGTGTATTCACATTCATGTTTCTTTGAAGAAATTTTGGTGAACTTTTTTTGCACCACCATTTGTACTGCCCCCCCCCCCCCCCCCCCAGATGAAATTCGCTTCCGACGCGCTTGCCTTATTTCTATTAAAGATATAGTAATTTTTTATAAATCACTTGGATTTATCAGAAGGCAGAAGCATTTCATCGTAAAATTTTAATAAGTGTTTAATACTCTAATACTATAAGTACAAATAATTTAGTGTAAATTTATAATCCATGTGAAATATAACACATACGTAAAGTTTTCAAATGCCGATACACTTAAAGATTTTGTTCTTAACCAAAATTCATTGATTAAAATATGTAATATAGAAAAGGCTTAAATTGTCCTACAAAGTAATGCAACCATTTGCGATTAATTCAGAAAAGTTCATTTAAAATTTAGAATAAACTGATTAAAAGATCGAAAAAATCATATTAAAATCATAACAATTCATAAAAAATCAATTGCAACTCAGAAAACATCAATTAAAGTACAGAAAATATCGATGTCTTTTTTTTTTGATGCAACCGTGCGTAACGCAAATAACAGCGATAGATGTTTTTGAAGAATATCAAATATTTCTTGCTAATATGGAATAATCATCCATTATGGTCTATGTAAAAAAATGTATGTATAAGATCTCTCTTTCTCTCGTTCTCTCGTTTTTTTTTTTTTTTTATTTGAAACAAACATTAGAAATAAAAGTTAATGTTCTTCAGAAAATTTTTGTAAAACGATTTTAAAAATTCATACAGTTTTAGGAAGGAGTTTTTCCAAATAAATTATATCAGAAAGCGTATAAGATATAATTAAGGCAAAATTAAGCGCTTTGCCTAAACTTTTAGAGACAATTGTTACATCACGACTATCGCATAGCGTTAAATCTTTAATGTCTCCTTTCCAACATGGATTCCTTTCTGGAAAATCCATTGTTACTAACCTTCTCGAATTTACATCAAAAACTATAGAAAACTTTGGAAAAGGCATGCAGACTGATGTCATTTACTCGAATTTTAGCAAAGCTTTTGACGTTGTAAATCACAAACTATTGATCTTAAAATTACATCTTGTTGGATTTCCTATACCGTTGGTAAAGTGGATTGAGTCTTACTTAAGCAATAGAACACAATCTGTTATTTTTAAGCTCAAGAAATCACATGAGTTTCCTGTTACTTCAGGAGTACCTCAAGGAAGTCATCTTGGGCCCCTTCTGTTTCTACATTTTATAAACGATTTGCCATCTGTCATAATGCATTCTAGCATCTTAATGTTTGCTGACGACGTCAAACTCTTCCTTTCTTTTAAAAACGATAATGACGCTGTATTTTTGCAAGCCGACATTGATCATCTTCATTACTGGTGCAAAACGAACCGTATGAACCTCAACATGAAGAAATGCAAGCATATGTCTTTCTCGCGCAAACCACCAATTAAATGTACCTTCAAAATTTGTGGTTATCCATTGGAGTCCTTAGATATTTTCAATGATCTTGGAGTTACAATGGATCCTAAACTACGCTTTAATATTCATGTAAATGAAATAATAAATAGAGCAAATAGTACTTTAGGATTTATTAAACGTTGGGCAAAAGAGTTTAATGATCCATTCATAACGAAAACCTTATTCACTTCCCTACTGCGGCCTATCTTAGAATACGCTTCAGTTGTTTGGTGCCCACGATACGGTTGTTACATAGACGACATTGAATCAGTGCAGAAACAATTTATTTTGTTTTGCTTAAGCTATCTTTATTGTAATACTGATTTTCACTTACCACCTTATGATTATCGGTTACAACTCTTAAATCTTCCTTCTTTAAAAAATCGGAGAATTATGATAAATGCTTGTTGGATTACAAAACTTATACATGGATATGTCAACAGTCCATATTTATTGAGTAAAGTATATTTTAATATTCCTCTTCGTCCTAGAAGATCTTCTGAGTTACTCCACATGATCTTTTGTAGAACTAATTATTTGCAAAATGAACCTCTTAGAAGCGCTTGCGGTGATTTTAATTTTGTATCTGATGTTATATCCTTAAGTGAATCCATGGACTCAATCAAACATGAAATTATAGATTACCTGCAGTACCGTCGTTGATTATGTAAAGTTCTTTCAAACATATATCTGATGCATCTGGTGATTTGTAAACACATTAATATAACAATCTAAATGGACTTAAGCGTAAAATGGAAAATTTTGGTGTATAATACATCTAAATAATCTGAATGGACCTAAACCTGGGATCTTCAATTGCCTCATATCTTCAAGATGGTTGTGACAACATTTGTTGACGGTACCGTGGTGTCTCGGTGTCTTTTTACCTCTTGAAACACTACGTTAGATCGATTTGTAATATATTAATATGAGTGGCCGATAAGACCTAGTTTGTCTTGGTGCCTGCGTTCGCAACTGGTTTTCTTTATTTTATGAAAATTGGTTTGGTGAAGTTGACCTAGTTTGTCGAGTAACCACCCTGTCAAGCCAGGATCTCACCGGCTGCAGGAAGACAGAACGATATATATTATATATTTACCTATTGGAGTGGTGTTTTATTGGGTATGATACCTTGTTTGTTACACGACTCCGCCGGATACAAACATTGTTGCTAACTTGACCTTGTTTGTCTTGAAAACGCAACCCTGCTTTGCTGTCTGATATTATCGATTTTGACTTAACTTTTTTTTTTGTTATTTTTTATACTTTCATAAAATTATATACTTTAAGCAATTTATTAAAACTTTTTAGTTTGTAAATAATACATGATTTCAATCAAAATCATACTTCATATTTTTGAATTGTATTAAATATCTTATTTTGTAATTTTAAATTTGCTATAAAACCTGTTAAGGTTTAGCAATCAAGTAAATAAATAAATATAAGTTTATTTATTTTTCTTATTGCTTTGCCATTTAGTTCTAAATTTGTCTAGTCTTTTGTTGGCATTTCATTCGCATTAAAATAATAGTGAAATTACACGTTTTGACCGACCTTTAAAAAACTTTCAGCCAAAATTGTTAGCAATTCCGAGAGAGGGACATCTTGTGATTATATCGCGACTAGTACGACCTCTCAATTCCATCAATTTTTTTAAAAAACATTTTAAAGTTAAGCAGTAGGAATTCTGGTATTCTGACTTATAAAAATTTTTTTCATAAGCTTAGGTTGTGAGAATTTAAAAATAAAATGCACTTTTGTTCATTGAAATTAAACGTAAAATGTTACTGTGCTGAAAGATTTTTTTAAAAAAATATGCAAAATGTGTTTATCGCAATGGAGAAATCAATGTTTCATAAATTTTGCACAAATGTTAGTGTTTCCTTATTTTTTTAAAAATAGTAACCATCAAAAATCCTTGATTATTTTTGCAGGAATCTTTAAAACCTTTCTTAAAAGTCTAAGATAACTAAAAGCAGTGTAAAGTTCGAAAACTGGCAGCAGTTTTGAAGGTGTTTTTTAAATTGACAATGACCTATTTTTCTTACATGCATTTGCAGCACACAAACCAAATGATAACGAATTTTTGACGTCTATGGCTTGTTAGAATGCAAAAACTAAAGGCCACATTTAACGATTTTAATTTTTGTAGAAAATAAAAAGGCGATAAATAATGTCTGCGAATATTAAAAGTTTAATAAATTTTTTATGATAAATATTCAAATTTTGCTTGACTGTATGTATGTGTTCAAACATTAAGTTGGTTTTTTTTTTAAAAAAAAAAGATAAAGAGCCAAGGCATTCGCCTTATACAAACATGGTTTGGTCTTTGACCTGAAAGGAAAGTGATAGATTATTTCGAAAAATTGATTGGAACCATACGTGAATTATTGATTAGGCGAAACGAACGTGAAAGACAATTTTAATTGCTTTTAACCGAGGTTAGTGTTATGTCTGAACCTCGGCAAGCATATCCAGCCATTATTTGTTCCTGACCTTTAATTCCACAATTTAGTTGTGGATTTTTAGTTTTCCATAACTCTTAAATGTAGGAAAGAACACAGAAAGTGAAAAGAACCATGCCCGAACCCGGATTCGAACCAAGGTCCTCTGGGTTGATAGTCTAGCGCACTCTCCACTAGACTACAAAAGCCGACATGGTTAAACGCTTCCGTCAAATCGTCGACAAGACTTCCGTAATTCTGAACGCGGTGCTTCCCCAAGAATCATTCGAACGTTGCCTTCACCTGTCTACTACATATAGACTTGGTTTCAAATCTAGTATTTCCAAAATACTAAAATACATTTTTAATACAGCTTTAGTTTAAAATTTAGTACAGGCATGGATTAAAAACAATAACAAACACCGTCAGGTTTGAACCCACGACATTTAGTTTGTAAGTTCTCTAGTCTTATTACTAGTCTTATCAGCGCTATACGTAACAAAGGCAATAAACAAACATATGAACTGCATCTGAGGCATTGAGTCTTAGCACTGCCAGGCTATCTTTTTACGAGTTCAGACTGAAATTTAGTATCCTAATGTACTAGAATTTTGTTTAAATTGTATTAAAAATAATGCAAAATTTTTCTTAAACTTAAATGAAAAAGCTAAAAAGAATGCTTAATATTTCTTTTGTACATACATTTTCACCAAAAAGGGAAGCTGTAATATTTCTTTTGGTTTGCATTCTAGTACAGTAGAGTTTTAATTATGAGCTATTTGCAAAGTTTAAATGCAAGGTTTACAAAACTGTAAACCTGTATTTTAACTGGACTAAAACTTAATTGTGAACATGGCCTCGGTAGTGCAATTGGTAGCGTACTATTAACTGTCATGCAAAGTTTCACAGAGAATATCTATCAGATTCTACCTATCTGTTCTTAATTACTAATAAAGAAATATTAAAATAACGCACAGTTAATAAAGTAAATTGTTTTGTGGAAATTTGTAAAGAAGTTTTTTATAAATTTGATTTGGCCAAGGCAACATCAAATCGCGGGCCTATCATTAATATAGAATGCAACGAATATGAAAACTTGAATGAAGATCTAACTCGCACCTAAGTTCACAACAGTATAAACAATTTTGATGTCATCAAAATATTCGCGTTAACTCGGATTCAAAACCTTTCTTCAATTTTCCAGAACTTATTACACTAAAATACTTGACATGATATCTCTTTTGCCACATGTCTTTTACCATATCTCCATTTCAATAGTTTTTCATTATTGTAAGAATAATCCTTGGTTAAGCTTTTCTTTTCTTTGAATAAATGACCTTTGAATAATCTGTTTGGATGAATTACTTGCCTTACATTTTTACATAATTTTAATTGTAAGCTATTTAGATCAAGTAAAATTTGAAGAAAGCAACAACAACAATTTCTGGAAAGAGTCAACCACACAGCAGACTAGACAGACTGTTTCGGAAGGAGCTAAACTTCTATCTTCAGTAGTATTGAGTTATTAAGCTTTAATCATATAAGACAGTTTAAGCCTTATATTATTTAACCTTAGTTGAGATCGCACGAATTTATTTCTCATCGGTCATTTTTCATATGACGCTAAGCAGTGAAGTTATTTTTAGATAACTTTACATTGCCTTATATGTTGTTCAAATACACACTCATTTACAAATATACAGTCAAAAAATTTATTAGTAAAATATCTACGAATGATTTTAGGAAATATTCGTATAATATACAAAGTATTTTTATTGTGATATCTTTACGAATTCATTTGTAAAATTTTTCTAATACCTGGTGTAGTATCTACGAAGATATTTGTTTTATATACTAATGATATTCGTAAACAAAAATAAATCAATTCGTATTAGTGCATTGTACGAATGATTGTGTACATATAAATAATAATAATCGTAAATTTCTAAATAACTTCGTAATTTTTTTCATTACATTGGTAGTATTTACTAATGCTTTCGTACTATTTACGAATGAAAAATAATATTAGTAGACACAATTTATTCGTAGGCTGACCGCTTGAATTATTAGTAGAATGTACGAAATATTAGTAGAGTCTAAAAAATTTAATACTGAAATCGTTCAGCCTTGTTTGTCGAACATCTATAGAACGTAAGGAACTGTATGATTGTAAAGTGACTGTAGCCTACTGGTAGAGTTCGTGGCTCGTAAACTAAAGAGCCGAGGTTCAAACCCTAGATCAGATAGAATTTTTTTTAGAATACGAATAAAATATTCGTAATATGTACTAATATTCGTCGATTCTACAAATCCTATTCGTGGCTGAAAACTACGAATAAAATTCGTTGAATGGATGCAGTTATTAGTAATATTTACACGCAAATATTTTTGAGTGTACTTAATTATTTATTGTATTTGAAAGTATAAGTTAATTTTACGTCGCTCTAAGAGAAAACGTTCAGGTTAAAAATGGAAGAAGATTGTATATATCTATATAAGATCGAATTCTCTTTTAAATAGAATTATAAATTCTTTATTAGTTGTTATTTTCAAAAAAATTTTGTGGGATTTTTTTATATTTATATAAAAATGTTGGTTGGACCATTTTATTATTTTAGTATCTTTATTTCTTAGATATCATAACAGAACAATCAAACCGCTAAACTATAATTTGTTTGATTTAAATATATATTTTTAAAAAACATAAAGATATCCATTGAAATAGAATAATAAAATTTTTATTGTGTTAGAGATTCTGGAGAGTAAAAAAATCAACATAGAATATTTAAACCAAGAATATTATATGTACATAAGATTCCGCCATAAGTGCATAGAAATGGAAATCTACGGTGCAGCCTACGTCACATGTAAAATTACATCTTAAAAAAAATCACGTACACAACAAACGAAACTAAGCAAATTAATCTGATTGGCTTCCCAATCAGCCATTTAGAAATAGTGATTTGATTAAGCTTACATACAATGTAAGCCTTTCCAAGCCTTTCCCAAGCACGCTTGTAAAGCACCTGCGTAGGTAATAAATTTCCAAGTTGCTTTGTAGAATTATTGCGTAAAAAACAAAAAGTAAGTGTGGTACAATAATACTTGGAAAGACTTGCTTTAAGTATGTGTTTTCCAATCATACTTGCAAAATGTTAGCTAAGGTAATAATTTTGCAACTGTTCGAAGTTGCGATTGCTGTTAACTGTTGGCCTGTGTAGTCTAGTGGAGAGTGCGCTAGACTATCAACCAAGACGTCCCCGGTTCGAGTCCGGGTTCGGTCGTGGTTCTTTTCACTTTCTTTTCTCTTTACTACATTTAAGAATTGTAAAAACTAAACATAGAAATCCACGAGTTAATTGTGGCAAATATTGAATTTAAAGGACAAGAAACCACACAACTGAGGGCTTAAAATGCAACAAGGCAAGCTTTCTTGAAGGCAAGTCAAGTTTGATAGTGAGAAATGAGGACGGATCTCGAACCGGCGAATTTTCTTTTTTGTTCTTATTTTCAATTTAAGATGGCTGCGCATTGTTTGGCAGATATATTTATACATAAAAGTTCCGTATTTAAATACTAATTTCCAATTGTAAAGAAACGCTTGGATTAAGCTTATTCAAATACTATTTTCCAATTGTAAAGAAACACTTGGATTAAGCTTATAGTAAGGGATACTTTTCCAAGGGATCGTTTTCGCTTATTCTACTAATGATTGAGTTATTGGGAAACAAACGAAATACAAACAAAGAAACAGTTAAGCTGCTCTCAAAATAAATCGAGCAACATAGTTGCTTTTTTGTGTGTTAACCCTAACGAGGAAGTTAACACCACGAAATATATATAAAATTTTTATCAAAGATAGAAATAAAAAATATTTATAGTGTTTTCTGGCCAAGCGTTGTTTTTTATTTCATACATTGTATATATGTTGATTTCATTTAAAAAGACTAAGACGGCATAAGACAATAAAAAAATTTTGAAATCGAATCCTCCTATAAAAAACTTTTGCTGCGTTTTTTTTTCATTAATTTTGATGACACCTTTTTCTTTCCCAAAACTGACGTCATATTCACGTGCTCACAAAGACGGTGGACATGCGCATGTTGAAATCTATTTTATATTATTCTTGGCATTAGACTACAAAGGAAAAAAATTTACAATGTAAATTAAAATATGTCATCGCCAAATATACCAAAGTCCTCAGACTCTCCAAATGCCTCATAGAAGTTATGTCAGACTGGCGGTATAATTGGCAGCAATTCTTTGTCAATTTTCCTACCATTTGGGAAATTAAAGCAACAGTTCCTTTTAGCATGCTAATTTTCCTTTTACTTCTTTGGAAATTCTGTCATTCATTACAAATGGTTTGTCATTAGTTGTTCTTATCAACTGAATTTTAAACCCTTTAACTTTTTCCTTTTCAGCTTAATTTTTCCGTTTGTTATTTGGCATTGTAATTGTGTCGTAGAAATAAAATCGTAAGCTTTAATTTTTATAACTGCAAATGATTTAGTCTTTCTTGCTTGCCTTATCACCTCCAACCAATCATCAGGAACGAAAATGTTTGAATATAATTTTTTTCGCTTTTTGTTTAAACCTAAGTTCAAATTTTAGTAACATTTTCAATACAAAAACGGTAAAGTGGTTCAACCCAAATGCAATTTTCAGTATGTGGGTTGGACCACTTTTCCATTTCCATAATATATTTTTTTAAAAAAAGCAATGTGAAAATATTTGTTGTTACGGTTTCAATAAAGGCAAAATCTCAAGGAACACATTTTTATCTTAAAATATAACGTCAGTAAGCATGCCTGGTAGAATAATCCCGAAAAAAATTTTTGTGCGTTGGACCACTTTGCTTCTGAGCGCCTCAAATGTGATAGTAAAATAATTTTTCTGTACAGTTGTTATTTCTTTGCTGAGATTTTTGGTTTGATCTTTTGTGAATATCAATTGATCTTGTCTACATTACAATAAGAAATGGTGTAATTTAAAGAAAGCTGAACAAAGAAAGCTGAACAAAGTCAGGTAGTCAAATTATCAAATTATTATTTCAAATTTGTCAAAATTACGTTAGTTTTTGAATTTAGACTGACTTTTACAACTGATTTCAAAAAAAATTTTGTCAATTAAATCGCCTAAATTTGCGTTTCTAAGCTTTTACTGCCGATCTGTTTCAACTTATGTTTCAGACTCAAAGATTAATTTAACTTAATAGCTTCTAACTTATGTTCAACACACGAATGCAATTAAATTTTGACATTTTTTTCGGATTCGACTCGATATTGTCAACATAAAAACTGCAACTTAACGATCGCCATGTTTAGGTTAAGCCTCCCGGCGGCAATGTTGGCTGCGGCGATAAGAAAAAGCAAAACTAACAAACATATACATAAATATATATATATTTATAAAAACAATCTTGCCCGATATGGTAAACAATGGAGTCATAATTTTGTAGCTCTCTTTCGAATGTTGGTTGGAATTTAAAACATTTTTAACCGCATCGACCGCACTCTTTGACGCGAGCGACTGACTATCGCATTATTTTGCCTGCGTCTGTTGTCCTGTCTGATCCGTGGAGTTATACACACATATGTATTAGCTGTCTAAAGTTGCCGATTGCTCGCTTTCTTTTACCATGTCTAACAATGTGATTTTAAGCTTGCAGTGTTGCCCTTTTTTGGAAAAATGCATTTAATTTGCATGCATATAAATTTTAGATGTTGCGATCATCAATCTAGCGATCGATTGCGAATGCTCCAATTTGTGTATTGTGTGTGTGTGTGTGTATGTGTCTGTATGTGTTTGTATATGTGTGTGTGTGTCTGTGTGTGGATCTAATTTGGTTTGGAATGCGTTGCTGCGATGTGGGCTGACTCTCAATTTCCTAATGCGGTCGCTACAACGCTTTGTAGTTATAAGCGGCTTGAAATTTTTGCTCGAGTTTAAATGTTGCGACTAGGGCCTGCAATTTCGGGTTTTTTTGGCTATCCCGGGATAAGTTGCGGTATTGCAACTGTAATTAAAAAATATTAAAAAAAATTTAATTTTGAAACACGTAAAAATCTGAAATCGATTTTAGACTAAAAGTTATTGAAGCAACCGGAAAAAAGTGATTTTTTTGGAAATCGCAAAATTGTTCTACAAATTTCAATAGGAATGAAACGCAATAAAATTCTTTTTTAAAGTGTTTATTTTGCATAAAAGGCAATTAAAACACAAAATTTAAAAATAATATGTAATGTTTGATTGTTAAATTTTATTTTTTGTTAAAAATCAACAGACACATCAGTTTTTAATCTAAAAATTAAATTTGTAAGTCCTTCTATTTTATAATTTTGTTCATCTAAAAGCAATTGTATTTATTGTTTTTATATCCTTACGACAATATCACTTTTTGTATTCGTTTCAAGAAAAAAAAATTCCTGAAGAAGTGGAATAACCAGTGAAACGTCGAAGGATGAAAAATAAATAAATTTTTTATTAAAATAAAAAGCACAGACCATTTAGCCTGAGCACTAGTGAAAAAAATGATATAACTTAAAAAAGTTGGTCATATACACTTATTAAAAAAGCAACAAGTCGAGACCAAGTTTTAAAAATAACACAAAATAAAGATTGTCTTCTGACAATTTTGAAAATATTTTAAAAATAATTATAAAAAAAGAAACTATTTCATTATATTATTGAAAACAGTACGTTACAAAAAACTTTATAAGGCGTCTGGTATGATGGCTAGTGTCCGACTGAATATTCGGTTTCGGTTTAGGTTACGGCGAATTTCGACCCTTTTTGTCAGTTTCGGCTAGTTTCGACTATTCGGCCTCAATATGGCCGAACCCCAAAACCGAAAATATAGGTAAAAATTTGACTTGCATCAGTCATTTAATTCCAACCTATAAATTTATTTTAGTCAAAATATTTACAATTCGTTATACAAAACAAAAGTGATGAATTCGTCTATAACTTGATTTATCGTGTCATCGCAAAACCGTTTTGATTAATTTTATGCGTTCGATACTATCATTTCCGATTTCGATTTTCGAGAAACCAAAAAGTGATCATTAAATTTCCGAACAAATTCTGTGTGTGTGGAAGTAAGGAAAGGAAAACAAAATATTTCTTTTCTCATAATGCTAAAACTTAAAAAAAAACAAAGATACTTTGTTTTTAGTTCTATAAAAATGTACATTTTAGATACATACTGTTTTGAGAGTGTACGGAATAAAATAAAAAATTATCTCTTTTATTATTATAATAAACTTTAAGTCATTATAAACTTCAATATTTAAAGAGTACTTTTTTACATAACATTTTTTCTGATATGTATGAAATGGTATTTTTATTTCTTTTTAATTTATTTGTAAAAACTTAAATTTTTATATAAGTTTGGTTTCGGTTTTGATTTCGGCCGAATAATATCAAATAGCCGAATATTCGGTTTTGGACTAAATTCCGGTTTCGGTCGGACACTAGTGATGGCTAAATAACTTCAAATTAAGTTTTGCGGCTAAGCGATCCCACATGTTTTAAACCTTATTGAGCTTAAAAATTTCGAATGGACAGCTCTTAACTCTTTCTAAACTATATTTTTATTAATGCTTATTCTCAAGTTTTTATAATTTTATTTAAATATGTTTCTGAATAAATTCCTATAGGAAATTTATCCAAATCCCGGGATCCCGAAAATCCTGGAATTTAAAATTTTAAAGCCAGGACTGTGGAATTTGAAGAACTCCGGGATCCCGGGATTTCTTGCCCTAGTTGCAATGATTGTAATCTTGTATTAAGTATCTTTTATTCGATTGATTGATTTATATTTTTTGTTTTTTCTTACAGATCTCTTCGACTTAACATGTTTGTCTAAAAAGGTAACTTTGGTTTCTGAAATTTCATGGCAACACCAACAGCTGTAATTTTAAATGCTTACTGAGTTTTCTACTCAAACCCACTGTGAAAAACTTACATATTTGCAGGCAATTTCACATGAAATGCCTTACTTGTTGTACAATTTTAGTTTGCTTTTTATCGCTACTCTAGATATTTTTAGTCAACTTAAAATTGTACCTATAGCTTTTTCATCACATGTTGTGGCAGCAGCTTGCAGCGGATGAAAGTGGGTAGAATAAAATTGCAGCCACGTTTTTTCCCCGATTTAATGGTTTTTTTTTACATTATTTCGTCAAGTTATAAAGAAAAGTGGTTCATATTGCTTAGCTGCTGCTGCTGCTCGCAACATGGAACTAGGCAACAAGCTGGTGGCGAAGATGCCGGCAACTCCGTTGACATATGTCGTTGAGACATCCCACATTGTGCGACTTTTTATGGGCGATTAAGTTAGACACCTGCGACGAAATTAACATACAGCGTCACGCTGGGATATGATCTATTAGTGGTAACGATCGCACATTTTATGCTGTCTTTTTGTGGTTGGGGGAGAGAATTTGGGCCAAATTGAATCTTAATTTTAATGAGCTATATAATTTATTTAGAATTTTTATAAAAAGCTTAAAAGTTTTCTTTTGAAAAAAAAACGAATAAAAATGTTTGTAATTTATGGTCGATCAACAAGTTTAAATGGTGCAAAGATCGTTTCAAATGCCTACAAACTACTGTCGCATGCTGTTAAAGTTTTTGAAAACAAAACGCAACAGTAGAAATACTAAATATAAAAAATTAAAATCATAATAATGGTGATCACAAAATGATGGTGCGTGGGACCATGTTAGCTCTCAAAAAGTATAAAACAGGGAGATTCATAAAGTTTCTTACAACAAAATGAAAAAATAAACAGCTTAAATAATTGTAAGGATTTGTATCTAAGTTTGTTTTTTATTACCTGCGTATTTCAATATAAGAACAAAAGTCGCAATCATAATAAAGAGTCGACAAAATCAACCAACGAATTTAAAGTTATTAAAATAAAGTGCAATCAACTCTAAGGAAAATTTTTCAGACTAACAGCCCTATTCTGGCAGCTTAACTAAGCTCACCACATTAACAAAATAGTTAATATTAACAATTTGTTAAGGTTTCGTATTCTGCTGCAAATTTAAAAGCTCTTTTCCTTACAATTTTGTTAATAACAGAAAGAGTCTTAACAACGAATGAAATGTATGTGCTTAGATAGAAAATTGTTGTCAAAATAATAAAAAATTTCAAATTATAATATAATATTGAGTTTAAATACATTAAACTGAAAAATGGAAGAATTTTTTACTTATTTTAAGTGTTGATAATGAAATCTTTTAGTAGCCGTGGCAAATTTTTCAAGCGCTTGCAAAGTCACAAGCTGCACTCGAAGCATCTGTTTATATAGCGCATCTCTTCTTTCAATAGGCATATCGATTTTCACCATGCATGGTGAACTTTAAAAGCTTTTTAAGCTTTTATGTTGTTAATGATTTTTAGGAATACCCACATTTACATAACATAACAATCAGCTTAACAAGAGCTCCTTAACTATTTCTTGTTAAGCTAACAACCAGAATAGGACTGTAAAACCAAACCTTTCAAAATTGTGCATATATATTTAATTATTTAAACACATTCAGCTCGATTATGAATGATTTTTCCCGAGGAATCGGAAAAGGGAGTTATCATATTTAAGTTCAAAGGCATTTTAGAGATTTTTAATGCCAATTTGTTTATCAACCGTCAATATTCATTAGTGTAAAACAAATAATGTGATGTCTTTATCTTCTATCTTAAAATAAAAACTCCGTTTTCCAATTCCCGGGAAGAAATCATTCAGAATTGGGCTGATAATAAACGTAGCGCCATTACAATATGCATCTCTTTTTTATATAGTTTTTGGATTAAAAAAAATGGTTTATTTATTTTTGAACAGACTTTTGCAAATGCCTACCCATAAATCAGATGATTGTGGCCAGCAACCAACCATGGTGGTTGTGACCAATTCAACCAACTTTTTTCCAAGTTTTTTTTACCAATGCAATCCCAAGCTAAATTCAAAAGGCAAAAGACATTAAACAAATTAAAGTTTTTAAGGATTTCAGAAACATTTCAATCATCTTCAAAGGGTCAACAGGGCTTTTATGTATAAAACTTTTATATTTTGGATAACATTCTGATCCATTGCTGGAATAACTGCAGTAAAATTTGGTGGTAAAAACACTACTCTGAAATTTGGATCAAAATTTATATCTTCTTCTTTGAAGTCAGCCTTAAGGGCAGGTTCTCATCTAGAGTTCCGAAAACACGGTGATGTTCTTGATTTTTTTTTTTATAGAAGGAATAATGTTGTTCATTTTAATACCCGAAGTTTAAACATGGCTAAGCTGGACTTTATAAAATATGTTTTTGAAAAGTCATCAGTTGATATCATTTGTATTTCTGAAAAGTGGTTGTCTAGTAATGTAAGCGATGCAACATGTAGTTTAAATAGTTATAATGTTTTTAGAAATGACAGATCTGATAAAAAAGGTGGTGGAGTTGCTGTTTACTATAAATCTTACCTAAATTCCAAAGTTTTGAGTAAATCAAGTGGTCCTGGAATTGAATATCTTACCATACGTATTTTTGATAATAGTACTAAAATCCTTGTTTCTTGTGTGTATAACCCCAATAAAAGTCACCCTGTAGATCCATTGTTCTCTGACTTGTCTAACTATATTCTTAATTATGACTTGATTTTAGTATGTGGTGATTTTAATATAAATCTCCTAAACAATGATTCTGTAAAGCAATCAATGTGTGACAAGATATCTTTAGTAGGTCTTTCTGTTGTCAATAATACTGTGCCCACTCGTTTCTCTAATAATACAACCCCCAGTCTACTAGATTATTTTATTGTGTCAGACCCTTCGCTTGTTTCTCTGTTTGACAAAATATTTTTCATTGCTGATAACTACTTAATCTTTTGCTCGCTAAATGTAAATTTTTCTAGTGATGTAACTTCTAACTCGTTTTCGTATCGTGATTTTAAAAATATTAATTATTCGTCCTTGTTCTATGACTTCACTCAATGATTGCTGGCATCTCAGTTCAGTTGATGATAAACTTAATTCCGTTTTAAGCCCTGTCAAGTACTTGTTTGAAAAGCATGTTCCTTCACGAACAATTAGGCTAAAAAATTCATTATGTCCCTGGTTCTCTCAGAATTTCCTAAATGCATTAAAGAAAATAAATAACTTACACAAGCTTTGGAAAATTAATCCATCTTCTGCTACCTGGGAAGCGCCGAGAATGGCCAGGAATAGTCCCGTACATTTAACAAAACTATCTAAGTCTCGACACTTCTCAGCCAAATTAAATTTTTCCCTTCCGACTAAAAACCTGTGGAACAATATTGAGAGAGTTGAAGTCAGTAAAAAGACAGCCTCAATTTTTTCATTGAAAACACTGTTCACTCGACCAATAATACTATTTCCCTTACCCATGTTAACCAACCTTTTGAATTTACCCCTGTAAGTGAGCTTGATATTAGAAAGTGTATAATGCAGATAAAATCAAACGCAATAGGCGAAGATGGTATTCCAATTAAGTTTTTTAAAATTATACTACCACACATAATCTGTCCATTAACGCATATTATTATTCACTGCCTTATATCTTCTTCATTTCCGGCAATTTGGAAATCTGCAATTGTTGTACTTTTGGCTAAAAAGTCTAACATTTTTGGGGCAATAAGGTTATTGCCCCCTCTATCTAAAGTCTGCGAAAAACTAATGAGCCAACAAATAAATAACTTCCTAAAAGAAAATAAGCTTCTGTCTCCATTTCAATCTGCTTTTCGCGCATGGCTGTGCTTCAGAGGTAGTTAAAGTTATGGATGACTTACGGCCTGCATTTGATACCGGTTATGTGTGAGTACTCTGCCTATTAGATTATTCGAAAGCATTTGACAAAGTTAGTCCCCAATACTTATGCCAGAAACTCAGGACTCTCTTCGGGTTAAGTGAAAGAGCAGTGAATTTAATATCAAGTTACTTGTCAAATAGATTGCAAAGAACGCAAGTTCGACTTGCGTTCTCTAACCATAAATCTGTGTTAAGTGGTGTACCACAAGGTTCAATTCTTGGCCCTCTTTTATTCTCTATTTTTATAAATGACGTATTTTCTATTTGGAAACATTCTTCTGTACATGCTTATGCGGATGATATTCAAATCTATCTATCAAGTAGTACTGATCTTCTAATTAACCTCTGCCACAGACTTAATGAGGATTTAAGAAGCATTCATCAATGGGCTATTAGTAATGGACTACATTTAAATTCTGCCAAGTCATATGTACTACCTATTTGTCGGCCTTTGTAGTCTAGTGGAGAGTGCGCTGGACTATCAACCCTGAAGTCCCTGGTTCGAATCGGGGCTCGGGCATGGTATTTTTCACTTTCTTTGTTTTTTCCTACATTTAAGAATAATGAAAAACTAAAAATCCACAACTAAATTGTGGAAAATGTGGAATTAGAAGAGCAGGGACAACTAAGGGCTGGAAATGTTTGCCGAGGTTAAGGCATAACACTAGCCTCGGTTTGTTTCGCCTAATCAATAATTCACGTGTGGTTCCAACCAATTTCCCTAAATAAATATATCCCTTTCCTTTCAGGCCAAAGACCAAACCTTGTTTGTATAAGGCGCATGCCTTGGTTCTTTGATCTTTTTAAAAAAAAAAAAAATTTTGTAAAAACCTTATTTAGATAAAATTCCTGACCTCATCATTAGTACAAATAAGCTAAGTGTAGTATCGAAATCGTAAATACTGGTTATTGTGTGAAATACTATCATGTAAAGAGTATTGTCCGTAAAGTTTATTATATCCTTCGAAATTTAGGAATGTCTGCAAATCTTTGTACTATTGATCTTAAGCGAATGCTAGTACAGCAACTAGTTTTACTAGTTATTAATTATTCGGAAGAAGCTTACAGTAGACCCGATTCGTCTTCTCAACTAAAATTAAATATTGCTTATAACTATGCCACGCGTTTTGTATTTGGCATACACAAATTAGACCGCCTCTCAACTTTCAGAAATGCAATTCTTGGGTGCTCTTGACTTTCTTAATGCTAGAAACTGCATCTCCCTTCATAAAATTATATATAAAAAACACCACATTATCTTTATGAAAAACTGCAATTAAGTATTTCAAGAAGATGTGACGTACTTATAGTTCCTAGACATAGCTCATGTAAGACTATGGAATGCTTTACCACGTAGCATAAGAGAAATAACTCGGGCGGAAATAAATAAATAAATAAATGAACACCTTGTGTCTTGCGACAGTTATTTTTTGATTCTTAAAGTGTCGGAAAATAATTTTTTTGTTGCATAAAAATGTAATGTGAGGTGTCAAGTAATACGCCGTCAAACTTGACGTTGAAAAAAAGGTTCCCAAACTTGTACCCTTTTATTTTTATTGGAGCTTGAACCTTTAATATTAATAAATAGTTGAAAATAATAAAAATGGCGGACATTTGGATTTTAAGCAGAGTTTTAATCACATTTTTCGCTCTTTAAAGTTCTCTCAAAAAAACAAGTCAATCTATTAAGTAGTTCTTGAGATATCGTGAAGACCAGTTTGTAAAACATAACTTTTCAGAAAACGCGTTTTAAGATTTGGGTAACTAGCGTTTTGAGTGCGTTAATTAAAATATGGGTTCCTTTCGTATGCGATAAGTTAATAATGCAATTGTAATCGACGAAACCGCTTTGGGAATATATGCTACACATCAGAGAACTGCACAAGCATACTTGAAGTTCAAGCCTTTTTAAGTACTTGAATTCAAGTATGTATCCAAACTTGAAAAAACAAGCTTTAGCCTGCCTGCTTGCAAACAGAAACAAGTCATAAGAATTTCAAAATTATGTCATTTTTATATAATAGGGTTGCCACCTAAGAATATCTATTTTAAATATATTAGGTGGCAACCCTATAATTTTTGTATAATAGGGTTGCCACATAAGAATATCTATTTTTAATATATTAGGTGGAAACCCTATAATAAAAAAATTACATAATTTTTAAATTCGAACAATGGATTCGGATTCAGCAACCCATTTTTGCCAAGTGTTCGTGCCAGCACCGAATTCTTAAAAATAAAAAAGTTAGGTGGCAACCCTTTCCACCATTTTACATTTTAAAATTCCGACTTTAGATTCGAAATCAGTGACTCCCTAACACTGTTAAATGATATTAAAACTATTAAAATGCAAATTATTTGGTGCAACCCTATTATACAAAAATTACATTATTTTGAAATGCTGAAAACGGATTCGGATCAGATTCGAAATCAGCGACCCTCTAACACTGTTAAATGATATTTAAAACTCTTAAATATACATTTGACTAGGTGGCCATTCTGTGTTAAAAATTTATGTGGCAACCCTAACCTCCATCTTAAATTTTAAAACTGACATTCGAAATCAAATCCGTTGTCAGAATTTCAAAATTACAAGAATTCCAAAAATACAAAAAAATCTAGGTGGCAACTCTATGCGCCATCTTGAATTTTTAATTTTGACATCAATTCCGAAATCAGCTACCCCTTAAAACTGCCAACCACGATTTCCACAGAAGCCTTAAAAGTCCTAATACCTTAAGCTTTACCTACACAAGCTCATTGTAGTTTTTGGATACTTACTTTAATTTAGATACTTGTCTTCAATTTCAAGCTTTTCAAGCTTTTTGCCGAAAGCATCAAGTTTTCCTTTACTTGGGACTTCGTGCCGTTCACTTGTAAGCTAGCATACTTGCAAGTCACAAGCTGTCGTGGGCTTATTTATATTCAAGTTAAAGTTACACTTGATTGAAATTTATTATGTTCAAGCAAGCTTGAACTTGTATTTTAATCAAGTACTTGAAATAGACTTCAAGTAGGCCTTTGCAGTTCTCTGCTACACATCATAAGCTATCGAAAAATAAAAAATAAAATTGAGTTTTTTGGTCGAGCTTCATGAGAGCCTGCCCTTAAGCGGCTTATTTTTTCCTCCTAAATTATAAAATGCTGCAAAGTTTACGTTAAAAATTACTCGTACATAAAATAACTTTTTTTACGCCCAATTAATGGCCTACATTTTGCGCACATAAAATGACAAACAAAATTTTGTGGCAACCCTCTTCCAGCTGTCATTCATCTCTCACCAGCTATATAAGCCAGGGAGATCAAATAAATCAGGGAGCAGTGCGCATAACTATTCTACAAAGTACTCAATTGCAATTTAGGGTGCTCACAACAATCAAAAGTACTCAATCTACCCATACCCAACTACCCAAGTCAGTGTGAATACCCCTATTATGATTTGGCTATTTAGAACAATGTGGAAAAATCTGATCATAATATTGCAAAATGCTCAAACACTGTAAAATTTACTAATTTGTATGCTAAGTTATTGAAATCGCAATCGCTTCGTTTTATTAAAAAAGATGTCCAAATTTTTATGAGCCAAAAGCTATAAACTCTTAAAACTGTCATATAATTTTTTGTTTTAGTTACATATATTTTCAAATCAATGCAAATTTATGCCTCTAAAGGCGTGTATTTTTCTGGTTTCACTCTGGTTAATTGCTTGTTTTTCATTAAGTGCCGAAATCTGTTATTTTTAATTAATTATGTTTGGACATCGGCAATATAAACGAAACGTTTACGAGAGTAGGACATTAAACAACTTTTTTTTTCATCTAACTTAATGAAATCTAGCGTCGTTTTTTTAAACTTATCACTGTTCCGTATTGTTTGTAAGCAAGATTAGACTGATAACCACCAACAGAGCTTCATAAAAATGTCGTAAAATTTTGAAACTAAAAAGCTTTTAATATTCGACTTCTTTAAAATGGTTAATGATTTGAATGAAGAATAAACAAATTTCAACAGAAAATAAAAATAGATACATCAAGCGTACGGATCGATCAGTGAATATTCAGAATTCAGAATAATTAATAATGTGCTACTTACCATTTCATATTCTTTGAGGGTTATTTAAACTATTTCAGTATTAACATGGAAATTAATTAGATTGAGGATAGAATATAACTTGAGATTTGGAATATCAGCAGTATAACTATGATAAATAAATGATTTCTTTCATTAATTTAAAATCAATTTGAGTGCTTTGACCACTCATAAAAGGTATTTAAAACTTTTCCAGCAGCATACAAATCTTTGCCATTACAGCTTGTTAAAAAATTAAGTTTTAAGCACCCAACTTTGAAATGTTCTTCGATGTATTTTTGTTCTTCAGATACTAAAATCATGCAATTTAGTGACATATTATAACAAGCTCTAAAGCAAAAAATCATTTTGAACATGTTTTCTAAAGCAGATAAACAGTTTGAACAAAAAATAACACAAAAGCCAGAGATGTACACCTACCAGTTTTTCGGGTGCTACTCACATCTCATCACTGACATTTTAGGATGATATTAAAACAAAACAACAACGAAGAAAAAACGTGTTCATTATTATTGTGTTCTAAGCGCCAGCATTTTAGTTCCACTGCCCACACCTATTATATTTATGGATTTTTATGATTTTTTAATATTTGTAGCCATGAATTCATTAAAATATTAGATTTTTAAATTATTGTTGTTTGGGCTTGCATTCCTTTTGATTTTTTTTTTGTATTAAGACTATGCTTTTAATGACTAAATTTGAAATAAATAGCAGCTTTGATGGTTCCGCTGTGGAATACGGTAACCGATAGAAAATTAGAATATAACTCACTTGTGACAAGAATTAAAAAGTATTTTAAAAAACAGTTTTAAATGAATAAAAAAGTAGTTTTCTGAACAATTATATAAATGATTTTGTTTTAGTTTTTTACGCAATGGATAAAGGTGGGCGTTTTTATTTCTGCCCTGTCTTCTCTATTTTCTTGATTATATTTTTTTTATGCTTGTTTGTATTGGTTATGAATCCCTCAAATAATGTTTTTTTTATGCTGCCAATTCTGGGCCGGGTTTTTTATAAAAAAGCTACGTTTTTTTTCAGTTTTACCCCAGTAGTAAATGCCAAAAGACAACGCCAAAAAGACAACGGAAACGAAAGAGAACACACCGAAAGGAAGCAAATGACGCCACAAATTAATTTGGCAATAATTTGAACAATTTAATGAACGAATGTGTTACCTTTTATAGCATTTTCGGATTCATGTTTAATAATACTCTGTTATTTTATGCATAAAACTTTGTTCTGGTTTAAACATCAAAATTAATAATTTTCACAAACACATTTCACTGCAAAACTTTCTGCTGGAAAACACGATGTTGCTACACAGACGAATAAAGTCAAACTGTTGTTTGAACAATGAAAGAACAAACAATATTTTGTTTCCGCTTACAGTTCTCCATTACAATGTCATCACTCCATTACAAGTTCAAAAAACTTTCAAGAAAATTTTAAAGAGAGAGCTTTTAGTGACTTATCCCAAAGATTTGTAGGATTTTTTTTTTCTCGAATAAAATGCAGCTGCGAGGCCTCTAATGCACAGTGTTTCGTTTCATACAAGTAAGACGGAGAAAATTATTTTGTAAATTTTTTTTGGTAGTTTTCGATGTTTAAGTTATAGGAAAGCTACAAAAAAGTATTTCGGACATTTTGGACCAGTACGTGTGGCAGCGCCCATTCAACTTAAACACATTTTGCGCTAATTTTAAAAATGAAAAAAGCTACAATAACGAAAGTAAAGGTAGACGTCAAATATGTGATTACTAAACAATGTTTGATATTAAGGCGCAATCGGACAATTGGACGTGGCAGCTCCCTTACAACTTAAACACATTTTGCGCTAATCTTAGAAATGAAAAAAGCAACAATAACGAAATCAAAGGTAGACGTCAAATATATGATGACTAAACAGTGTTAGTAGTACACTCAACTTTTTTTTAAACGGTCTTTTTTTGAACGATTTTGAAAAAACACGGTTCACCAAAACATTTTTTAACAAGAATTTTCGGTTTTGCACGACTAAAAAAGTTTCTTATTTTTTTTTTTCTTCCTTTCCCTTTTTTTTATTAATACCTCAAAAATTTTTGTGTGATCTATTAAGCCTTTCCTCCAAATTCAATTGAATGCATTTTTTATGATTAATTATTATTACATAAGTATTCCTCATTTTTAATTGTAATATTTATATCTTTAAACATTATCATGCTCATTGCTTAAGCAGTGTTAATTAATTAAATAAATAAATAGAAGCAAATCTAATATATCGTCCTTTCTTTGCCTTAACCATATTCTTATTATCTTTAGCCAATGCCTTCCATTTTTACTAAAACAAAAAGCTTAGGAAACGTTTACTAAACGTTTACGAAAAAGAAAAACTACATTTGTGAAACAGTGCAGACAATTTGATCGTAATGGTTAATGAATTTATGTAGGAACTGCTTAAATTAATAAAATGAAAATGTTTCTCTTAGATAATATCATTAAATAATAAGTTTTTAATAAGTTTTAGTTTCTTGGACACGATAGACTTTTCTGTGGAAATGCCCATATTCCAAAAATAATTTTTTAATGAAATTCTTTCCACTAGGTGGTGTAAAAAAGACTGGTTTTCAAGAAGCCTGAAGATATTTAGAATCCAATTTATTAAAACAAATTAATAGGAGTACATATTAATAAAGGTACTTTTCTTAACACCATAGTCTAGAACTCGAAATTTTTTTATCCTTTAGACCCTTAGAGAGAGGACAAGCTTAGGCTAAATAATGATCGAATCAAGACTAATAACAATTAATTCTTTTGCGTAGAACTCGATATATTTTGACGTTTTTCGAAAACCAGTTTTTTTAAAACGCCACTTAGTGAAAAACATATTCATTTTAATAGTTTCAAGATGCTATGTGTTTTATTTTTCAGAAAAATTTTATAAATTTAAGTCTTTATTTAAAAATTGAAATATGTCACCTTAAAAGAAGTTTAACTACAAAATTTTTTGTTTGTTTTAAAGCCTTTATAAGCCCATGAATTTGAATCAATTTTCTTTAAAAATTTTTCGCTTAGTAAAACTTTATTGTTAAAGCCTAGTACTCTGTTCGTTTGCGTGAAATTTCGCTGGCAACATCTATTTATTTGTTGCGTGAAATTTCTGACGTAAAGTTTGTTGCGAGGATTTCCTATGGCAACATTTCTCAGAGAGATTCAGAGAATATGTTAAGAGATTTCATATGATCTCTCTCTTTTCTCTTTAAAATAAATAGGCAGTACAATTAAATTGTCGTGAAAAAATGTTGCTCAGAAACATGTTGCGATAATTTCACGCTGCGGAACAGAGTACTGCTCTGACGAAAATGTTGTGAAAATTTCCACGCTTGTTTCGCAGCTGTCATATTTTGTATAGAGATTTGAGTGGAATTTCACATGAAACTGAACAGAGTACTATGCTTTAATTAAAACTAGATTTTTCTTTTTAAATAAATCTTTATAATTTTGCGTGCAGTAAAACAAAATTGTATATCAAATATAGAAGACAAAATCTATGTTCGAAAATTCAATAAAAAATTGTATGTGAAAATTCGTAGAGTACCACTTTTTTAAGTTATAATTGTTTTATGCACAAAAATTTAGGATTTTGTTTTTAGTACTTTTTTAACCAAATTATGTATTTAATTTTTATATTTGGTTCCCTTTGGTTTGAAATTGTTGGCAACTCTTGTACAGTATCTTCTTTACTTTGGCTTTACTATGGCCGGCCCGTGCCGTTTACCGATCTTGCTCGAATTTTCGTTAACTATACCACATCATTTGAGCATGTTTTTTGTTTTTATGTGGGCTGTTGTTTTTTTTTCAATAAATTATTTATTTTTATTGTAGTGCTTGTTTATGTCTGCATTTCTGTTCAGCTGTCTGTCATTAAGTTTATGTTTTGGTTTTTCTTTCTCCCACTGTCATTTATGTCGCCTACTCGTGTAATTCAAGATTTTAATTTAGTTCCCACAAAACTTGTTTATCATTTTGCCTGAAGTTTGAAAATGCACCTTTGCATTCAAAATTCTAACTCTTCACATAAAAATAAAAATACAGTTTGAACTCTTTTAATGTTGTTCTTATCTTTTAGTAAGATGTTTTGTAAGAATTTCTGAAAAATTTATTTTATTTCAATTTAAAATATTTATCTTTACAACCTTGGGAAAAAAATTTAATTTTTGTACGCGTTAAGTATATAATTCCAGTATGGTTTATTTCACTGTTCATTTAATTAAACAGTCGGAAAATTTAATTTATTTCTATATTCAATACTGCCGTGCTAAGAAAGAAAGTCACAAACGCCAAAATTCCAAAATGTAGAAAAGCGCAGATTTGGAACCGTGAATGAGTTTCTGATTTTTGTGTTAAGCTAAGATTACCCATTTTCAACTCCAAATGACAGAAAAATTTAAGTAAAGTGGTCACTTCTAGTGTGTTTCTTAGAAAGATAAAAAACGTAAAAGTTAAATATCTCAAAACCACTCAAATGGAGAAATGACTTTTTTACTTAGGAGGATAGAATAGTTATCTAAACAACCTTGAAAGTGATTATTGAATATTTTGATTTCGTTTAAACTGTTGTGTTTCTTCTTTAGAAATGCTTTTTAAGTTAACTCGAAAATTTTGTGAAACTTGAGCAGCTCCACAAGCATTCATTTTTATACTCAAAATTTTTTTGCAATTTATGCGTGTTTTTAAAGAATTACACTTCTAGTGTTTTATTTTTCTTAATACATATATTCTTTCTTTTTTTTGTGTCATGTTAAAACAGAGAAGCTATCATATTTCAACCAGCATTCGATATTTTTTTCTGCTGCTTTTCTTGCCTTATTTGTTACTATACTCTTGCATATAAATTAATACATCACGCATGCGCACGAGTCGTTGTTTCTTTCGTTGGTGTCAATTTACCATAATTTAATTTTTATGTTGTTTTTTCGTGTTATTTTTAAGGGTTTGATCAACATTTTTGCTGCTTCTTTATGTCATTTTTATACCGTCGTTTGGTTTGTAAGTTTTTTGCAAAATTTTATTTTTTTGCTTTTCGAAACTTGCTCATCGTTGTAGAAAATTGTGCTAATTCGTCTTGACATTCGCTTAGCTCTCAATTCAAAAGCTAGCAATAAAATTGTTGTTGTTTGATTTGAATTGACGTCATTGCGTTGCATTGTTGTGATTATTTTATGGCGTTTTAATTACAGTTTTGCACTTGGAATTAATTTGATGATATTCTGAGTAAAACTAGCAGATATATGTAAATAAGCAGCAAACAAAACTTTTTTAGCATACTTAGAAGATAACAGATAATATGATTTTTCATTTTATCTGTGACAAAAAACCAGAACAATTTTTTTGTTGTTAAATTTACCGTTAACTATTTTGTGTGAAAAACTTGTATTTGAACGATTGTTTCAAATAATCGTTCAAATACAAGTTTTTCACACAAATTTTAATTTGACTTCATCATGCAACTATCTTAAGAGATACTTTAGGATAAGAATTTTTTAAAGTGCAACTGGGTGCATGACCCCGGCTTAAGCTCAAGTTATGTAAATAAAACTGAATTAAATCGGTTATAAATAAAATAAAATTACATAATACTACTACTTATTACATTAAAATTTCTCATGATTTTGTTAAACTTGAGAAATTGGCTTATAACTGCTTTAGCAAAAACGGAATGTTCTTTAATTTCATGCCATGTGGCACTCATTTGATTTGACCTCCATTACATTAACTTGTACAACACAATGACGGTGTTGCTATTGCAGCAAAAACGTCATTGTTTTCCCGCAACCACTCAAAAAAAACTAACCAAACTGAGACGCAGACTAAGAAAATATCGCCAAGTAAGTGCAAGACGACGTTCAAGTTGAAGTTATAGCCAAGTAAGGAATGTGCAGAGACCGGCTTTTGATGGCATCAAAAAAGTTGTGGCTCATTCTGCAGAATGAGGCGGCAAAAGAAAACACTAACAAAATGGTTAAAAACACTGCAAACCTTGTCAGAAGCGGAGCGGAGGGAGGGGGGATATTTTGTATATGTGTGTGTGATGGTGTATGTGTGCCCGCCGTGGAAGTCTTCAGAACAAAATGAGTCACACTTCGTCACTGCGGTCGGTCGCTCACTCACTAGGTCTGGTCGTTTGTGTGGAGTTTATCTATGACATTTTATGCCACAATTTAATTGCATTACATAAGTTTAAGCTATGTTATGCGAGTTCACGTTATTGTTCTTGTGGAAATATGTCATAATATGCGCACATTAAAATAAAAAAAAAACCATCTCATGGCACGTGAATTTTGTGTGATTTATGGTAACTTGCTATAATTTCGTATGTTGTAGCATGGTGTAATTATACGAGTGGAAGCGGTTTTTTCACCTCTCACAAAAATTAACACTAGCCTTGTTAAAAGCAGCTAATGGCAAATTTGAAGCAAAGCGAACTTAGACGAAGTTTGTGAAAGTGGTTTTTTTTAAATGTTATGTATTTGCCAAGACCTTTAACTAGCTTATCTTATTCTGTCGACGTGTTTTAAGCTAATCACCTTGCTGTAATAGATCAACCTTCGAACTCCGAGCCTAACTAATACCAAACAATTGCGACTAAGGAAGGCGAAGGACTTGCTGCTGCTGCTTCTATAAAAGCTGCTGCTCGATTTCTTTACATGTAAGATCTTCTTTTGCACACAATTTTTTATTGCATGCTCTTTTAGTTTTCTGATTAACTTCAGCTTGTATTGTTAAGTACAGATTTATCCTATATAATTTTTTTGTAAGGAAAGCTTATACTTTGGTCAGAACAAAGCTTTTGAGGGGGGTACGTGTATTTATCTGTGTGACTGTATATTATTTAACAAAACAAAAAAAAAAAATTTTAAAGCAGTATTAGCGAACGACCAAATACTTTTCAAGAGCTTCTTATAACGAATGACTTGACACTTATAAACAACCTCGCTATTTTTGAGACAATTGAGAAACAAAAAAAATTTATGATGTGAAAAAACCGCTTCCACCTGGATAATTACACCATGTATTGTGGAAAAAAGAATTTCTGAAAAGTTTTTCGTGAATGAATTGTATTCTTTGAGAGTCAGTTTTATGAGAAATAAAACTCACAAGACTCTTAGATGATCATTTCTTATTTCTAGTCTACAAACTTTAAGTAAAAGTCGACCTCTTTCAATAACTTTCCTTCAGGGAGTATTCCTGGTTGGAAGTTTGTTTTTAGACCCTTTTTGAAAAACTTCATTTTTGAAAACGCAAAGAGTTATTTATATTCTTTTTTCTTTATTGTATTAAGAACATATTAAATTAAAAAAAGAAATTTTTTTTTAATTTTTACGAGGGGTGTTCAAAAAGTTGTCGGCCTTCAAAGTTGGGCGTCGAAAAAAAAGGTATGCTACTTGCGGCCCGGATAACTCAACTTCGGATCATCTGAAATAGAAAAATTAAACGGCATTAGATTCAGTACAGATGTATTTTTAGTCCCTACCTCAATCATACTTTTCCGATTATTTTTTACAAAATGGCGGTCATTGAAAAATGAAAAACCTATGAAAAATGAAAAAAAAGTAAAAAATTGTTTAAAACTGTGATTGAAGTAGGGACCGACCAGAATCGTGACAATTTTGCGTCAATTGCACTTAGTTTCATCAAAATCGGTTCAGTAGAACCGGAGAAAAGTGACTTCGAAGTTCAAAAACGTGATTTTGAAAAAACTCAAAGAAAATTTTAGGCAATAAAACATTTTTTTTTGTGAAATACTTACACATATCAATCTGCAATGCCAGCCCCATAAAGAACTCCTTTCTCTTCTTGAGGACTCAGCGGCTCTTTGTGCTCTTCGGGCAGTTCTACCTTCTTTTGATGCGGCCAGAGCTCTGGCTTCGGACCTTTTCAAACGTTCTTCGTTCCGAGACATGGCGAAATCATATGTGACGAAATCAAAATGTAGCCAAATTAAGCAAATCGCATTTTGGCGAAAAAATTGCTGGACAAAAAATGCCGTATCTCCTAAAGTATTTCGAATTCCCTTTTAGGACGATATTCTCAAATATCCAAGCTATAAAAATATGCAAAAAAAATTCGAAAAAATTTTTGCCAACCGGGAATACTCCCTTAATGGAGTAAAGAAATTTTGTAAACTTTTAGTCAGATCGATACGATTAAGCGAAGACTTGGCGAACAGTGAAAGTTTTAGGATTTCTTGCTAGATTTTTAGCGAAGGTTTGGGGTAAAGTAATACGAGTAATACGATTGTTTTACGATAGTTAGTATAGAGTTATACTATAGACGATAAGCACTTGCAAGCGTATCGTAAAAATCAAGCTATCGTATTATCGTTTTCATACGCCAGATAGTGAAACGATTCTTGTTATTATCTTTTTCTTAGAAACCAACAATAATTCATCAAATCTTAACCTAAAAATAAATGTATACAAATTCATAACCATTGCTAGGAACAAATGTATAGTAAGAAAATATGTATAATACAATAATAATTTTAATTTTTGTTATTATTTGACATAATTATAAACCTTTCTAGGTCTTGTATTGTATATGTTTCTTTGTTATAAATAGAGCAATTGATTAGAGCTGTGCTCACATACATGAGGCTAGATGGACGTGTCCTAGCTCCAGCATGTGCCAGGTGAGACGGGTGTGTTCTCGCTCTGAATAATCATGTTTCATTGGAACATTTCAAGAAAAGCGACAACTCTAATTTTATTTTATTTTTTTGCAGATCATATGGATTTTGGCGTCCTCGCTCTAAATCTAAAAATATTGCAGGCCACTCGCAATTAATTTAGAAGTTCTAGGCCTCCAAAGTTGTAAAAAATGGCCTACAAATCTTGCTATTATACTTAACCGGAAAATAGTAAATTTACCTGAAAAGTTTTGAGTACCTACATTTTTTACTCTAAAGAAAAAATATTTGTGAAAATTGTCTGTTTTTCGGCCTGTCTAACCAGAAAGTTTTCCTTATTGAATTAAACATTTAAAACGTATGAGTAGTTTGTTTTTCTCTCTCCTAAAGTGCGTTAAAAACTACCAACTGATAGCACGTTTACATAACTTGCTTAATATCTATCATAGTAACACTATTAGTGTACTATTCAATCCTTTGATTGAAACATACATATAAATAAAGTGATACAAATGCTACATCTGTTTCATTTAAAGGGGCGACACCCCTCAATCCAAGCAAACAATAAAAGACCCCCGGACTTGCCACCCAGATTAAAACCTATTAATCAACCACAAATTGAATTTGATAATTCAAAATTTTTAAAAACATCTTCAACCGGTCCAAAAAATATAGTGATGGCGCGAAAAAACTGGTGAGCGCTTCTCCATTTCTACTAAAAAAAATTATAGACTACACGTGCGTGGTGAGGTTGACATGTAAAAAACCTAGAAACGAAACAATTCTAATAAAAACCAAAGCTTATATGCAAGCAAACAAACTTGTAAAACTCACTGAACTAACTCCGTCAATACAAATCGATATAACGGTACATTCCACGCTCAACTTATCAAAAGGTATAATCTACTCGAATGAGTTACGAGGTTTACGCGAAGAAGAAATTCTTAGCGAATTAAAACACCAAAACGTCAGCGAAGTAAACAAAATTCTAAATAAAGTTAACAATGAATTAAAAGAGACTGGCTTGTTAATACCAATATTCGCGTTGTCTGATCTGCCGCAAGAAATTGCAATAGGCTACGAAAAAACAAAAATCCGTCCGTACATTCCACTGCTGATGAGATGCAACAATTGCCTCAGCTATGGACACACTACAGAGACTATAAATACATGTATTATATATAACTCAATGTGATAAAATACTTTTAGTACAATATCGTGTTTAAAAAATTTTAGAAGCAAATTCAAAAGATATGTAACAGTTTTTTCGGACACTTCGTCAAAAGCTTAAATTTTGATCATACCGCTGATCATTTTTTTTTTATTTATTTATTTATTTGATTCTAGCGCTAACAAGAGTTCACTTATAACTAGCGCTAACATTATCTAGAGTGGCAAACAGTTTGCATATTATTATTTATTATAAAGTTTATAAAAAAATATTATAGATAAAGAAAAATATTAGATAAACAAAATTTAAACAATATTTTAGCTGTGTATTTTGAAGAACATAATTTTATCATTAAAAATTAATTCATTTGTGCATCATTGAACAATATTGGAAAAATAAATTGTAAAACTAAATGGATGAAAAATGATTTATTAGTTTGTTTTTGAACTGCATTGCGTTGGAAGTAGTTTGGATGTTATGAGGCAGTGAATTCCAAAGATGAGGTGTGTAAACAAAAAATTGTCATTTGGACGAAAGATACTTATGTTTAGGCAAAATAAGATTTTTTCCGCGGTTAGATTGCATGAATTTTAGTTTTTCAAAGAGATATTTAGGCTCAGAAGTATATATAATTTTATGTAACATGGTTAGAGCTCTTAAGTTAAGAAGGTTATCGAAAGTCATTCCAAAAATTTGTTTTGCAAACTGAGAGATATGATCGAATCGCTTAAGACCAAAAACGTAACGTGCAATATTATTGTAAACAACATTTAGTTTATGCCTCCTCATAGCGTCACAGTTTGCAAAGATTTCACAGCCATATAAAAGTGTCGGGACAAGATATGTTTTGGCTAAAAGCATTCTAATTTCCCAAGGAGTATAATATTGAGTCGTCCAGAGCATACGTAGCATTCCATAAGTTTTACCAATTGAGATGTTGATGTGATTAGCCCAGGTCAATGAACTATTAAAGAGAATGCCAAGATTTTTTGCCGTGGGCACAATTTCGATGTTAGAGCTGTTAAGACATGTGTACGGGCTATTTATCCTGTTGCTGGATGCTCTACTTACATTCAAGCATTTCGATTTGGTGGGGTTAAGGCATAAACCATTGACCATCGCCCAATTATTTACGTACTCGAGATCTTCATTAAGCTTATCAGTGCATGATTTTATATCATTATCATTAGGCAAGCAACTAATGAACAGTTGAACGTCGTCTGCATACATTTGTATATGACAGTGTTGGAGCACATTAGGTAAGTCGTTAATATATATTAAAAAAAGCAAGGGTCCTAGTATTGAGCCTTGCGGCACTCCTCTACTGACAGGTAAAAGATGTGAGTATGTGGAGCCAATATTCACGGCTTGTGACCTATTTGAAAGATATGTTTCGAGAAGAGTTATTGAGGGTCCTGAAAAATTATACTTGCGTGACAATTTTGTGCAGAGTATTCCATGATCAACTGTGTCGAAGGCTTTTGAGTGATCCAAAAGAACCAGAAACGTGAGCATATTTTGATCAAGGCTAACTCGAATTTGTTCTGTTACGTCTAACAATGCTATTACACAGCCCCTATTTGGTCTGAAACCTGATTGTTTTTCAGTGAGTAGCCGATGTTCCTGAAGATAATTATTTAGTTGTTTATGCATTAAAAACTCAAAAACTTTAGACATATATGGCAAAATGGCAATGGGACGAAATTCATTATCAGACTTTGGTATCGGTATGATTTTTGCTTTATTCCACTCAGCGGGATAAGTAGAGGATGTGAAAATTGTGTTGAAGAAGTGTGTTAGGTAAGACAACAATTTTGGGAGTAAGGCTTTAACAAACATTGGGTGCATATTATCAAGACCAATAGAATTTGATTTGATTGCAAGAAAACTTTCCAGCACATCAGCTTGCGAAACACAAGCGAAACAGATAATTAATTTAATAATGTATTATTTATTATTTGGATATTGATACTTTGAAATCTGTATGAAATGCTTGAAAAGGATGAGTACAGTAGAGCTTATCCCTTGTGTCATTAAAAGACTTGTCATGCGTACACTGCTTTTTCTCTTGTTAATACCAAGATTCATTAATATACAGTTAAACGTATTTGTGACGTTTTCTAAAATTGGTATGCTTATTTTGAAGTAAGGGCAGAGTAAGAGAATGAGAGCAATGCCATTTGAAGGAAAAATGCACACGGTTGCGTTAATATCATTTTATTTGGTAATAAGTTGACTACAATTATTTTTTTCAAATACTTTTAATGCTCCGTATTACTCAATTTTATTAAAAACTCATTAAATAAACATATAAGAAATAAAAATACTAATATTAAAATAAATAAGAATATTAATTAGTTTTAATTATTTTTTTTTAGATTTAGATTTAGAAGGTTAAAATCCATATAATCCAATAAAGAAATATTAAAAAAGGGAGTTGTCGCTATTCCGCTTTTAGCCAAAGAAATCGCTCTTTGTATTTTTGATTGAGTGAACTAGGACTGCTTTTAACTTAAGGAATATTAAGGGGCATTTTACTGTGAATTTAAGAAAAAACAACTGTAATTCTCTAACTGAAGTCACTTCAAGATATTAAAAGTTCAAAAATAAAATATGGGCATTCCCAAACTGGCGTTACGGACGATTTGTACGAAGAAATACTACAAAAATAGAATAAAAAGTCTAAAATTTAAAATTTTTTTTGTATTTGCGTAGTAATTAAGTAGGCAAGATATAAGCCAAAAAATATGTGCTGGCGTTATATCACAAAAAACGGAAGTGGTTTTTGACTTAGATCACAAAATTTGCAAAACTCTCTGAATTGAGCACGACTTTTTGTATACAACTTTTTTATGTACAAATTACTTAAATTAATAAAAATAAAATCTTCTCTTAGATAATATCATATAATAATAAGTTTTAAAATTTTGGTCACGGTAGACTTTTTCTGAAAATGCCCATATATTAACATGTTTTCGACGTACCATTGCGTTCTTTATTAATGGAGAACGCGATGAGACACGCATATATGCTGTGAAAAGAAGGCAGTTGAGGGATGCCTCCAATATGCGATTTCTTTCATTAAAGTGGCAAGACGCTCCAGTTGAGTTTTCGAGTTCACAACTCTTGGCCTTAAAAATAGCATTGATTTTGTTGAAATCCTGTTCAAAAACTTAATTCTATCACTTTAATACTTTCATATTTCGAAAAAATATGAAAAAATTATATTTAATTTCAACTATCGTACAAAAATATTCAGTCGCTTGCAAGCGTATGTTAGTTTTGCTGGAAAACCATCGAAATTTTAGGCCATTTTTTCCAACACCTAAACCAATTACGAGAGGGCTAAAATTTTTTGAGATTCTATTTAGGAAGTCAAAATCCATATAATCTAAATTTTTAAATTAGAGTTGTTGCTATGTCATTGAAATGTTCCAAAAATGTATTTTAAAAAATCTTATTTATTTATTGCACTAGTTTTAAAATTTGAAAAAAATTAAACATTTATCCTCTTCGGGTAAAATGGTCACATATGTGGACAAAAGTTTTTGAATGCTTTGTCGTTATTTCATGCAAATATTGGAGCAGTAGATAGAGAAAATATTCTCTTTCATTATCTCTCTTTTAATTTCTCAAATATGTTGCGTAAGAAGGCTTTTCTGTTTGGTAAGTAAAAAAGTGTTAATATATAAGGAATTTATTATAAAAAAGTACAATATGTCCATATATGTATATGGTCATATTTAAAAACTATTACTTTAAGAAAGAATTTTACATGAAAAATGCAAATATGTTACGTACGAAAGCTCCTTTGTCTGGTTATTAAAAAGTGTTAAAAACTATTACTTCCATAAAATTTTTTGATGTTTTTTTTTGCATAAATGTCTTTACTAGACCCTATTTAGTGAAAATAATACCTAAAAAATATTTTCCACTGTATTTCTTGGTGCGGGATTGAAGAGGTTATATATAATTTCATCTATCGTACAAAAATATTCAGCTGTTTGCAAGCTTATAAAATTGAACAGCTGATCCGATAAACGCTAACTGTCGGATTTAATACGACAAATGTAAGTTCGTAACGCCGCATAACAGAATGCAAGCGTTTATCGTGTATCGTATGATATAGTTTATCGTATTGTAATAGGAGTGTAAGATATTGTTTCATTTTAATTCTTTGTTTTCAAAGATGCAGTCCCCCCACCCCCGTGAGAAGTGACAATATACAGGCATAAGCACTATAGAAAGAAATCTCTTCACGATGTCGAAATTTGCATTTACATTTTAGCGATGTACCATACATAAGTCAAGAGAAAACATCCTTTCGATAGTTCTTAGAATACTAAATAAAAAACAATTTTATGTCTGGGGAATTCTCTCGAGGTTAGAAGTTTGTTTTGAAATAGGGTTGGGCTTTTGTAATCAATATTTTTACTTTTACGTTAATGTCCATCATACTTTTTTTGACATGACAACTTTACGTCTAAAGTCTAAACTTTACTAACCTCGTGGTTTCCAAAAATTTCCTAAAATAAAGTTCAAACGCAATTACAATTCCACAAGTACAAGAGCTACGATAAAAGTTATGGTGCGACTGTAAAGATTAACTGTGCCTTAAGACAAAATTAAAAACATTATGACCTGCTGCTGCTATGCACTCCTCATAAAATTAGACAAAAATTTTTATGACGTCATAACGCCGCGGAGAGATCCGCTTCTAGATCGAAGTTGCAACAATCGCAACTGAGCTGAGAGGTTTTCCTGAAAAACGCTTTATGTATAATAATATGGGAAAAAGCTCAAAGTATTTACAGTGTAAGCTGACTCCAAGCATAAAGTTACTTTTTAAATGATTTTCAACGCTTATATCTCCATCTCGCTTGCTCACACAGCAAAAAGAGCGCGCACTATAACTCCAATAAGCTCAAGAAGCTACTTTGTGAAGCGTTGAAAAAGCGTTCGCTATGATCAAAAAAATCTCGACAAAGCTGCTTTACGAATCAGCTTTAGCCAAAGCGTCCACTATGAAAGCGGCCTTAGATGAAAATGCACTATGTACATGTTATAAGAGAGAACCAAAAATAGGAACGTGACCTCACGGCAAAAATTTAAAAAACTAGACATCCTCAGGTCGCAGAGGTAGCAGCCTAAAATGAAATATCGTTAACGACATTTCTCGGTTAGTTTAGGAACGAAAGTAGAAATTCTTTGATTTTAAAAAATCGGTGTTTTGTCCTTCTAATAAAAATAATAAAAAACAATGATGTTATCATAAAATTCATGGACTTTTACCTCGGTAAAATTAAAATAGTATGAAAAATGTTAATGTATTGCATAAAAGTTTGGTGTTTAGGCCCCGAGAGTAGAAAATTAAAAAACAGAATAAAAAACAAAAACAAATGGATTATAAAAGAAAAGTCAAGCGCAATCGCAAAAGCATAAACATAAAGACGCAAAACTAAATGAGCAAACTTAAAAGCAAAAACAAATAGGCAAAAACAAGAGCCATCAAGCAAAACAAAAACAAAAATTAAAGCAAAAGGAAAAGCAATATCAAAAGCAAGATCAAGTGCAAATAAGCAAAATTTAAAACAAAAGCTATAGCAAAGTCAAAAAAAGAAATAAACAGAAAAAAAACAGAAATCGTTGTATGAACTTTTATTTCGGTAAATTTATAATTTTATAGTAACTGCTAATGCACCGCAGTAGTAAAAGTTTGTGTTAAGGACTTAGTAGTACAAAATTCAAGTACAAAAAAGAAAACAAAAAGAAATAAAAAATAAAATAAAATGCAAGTGCAATTAAAGTAAAAGCTATTTTAAAAGCAAGAGCAAAAGCAAAAACAAATGCGAATAAGCAAAAGTTTATTAAGTAAATGGTTTGTTTTGCAAAGAACTTGTTGTTGTTGCAACCTGTTGTTTCATGAACTTATTTGGCAGTAAGATCAAATACAATTCTAAAAAAGAACGTGTTTTTTTTTTAGAATTATAAAAACATTATAGTAATTAAAATATGCCATAATTAATTTTTCATTTAAATACTGGTGCGAGCCCCTGACCTAAGAAAACAAGATTGTTATTATGTTAACACATACAATTGTTATTGTTGAAGTTGTTACTTCTTTCAAAAAAACTTTTTTAATTCTACACCAGCAAACTGTTGAAGCCTAGATTAATTCGTGATAAAGCAGTAAGCAAGGAATTCGAAAACAAATCTTTTTAGAATCAATGCAATCACTTCGTCGAACTTTTTCTTTTTGCTAATTATTGCTAATTTTGCTAATTTTTGCTAATTTTGAAAGGTAAAAAAGCACAAATAGTTCTGTTTTGATTAAACAGAAACTTTGCGTATAAGCATAAACTCATCAAAGTGGATGGACTGCAAAAACCACAGAAGACTACTGAGGAGTTGATGTAGAAACCGACGAAGCAATCTGTCTAGTCTGCTTGTGGTGGCTTGTTTAGAAAAAAAATATTTGTTGTTGCAACCTGTTGCTTCATGAACTTTTGTGGCATTGAACTCAATTATAGTATTAAAAAATAAATTATATTTTTTTAGAATTTTTAAAACAATAAAGTGAAGGCTTAAGCCTTAAATTAAAAAGTATAGCAGAGACAAAAACAGAAAAAAGCTAAAGCAAATTTGCAAAATACAAAATTTTAAGTAAATATAGCAAAATTAAACGCAAAAACATAACAAAATAAAAGCAAAAAAGCAAATGCAATAGAAAAAATTAATGAGCAAAAACGAAAGCAAGCAAGTAAGCTTGAAATTTCACTTTTATTTTTTTTATCAAAAATAAAAGTTAACATTTCGCTTTTAGTTTTTTGATCAAAATTAAAGTTTGACTTTTGAAATGACTTATTTCTTCGATCAAAAATTTGATTATTTTTCGATCAATAATAACAGTTAATATTTGACTTTTATTTTTTCGATCAAAAATAAGAGTTAAAACTTTTCTTTTATTTTTCCGATTAAAAGTAGAGAATTAAAATTTTACAATGCTATTTCTTATTAATTATAATAATAGTTTAAATTTTTTAAACAATTACTAGACCACATTTTTTATTCATTTACACCCATATTGGTTACATTTTTAAACAGAAAAAAAAAATCATTGCTTCAATCTTCATGTCTTTGCATTGCATCTCTTAGTTGCCTATCATTTCACATTCTGTTTTCATTTATTTCGCAAACGAGTGGAAAAGCGACTGCAAGCAGATGACATAGGATTTAAAGTATGACTTTTACTTTTGATCGAAAACATAAAAGCAAAATTTTTAGTGTTATTTTTGATCGAAAAAATAAAAGTAAAATTTTAACTTTTATATTTTATCAAAAAAATCAAAATCAAATTTTAACTTATATTTTTGATCGAAAAAATAAAAGTCAAATTTTAACTTTAATTTTTGATCAAAAAAACAAAAGTCAAATTTCGACTTTTATATTCAATCAAAAAAAGTAAAAGTCAAATTTTAACTCAAAAAAAAAACGACTATTTATTGACTTTTTTAAAAAAAATCAGAAAAATTAAAAACTGTTATTTTCGGTCCCTGGTTTGGAAAGGTGGTCTTGTATGATAGTGTAGTATATAAGCACGGAATGATTTGTTTAGTATCTTTAAATTTTTACTAATATTTCCTATTAATTTCTCTACTCCAATTTCAACCAATATTTTCTGCTACTTATCTACTACTATTTTTGACTTCTATTTTTACTTCTATTTTCTACTCACATATATGTTTGTATCAATTATTAGTTACTTTTTCGAGTTTTATTTCTAGTACCGTTTGATGATGTGATATGTGATATGTGATAAAATGTTTGGTATAATGTTAAATTATAATATGTATACTTCTACTACTATTTCGTGCTATTTTTTCCTTAGTAATTTCTACTACATTTTTACCAATATTTGCTATATCTCTTTATTTATTTACTCTGTACTTTACTATATTACTTAAGTAGTTTTTTTATAGTAACTATAGTATAGTAATTAAATAGTTTTTAATTATATATAATTAAATATATTATATAATATAATTATATATATTAATTATATATAGTAATTAAATAGTTTTTAATTACTATACTTTTTACTATAGTAACTATAGTTTTTACTATAGTAATTTCTACTATTATTTTGTCTTTCTACTACTGTTGTTTAATTATATGTTTACCGCTAATTTTTCTATTTTCGACTTTTATTTCTGCTACAATTTTTACTACGTATGGAATGTTGGTATTGTATGATGGTATGATATGATGGCATAATGGATTGGATGATGGATTTGCTAATTTAGAATATTATGATATGTTTATTTTTTCTACTATCTTATACTAATCTTTTCCACTACTATTTTCTACAACATTTTATACTTCTATTTTTTCTACAATTTATACCTCATTTTACCATTACTATTTTCGACTTATATTTATTTATTTCTGTATTTGATTGACCAAGCCTACTCCAAAGGTTATTAATATTTTATTCTTAAACAAGAAATGAAGTGGGAGCAAGAGAAGAGATATTTTGGAAGTCTTAAAAGATGCGTGAGGGTTTTTTATTTTTATAGACTAATGTTAAGGAGGATTTCTATCATTTTTCTCTACTATGCATGGAATAAAAGAATTTGGGTAAGGATTTGAAAAAGCATTAAGACCAGAATTTTAACAAGAATTTTTACAAAGGTTAAAGCAAGGAGTAGAATCAGGACTTAGACAAGGATTAAAACAAGTATTGAAAGAGGGTCTAAGATAATAACTAGGACAAGGATTGAGAAACTAAACTTCAAGGATTTTAATAAAGTTTATGACAGTAACTTCAATAAGGGTTTAGACTTGTTGTCGCGACAAAGTACTTGTGTGCCGAGGACACTGCCAATTTTATCCTTTTTTTTAAATAATTCCAGGTTTCTAAACACTCAATTTTTAAATACACTTTTAACACTCGCATTTTTTCTAGTAGTCGTTGTAAAGAAAAATGCAATTTTCGTTTTTTTATGTAGCTGGAAAATGAACTTAAATGAATTTTTGGCTGGAAAATGAACTTAAAACGACAGACAGCTAGTCTGTTTATTGGTATAAAAATTACATTATTTAGGCCCAATTTTGGCAGGGCAGGGCGGGAATTGTACGAAAACCAGTCAATTGACTGTCATTGTACAGAAAAGCAGACTGGCTAACAGTGGCTCAAAAATGTATAAGAGAGCATGCAAGTGGCGTTCAGTGGAAGCCAGTTGGCAGTAAATGTACAGAGCAGAATACATGCAGGTAGTGGCAGGCAATAGGATGGGCATTAACATGGCATTGAATAGCAAAATATTGGTTTCTTTGTTTCGTAATTTTATAATTCCAATTAAAAATCTTTTATGTATTTGAGTTTATTTTATTTAACTAATAGTTTTTGGTCATGGCCTATGTTTAACCTAAATTTTGAACTCCTTTGATGTTGTGAAAAACAATTTTGAGTAAAATTTTTCAAACGTAAATATCTAAGTTTTTTTTTAAAAACAGTTTATCTGTAGTATATAAGGTGTAAGCAAATACAAACAAAGAAGAGAATCCACTCCTGTGGGTATAATAGCATTGCCAGATACCAACAATACCAGAGACTACGTGTGGGAACAGTTTTATTGAAACGAATAGTGAATCTTAGAATTATTGCTCTATAAAAACGTAGTCCAAACGCAAAAAATAAGCAGATTTCCTAAACGATATTTGGTAGAGAAATGTTACCGTATTATAATTTATATAAATTTTTAAATAAATTTTATTTCTGCAAACTTTCAGCAAAAAACTTATTTGTAGCTGCCAAGTTCACATGTTTAATGTAAAAAGGTTTTCAAAAATTTCAAATTAAAGCCAATAAAAAGTTAGAGCTCAGAAGAGTTAGACAAAATAAAAGCGTCTTCCAGCATAAGGCGAGGTTGTTCTTTGTCTATAAAGCAACATTTTCAAGCTGCTTGACCATTAATTTGACCATTAACTGGATGCCAATACAAGCTTTGGCGAAAGCAAATTGTGTTGTAGAAAACAAAACTTTGAAGCCTTCCCAAATATTTCAGTTCAATACCAAAATAATGGTTTCATTGAACTACGAAACTACGAACTTGAGGCATATGCCTACCATTATAGTGCGTTGGGATGCTGTTGCAGTTATCGGCCAATATAATGCTTAATTTCGACACACTACCTTCTACTGAGTTCCATGCTTTCGTGCTACTACTTGCTGGTAGCCTTTTTTGATAAAAAGTAAACTGGCCGCCACCACATTTCCGCATACAGCCAGATCTCTGCTCGATTGCCACAATTATGCTGGTATAATGCCATTTCCCAGTCGAAAATTTTGTCTGGGGATCATGAAAAAATCGTTAAAATCTATTGATTGGCTGTCTGCAAAAAGCACTAAATATGATAATAATTTTTGATTCGTAATATTTTATTGTTTTTTTTATTATATTATTGCCTCTTCAAAAAATATATTTTGATTCTTAATTTATTGTATAATTTTCACATAGTTTAAAAAAAAAATTATGAATATGGTAGTCAAATTTGAGCGAAATTTTTACATATTCTGCTTATTAATTTAACACAAAACATGTTTTAACACAAAATTTATTGATGTTTATTGAGATATTAAATTTCAATTAACTCTTCTTTTATTAATTTGAATGAAAACAGGTTATATACTTGGAAAGAAAAAAGAAGAAATTAGCAATAATTTTGCATCCAGAAAACTATCGCGCAAAACCTAACACGCAAATACGATTTAAAAAATACACAAGCGATGACATTGTTTGATAAACGTCGTTATAACTTAAAATATTTTAAATTTCAAAATCATTATTGAAATCTTTTAAGCATTTTATTTCAATAAAATTGTCAACAAGCTACAAAAATATTTATGCAATATATCTTTTAAACGTTCAAAATAGTCCGCACAAAGGCGCCAGTTCATAAATTTTTGCTAAACATTTTCTTGCCACATTTTAAAAATATATATAAAAAAAGCTAAATATATTAAATAAAATGAAACAATTCAAGTATAAATATTTAACAACACTCATAAAAATGTGACAATGCAAATTTTAACGTTTTACAATGTGTTTTTCCAATGTAAATCACAAAACGTTGACTTTACGGCAAAAAATATTAAGTTTGAATTGATAAGAAAAACATCAAATTGTGTTTAACGTTGCAATGTCAATTCTTAATGTTAAAATTACATTTAAAATGCTTTTGTGGTATAACATTGTTTTACTGTACAATTGATAGTATTTCATATGCATTTAAAATTATAAATATAGATTGTCAGCATGTTGCGTATGAGAAACTTGCCGTTAGGTGAAGATATCGAAAACTTGGATGTCGGCAAATGTAAGTCACGTTTATAACAGTTAAAAATGTAACAAAATATTGCTTATGAAACTTGTTAACCGTCGAAAGTGAGCAGATGGATTGATGGGCAAAATTTCAACAACATGAGCTGGACTGCATCGACTTCATCATCAGCGAGTTTTGTAGTTAATATTAAATTATTTCATTTTTTTGTTTTGATTTTATGTCATCGAAATCATACAATTGTCGGCCTTTGCTGTCTAGTGAAGAGTGCGCTAGACTATCAACTCAGAGGTCCCTGGTTCGAATCCTGGTTCGGGCATGTTTTTTTCGCTTTCTTTGTTCTTTGCTACATTTAACAATTATTGAAACAAAACATGCACAGCTAAATTGTGGAAACTTTGGAATTAAATGACTAGCCTCGGTTATAAGCATTTTAAATTGTTTTTCACGTTTTATCCGCCTAATTAATAATTTACGTATAATTTCAATCAATTCTTCCTCTAATAATCTATCCCTTTCCTTTCATATATAGTCTGTGTTTTATTTGTTATTTCCCTTACTAAATTCAACATTAATACAGGTAAAATCAACATGAGTATCATATCAAAATAAGATTGATAAAATATCAAATTTGTATTTTATTACTAATTTTTCATATCAATTACATCTTTAAAATTTATTATTAAATACATTGTAGGCATTTTCAATGTTACAATAACATTATTTTTTTATCAGTTAGTACATTAGTTTTAAATCAATTGTAACATTTTTTAATGTCGGACGACTTTTGTAAACTAAAACTTTTGAATTTTTGTTTCTGAGTAAAATAAAAAGATTTTAAATGAAAGGAAAAAAATATATTTTTTAAAACTTGATCAAGTATCATGATTTGTATTAAAATGCTAAATTTTTGAGAACATAAAGCATATAAAAAATAAACAAAAAAGGATAAATATCAAAAAGTTCGAGCTAAATTGTTAAAAGTTGAATAAATTCGTTAAATGGATCATAATTATTTAAAGCAAAATCAATTTTAATTAAAAAGTTCTGTAATCAGATCAGCAAAACAAACTGTAAAGCTTTATAAACTCCCTCTGAATTTTAATGTTACGCACAAAATTTTTTCGAAAACTTAAATCAAAGGCACAATAAAAAGTTCGTCAAAATTTGAATTCAAATAACTGTAGATCACCTCTATCTTTAAAATAAATTTTTAAAAATCGAAATAAGCTAAATTGCTTAGCCACAAAATCTTGTCATATCATTAAATTGTTCTTTCTTTATTCTAAACAACACAGAAACTTTTCTTGAATTGATTTGATTTGATTGATTTAACAATTAAACATTATTGAATTTTTTGGTTTGTTACCAAAACTTTAATAAGCAAGAGCAAACATTTTGTATGATGGTTTTTTCAACTAAAATTTTTCAAATTTATTTTTCTTTTTATTTTGGTAAATTCTATTATTTATCTCATGACAAAATTGTTCTTTTGTGAGACAGAAATAAAATATCAGAAAAATCCCAATGACTCTTAATTTTATTAAGGCGCTATATGCTGTGACTCATCTTTAAGATATTAGAAAAAAAAAACTCATTAAGTATTTAATGTTATTGTGAAAAATTTTCACAAATTTTATTGAAGAAAAACTATACTCGTATAAAGCAATTTATAGTCTTCCCGAAGCTAGACAAAACAAAAACACATTTTCTAAATAAAGATAAAAATTTACGCAAAACCTTACTAAAACAACATCAATTTTCCATTAGTTAATTTTTATTTTGATATTTATTACATTAAAACTGCTGCTTAGCAAAATAGAAAAAATTTTTAATTGCGAGGCTTTTCTCAAAAAAAAAAAAAAGAATAAAAAAAAGAAATTGTGCACACATAGAAAATAGGTGATTAAAAACTATGCTGTGGTAACGTTGCCCATTTGATTGTAAGCAAATGCATTCAATACATATATGTATTTAAGTTTGTGCGACTTGGCGACAGTTCAAAAATTTTTTTTCTTGTAAAAACTTTTTAGGTTGTTACAAAAATAAAATAAAAAATAAGTATACAAAAAATTAGAAAAGTTTTTAATGAAATTTATATTTGAATTCTACAGAAGATTGCGAATAAAATATATATATATGCACCTTTATGTAAGTAACAAATTTAAAAATGTGTAAATATGAATGCACATAGAATTTAGTTAGAACAAACACATAAATGTACATTAGCTATGGCATGGTGGAAGATTTTCCGATTTCGATACGCTGGGACCTTTTATTTTGTGAGGTTTGATAAAAAATGCATGAGGCAAAAAATTAAGGGGATGTGAGGAGTGTAAATGGCGCCTCATCAAGGTCATTTTCGGCCTTTGTAGTCTAGTGGAGAGTGCGCTAGACTATCAACCATGAGGTCCCTGTTTCGAATCTGGGTTCGGGAATGGCTCTTTGACTTACTTTGTTCTTTCCTACGTTTAAAATTTATGGAAAACTAAAAATCCACAGCTAAATTGTGGAAAATGTGGAACTAATGGACAGAAACAAGTAAGGGCTGGAAATGCTTGCCGAGGTTAAGGCATAACACTAGCCTCGGTTAAAAGCACTTCAAATTGTCTTTCACGGTTGTTTCGCCTAATCAATAATTCACGTATGGTTCCAATCAATTCCTTTAAAATAATCTATCCCTTTCCTTTCAGGTCAAAGAAAAAACCTTGTTTGTATAAGGCGCATGCCTTGGTTCTTTGATCTTTTAAAAAAAAAAAATTAAAAAAATTGTGAGGTTTTCAAACAAATCAGCCCACAGCTGCTCAGGAGTCGCCTATAGAACTGTGGTTTATATGACCGACCCTCATTAAATTTTCATCCCCAACATTTTTTCCAAAAAACTTACCCCTTTTTCCTCTTACCACTTTCCCCCCTTTTACCCCCTTTTTCTCATACAAAAGTGACGTTTTTATGAAAATTTACATAACGCTTCCACTGCCACCAGGATGCCCCTAGAGGATTCAAGTGCATGCCCAACCCCCATTAATTAATTATCCTTAATAATTCTTCTGAATATACTAACACCTATATATGCTCCAACCTTTCCACCGCTTCCAGTGTTTCGTAAAAGAGTTAATTTGTATCACCGAGCCACATTGATTTTTCATATCCTATATTTTTTCAGACATAGTTCCCCCCTTTTCTCAACCACTTTAAGGGTTTTATACAAAAGTGACCTTTTTGTGAAATTTACTCACAACGCTCCAATTTCCAAACTTTCAATTTTCAAATTCCAATTTTTGGGAATTCAATTACTGATCTGAATTTTTAATAATCTTTTTTAAAATTTAAATTCAAGCATTCTGACTTGAAAATAGAATTTGTAATTTAAATTGATCTTTCTGCATTTGAATTTATTTTTTTTTTTTATTTTATTAATCTTTAATATCGATTGATTTATTTGAATTTCAGTTGTTCTTTTCTGAATTTCAGTTAACATATTCTATATTGCAAATGTAATTTCCGAAATTAATTTGACCTGTTCCTAATTTCGATTGATATATTTTGAGTTTCTATTGATCTTTTCTGAATTTCATATAGCAAATTTAGATATTTTTTTTTATTTTTATTTAAATAGAATTCTAAATTAAAGTTTATTTTTTTTTAATTTTAGTTGATATTGTTTGAATTTCAAATGGAGTTTCTAAATTTCATTTAATTTATTCTGGTTTTTAATTCATGATGGTCTTTTTTTTAATGACAATTGATCTTTTCACAGATACAATTGGAAGTAGTGTAGATAAAAAAAAACCTGATAATAATTGTTCAACCCTTACGTATATCCCACAACAAGCATTTTTAATGTAGCATGTGTTAATATTTATAGTAACTCCCGAAAATTTCTTACGAATAGGAACTTTCAACATACAGGGTCCGCCAAATAACTTTTTTTTTTTTTGAAAATTCTATGAAAAAAAATTAGTAGATATTTTCTCAAATTTTTTTTTTTATTTGAAAGTACAATTCTTCCGGTTAATAATGGAAAATAATTTCTTTCAAATGGCTGCCTCGGCTGGCCATGCAGTAGCCTACACGATCGGTCCAATTTTTAAGCACATTATCGATTGTGTGCAGCTGTATTTCACCAATGGCTTCACGAATATTGTCCTTTAAAGCGTCAATTGTCTCTGGCTTTTCGGCGTAACACTTATCTTTGAGGGCACCCCACAAATAATAGTACAACGGTGTCAAATCGCAGCTCCGAGGTGGCCAAACGACATCAGCTCTGTGGCTGATAATGCAATCTTCAAAAACAGGGCGCAAAACATCGAGTGTAGTTTCGTTTGTGTGGCACGTAGCGCCGTCTTGTTGAAACCAAATATTGCCAATATCCTCCTCTTCAATTTTTGTGAACAAAAATTCGTTCAACATGGCCCGATAACGATCGCCATTGACTGTAACGGCCACTCCTTGCTCATTTTCGAAGAAAAATGGCCCAATTATGCCTCTGGACCAAAATCCGCACCAAACAGTGACTCGTTTTGGATGCAGCGGCTTTTCAATGTATGCGTGCGGGTTTTCTGTGCCCCAAATGCGACAATTTTGCTTGTTTACATACCCGCCAAGATCAAAATGAGCTTCATCTGAAAAGATGATTTTTTTGGCAAAATCGGCATCATGCTTTTCAAAGTAATGTCGCAATATTTCCCAGCGTTGTTCAAGCGTAGAGTAGAGGGGGGTAATGTGCACTCAACTTTAAAGTGCTCGTAAAGCCGTACATGACAAGCGAATACAACGAGTAATCATCCGATCGAAAGATAATTTGGTTGGTAACATTTATGTGTAACAATATTCGTGTAGCATGAAATCGTGTTAGTAGAAATTAAAAAAAAAAAAATGTGCACGACATTACCCCCCTCAAAATTTGTGGGGTAATGTCGTGCATTGTATTGTAAAGGTATCAGAATGTGTGAAAAACGATAGGTAGTGGTTCGATTCAAGAAGATATAGCATTATTGTTTCTTTATTTATTATTGTTAATTATAAGGCAATATACACAAGTCCGATATATGATCAAAAAATACAATTTTATGAAAAGAAAAGTGAAAATAGGCAATTTGCTTTATGAAAAAGGGAAAGAAAAACAATATTTTTTCAAAAAGTGCTGGACATTGAGAAAAATTTTTGGAAAATTTTATTTTGATTGTAGCGTTTTGTTATGGCTTCACGACTCCCTTGGTACACTAGGGCGACCGCGTTTCCTTCTCTTTTCTTTTCTGTATAGTGCACGATATTGCCCCACATCAAATGCACGACATTGCCCCAAAGGTCGTTTTCAAGGTTGACTTCGACAAATCGGTAAAGAACAAAAATTTTTTCGATCACAATACATCTTTTTTTTCGGCGGAAAATTTGCTTTAAGAAAACACTTACCTGGTATATTTTCCTGCGATACAAATAATATTTCTGATCCGATATAAAAACACTTTCGTCGTCCCGAGAACGTGCGATTTTTAAAATACGTCGCACATATTGCCCTTACACATGGATATTGCTAGTATTGTATGCATGAGCTCTGTAGGTCAGTAGGCCCATACCTTACCAACGGCTGGTATATCATTCAATTTTTTATGCTAAAAAAGCCAGTGCAAGACATTACCCCCTGCACGACATTACCCCCTTCTACTCTATACACAACCATATTCGTTCAGCGGAAGGATAAAACTAATTATGTGTCAAATCAGACATGAGCTAAGTGTTACCATTCACGAAATAAGCACTAGTTGAAAAAAAAAGTTATATGGCGGACCCTGTATAATATTCGAATTTCTTAAAAACTATAGATTTTCTTAGAACAATGCATTTTGCATGAAAAGTCGTTACTTAAGAGAAATAACGATTTTTTTTTTAATTTTTGTTTGCTTATATTTCTTACAGATTGCATGATGCAAAAACTCGCATTATTTTGACATCAAAATCATAAAAATATCATGAAAACTTTTAATTTTCTAAGTACAACGCATTTTATTATGCAAATGTGTCACTTTAAAATGAGAAAACAAGATTAAAATTTTAAGTTTGAACTTTGGAAGCTAATATCTCTATATAATAGGTTTCTAATTGAGTTCTAATAGACTTCTCACAAATCCTATTTGTCTTAATTCTTAATTAAATGACTATAGAAAAACGTCTGTAACCTCACCATTTCTAGTTTACACATTTTTTCCAAAAATCATCTAAAATATTTAATGTTGTCTGAAAAATGTGGCAAAAGTTACTAATGATGTAAAAATTATTTAAATCGGCATATGTTTTACACTCTTTCATACAATAATAAAGATAAAAAAATTGTCTAAAATCATTTATTAGCGTCATATGAGTTATAGGAACATAGAAAACAACATTTTCAAAAGTGGCAGAAACAAGCTACTTTTAAAAACGTTTAAACCAGATTTTGCACTTCTAACATTTATTTTAATTTTAAAAACGAACATTTTTAAATGAAATAATAAAACGTTTATTTTCATTTTAAAAACGATAATTTCAAAATGAGATTCTAAAATTCTAGTTTGATTTTTAACAATAGACATTTTAAAATACTGTAGTAAAACGTTTATTTTAATTTTAAAAACGAAAATTTTAAAATGAGACTCTAAAATATTCGCTTGATTTTTGACAATATATCTTCTCAAACGCAATAGCAAAATGTTTATTTTCATTTTAAAATTAGATTCTAAAAAATTCGTTCGATTTTTAACAATAAACATTTTAAAATGCAATTGTCTATATTTTCATTATTTCCCATTTATTCAAAAAATTTACATAAATTCCCATTTCCCTTATTAATTAAAAAAGTTTTATTGGTTTTCAAAATTACAGTTTTATTTCATTTATTTTATTTTATCATCAGCTATGTCCATCTCGTTAAAATTTTTAAGATGATGATACTGTATCCCAGCGTCTATAAAAAAATTGAATTTTGTCAGATATTATTAATTTTATTTTAAATATTTACCTTTTAGTTGTGGCAGCGCAAATACTCCAACTCAAACTCTTTCATTATTTTCTTGCAGGCAGTTTGATTGATGATATCGAAAATGAGAAATTTTTTATTTTCTGAACACACATCAAATACATAAGTCAGTGAAACATATATAACAAACATTTCGTTATAACCAAGTGTTTTGAAACAAAGTGTGTGAAACCAACACCGCCACTTGAGTTGTATTTATATATTTATTTATTCATTTTACTATGTCATTTCGTTTCAATTTTCTCTTTAAGAATGTGCGTTCTTATTTTTGTATGGCGTAAAATGTTTTTTAAAATATTCATTTTATCCTACTTTGTCATAGTTGTAACGTTCGACATGTGCATGTTAAATTTTATCAGAAATCTGCTAAGCAAAATTTTACCTCTGTTTATAGTTATGTTTACACACGCCAACGATTCACAAAAAAAAAAAAAAAAAAAAACATTCGATTTTTTTTCTAATAAAGAAAAAATATTTAAAGTTAACTTAAAAAATTTAAAGTTAAAGAATTTTGTAAAACCAAATTGAAAATTTTGTACAAAATACAAATTTTTGTAGCTTTATTTCTACAATTGATTGCATAGGCATATGCATTATTAGTTTTAATTATGATTATACTAATCATATGCATATTATGAACTAAAGAAAAATGTTGGTTTAAGCAACTTACAAATGTACGTAGTACAACATCGGTATTATACTTAATAGTTACAGTGGTTTAATGGAAAGAACAACTCGGTTGTCAAACTTTTCGAACCAACCCATATTTTGTTTGACATTTACCTAAACGCTTATTGATTTCCGGAAAAAATTTTACTTTCCTATTCTGTTCAACTCTCTTGCAGCCAACACCTATTACCTATAGTTTAAGAGATAAATCTTTAAATTGCTAAATAATCTTAAAAGTTTATATAAAGTAAAAGATTAAAAGCTCATTCTTACTAAGAAAATTGCTAGAAACAGGTAAATAAATATAAATAAAAAAAATCTTGTCTTTCATAAATTTGGTTTGCAAAATTACGAATTTTTTTAGATTCTTTAAATTTCCACAAATAAAATTAAAATCATTATTCAATTAAAAAATGAAAATAAAAATTAAAAATATGCGTTTAATTGTATAAGTAAATTTATGAAAAGCAAAGAAAAAAAAAACCAATAAGAGATTGTGTCCATTCACAAATTGACATGTGCTCATGTTACTTTAGCTCTCTCAACTTGCGTGGGACAGAATCCATTAATAAGGCGGAGATACCGAACTAAACATACCCAACGTTTTTCTAAGAACCTTGATTTTACTGAAGCTTCCAAACTTTATATCTATTCAAAGTAAGTACAGGTTAGAAAAAAAAAAAAAATATACCGTTCAGAAATATATAAGTTTGGCTAAAAGGAGAATTTTGACATAGGGTCCTACAAAAATCTTTAAAAAAGAAATGCCCATCCTACCAGTGTGATTCCTGGCTGCATCAGAATTTCCATCGAAGATCACCTGTAATTATTCGCTCAGCATAATATAGAGCGAGAGGAGTAGATAGACAAGAGGGATACAAGAAAATAGTCAAGAAAAAACCAAAATATCAGCGGAAAAAAACACAAAGCTCTAACAACCAGTTTAGTTAAAAGTTGTGCCTCGTGAATGCCAAATGCATAACATAACGCGATGAAGACAAAAAAGAAAAAAAACTAATTGCGTTTTGATCGTAAATAAATTCTAGTCTTCTATTCGGTAAAACTTAATGTTAAAGACCTAAAAGAAAAGTTCTATTGATTCATTAAAGTTAAACTAAAGTTATAATAATTAAAAAAAATATATATATATATATAGATTTCTTATAAAAGTAAAGTTATCATATAAAAAAAAATAAGAACAAAAGAAAAAAATATTCATAAGAAAGAAAAACATAATTAGAAACTAGAGAAAAAGAAAAGAACAAAAAAAAAAAAAAAAGAAGAACAACGTATACAAAAAAAAAAAAATGTTAAATTAATTACAAAAACAAAATTTTCTCGAATCTAACAGTGACAAGTGAAAAAAAAGAAGAAAGAGAAAGTTAAATCTCTAAGGAGCTTGTGTTGTAATTTTTTTATTTTTATTTGCTTCTTAAAAGTGGGGATAACTTAATACATCTTAATTAACTAAACCTCCAATTTTTAACTTTTTAAACCTAACAGGTACACGATCAAAGCAGCGGCATTGGAAGGCCTTTCATCGCTCCAGCTAATACCGTGAGTTTAAAAAATTTTTACATATATTTATATTATCTATTTGTATTGCTACTAAATTACATTCATAAAAAGTTTGTTTAGTTCCATGCCTTAAAAAACTAATTTACAACAATTACACCAACGTAACAAAAGAAAACACCCTATAAACCCATTACAACAATTACACAAACATCAACAAAGAAAATAAAATATACTATAAAAAAAAATTACCAACAAAGTCTTACGGAACTAAAAATTTGGAGACTTTTAGTTGTTTTTGTTGTTATGAGAAATGTTTAAAAATCATTGATTTGTGTTTGCTGATTTATGAGAGCCGAGCTGCTTAAGCTGTGACAGATCGCGGGCTCTCTTAAATTCTTCATTAGAAATTGTTTGGTTTTGTAATTCTTTTGGTTTTTTTTTTGTAAGTTTATTGGAATAGGAAAAAATATTACAAACAGCTGAGTAGAAGAGTTTTTTTTTTATAAATTATTCTTTTGGTTTGTTTTTTAGTTGCAAGTGGAAAAATTAAAAAAAAAAAAAACAAAAAAACATAAAGGAATACAAAACAAAACAAAATACACGTGATCATATAAATGAAAAAATATCACAGTAAAGCCTCGATATAAAGTTTTCGTAATTAAATAAATTTGTTCTCCTTTTTTTTACTTAACATAATATTTTAATTACTTACGGTTTAATATATAAAGACTACTTAAGAATGCATACTTAAAACACCCTTGATATCAATATTAAATTAAATAGTACTGATGTTTTAGTGATAAGCGTTGTAAAAGTTAATTGAATATTCTTTCATAATTAATTTTTTTTTCTCTTTAACATTTATATATTTTTTGATATTTGTAAATTTTTGATTAAAATAACTCAAGCATCATGTTGCTTGTCTTGTTGCTGTATTTTACGTGAGATAATAAAATTATATAAAAAAATGAATAATTAAATTTCGAATTTTCCTTGTGGTAAGGCAAACTAACAGTTAAGATGAAAAGGGATCGTTAGCAACAATTTAAATAACGATCAAGGAGGGTGGGTAATAACCAATATCTCAACTTCATCTCGAGATATTTTAGGAGTTTTTGGTTACTACAGACCTGCAACATCCCAGAGTTCGATTAACTATAATTTTTTTAATTGATCCGATTTGTCCCAGTTCTTTTGCTTACAACTTTTTCTTTTGAGATTTTGTTATTTTTTTATTGTTTCGCGATAATGTTTTAAAGGGTAATAGGACTCTGAAATAAAAATTTTGGACTATGAACATTCGTCGGAACTACTTAGCCAACGAACCTCCCCACATATACCACTGTTTTGCTAGCTTCATTGATGGGTCCTAAAAGGCTTCGTAGCTCGGAGATGTCGAAAGAATTATCAATTGAAAATTTTTTCGCAAAAAGCAATAGAAATTAAATTTCTAGTCGGTTTATTCCAATAGTTCATTACATTTTTTGGCGCCCAACGTGGGGCACATTTAAACACACTCATGAGCAACATGTACAAGATGTGTCTCAAAAATTCCGGTTGATTAAATTTCATATTCTTTTTCAATTTTACTTTGTATATTTTTTTCTGTTTCTGTTGAGACACTTGTTTAAATAAATACTTAAGTTCCGTCGGAAACTCATATATTTGGCGTTTGGCTGAATATTATGACCACTGTTTATTTTGTGTTTCTTTTAAATAATAGTCTTGCCTCAGATGGATTGGTGGCGATGTAACAATAAATAAAATATCTTAATATTCTTAGTCTAAGCTCAGGAATTTATTTTTGACGTGGAATATAACATAATGTTGCCTATCGGCTTGCGAAGCAATATGTTATCCTGTTAAAAATATATAAGAAAATCTGAAAATGATCTCGACTCTATCAATTTTCGAGGAAATTTTATACAAATCCATAGCCCATATTTTTTTTCCCTCTCTTTAGTAACCATTAACAATTAATTTTGTTTATTATTTTTTTTTACTTTTCTGTTAGTTCGCCATAATACCATATAAAAGGAAATATTTTTTATGATCATTAAATAATTTTTGATTTGTTGACGGAAATTATCAATTAAAGTATACTTTTGAATTATCGATAAACTTATAATAAATTAAATTAAAATGCCTAATCTAGCACATAGCAGCGAGAATATTAATGCTGAAGCAGCAAAAAATGCTGACAAATCGAACAATTCTGAAAATGCTAATAATGCTGAAAATATCTGCAGCGTATGTAAGACCCCTCTGTCAGATGCAATTGATTGTTATCTAACCAGTTGTAATCACGTTTTTCATAAAATATGTCTAGAAAACTTTGTCAAAGAACATAATGAATGCCCTACTTGCAACATGCTTTGCCATCCTAGAGATTTCAAACAATTTGTTATAACTTCTCGTGCAAATACACCAATTCGAAAATCATCTGGTCGAAATCGTGGTGGTTCACATCGGTATGGTACACGCAATGCTCGGGGTAGACCCAAAGCCAATAAAGCATTAAATTTTCAACCTAATCTTGATGGTTCTGGTGCTGAGGCAAATGGAACAGTAAGAATTTCTAATACTTCCTTACCTTTGATCAATATTCATGATGTCCCTCAAGATATCCCAGCTAGTCTTAATAATGAAAATTTTAATTTGAATATTCCTATTGCACCATCTCGTCATATGGAAGCAAACTATCCTCCACAAACAAATAATACTTCCAATATCGTAAATTATGAACAAGTTTCGCAAATGATTGAACAATGCGTTCAAAGGATGATGTCTTCCTTGAACATAAATAATCCCACTCGAAACAATGCTTCGATGCAACCCCCAAATACTCTTAATGCTTCGTCCACAATTTCTCTCACTTCTGCACAGTTAAATGCACATAAAATTACTAACATCATTCAGAACTGGAATGCCAGATTTGATGGTTCCACTGATGGCTTAACCGTGGAAGAATTTATCTATCGGGTAAAATCATTAACGGCTGATTCTCTCAGCAATGATTTTTCCTCTCTTTGCAAAAACATGCATATTTTATTAGTAGGAAAAGCCAGAGAATGGTATTGGAGATATAGAAAACAGGTTCAAACGGTAGAATGGTCAGATTTTTGTGCTGCACTGCGTTACCAGTACAAAGACTATAGGTCTAGTTTTGATATTCGTGAGCAAATCCGAAGTCGAAAACAAAAACCGGGTGAAAGTTTTGAGTCCTTCTATGATTCTATTAGTGCTATCTCTGATCGTTTAAATCAGTCAATAGAAGAGAACGAACTTATTGAGATATTAATACGCAACCTAAGACCAGAAATTCGGCATGAGCTCTTATATATTCCCATTCACTCAATAGCCCATTTAAGGAAATTATGTCAGATGAGGGAAAATTTTCTAAGCGATGATTATTTACGACGGGGCTTACAGCCACGAACAATTCAAAACCCTAATATTCGTCGAAATATTTCTGCTCTCGAAGATATTTCGTCTGATTTTCAGGAAGGTAAAATTGAAGAAAATATAATTTCCATTGATGCCTTACAACACTCTGCGTCAGGAGCACGTATAATCACATGCTGGAATTGTAGTGTTGCTGGACACCACTGGGAAGACTGTTTGGCTGAGCGTAAAATCTTTTGTTATGGATGCGGGTTACCAGATACCTACAAGCCACAATGTTCGAAATGTTCATCTCGTAAATTGGAAAACCAGAAGAAGGGTGTATCCCCCAACCCCAAGATACTCCCTTAGAAATTGGGGAATACTCAGATTTAATCAAAACTTTAAATCTCAATGAATTACCGGCTAGCTCTGAATACCAAAAAAATATTGAAATAGACTCAGAACCTAAGATAAAAATTTTAAAACGTAATTTTCCCTTAACCGAATTGAAGCCATTAGCTAGTAAAAATTTTAACTTTCGTCCATATCATGAAAGATTGCGTAAATATATTGAAACGAAAAATCGAATTTTTAATGAAACGAATCGAAGTAAGCCCAAACGAAACACATTACGAATGCGTAAATATTTTAAAAATTTAAAAAGTCAGAAGAAATTAATAATTTCTACAATTTTTAACAATAAAACCGATATGCGCTTTTATGCTGAAGTTAAGTTTTTAGGATACTGTGAATTAGGTTTGTTAGATACAGGAGCAAACATAAGCTGTTTAGGAGCAGAATTTGCGGAGAAAAACTTTGAAGAATATTCGGAATTTCGAAAGATTTCCTCATATGTGCAGACAGCTGATGGAAACACACATTCAGTTACTGGTTTTTTAAATGTTAATATAGAGTATAAAGGGGAAAGAAAATATATTAAGCTTTTCATAATTCCATCTATTACCCAACGAATAATTCTAGGTATTGATTTTTGGATTCTTTTTAAATTAGCACCAGGAGTGATTAGTTCTATTTCACTGGATAAACCTCATTTAGAGTCATTGCCTACTGCAAAGCTATTTCCACTAACAATTTTTCAGCAACAAATCTTAGAATCTGTCAAGATTATGTTTCCTAATTTCGAAAGTCAAGGTTTAGGTCGAACAAGCCTAATCAAGCATCACATTGATATAGGAGATGCGAAACCTATGAAACAACGCCATTATCCTGTAAGTCCTGCAGTTGAGAATCTTATTTTTAAAGAAATAGATCGTATGCTAAACTTAGGCGTAATAGAAAAATCATCGAGTCCTTGGAGTTCACCAATGAGCTTAGTTGTTAAACCAAATAAAGTAAGGTTGTGCTTAGATGCAAGAAAACTTAATAGTTGTACCAAGAAAGATGCTTATCCTTTGCATAGTATCGAAGGGATTTTGACGAGATTGCCAAAAGCAAACATTATTTCAAAGTTAGATTTAAAAGACGCGTACTGGCAAATTGAGTTATCTGACGAGTCAAAACCGCTAACAGCGTTTACTGTTCCGGGACGTCCGTTATATCAATTTGTGGTAATGCCTTTCGGACTTTGTAACGCTCCGTCCACGATGTGTCGTCTCATGGATGAGATAATTCCACCTGAGCTGCGTAATTCTGTGTTTGGTTATTTGGACGATCTCTGTATAGTGTCAGAAAATTTTGATTCTCATATATCTGCCTTAATTAAAATTGCAGAACAATTTAAAAAGGCTAACCTTACACTTAATTTAAGTAAAAGCCATTTCTGTGTCACTGAAGTCAAATATTTAGGATTTATTATAGGAAATGGAGGGATTTCAACGGATCCAGAAAAGATTTCTTCTATTTTAAATTGGCCAGTCCCAAAAAACCTAAAACAGGTACGCGGATTTCTAGGCATTTGTGGTTGGTATCGCCGATTCATTGATTCTTTTGCTGACATTACATTTCCTATAACCGAGGTCCTTTCGACTAAAAAGAAGTTTTTCTGGACGACGGAGGCACAAGTCAGTTTTGAAAAACTTAAATCACTGTTAACTTCAGCGCCGATCTTGAAAAATCCAGATTTTTCCCAAAAATTTTATTTACATTGCGATTCTAGTGATTTTGGTATTGGAGCAGTTCTAGTACAAAAATCAGAAAACGAGTTAGAACACCCTATAGCATTTATGTCAAAAAAACTGAGTACTGCTCAAAGAAATTATTCAGTAACGGAACGTGAATGTTTGGCCGTCTTAGAAGCGATTCAAAAATTCCGATGTTATCTTGAGTTACAAGAGTTTGAAGTGATAACCGATCACTCTAGTTTAGTGTGGTTAATGCGGCAGCAAAATCTTTCGGGAAGACTTGCTCGATGGGCTCTAAAGCTGCAAGGCTATAAATTTACGATCTCGCATAGAAAAGGAAAAGAAAATGTAGTTCCTGACGCGTTGTCAAGAATTCCGGTAGATGAAATATCTGCTCTAGAAACTATTGGTCCTGAAATTGACCTGGATTCACCGTTTTTTCTCGAAGATCTCGAATACAATAAAATCAAGTCGAAAGTTATATCCGCACCTGAAAAATTTCCTGATCTTTACTTAGCTGATAAATATTTGTACATAAGAAAAGATCATTACTCTGGTGAAAAATCTCAAGAAGAGAATTGCTGGAAACTGTGGGTACCGAAAGGCTTAAGACAAGGCGTGATAACACAAGCTCATGATTGCATAGTTTCTTCTCACGGAGGCATGGCAAAAACCATCGAAAAAATACGTAGACACTTGTTTTGGCCAGGTTTAGTCAGTGAAGTGCGCGATTATATTCGAAAATGCGAAATTTGCAAACAGACAAAAGCCCCAAATTTTTCTTTAAAACCCCCAATGGGAGAACAAGCAGTTTCGGTTAGACCTTTTCAACGGCTCTATGTTGATATACTTGGACCTTATCCACGCAGTAAATGTGGCCACTTGGGATTACTTATCGTAGTTGACCATTTCAGCAAGTATCACTGGTTGTGTCCTTTACGAAAATTTACTTCGCAGAATATTTGTTCTTTTCTAGGTAACGATATTTTTAATGGGTTTGGTGTACCTGAAGTTCTTATAAGTGATAATGGATCACAATTTAAGTCAAATGATTTTAAGGCATTTTTAACTAGATATGGCATAAAACATGTATATACAGCTCTTTATTCACCGCAAAGCAATGCATCTGAACGTGTCAATCGCTCATTGATTTCAGCTATAAGAGCATACATTAAAGATGATCATCGAGAATGGGATATACATTTGTCTTCTATTTCTTGCGCTTTAAGAAATTCGATACATCAGTCTACAAAATGTACTCCTTTTCAGGCTTTGTTTGGTTTTCACATGATCACTCATGCTGCAGACTATAAAATTTTACGAGAAATATCTCTACTAGAAGAACCTGATTTTCAACTGACAAGGAAAGATAATTTAACCCTTTTGCGAAAAACAATTAAAAAAAATATCCAAAATGCTTATGCTAAAAACGTGGTACAATACAATTTACGTTCGAAACCAGTTAATTTTAAGCCAGGTCAAGAAGTGTTCCGACGCAACTTTGCTCAAAGCAATTTTAGCCGGAGTTTTAACGCTAAACTCTCGCCAGCATTTCTGAAAGCAAGAGTAAAAGCAAAAATTGGTAACCACTACTATGAATTAGAAGATAGTCAAGGTAGATTGATAGGAACATTCCATGCCAAGGACATCCGACAATAAACTTCCATCTAATATATAAATCAAAGATCACATATTATCTGGTTTGTAACGTTCGACATGTGCATGTTAAATTTTATCAGAAATCTGCTAAGCAAAATTTTACCTCTGTTTATAGTTATGTTTACACACGCCAACGATTCACAAAAAAAAAAAAAAAAAAAAACATTCGATTTTTTTTCTAATAAAGAAAAAATATTTAAAGTTAACTTAAAAAATTTAAAGTTAAAGAATTTTGTAAAACCAAATTGAAAATTTTGTACAAAATACAAATTTTTGTAGCTTTATTTCTACAATTGATTGCATAGGCATATGCATTATTAGTTTTAATTATGATTATACTAATCATATGCATATTATGAACTAAAGAAAAATGTTGGTTTAAGCAACTTACAAATGTACGTAGTACAACATCGGTATTATACTTAATAGTTACAGTGGTTTAATGGAAAGAACAACTCGGTTGTCAAACTTTTCGAACCAACCCATATTTTGTTTGACATTTACCTAAACGCTTATTGATTTCCGGAAAAAATTTTACTTTCCTATTCTGTTCAACTCTCTTGCAGCCAACACCTATTACCTATAGTTTAAGAGATAAATCTTTAAATTGCTAAATAATCTTAAAAGTTTATATAAAGTAAAAGATTAAAAGCTCATTCTTACTAAGAAAATTGCTAGAAACAGGTAAATAAATATAAATAAAAAAATCTTGTCTTTCATAAATTTGGTTTGCAAAATTACGAATTTTTTTAGATTCTTTAAATTTCCACAAATAAAATTAAAATCATTATTCAATTAAAAAATGAAAATAAAAATTAAAAATATGCGTTTAATTGTATAAGTAAATTTATGAAAAGCAAAGAAAAAAAAAACCAATAAGAGATTGTGTCCATTCACAAATTGACATGTGCTCATGTTACTTTAGCTCTCTCAACTTGCGTGGGACAGAATCCATTAATAAGGCGGAGATACCGAACTAAACATACCCAACGTTTTTCTAAGAACCTTGATTTTACTGAAGCTTCCAAACTTTATATCTATTCAAAGTAAGTACAGGTTAGAAAAAAAAAAAAAATATACCGTTCAGAAATATATAAGTTTGGCTAAAAGGAGAATTTTGACATAGGGTCCTACAAAAATCTTTAAAAAAGAAATGCCCATCCTACCAGTGTGATTCCTGGCTGCATCAGAATTTCCATCGAAGATCACCTGTAATTATTCGCTCAGCATAATATAGAGCGAGAGGAGTAGATAGACAAGAGGGATACAAGAAAATAGTCAAGAAAAAACCAAAATATCAGCGGAAAAAAACACAAAGCTCTAACAACCAGTTTAGTTAAAAGTTGTGCCTCGTGAATGCCAAATGCATAACATAACGCGATGAAGACAAAAAAGAAAAAAAACTAATTGCGTTTTGATCGTAAATAAATTCTAGTCTTCTATTCGGTAAAACTTAATGTTAAAGACCTAAAAGAAAAGTTCTATTGATTCATTAAAGTTAAACTAAAGTTATAATAATTAAAAAAAATATATATATATATATAGATTTCTTATAAAAGTAAAGTTATCATATAAAAAAAAATAAGAACAAAAGAAAAAAATATTCATAAGAAAGAAAAACATAATTAGAAACTAGAGAAAAAGAAAAGAACAAAAAAAAAAAAAAAGAAGAACAACGTATACAAAAAAAAAAAAATGTTAAATTAATTACAAAAACAAAATTTTCTCGAATCTAACAGTGACAAGTGAAAAAAAAGAAGAAAGAGAAAGTTAAATCTCTAAGGAGCTTGTGTTGTAATTTTTTTATTTTTATTTGCTTCTTAAAAGTGGGGATAACTTAATACATCTTAATTAACTAAACCTCCAATTTTTAACTTTTTAAACCTAACAGGTACACGATCAAAGCAGCGGCATTGGAAGGCCTTTCATCGCTCCAGCTAATACCGTGAGTTTAAAAAATTTTTACATATATTTATATTATCTATTTGTATTGCTACTAAATTACATTCATAAAAAGTTTGTTTAGTTCCATGCCTTAAAAAACTAATTTACAACAATTACACCAACGTAACAAAAGAAAACACCCTATAAACCCATTACAACAATTACACAAACATCAACAAAGAAAATAAAATATACTATAAAAAAAAATTACCAACAAAGTCTTACGGAACTAAAAATTTGGAGACTTTTAGTTGTTTTTGTTGTTATGAGAAATGTTTAAAAATCATTGATTTGTGTTTGCTGATTTATGAGAGCCGAGCTGCTTAAGCTGTGACAGATCGCGGGCTCTCTTAAATTCTTCATTAGAAATTGTTTGGTTTTGTAATTCTTTTGGTTTTTTTTTTGTAAGTTTATTGGAATAGGAAAAAATATTACAAACAGCTGAGTAGAAGAGTTTTTTTTTTATAAATTATTCTTTTGGTTTGTTTTTTAGTTGCAAGTGGAAAAATTAAAAAAAAAAAAAACAAAAAAACATAAAGGAATACAAAACAAAACAAAATACACGTGATCATATAAATGAAAAAATATCACAGTAAAGCCTCGATATAAAGTTTTCGTAATTAAATAAATTTGTTCTCCTTTTTTTTACTTAACATAATATTTTAATTACTTACGGTTTAATATATAAAGACTACTTAAGAATGCATACTTAAAACACCCTTGATATCAATATTAAATTAAATAGTACTGATGTTTTAGTGATAAGCGTTGTAAAAGTTAATTGAATATTCTTTCATAATTAATTTTTTTTTCTCTTTAACATTTATATATTTTTTGATATTTGTAAATTTTTGATTAAAATAACTCAAGCATCATGTTGCTTGTCTTGTTGCTGTATTTTACGTGAGATAATAAAATTATATAAAAAAATGAATAATTAAATTTCGAATTTTCCTTGTGGTAAGGCAAACTAACAGTTAAGATGAAAAGGGATCGTTAGCAACAATTTAAATAACGATCAAGGAGGGTGGGTAATGACCAATATCTCAACTTCATCTCGAGATATTTTAGGAGTTTTTGGTTACTACAGACCTGCAACATCCCAGAGTTCGATTAACTATAATTTTTTTAATTGATCCGATTTGTCCCAGTTCTTTTGCTTACAACTTTTTCTTTTGAGATTTTGTTATTTTTTTATTGTTTCGCGATAATGTTTTAAAGGGTAATAGGACTCTGAAATAAAAATTTTGGACTATGAACATTCGTCGGAACTACTTAGCCAACGAACCTCCCCACATATACCACTGTTTTGCTAGCTTCATTGATGGGTCCTAAAAGGCTTCGTAGCTCGGAGATGTCGAAAGAATTATCAATTGAAAATTTTTTCGCAAAAAGCAATAGAAATTAAATTTCTAGTCGGTTTATTCCAATAGTTCATTACATAGTAAAACATTCGTAGTTATTTTAAAAACGTTCCTTTGTACTTTTTTTTTTAAAAATGTGCGTTTTAATTTTTGTATGGCGTTAAATATTTTTAAAAATATTCATTTTCTGAAACGTTTTTAAAGTGTGCGTTTTTGATCATTTGTTTTCTCAGTGTAGGATAATTTCTTTTTTAATTTTTGTGTTATTTTAAAAAAGATTATTTTTTAAAAAAAGTAAAATTTTGTCTTTTTAATGTTTTATATATGATCTTGTTATTTGTAATGTTGGTTTTCTATGATTCTATGAAAATACAAATTCTAAATGTTTGATAGCTTAAATCATTCTTGATTTTATATACAAATTCTAGTTGTTTGATAGTTTAAAATCTTTTATTGAGCTTTAGGTCAGGTTAGAACAATTAATTGCTCTATCGAATTTTTTCCTTAGAAACAACAACATTTTTAATATGAAAAGGAAAACATCACCAGTTGATTTTATTGCAATTTCGGCCCTGCTACAGGCTTCATTAGAAATCTTTGTGATGCCGGCGGGAATCGAATCCGGGCCGTGCTTGCTTTTCCTAGGAAATTTTGTCTTTTTCGTACGAAATCAGAACTTATAAAATACCTTAAATTCCAAAGTGATTAAAAGTTTTTCTTTTCACTGTGTTCTATTTTTACTACTTTTTGTCCACAACCGAAACTTAAAATTATGTCAACTTTATTTTTAGTGACAGCTTGACGATGGCTGGCGTTAAGGGCAGGAATAACACTCGACACTATCTCCAAACAAAACAGCAATAGTTGTCAGTATTAGCAGCTGAATATTGCGTAAATTATGAAGCGTGCCGAAATATGAAAATATTATTTTTAACATTTTAAAGTGTTTAAAAAAACTCACTATGTTCACAAAGCCAAAAAAATTTGACTTACACTGTATTGAGGGAATTTTTACTGCGTAACTGAAAGAATGCGTTAAAAACAGCAAAAAATATAAGTTTGAATATAAAAGCACATTTTTATCAGGCGCAATTACCGTCATTAGTTTTTATCAAGCACAACTTATTATTATAAGCTTTAATTAAAACCTTTAAGAAATAAAGTTCTAATTAAGTTATTAATATTACTTACTTACTCAAAACGGTTTGTTTAATAATAATTTTTTAAAAATGTCCAATTAGAATTTTAGTGATAATTTTTGTTGTTCATCTATTTTTTGAGAAACTAATGCATTATTTTAATTTTTATTTAGGCCTTTTGACACAAACTCAAATGTGATTGAACTCGAATTCTGATACTTTTTCCTCATTAAAATTATGTTCCCTATAAAACAGCGTCACATTTTCTATACCGTGTGCTATTTTTGTGCTATCTGAATGAAACCCCCGCAAAATTCCGTAAGAAAATTAATTTCTCATGGTTGAAAGCGAGAATTTTGATTTTTTTCACTAAATATTTTTTTTTAAACTAAATATTTATTTTTTAGACCATTTTATAAAATCAAGCTTTTTATATTTATGGGTTTTTTCCCACAAACTGCTTGTGAAGGCATCATTTAGTTTGTTAAACAAACTAATAAATTATCTTATATTATCTTGTGTATCTTTTTATAACATTAAATGTTTGATTTACCTGTTGATAGACTAAACATCTATTTTTTTTTTTTAGTAGTTTTAAGAATTTGTGATTTGTGTGAAAATTGTGGATAAATAGAGCCAAAAAAACCTAAAATAAGGGGCACCATCATTATGGTTTTTTAACTTCGCTGAAACCAAAAACCAGCAAGAGTTACTTTTGCGCTGTTAAACTGGCACTAAGTGATGCATTATAGCATAATCGTCCTTATTGGATTAAAAAAAATAATTAAAATCGGTCGATGAGTTTCTTTGTAGTACACTACTGCACACACTGGCCCGTTTTGAAAAAGTGTGCTTCGAGAAAAACGCCTTTAAAATTACTCTTTAACTTCGAATTTTAGCGCTGTAGAATATGTATTAATGGCGGTATTGATATGAATATTTTTTTACCATATTCTTGAAAAGTTGAACAACAACATTCAACTAAAAAAATATTCAAATTTTATTAGTTAAACCACATAATTTTCAAAACAATTCTTATTGTTTTAATAAAAATAACTATTTGTTTTAAAAGTTTTCTTATAGTTTTCCATAAAATAAGTAGTTGCTTTTAACCAATTCGACCCCAACTTTTTTCCTGTGCACGAACAAATTTTTTTTTACTTTTAGGGCCGCTGTCTCAATGTCCGGTTAAGCACTAATCAGAACTTTAACCAGCAGTTAGCAAAAAAGCTCTTTCTTAATGTTCGGTTAAGGCTTAACTGTCAGTTAAGTGCTGATTAAGTTAACGACAAATTGTGATTTCGGTTAACTGCTAATTGAAGGAACAGCTGACAAGATTACAAAATTACAAAAAAACCGGGTTGCTTAACCAGCACTTGGTGAAATCAAAATTATTTTTTTTGCTATCATATGGTTAACTAACTCCTAGTTAAGAGATTGACTAACCGGAGAAAGCGGCACTTAAACGTGTTGTATTTATTAATTAAGTGTATTAGCAACATTTCAAGCTGCCACTCTAATCCTTTTGAGTGCTAGAATAAGTTAGATAAATAGGGTTGTGCACCAGAGAACTGCACAATTCTACTTGAAGTTTAAGCCTTTTCAAGTACTTGAATTCAAGTATGTATCCAAACCTGAAAAAGCAAGCTTTAGCCAGCTTGCAAAAATACCAAACAGATACAAGTCATATTCATGCTTGCTCGTTGGCTTGGCTTGTTAAGACTTACTTTGTCGGGCAGAAACTTGAAAAGCTTGAAACGATCGGCAAAAGCTTGTAAGCTCGCATGTATCCAATTAATTAAATTTAAAGCAAGTATCCAAAAAATTCAATGAGCTTGTGTAGAGAGAGCTTAAGCGTAATAGGACTTTTAAGGATTCTGTGGACTTCGTGGTTAGATTATTTTAGGGGTAGATTATTTCGAATCTGATGCCAAAATTTAAAATTTAAGATGGAGGATAGAGTTGCCAACTAGATTTTTTTGTATTTTGCGAATTCTTGTAATTTTGAAATTCTGACAACGGATTTGATTTCGGATATAATGTCAGAGTTTTAAAATTTAAGATGGAGGCTAGGGTTGCCACCTAAATTTTTACCACAGTACTGCCACCTAATAGTATGTATTTTTAAGAGCTTTAAACATCATATACCAGTGTTAGGGAGTCACTGATTTCGAATCTGATGTCAGAATTTTAAAATTGAAGATGGTGGATAGGGTTGCCACCTTAATTTTTAGTATTATGTATATAGAATTTTAAAATTCTGACTTTAGATTCGAAATCAGCGACCCCCTAACACTGATAAATGATGTTTAAAAATCTTAAAAAGACAAATTATAAAGTGGGAACCCTTTTATTTCAAAGCTTTATAATTTTGAAATTCTGACCACGGATTCGGATTCAACAACCCATTTTTGGTATACCATTTTTTTGCCAGAGCCGAATTCATAAAAATACAAAAAATTAAGGTGGCAACCCTATCCACCATCTTGAATTTCAGATTTCTGACTTCAGATTCGAAATCAGTGACTTCCTAACACTGTTAAATTATTTTTAAAATTCCTAAAAATACATAGTATTAGGTGGCAACCCTAATATTTCAAAATTTTATAATTTTGAATTTCTGACCTCGGATTCGGATTCAGCGACCCATTTTTGGTATATAATTTTTTTTTGCCAGCCCCGAATTCATAAAAATACAAAAAATTAAGGTGGCAACCCTATCCACCATCTTGAATTTTAAAATTCTGACTTCAGATTCGAAATCACTAACTCCCTTACAATTTTAAATGACGTTTAAAACTCTTAAAAATACATAGTATTAGATGGCAATACTGTGTTAAATTAAATTTAGGTGGCAACCCTAGCCTCCATCTTATATTTTAAAACTGCGACATTATATTCGAAATCAAATCCGTTGTCAGAATTTCAAAATTAAAAGAATTCGCAAAAATACCCAAAAATCTAGGTGGCAACTCTATCCGTCATCTTGAATTTTAAATTCTGACATCAGATCCGAAATCATCTACCCCTAAAACTATCACTCAGAACTAAGAAAAAAAAAATCGCAAAATTCTGTTTTTCGGTCTCGTAAACCGTAAATATTGTGATGATTTAATAAAGCCAAAAATCGAAGAGTAGAACTTTTTTGATATTACCTACTCTCTTATTTATGTTGCATGTAATATTAAACTTTAATAAAAACAAGTAAAATTAATGAAAAATTTCGATTTTTATATATTGACGCGTTTCTTTTGTAAATTTTTTGATTGTAAATAAAAAAAAATCTTGATGCTTATGCATACCTAGGCCTTGAGCAAAGATTATATGGTATAAAGATGTCCCACGTAGAACATTAAAAAGTAACAAATGTTTTTTCAGATCAAAACGTAAGCTTTTGTGAGCGCGATGAAAAAGCTTTCTTGAGAGAAAAGTGAAGGAAAACTGAATAACGACATAGAAATCCATCGAATGAATTCAAAATTGTTTATAAATAAAATTTTTAATTCACATTGACTTTTAAAAAACTGATTAGTAATTAATTTCAATTATGTTTTTTCGGTATTCAGAATAATTAGTTATTTTTTATTCATATGAGTGCTATTTACAAAGAATGCAATTAAAAAAAAATTTAAAATTTTTCAATAATTAATTTTTTGTACATTATTATTTTTTGATTCATTATTGCCTATTCATGTGTTATTCATTATTAATTTTATAGTCATTATTAATATCTTATTAATTATTAATTTGGTTCATTATTCAAAAGTGAATAACAAAATTTTTTAATTTTATTTATTATTCAAAAGTGAATGAAAATTTAGAAATGAATACGAAATTTATAATGAATAAAAAAGTAATAATAAATAAAAAATTAATAACGAATAAAAAATTAATGAAAAAATTAATAGCGAACATTTTATTCATAAAATAGTAGTGAATAACAAAATTTTTTATTCATTGTATTTTTTATTTAAAAGTGAATAACAAATTAATAACAGTGGTAAACAATTAAAAAAAAGAGTTTGCGCGACGAAAACGGCATTGCTAGTTCGATTGAGTATTTTTTCTAGATAATAAAAATCATTAAAACTTTTCCAGATTGGCTCGAATATTTTTTAGAAGAATTTTTCGACTTTTTTGAGTTTTGAAAAATATTTACCCAGTTATGATCCTTTAACTTGAAAAGTATTCATTTATTTTAGTATTTTAAATATAAATAGTATTTTAAATATTTACAAATGAGAAATTTATACCTTTTATTTAAGTTTTTATTTATACGATTATTTGAACGATTTTTGTAGACATTTTCTGAATACTACATTTGTGCAAGAGTTTTAAATATACCGTTTATTTAACATTATATAAGCGCAAAAATATGACTTTGATGTATAATTGGTTTTATTTTTACTTTGTTGTTAAAAAAAATATTTCAACGAAAAGATTAAGGTAAAAAGTATGATTGCAACAGGTTGGATATTTACGTATTTCGGTTTTAGTAAAAATACTCAAAATTACCTGCATCAAAGTCGACGTAGTGAGTTCGTACTAAACAAATTCTTCAGACTTTAAAAACCCAATTATCATATAATTAACCAAAGGTTTTGTTTACAAACAATGTTCTTAGCGATTTTAGCTAAATTTAAAAATCCCTAAACCACAATTTTACGTTATAATAGGATTTGCAACACTGTTAACTCTTTGAAATGAGTAAAATAACAGAAATAACGTAAAAAAAGTACGTCAAAAATAAATCAAAACAAAACAACGAAATCTTCGCGCTGGTATAAATAACTAGCTGAAACACTGTGTGTTGCTGCCACGCCCCCGTTGCCACACGCCCATAACATGCTATCAGTGAAACGGCACGAGTAAATTGTGGTCGAGTACCGAATTCCGAGGCTGTGCGGCCTATAACTCCAAAGAAATTCGATATCGCAAATTTAGGTGGTGTAGGAGGTGCCACGACCCCTTGCCCCACGCCCATCACATGTTATCAGGAAAACGCTACTTGTAAATTGTGGTCGAATACCGAATTCTGAGGCTTTGCGAAATATAATTATAAAGCTATCCGATATCGCATATTTGGCCTGTATTGGAGGTAACTTTTAGTATTAACCATATTTTTTAAACTCTTTCACAAATGTAGCATTTAAAAAATTTATACAAAAATCGTTAGATAAATACAAATGATAGCTTAAATTAAAGATAAAAACGTCTTATTTGCAAACATGTATAAAATTTTGTAATATGAAAAAATACTTTTGAAGTTATAGGATCATAACTGGGGACATATTTTCAAAACTTAAAAAAATCTTTGAAAATTCTTCAATTCTTTTCGAATTGCATTCGTTCTATAATACTCATACAATTTAACACAAAATGTATATTAACAAAACTTATTTTCTGGATTGTTTGTTTAATTGACATTTATACAAATCTAAATGGCTTAACGGACTTCGCTAAATTTGAGTACACATATTGTGTGAATAGATTGTAAAATACTTAGTTTTGATCTCGCTCATTCCACCCATTTTCACTTACGTAAATTTTGATATTGAAAATCTCTCTTGAAAAATTTTTTCGCAAATTAAATTTAAAAAACATTCACATATTTTTAGAATTTCAGAAATTTTTGGTACAACGACTTTTTCATTAAACATCGTTCCCCAAGAATGAGAAAAAACAACATGAAAATCAAAACTTTGACTTTCGATGCAAATATATACGCTATTTTTAAATATATTTAATTCAAATTTTTTGATAAAATTTTTAATAAAAGCACTTTACAAAAAAAGTTTCAACTGCAGCGGTAGGTCAGTGAATATATTCTTGAATTTTTTTTTTAAACGGTCCAAAATATTGAATTTTTACTCAAAAAATGATTAAAAAAATGTTTTTGTTGTATAAATAAGAACAATTGAAAATTGCATTTCTAAGTTCTTTTCATATAGTAAAGCATGTATTTGCAATAAATAATATATTAAAAATATATAAAAGTAGTTAAATAAAAAATTTTCCGCAAAAAACAACTTAAAAAATATTGCTTACAACATTATTCGCAGCTAAGCTTCAACTGATGGAATCGCCCTTAAAATAATATAACACTAAAAATATCATGTGGCAAAACGGCAAAAAAAAAAATCAAGTCAACACACAAAATATACCTAGATTATGTTATCTTTATGATGTAATATTCTTGAAATTATATAACAAAAAGATAAGAGATAATGCAAAAAAAATTAATAACTTTAAATTATATAATGTTCGTAGGGTAGTTTAGTAAAAAAAATGCCTACATTTTTTAAGTAAAACCTAATGAAATTCTGCTACTTTTTGTTGGCAGCTACATCGTTTATATAGATGTTTCGTGCATCAAATCTTTACATATCATTTCTATTGCTTTTCAATATTATGCTCACATTTGCTGACATTGTCGCTTACTTATTTTCTCGCTCTCAAAAGCTTTAAATCGTTCGCTCACTGACTCTCATAAAGTTTTTGTGTGGATTTATGATAAATCCACATTCAAATTTTACTGTGCCACTTGCTTGTATGGCGGTGGCACATCTTTCTATTATATTTGAGTTTTAGATATGGGGCTGATTTGATCATACTTCATGCAGACACATAACAATCGTTATTATTACATTCCATTAAACAAAAATAAATACTTCGATTTTATTTAAACCACATATTTTTAAGAATAAATATTTTTGATTTAATAAGAAAATATCAGTAATTATAAAAGTTTTCTTTATGTTTTCCAACTTGACAGACTGTTTCGAAGCTTGTTGTGTTTATTAGGAAATCTTATTTCTTAAAGTTATTAAGAAAACTTTTTGTTTTTAATAAGAAAACTTATTGTTTTTAATACGCAAACTTATTAATTTCCAATAAGTCTGTGTGTTTGTTTTTAATGATCATATTTACCTGAAAATATTGCTTTAATAACCTGTAAAATTTAATAACAACATTATTTAAGGATTTTGTTACAATGTATTGGGGAAAAAATAATTAAAAATATATATTAAAATATGGTATAAGGCCAAAACCTAGCTCAAGTCTTATGATCGAAATATGGCGTGAGTTTTGAGAATCTTAGTTTCGTAAAAAAAAGCTTTGGAACACATTTACTCACTTTTAATTCTTCTCTTTTTTCGTGGAATGTTTAAATGTGAAATAGACAAATAACAATATACAATAGACAAATAACAAATTCACATCACAACCAAAACTAAAAGGTAAACCAAAGAAAGCAGGAATAAGTTGGATTTTTGTCGTTAGAACAACAAGATATCTTATTGTTCTTAAAAAAATGTTCTTATTAAATTAAATGTGAATCTAAATGTAAATGTAAATTAATGTAATTAAATGTAAAAAATGGTTGTTTGTTGGTCATTTTTTGTTTGTTATAATGTTAATTTTTTAATGACATCAAACAAATCAAAATAATCTCTAAATCCTGAAAAAGTGACATCGTTCAATACCTTATCTCAATTCTCATAATGATATTTTGAATAAAAAACTTTAGAAAGTTATTTTCAAGAGATTTTTAACCCTAGGATGTGCGACTGGGCTTTTCGAGGCCCATTTTGACTTTGAGAAGTCGTCAATTTTTTTTCTTGGTTTTGAGCGCCGAAATATTTTATGCCAATACCGCTAATCTTTTCTAGACGTAACAAAATAAACTAAAAAGAATTTGCATAACTTTCGTAGAACAAACATATCTGTTTTTATAATAAGGACGTAAGTGAACCTACTGGGCCTCACGAGGCCCGTCCGTTAAATGTATGGGAAATGGTCTGTAAGCTTATAAACAAAATATGTTCAAACACAATCGATCACGTTCGACGACTTTATTACGCTAAATGTGTAAAGCTCTTGTGTGCATATGGTCACGGGAGCGATCCGAATGCTTGAAGGTCAAAATCTTGATACAACTAAAATCTTGAAAAAAAAAATCTTGAAACGAAAAACTTGAAAAAAAAATCTAGAAGACACTAAATATGCATAAATCTTGAAAAAATCTTGAAAATATCTTGAAATTTTAAGAAATGTTGTATTTTCGAATAAAATGTATAATTTTGAGAAAAAAAATGGAAAAGTGTCTCATTTCGAAAACAAAAATGTCAAATTTTGGCAAAATTATAAATTTTTATGGTCCCACACTTAGCGTCATCCAGACAAACGACGAGGACGTGGTGGTTTTTTGTTCATTTATGAACATTTTTTTGCAAAATTTGTCACTTTTCGAAATTTGGCACTTATTCAAAATTCAAGTCATATACATGTTTTGCAAAACTTGTACATTTCTTTTTGAAATTTGAAACTTTTTGAAAAAATCTGTTTCAAAATTTGTCAATTTCTGTGACTTACCAGTTCTTCATTATTTTGATTATTTTCGAAATTTGACATTATTCGAAAAATTTGATACTTCTTTTGAAATTGGACACTTTTCAAAATAAAGTCAAATTTTCAATTAAGAAATCTTGGAAAACATACGCATGGAATCCGCGCGCGCGAATTAAAGAATTTTATGCGTATGTTTTTCAAGATTTTGAGTTTCAAGATTTTGGTCACATTACCAAAAAGTTGCACCCCTATGGTCACATTACATATTCATTTTTTTATTGTAAGTAATATTTGAAATGTCGGGAATAAGTGACGAAGTTTGGGAAGAGGTAGATACTATTCTCAATTTTTTAGACTGCTGACAGACCAGCAGCAGCTCACGGGAGGACAGGTTTTTTGCTACTAAAAATCTAGAGAATGAAGAAGACTATCCGTTCGGAAAAACAAGCCTTATAAATTTCTGGATTACAACGAAAATAAAGCAGGCATCAGCATTATGATTATGGACCAAGTAGCTCAGTTGCTACTCTTTCAAGAGTGAAAAAACCTATAAACGGATAAACATCGTGAATTTCTAAAATTTTTGACGTTCCAGTTTGTTACTTCTCACATTAAAAATAGGACAATGAATAGCAAGGTTCAAATTTCAATCAATGTTTCCGTCAATAATTAAAAAAAAAAAATATTTCATAAATTCTATCCAATTCTACCTTGATTATAACATACACAATTACATTATCTTGAATTATACGGAATGGCAAGACTGTGAGTCCTGAAATGCTCAGAAAGGCAAAAAGAGACGAAAAACATTCGTGTCGTGTAAAAAATCCAGAAAAATGCATATGCCTTGAACACGAAACCATGCAGAAAATTTGTCTGTGCCATTTCTCCACTGCTGAATAGTTATAAATCCAGCACAACAGTTCAACAATCGTTACCTCATTTTTAGTTTTGTTTAAATTTGTGTTTAAAAAAAAATATAAATCAGTCAAAGTGAAGTGTGCCATAAAAAAAAGTAACTTTACTTTTTAAGGCATCTTATCCCCCCCCCCCCACCCTCTTATGAAACCCCCTAAAAATGACACCCACACACAGATTTAATGTCTAACAACACTTCTACATAAAAGCAGCTTTCGATAGGACATCTAAATGGACGAAAATTGTAAAGACAGCTGGCCATGATTTATGGGCCTAGCGAGGCCCAGTAGGGTCACTTACCGCCTCCTAGGTAGTCGCACATGCTAGTGTTAAATTATTTTTCTTAGTAACGGTTTTATTCAATCGAATAAACTGTCTAAAAAATGCAACATTTTAAACATAAAGATTAAATTTGGTAAAAAACTTGGCTCTTTTGACTGGAATTATGTCGATTAATTTCTTTATTAATTGAAATATGAATATGAATTATTAATTATTAATTTAATAATTAATAATATTATTAATAATTAAATTGTTAAGCTTTGCGCATTTTTTTCTTATCATTTTGATCCAAATCATTTATTTTTATATTTTCAGATCTAGTTATGTTTTCTTGGTCGCTGAATTTACTGTGAAATCAATACGATTTATTTTTGCAATTATGTGAGTATTATATATTTATTACAATTTTGTATTTTCTTTGCATAGTCATAGAATGTTTTAATATTGATTCTAATTTTAAACTAAGCATTATCTTTAGCTTGAGCTTTACCCTTAATTTAGGCTTTAAAGCCTAAACGGCTTCGGATACCATTAATTCTTAGTCTGAGTAAAACTAGTAAAACCTATTATAAAAACAATTACAGCAAAAATAGCTCCTACCAATTTATGCACTTATTTAAAGCTAAAAATAATCATTAAAGTATTGACTATAAAGATGAAGATAACAATTAAAAAGCTATTCTCTGCCACTCATTCTTTTACCAACGGTAAGGTTTAAACAAAAAATCAAAGTAAGAAAATTGTAAAGGTATAAAAATAATTAAAAAATAAAAAATGCCAAGCGTACAAAACTTTGTTTGGTACAAAATCAGATAAGATTGCATCAATATTCGCTCATAAACATTGTCTGCATGTAGTGTTGTTGTTGTTGTATGGGATGGTCGACCAGCAAACTGTCCACCATCATAACAAAAAAAATAAAAGGCAAAGCACAACAACAACATGCTTAGTAAGGATAACGCACACGCCTACTTTTTCACTATTACTTTATAAAGCACTTTAAAAGCTTTTTTATTAACAGCAAAAAGAATACAAACAACAACAACTACGATAAAGCCAATAAAAGAACCAGCTTAAAGGCTGGAATTGCTGCAAAAAACTATTGATAAAATTTTTAAAAGAATTTCTATAACAAAGAACGATATTTTTTATGGATTATTTTGTAGACTGCACCTTATAAAGAGTTCTTTTAAATAAAATATGTGAGCCTACATATTTTATGTGTCGTATTTATTTTTTTATCTGTTTTTATAATGGTATTTTATCATGTATTTAACATTAAAAACTTTAAATAATGTCAACAAAAATAAGGAAATAGAAAGTTTTACAACGTAAAGCTTTGAACAACGTTTTGAAGTTCAAATCAAAAATCACTTCTGTTTTTTGTAATGTAACGCCAGTACATTTTTCTGCTTATGGGTATATATCTTTGAATCCTTAGGATTGATTGTTGTCATTGTTTTTATTTAGTATAATGCTACTTAATTACTACGCAAATATAAGAAAACATTTTTAAATATTACACTTTTTCATTCTTTTTTTTAATATTTCTTCGTACAAATCGTACGTAACGCCAGTTTTTAAATGCTTATTCGTAAGAAATGCAATTATAAATTATTATATTACTATATTTGTACTTCACGAGCAACAACGGCTATCGGCCAGGGCTTATACTTTTATAATCTGTTATATTCTGACTACTTATGATGTGATATTTTGTTTTCACAACTGTCTAATTTTTTCAAAAAAGTCATTTTTTAATCTATGTAATATTTGTTTTTCCTCTCTTTCCCACAATAGATGTCATATACTTCATGTGATTTTCTGTGCAGCAAACATTGAGCTTTATTTAAAGCATTCATCATAAAAATATCTTTTATTTGATCATAAAAAGAAATCATTTTGAATAAAATTACCCTTACGAAAAATATTCATATTTATTGTTCCAATTAAGAAAATATTTTATAGTTCATGAATACATTTTTTTGGGTGTAATCAAGAAACTAGGCGATGATTTTTTGTTTGCGTGAGCTTTATATACTAAAAGCTTATCTGCACATTTGTACGCATTTGAAAATCAATGTCTTCGATCTTTTTTCTAAAAGTTTTTACCGAAAGCTTTACTGTTAAAAGCTTTTCTGACAAAAGCTATTTTTCCCAAAAGCTTTGTTGTTAAATACTTCTTTCTAAAAACGGTTTTGAGGCTTCTCATATTTTTTGATTAATCTTTACAAAGCCGCGCTTTTTATAGTGGCGATAATTTAATGAAATTTATTTTTTGGAAAAAATCAAAAAAAGATGTTTTAGCTGTCAGCCGTTGACAAATCGGTCTAATTTATGAAGTTTCAGCGACTTCGTCAGACTTAACGTATTAAAAAAAATGTATGGTGGCCACAAAATTAATGCGTATGAAAACACCTCAAAGTAAAGGTTAAAAAAAAGGTTTTTAATTGGAGTTGCCTAAATTAAGTTTTTGTAGCATGTTCCAGGGCATATTTTCAAAGACTCAAAAGTAATAATAAAAAGATATTAATGATGTCTACCCAGGCTAATCGTAAACTCACGGAAAGGCAGACGATATGACGTGAATGCGAGTCACTTTGCAATTTCACGGCATCGTAAGAAAAGTACATAAAGCTGCAAATATTTAAATAATTTCATGCATTTTAAAAAATAGAATCTCTTTTTTAATAGTTTTTATTATGTATTTAAAATAAAACATAGTAGGTATATTTTTAAAACTTTGTAGAACAAAGCCTCAATCTTCAAATCATTTAATTGCCTGCTGCTCTGCAACACATAAACGCGTTGTGACTATGATAGTTATTTAAACTTAGTATGATGGCGCGCATGCGCAGCATATTGCGTGCGACACACACAATTTGCATTTACGAGCATTGCAGCAATTCACAGCATAAAATTCCAGCAAATCTAAAGAAGAACGTCTTAAAGCAGCAATAAAAATAAAACCACGATAACAACAACAATAATATCTTGTAACAACAGCAACAAGTTCAATAAACGTGTCGTTAATTTAGTGCCCACAGCGTTGCGCATGCGCAGCCAATAAATGTGTAGCGTAGCTGAAATTAATTTCAATGTAACAGCGAAATATTGAACAAAAACAACACACAAAAATAAAATTATATCAAATATTCGCAAAATAAAGGCTTCAACTCAATGCAAAGAAGATAACAAAAATTAAAATGAAAAAAAAAGAAAAGATTTTGCAGTTTTCGATTCGATGCCGAATCAATGCAATTTTGTATGAAATTCTTTAGCCGTGTTCTGGCTTCAACTCAACACACTTCGTTACCGCCTCAACATGGTGCTCCAAGCCTGTCTCCAGTGCGCTTGTTTTTGTAGTTGCTCTACAACTGAATGCCTTGATGACTGCCTTGTCTTGGTTTCTGGCTTGATTTCTTCTGCCGTCTGTTGTTTCTGAAAAAAGTTTCGTAGTGCTGTCTTTCCATGTGTCTCTTTATGTCTGTCCAGTCTTTTTTCTTTCTTATATAAATTTCCAATCCTTACTTATATGAACGAACGTCTGTCCATGAGTTGCCATCGTTGAGGAGCCAACGTTTGTGGCGCTCACATCTGTCCAGTCTTGTTTTTATCTGCTATACTGAACTTTGCTCAGCTTGCATTTGCTGCTTAAAATTAACAACACGTTTTTCGGAACTTAAATTTCTAATTTTGTGCAGCTTTTTTAATCTAACTTAAGAATACATGATGTATAATAGTAAGTATTAAAAATTTGCATTCAACTCGAGTTACTCTTGGAACTCCTGAGCTTCAGAAGTCAATTTCGTGAGAAAGTTAGGGATGTGGTTGCGCGAGATATTAGGTCTGTTTCTTTACTAACTTCAAGTAAAGTTCGATTAAAGTTCAATCTGTGAGAGTAACTCAATTATCTGTCAAAAAAATTTTCAGTGAGAATATGCAAAAAAATACGGAAACGACTTTAAGCAAGTTTCGAGCAGAACAGTTACTGTTAACAGCTGATTGACAATAAATTGAAGCAATTGAAAGAAGAAGATTCGTGCTTTCTTAATCTAACTTAAGAATACATGATGTTTAATAGCAATAATTAAAAATTTGCGTTCAACTCGAGTTACTTTTGAAAACTCCATAGCTTCAGAAGTCAATTTCGTGCGAAAGCTAGGGATGTGGCAGAGCGAAATATTAGGTCTGTTTCCGTACTAACTTCAAGTAAAGTTCGAGTAAAGTTCAATCTATGAGAGTAACTCAATTCTCTGTCAAAAAATTTTACAGTGAGAATATGAAAAAAATACGGAAACGACTTCAAGCAAGTTTGGAGCAGAACAGTTGCTATTGACAGCTAATTGACAATAAATTGAAGCAATTGAAAGAAGAAGATTCGTGCTCGAAGAAATTTTTCAAGTAAAGTTGAAGTTAGTTTCGTGTAATTGTAATAGAATAGAGAGTGACATTTAGCTTGTTATTCTTCTCTCTCGAGCTTGAAAAATGTGTAAAGAAACGCTTTCATTAGTACAAAAACTTTTGAAAATTTTGCGAATGTTTATACAGTCTAATAGCTTTCAAACTAGCTCTTAAACCAAATCAACAAAAAAAATTCGTGTTGTTTGTATAAAAAAGTACCTAATTTCTGTCTTTAGATCAGTGAGCGACAGCTTTTCACCGAAAGCTTTTCCCACCAAAGGTCTTTTTGCTTTTACATGGAATATCCATACATCGCTTATCCATATTCGATGTAAAAACGAAAAGAGCTCTGGTGGAAAAGCTTTCGGGGCAAAGCAACTCAAAATTTGTTATCATATCTTTTATTTGAGTGAGTTCCGTGTGCTGTTAAATGCTGTTAATTGACGGTTTTACAGATACTTGTGTCGTTTAGACTTTTAGCAATTTGTTAAATTATTTGTATCAATAACGTTTCATTTCTATTGACACCAACCTTTTTTTAAAATTTCTTTAAATTTTTAAGCAACAACTACTTATTATATCATAAACCATTCTTTAAATAAAAACCGAAGCAAGTAACCTAACATTTTTTGTAGTTATAAAGTACCAATTCAAAACGCACGTCGCTCTAACTCAAAAGTATGATATCATATTGTAGCAAAATCGTCACAACTCAAAATTAAGCATTTTTGTAAAATGAGTTTTCGTAGTATCTAATAATGTAACAACTCAAAAAGACACTTGCAGATATATTCAGCCCTATTCCAGAATCCGTCGTAATGAATTTCCGAACGTAAAGCTATGCTACGAATACGAAAAATTTGCCTATCCAAAATCCGAAAAAAACTTCCAATTTTCGAACTTACTTTCGGGTGTTCGAAAACAACTGGTTTCAACAGCAGACAAATAAATAAAAAGAAAAATTAAAAAACTGAAGTGTTTTTGATCAAAATTGCATTTTTTAACTGTGATTTTTAATGGATTTCATTGGAATTGCAATTTTCGCACAATAAAAGGAAGATTTCTCACATAGAGAATCTATGAAAATTCGCCGAATAATGTTGCGAGATTCCATCAACCCTTTGGAAATGGATTACGAAACGTAGGAAATGCACTAAATAAATTTTAATTAACATATTCACAGGTTTAAATAAAAATAATTTAACTTTATAACCAAAAATTAATTATAAGTTTTATTTTACGACCTAATTCTATAAAAATTTAATTGTTTTCTTTTGTCGTAAAGAAATCCGTCGAGGCAAGGCTTTCGTGAAAAAATCCGAAAAACAGCTGTCAAAAGTTGATACATTCGGAATGTGTAGTTGCAATGCTACGAATGTAAGAATGTTAGAATTCGATTCGGATTGTAGAATACTTCATTACGAATCAGAGAGAAAATGTACGCTACGACGGATTCTGAAATAGGGCTGATTGCTTAAGAATTCACTATTGATGCAAAATGAAAAATGCATGATATTTTTGATAGATATTTTTAATAATGGTACAAATATTCTTAACAATTTTCAGTCTACCTTTCCAATAAATGATCGTGATGTCATTTCAAAATTTCATAAGGATCTCCTGAAAAATACTAAATTTTAGTTGTGACAGTCTTGCAAAATCAGCAATATGTTTAAATCAGTGATGGCCAAACTCACATAACTAAAAATTTAATGTTTGCTTAATGTGTAACGTTTAAAGCTTTTCAATAAAAGAAATCAAACGTTAAATCATTTTAAAGCTTTATGTAAAAAATAATAATAAATCGAAGTGAACTGAAAAATTATGAAATCATATAAGAAAATATTAGTGAAATGCGCTAACTCAATTGCGCCAGGGTGCAGTGATAAATGCCAACAAAACATAATTCAGCATAAGTTTAATAGAGCTATGGGTTATGTGTAAAATTATTTGGGTGAGGCGATTAAGAAAGCATATGAAGTTATGTGCTTAAGTCATCGGAGCAGATGCCAATATCATGAATTCTGAAGTATGGGGCAGCCCAGACATCAATGATCGAGGTGAGTCTCTACTTACCTTTATTTTACAACATAAACTCAGTGTAGCTAACATCGGCGAGGAACCCACTTATGTAGGCTCCACCTCGTCGAACGTGTTAGATCTAACGATATCCTCCGTGGAGGGTGCTAACACAGCTCTCCTTCTCAGACCACAATTATATTAGCTTCAGTATAAGCTTTAATTGCACTCCAGCTCAAAAGATCTTTAGAAACCCCAGAAACACTAACTGGAACCGCTTCAGAAGCATCATTGAGACCAAATAACCAGCTCCCAAAGAAATTAATACGAAAGAGGGCATTGAGAGGTTCCTGAAGATTCTCTCGGCCCATCTTCTCAAGGCTTTTCATGCCTCCTGTAAGCCCACGCGAACAAAGCGTAAGATCAGACCATCATGGTGGAGTCCGGATCTTACAGAGCAAAGACGCGACCTAAAAGATTTCTTTAAACTAGCTAAAATAGCTGACCAAGAGGAAATTTGGGGGGAATACAAATGTAGGCTAAAACTTTTTAAAACAAACGTACGCAGAGCAAAAAGACTCTCTTGGAAGAACTTCTGCTCAAGCATAGAAAAAACTACGGACACGGCAAGGCTCCGGAAGCTACTTTCAAAGCAGCCCTCCATTCAGAGCCAGCTACGCAAAGACAATGGCCAGTGGACGGAGAGCAGTCAGGAATCCCTCGAGGTGCTTTTAAAGGCTCATTTTCCAGGCTGTTATGAAGCTCCAAACACTGCTATAATACGAGGACACAGGACAACCCCGCTACAGGCCCCACACGACTTCATAACGTCGGACGGAATCGTATTGGCTATAAACTCGTTCTCGGGATACAAATCTCCGGGACCAGAAGGTATAATTCCTGCCATGCTGCAAACGGCCGAATCGCGAGTCGTCCCATGGCTGAAGAATATATTTAACGGATGCATCAGGCTAAACTATGTACCTGTGGCTTGGAGGACAGCGTGGGTTGTATTCTTACCGAAGTCAGGTAAGAGCAGCCATCTCTATCCGAGAGACTACAGGCCAATAAGTCTGACCTCCTTTGTACTCAAAACGCTCGAGAAACTGATTGAGTTGCACCTAAGAAACAATTCAGTCCAGTTATCAACCAACCAACACGCATACACGAAGGGGAAATCGGTTGAAACGACACTACATTCCCTAGTAGTAACCCTAGAAAAAGCCCTCCACCACAAGGAATACGCACTCGGGGCGTTTCTAGACATCTCAGATGCATTCAACAATGTATCAACCACCGCAATCCTTAGTGCATTACGTGCAATAGAGGCACCACCAGCAATAAACCTATGGTTAGACAAGTTGCTAAGCTGCAGAAAGGTGCGGGCTGAGAGGGGCACTAAATCCATGCTAAGGGAAGCTCGCAGTGGGACACCCCAGGGAGGGGTCCTCTCGCCGCTGCTATGAAATCTTGTCGTTAATGAACTACTCGAAAAGTTCGCAGGTAGAGCCCCGAGGATAACTGCCTATGCAGACGACATAAGCATAATTATAGTAGGGAAATGTCTATCAACAGTGCTCCATAATGGAGAGCACACTCAAAGATGTACTTAGATGGTCAAATTCAGTCGGTCTTAGTATTAATGCAGAGAAAACGGATCTGGTTCTGTTCACGAAAAGGTACAAGATACCACAGTGGATACCACCGAAATTGAACGATATACGTCTCATACCGAAAACTCACACAAAATATCTAGGAGTCGTCCTGGACAGCAAGCTGTCATGGAAAACCAACGTAGAAGAAAGGGTGAAGAAATCCACCATTGCGCTATACACATCCAAGAAGATGCTAGGCAGTACCTGGGGTCTCTCACCCTTTCTGATGCACTGGATATACAGGGCTGCCAATATTCGAAGCGCCCATTTTATTTTTAAATAAATCAAAGAAACCAAAATTTTTTGTCTGTTCGTCATGAATATCATTTAAATGGGTTCAAGTAGATTTGCTTACATTATTTCTTGAATATGATATCTCGTAAATGGTCGCCATTGGCCTCTACGACCTATTGTGCCCGTTTTGCAGCATTTTCCATGGTTTTCTTCAACATTTCGATGGGAATGGCGGTTATTTCTTGACGGATGTTGGTTTTCAGCTCTTCTAAGGTCTTTGGCTTGTTGACGTAAACCTTTGATTTCAAATAACCCCACAAAAAGAAGTCTGGAGGCGTTAAATCTGGTGATCTTGGCGGCCAATCCAAATCACCATTTTTTGACATCAAACGGCCAGTGAACAATTGCTTCAAAAAATCGATTGTAGTGCGGCTTGTGTGTGGTGGCGCGCCGTCTTGTTGAAACCAGTAGTGCCTGATAAGCTTTCGACGAACGATTGGCATGAAAAAATTGTTTATCATATCGCGATAACGCTCCTGATTGACAGTAACTCTGTGGCCATTATCATCTTCGAAAAAGAACGGCCCAATGAGCATTTTAGCACAAACGCCGCACCAAACAGTGACTTTTGCATCGTTAAGAGGTACCTCTTGGATCTCTTGTGGATTTTCAGTGGCATAAATACGGCAATTTTGTTTGTTTACCGTTCCGTTCAACTGAAAATGAGCTTCATCGCTCATTTTTTGAAAGCACGTTGAGTTTTCACTATTGACTTGTTTTGTTGAATGTAAATTTCAACAATTTTAGAGCGTTCGCGTGGCGTGTACTGTTCCATTGTAAGCATTTGCTTGGAATGACGCTTCAAACGCGGTATGTCATTAGTCGATTTGGCATCACTGCGGAAAGTTACAGTGTTGCCAGATGGGCGCTTCGAATATTGGCAACCCTGTTTGTAACGGTAGTGCGTTCTATTCTACTCTATGGAATTATTGTGTGGTGGCCGGCTGTGAACAAATCAACATTCCTCAGGCATATGAAGAGAACTCAGCGGCAGGCAGCGCTAAGCATCACGGGGGCACTGAAGTCAACTCCAACTAAAGCGCTTGAAACCATTCTAAGTATTAACCCCCTGGACATACACGCAAAACTAATAGCCGGAAAAACGGCACAACGCCTTACGGCGGCAGGCAACATGCGCATTCAAAATTTTGGACATTGTACAATCAGAAAGGATCTACTTAGTAGCACGGACTACATGGTGCCTCGCACGATAGTCAATTCCAAAGCACGAACTCTTCTGGAACCAAAAGACTGGTGCAAAGGTATAGAACAAGCACAGCAGGTCAAGATATTTACAGACGGCTCCAAAATGCCTACGGGGGTAGGTGCGGCTGTGTATTGCGCAGAGCCTAATATAAGGCAGCCATATAAACTGCCGAACCACTGCAGTATCTTCCAGGTGGAAATATTTGCCATAAAGAAAGCTGCTGAGATAGCCCTCAGCATGGACACTCAACTCATGGACACTCAAAATGCCTACGGGGGTAGGTGCGGCTGTGTATTGCGCAGAGCCTAATATAAGGCAGCCATATAAACTGCCGAACCACTGCAGTATCTTCCAGGTGGAAATATTTGCCATAAAGAAAGCTGCTGAGATAGCCCTCAGCATGGACACTCAACACTCTTACATCAACATTTTCGTTGACAGTCAAGCGGCGATCAAATCCATGCGCTCTGCTAGCATCAAGTCCAAAAGTGTCTTGGCTGGCAGAGATGCACTAGATGCACTATGCGCTTCAAAGAGAGTGCGTATCTACTGGGTCCCTAGCCACCAGGGCATTGAGGGAAACGAGATGGCAGATGGTTTAGCAAAGGAAGGCGCCGGGCTGGAATCAGAACTCGCAGAACATGTACTTACTCCGCTACAAGAGTTGTACAGGAACCTCGAAAGAAGAGCCACACATGCAGTGAATCGTAGATGGAGAGATACGACATCGTGCAAAATCTCGAAAATCATGTGCAATGCACAATGCGAAAAACGAACTCTGTTCATCTTGGCACGCCCGCGCAAATATTGCAGGACACTAGTGGGCATGCTCACTCACTGGTCACTGCATGACGGCAGCCCACGCGAAGAAGCTTGGTATCACCACGGATGAAAACTGCAGGAAGTGCAAGGAACCGGGCACAGTGGAGACCCTGGAGCACCTACTATGCACATGCCCGGCCCTACTTAGATCGAGACTAAAATACCTAGGCTCATCGACATTCCCGTCGCTTAAAGATGTAGCCAGGGGTCTCTGAAACTCAATGCAAATCTTTAAAGACTTTTAAATAAACACAAAAGTTCCTTTTGTTCGCTACCGGTACCACTAAGGACCTGAATTGGTCTATGTGAGCCTTCAGGAAACCATCCGGATTAACCTAACCTAACCTATGTGCTTAAGTGCTTAGCGCATTTTGGTATTACCTACAGAATAAAAGCAAAATCAAATAAAAATACTGCATAACATAATTCATCTAAAGAAATCGTATTGATCATAGTATTGTTGTTCATACGACAAAATTCTTTAAAGATTGTTTAATGAATGTGTTATTTCTGTGAAACATATCTGAAAAAACTCGGCATTCGCCAAAAATAAACATTTAATAAATATTAGCTTTCGTTTGTTCAAAAGTTAATACCAATATCACTCAGATACGTACACGTTCCTAGTCTGCCAAATAAGTTTGATGTTAGTTTCTGGTCATCGTTAACTTTTGAGATAGAATTGAAATATTGCATTACATTTACTACAGTAAGTGTGCATTAATCAGCGCAGTAACACAGTTAATTGCTTCAACTCTATTATGCAGAGCTAAGCACGATTGTGTTGCTATCATTTGCCGCTCAAAACAACAAATTAATTTTATTGTAGTAATTTTTAAGAACAGGTATAAGTCAGAAGCTGAAGTAAAATGATGTTAATGAAGTATTCTAAGAACCGCCATTTGTTTTTTCTAAAATTTAGTAATTGTGCTGTGATGTGTTCATACTGTACTGCACTGTGTCGCACAATATTTTTGTTGTAATTGTTTTATTATATCATAAAAATATCATATTCGATTAATTTTGGTTTAAGCAAAAACCATAAAAATTTTATTGAAACTTTAAAAACAAATTAAATATATGCATTGCAAATAAATGCCAATGGCATCTATAGCGAATACAAAATCGAAGCTAAGCAAATAAGCAAAATAAAATCAATTTTTTAGTAGCAGCGTTCATTGATCTGATCTGGCAATTTTTTACAATCGAAAGCTGCAATTTATAAAAGGTTTTCATTTAAGTGGCTTAAAATCATGTTTACGACAGCGTACAAAAACGAAAGATAGTGCAAGAGCGAGAGATGGTTTTGCTAGAAGTTGGCAGCCAAGTTAAAGCCTTTTGGTCCAAAATTATAACCAATGTTGCAAGCTGCTGCTTCTTTTAAATTCTTTAGTCTGTTGGCTGTCGTTTGTTAGATCGTTTGGAATGCGGTTTTACACCAGAATTACTTGTTGTACTTTATGCCACATACAAACTTTTTCTCCATGCAGTTTTATGTTGTTGTACATTTTTCTTTTACAATTCTACGACGGCGAAGAAAGCAAGCATATGCAAAAAATTATATTTTAAGCTGTTGAAAAAGAACATTCTGGTTGCTTATCTTTGACGTTGGGTAGTAAAAAAGCTTTGTTAAAATATTAAAAAAAAATTTTTGTTTTGGATCCATCTTTTATGCCAAATTATATGATATGAAAATTTTTAAATGAAGCTTTAGTTGTCTTTGTTCAAACACTTTCACAGCTTTAACTGTTTCTGCTATGGAAAGTTCTATGTCTTAAAAGTTTTAAAATTGCACATACTTTCATTAGTTGGGCCATTTAGATTATTAAGGCTTTTTCTATTTTTAAAATTTTCAAAGCTTTTAACCTGAAATCATGCAACTTTGAAGATCTTTGGGCTATAAAATCAAGTGAAATAAAATGAACTTTAACATTAATCAAATAGCTTATATAAAGCTTTCATAAATGCCATGAAATAACAATGTTTTCATGGAAAAAAAATCTTTGTAAATTTCTAATTTTTAAAAATATTTTTTGTGAGATCATTAGAATGCATTCGTGTAAATTTTTTTTTTAACATGACATTTATTTTTTTTTAATTTTAAACATACATTTTTTTTAAGTATACATATAATCTATTTCTGCTTCAAGCTTTAACTTCAAAAAAACTTGTTTCATTTGTTTTACTTTCTGAATAAACATTCCTTTTATTAAAGTATACATAATTTTTTTAAATCTTAAAATGTAGCACTGTTTCATTTAAATAGAGCTTTTATAAAGCTTCTTTCAGTTATCCATTTATATTGCTTTACGTTCTTAAAATTCTTAAAACATTTTTCTAAAAATGAAATAAAATTAAAATTAAAAAAGTTATACATGAACAGAAGATGTATTATAAAGAATTTTTCAAAATATTTTTCAATTTTTATATTTGTCAATTAAGCATTACCTTTAAAACTTTTAAAGGTTTTTTCCGTTTAAAGTTTTTAGTTTACTGAAATATTCTCTTGAAATTAATTATATTTAACCCTAGAACTGCAAACCGGGCTGGATAAACCGGGCCCAGGCAAACTTTGAACAACGTTTCTAAGTTAGTCAGTTAGATTATCGACTGACGACCTTTACCATAATTAAGTTTAAGGCTCTTACAGTAGGGCGAGGTCGCGAGACTCTTCAGTTTCTTGTTTACTGTGACAGTGTAAAGATTTGAAGTTCGTGTGAGGTTGATATCAACCCCTGTTTGTAATTGCCGTAAGTGTAAGTAAGTAAATTATTTTTCTTTTTCTTGCTAAAATAAATTAAATTCACGTACCTTAGTTTAAAACAAAACATTAGATATGATATATAATGTTCGGTTATAATTTTCTTATTTTAAGTACCCATACACTGGGAATGGCAAAAATTAATAAAAGTAATCTACTGTAGCGATTGTGGCGCCTTTGAATAAGTTTAATCGTAACTTTAATCTAGAGTAATAAAACTCATTTTCTGTTTGTTTGTTTGTTTGTTTGTTTGTTTGGCCTTTATACAAATCTAAACGGCTCAACGGATTTTGCTCAAACTAAGTATACATATTAAGTGCATCCCAACTTAAAATGTTGCATACTTAGTTTTTGCCACTCCCCCTCTGAAATTTTTTAACTAACGGTAATTTTGTTATTATAATACTTTTTTGTATCTGAGTTTTTTGTGTATTTAATTTTAAAATTTTTTTGTTATTTTGACATCAACAACATTTTTAAAATTGTAGAAATTTTCAGTACAACGACTTTTTCATAAAACATCGTTACCTAAGAAAGAGAAAAAAACGACATGAAAATCAAAGTTTGGTCTTTCGATGCAAATATCTCCGCTGTCCATTAATATATTTCATACAAATTTTTTTTGTTCAAAAGTTCAATAAAATCACTTCACAACAATAGGTTAAACTGCACCGTTAAGTCAGTGTATATATGTTTTATGATTATGTCAAAAAAGGTCAAAAATATTGACTTTTTACTCAAAAATTGTTATTGTTGTAAAAATGAAATCAATTAAAAATTGCACATCTGGCTACCTTTCATATGACACAGCATTTATTTGCAAAAATTCTTCCAGTTTAGTGCAAAAATTATTATTTTACTGTTTTTGTCATCAACTTCACCCCAACTTCACCCCCTTTGATTTTTTTCGCGAAATTTATTTTTTCCAAAATGTTGTTTTTATATTTGTAAAAAAAAGTCAAGTCTCAAAAAAAATTTATACGAAAAAATTACCCCAATATCTCTTTTAACACTAATAATATAACTAACTATTATTATAACTGAGTTTTGTTTTAAAATTCTCTATATAATTTGAACGTCCCCATTTATCTCTAAGAATGCAGTTGTGTTTCTAGAGTAATTACAAACATTTTGTTTTATGAAATCTTCCTTATAGTAAGTAATCTACTTACTTTTTTTTTCCTCCCCACCCCCCGCTTCCTGTTTAATTTGTTTTGTTGTGATGGCCCTCATTTTTCTCACTATTGTGTCACCATTGTCACTCAGTTTTTTATCAATGGTACTTTAAATGTTGTATGTATATACATATAACTATTTCATCGAAAAGTTGACTGTGAATAAGAATGCTGTAAAAGTTAATTTTTTTCATGTTTAATGTGTTATTTGAACAATATTGTTGAAAGTCAAATTTCCACGCCAACTATATGTACCGACATATAAAAGGCAGCGAAATTTTGACACCTTAACTCTCCAATCATGGTTGTAAGCTTGGCTGCATTGAACACATTTTTAGGTTCAGTAGCGTGGTAACCGAAAATGTGCTGGAAAATGTTATAAATTAGAAGTAAGTTTACCAACAAGGTTTCAATATTTTAGAAATGTCGGTAACTGTTACTCAATTTAGGCTGTGTGCGAATTGATCTAAATGCGACCTTAACTAAATTTGGTCGATAAGGCAGTGTTTCCTAAATAATTTAGGAAATTTTCGAGCTACCTAAATGCTTCCTAAATTAGGAATCACTGCCTTATCGACACTATTTAGCTTAGGTCGGATTTAGATCAATTCGCACACAGCCTTAGTTTTTTTCGCACACAGCGTAAACTTGCAGTAAAAAACATAATGGCACTTCTTGCACTGTTCTTGCAGTTTTTTTCAACTGGTTTTATGTCGATCAACTGTTTACGTCGATAATATTGTAACAGGTTGCTGTATATACTATAATTGGAAATTGAAAAGCGACTGCTTTCTTAACTTACACCTTTTTGCTAATTTGCATTAAGAAACGACTGTACAATTTTTCGCATAAGAAAAAGGAATTCTGAATATTTAAGAATCAGACTCAGTTTATTTTCTTTTTTATTTTAGACACAAACTAATTGTTATTTTCCAACTGGAAAAACTACTACAAAATTTAGAAGGATTGGTGTCCATTTTCCTTTTTTTTACAAATTTGATTTTCATAAGCGAAGTGCAAGTAACATGTTTACCAATAACCAGTAAATTCAGTTAAGAACTAAAAAACAGTTTTTAATTGTGAAAAAACAGTGATAAAATTATTCCTTCGTTAAAAAAGCACGGTAAATTATTTTACTTATATTTTAATAGTGGTCTCAAACTTAAATTCAACATGTTTTTACAAAATTCCAAAATTAAAAAAACACTAAATCGAAAAGTGTATATTAAAATGTTTATAAAAATTACTCTCGAGTAACACCGGGTATATCAGCTAGTTTAATAAATTTATTTTATTATTTTTTATAAGCATGATTTTTTTACAGTTTGAATAACAGAAACCGAAATATATTCTTGAAAACTAATATTTCAGAGATTTGTATTTGACCTTTTCATATATCAGATTCCCATATTTTTTTGAATTTTCAGTCTCAAATAAATATACTTTTGTGGCAAACATCATCATAATATTTTTTCACAGAGCTTTAGTGTCCTTTTTCAAATTCCAAAATTTGAAAATCGGTTTGTAGAAAAAAAGTTATAAATTTTTGTTTGTTTTCAAAACTTTTAGCTAATTTAAATAGATTTTTCACCAAACCAAAATTAAATTTGCTTTTCACCATTCTCTTTGGTGTGAAGAATCAAAAAACTGCATACACTTAAGAGTCAGGTTACTGCTTTCAGAACGATTTTACGAACAAGAAACCAGTGGAATAAATATTTACACCGGTTTGTAGTTTACAGGTTAAATAAAATGAGTTTGCAGTTCTATAATAATAAAAATAAAAATCTTTTTTGATGCAATAGTTAAACTTGAAACATAAAATTGTTTTATAAATTTAATATTTTTAAATTTTCATAATTTTGTTAAAAATTTAGTTAATTTTTTTTTAATATTTATCCAAGCTTTGCTTTAAACTTTACTTCTTACTTTTAAAAACACACAGTTTTGATAGTATCGTAAGTATAGACGCAGAATTCCTTTTTATGCAGTAATAAACAAAAATTCTGTTTTTTTATTAATATTTTTCAAAACTATTTTAAAGCATTTCATCTTTATTTGTTTCTTTTATTTGTTTCAAAATAAAAATTATTTAAAAACAAATTGGTTTTGTATAATAATTTTTGGTTTGATATTTTTAGTGATGAATTAGTTGATCTTGTTCAATTTTATGTTGGTAATACTTAAATGTAGTTCAAAGTTATATTTAATAAATGAAAAAAGATATTGCGTTAAAATATATTTTTAACATAATATATTTAATACTATACTATATATAATATATAGTGACATTTCAAAACTAAATAGTTTTCAAAGCACAACGCATGCTAAGTAACGCATACGAAAACCTATGAAGTAGTATTACATACCGGCTCTGTAGCTACACGCATCTGTATTCTCTATTGTATTTATCTTGCTGAATATAAGCAAAACCAATTACAAACAACAAAAACGAAAGCATTTGTGGTGTACATGTTCATATAAGTTCATTTTACATACATATTAATAACAACACAAACAGCAACAACAAACGGCTAGTGTGTAACTTTTCTCATACGAATATATGAATTTCTTCTTCTTAGATTTTGCTATTTTGTGACTTTATTAAAGAAGTCATAAAATCCAAAATTAGATATTCGTTTTATTCGTACCCTAACTGATAGTTTGGCGTATATTTGTTCTTTGTACGATGACTATTAAAGGCTGTAGGTATACCCCAAAGTGTCAACTAAAATCCTTAAATATGCTTGAAAAAATTTGTGAAAATGACCCCCCAACAAACGGCGCTGTAAGACGTAATTCTACGTCAAAAGACTTTATAGTTTTTGACTTTATTATTGCAAACAAAAAAATCAGAAGCTCTTCTTAATAGATTTTTGATATCTTTAAAAATCTAAAACTCTCCAAATAAAAAATAATAAATTACGATTTCTAAAGAGAGATAAAAATTACCTTTCTTGTAAAATTAAATAACCATCAAATGTCGTTCCATAATTTTGCAAACAGAAAATGTTTCCTTGATAATGCTTAAAGCTTTTCGTTTGTATTTTTTATAGCGTAACTTTTTTAATATTTATCCAAGGTTTTTAAAATCTCACTACAAAAAAAATTCTATTGTATTTTCGACTTTATTATTTAAAAACAAAGAAATTAAAAGGAATTTATAATAGATTTTTGAGTTTTTTACGAAATTAAAGTTATTTTAAAACCGAACAGCCTTAAAATGTCGTTCACTGATCTTGAAAACAAAACATTTTTCCTTGACAAGGCCGAAAGCTCTTCGTTCACAATTGGTTATAGTAATTTCCTAGCATTTCAAAGTTGCTGTGCTATTGTGTTGTTTGGCCCTTAACAAGTTTATATAAATGCCTTGCGATTATTTAGGTGTTAGTGTCTGGCATTTAAAGGCATTACCTTTAACAAAAAAATTGAGCATGCGCAGCAGCGTGTTTAACTTGAACTTACAAGTGCGCGCGAACTTGTCTCATTTTCAAACGAAAAACTGTTCAAGACAAATGGTTAAGAAAAAAATGAGGAAGCGTAACAGGAGCAGGATAAATGCAGGCAGGATAAAAAGTCATAATTGTGCACTCAAAATTGTGCCAAAAGCTAAATTGGAATCAAATTTTAAACTCGTACTTTGCAAATAGAACGAATTTAATTTCGTCATAAAAGTTAAATTCGTACTTTGCAAAAAAAAAAAAACGAATTTAATTTCCTCCCAAAAGTTAAATTCGTACTTTGCAAAAAAAAACGATTTTAATTTTGGGAGGAAATTTCTTCCCAAAATTAAATTCGTACTTAGCAAAAAGTACGAATTAAACTTTTTGCGGAGCAAAAATTTTGGTTTGAGTCTTTGCTAAGTTAGCGTCGGATTGACGAATTTATCTTCACGGTCTTAAAATTCATATAGAAAATGTTTTAAGAAAATGAATAACTACACATAAATGTTTTACTACAAAAACAAAAAACAGCATTAGCAACATATCACTGAAAAAAGTTGAGTTTTGTAAAAAAATTGTAGAATTTTTTATGTCTGTTGCATAAATGCAAGATCAAATCTTTTATTCAAATAAAATAAATTTGAAAATTTTGGATAACTAAGCCATTTATGCTAATTGAGGCACTAGTTAGATGATTCAATTAAGACACTTTAACACTATTTTTAAGCAACATCCCAGCAAAAAAAGTGCTTTCAAAAGAAGCTAGTGGAAGGGAAAGTCTTGAATTCCTTCCCTTCCACTTTCATACCCAGAAGGCATTCTTTTGACATATGCATGTCATTGGGAGGAATGCTTTCCTTAGTCTTCTCTAGAAGTGCTTCCAGAACTTTTTCAATGAAAGATTTCTTTGAACCCTTCAATTAAAGGATTCTAGTAGGTGTTTTCCAGAAGAACTTTAAAAAGGCATTTCATGGAATGGAATGGTTTTTGTGGTTTGGGAGTTAAAAAATATCCCTTTTCCAGACATTTTCGCTATTTTGGTGTTGGAAATGAGAATTGTTTGGGTTTTGTTGGGGGTTTAAAATAACCACGAAAAATATTCTTTTTTCCGATTTTCAAAGCATTTTGGTGTTGGAAGTAGTAAGTGGTTGGTTTTAATTGGGGGTTTAAAAAATCCCACGGAAAATATCTTAAACATATATTGGTGGTATTCAATGAACGACGTATATATACTGAAAGCGTTTAGCTACAAGTTTACGCTAAGCGCTTCCACGAACCCATCCTGAATAAAAATCAAGTAAATTGCGTAATTGTATTAAAAAAAAATTGCCATCACAAAATTAATTGAAACTTTAAAGAAATTGTAATACATAATACGCGTTATACGTACTGTATACATCACGTTTTTGTGCCGTACGCTGCGTACTTACTGAACATACGCTGTTTACATCGCGCATACGGCGTTCATTGAATACCACTATTATAATTCTATATACTTTTTTTACTTTAATTGAATTTAAATGCCATTTGAATGTCTTCCAGAAGTAGGTTATAAGAATGCCTCTTGAAATAACTTCTTTAAGGCTAAGAAGAAGCGCAGTTTAATCTGTAGAATGTCTCCTGGAAGCAGTGTCCCTAAGAATGCACGTCACATTTGGGATGTTAAATATTTGTTCCTCGATAAAACCTTAGTTTTCTAATAGCATTTACGCATAAAAAATGTTTAGCTTTATTGAGCTAATTTAACCAATACTGAATTTAGTATTTTTCAGGTTTTAGGAAATATTATGTTGTACTGAAAAATAACTTGTTTTTTTTTAATATTAAGTTGTTAAATTTTAGTGCATCGTCAAATTTGGTGTGTGTTTGGTTTCACAAAAATTGTATGTATTGGTCTAAAACAACAAAAGATTCAAATATTTAGTTATTTTAAAATAATTTAAAGCCTATGTTTTATGTACAGATAGAAAATCAACTAAAAAATTTTTATTATTTGTTTAATTAATTCATTTAATATAATTAATTAATTTTGTTGTTTTGCTTGTGTTTTCTGTACAATTGTTGCACAGTTCTCGATAGATTGTTTATGCAAACAACTAGTTTTTTAAAACAGTCCCAATTTAGTCAACTCCAGCAATTCTTCCTATTCTTTTAGTATATATAAAAATATATATACACAAATTTTAATTGATTATGAACTATTAATAAATATAATAAAAAGGTTAATATTCTGTTGTTTTTTCGAAAATTTTTAGAGCACATAACTAGTGGCCGACCGAAACCGGAATTTTGGCCGAAACTGAAACTGAATATTCGGCTGTTTTATAATATACGGCCGAAACCGAAACCGAAACTGAAACTGGTTAGTAATATGAAAATTTAAGTTTTTACAAATAATTTTTTTTTATTAAAAGGAAACAAAAGAACTTTTATGAACATAAAAAAAATTTAATATAAAAATAGTATTATTTGAATATTGAAGTTTGTAATAATTAATTGAAGTTTACTATAATAATAAATGAAATGAAATAAAATTAATATTTTATTTTTTATTACAAAAGTATTGCACACTTTATATCTTCCTTACACACTCAAAATAGTAAGCATCTACAATGTTAATTTTTATAGAACTACATAACAAAGTATTTTTGTTTTTTTTTTTAAAGGTTTAGTATTATAAAAATAGAAATATTTCGTTGTCTTTTCCTTTATTCCACACACAAAGAACTCGTTCGTAAGTTTAACTATCAATTTTTGGCTTCAGTACCTAAAAAACTTTAATATTAATTGTAAGAGAAATGATAATATCGATAATGATAGTATCGAATGCATAAAATTAACCAAACTGTTTTGTGTTAACACGATAAATCAAATAATAGACGAATTCATTATTTTTGTTTTGTACAATGCGTTGTAAATCTTTTTATTAAACCAAACTTATATATTTGAATTAAATGACTGATGCAAGAAATTTTTACCAAAAGTCCGGCCTCAATATGGCCGAATAGCCGAAACTAGCCAAAACTGACAAAAAGTACCGAAACTAGCCGTAACCGAAACCGAATATTCGGTCGGCCACTAGTTATTAGCTAAAGCTGGACGTAGGGAATTTTTAAAATATAGTGAAAAAATATATAGAAAATTGTTTTTAAAAAAAAATAAGATAAGAAATGGTTACGTCTGGCTGAAGAGGCATGTTTCCTCTATCAGGCACGTTTGAATCAAATTAATCGGACGTAATCTGTCTTAGTTATACCTAGCAAAACTTGCGCTTGAATCTCAGCTACTTCAAAATTATGCTAGATTTCAGCAAAAGCTAATCAAAACTTGCAATTCCAGTTTATCATAACTTTTGCTTGAATTTAAGCAAAATTTTGCTAAGTTATTATAAACTGCAATAGCAAATTTTTACATAATTCAAGCAAATATTTGCTAAGTTATTATAAATTTGAATAACAAATTTAAATTAGTTTTTGCTAAAATGTAGCATATTTTTTAAGTGAAATAATTATTTCGGCCGCGTGAATGTAAGTGCATGCGCTTATCCATTCGACCATAGCTGTTGTTAACTAATCGTCGCCTAATTTTCTTCATTAAGCATAAACGTGTGTTTGAAAGAAATTTGCTTGAATTTAGTAAAAATTTGCTATTTGAGATTATAATAACTTAGCAAATATTTGCTTGAGTTTAGTAAAAATGTGCTATTTGAGCTTATAATAACTTAGCAAACATTTGCTTGAATTTAATATAATTTTACTTTTTCCTAAAAACATCAGGAGTAATTTCAATTTAGCAATCTTTTTCTAAAATCACACCGTGATTGAGCAAAGTCTTGCTGATTTGCTTTTAAGCAAAGCATTTTCTTAATTCAAGCAAAATAATTATCTCCGCGTACTGTCAATCAGGTCAAGAAAAAAATTTTGAGTAAACTGCGTTTAAAGTTTTTTAAGAGTTAAAAATAAATTTTTATTTCAGTACACAGAGGCAGTACACAGTAAATTTTATTCGAATTTAGAATATGTAATAAAATTAAATGAAATTGTGTTCATTTTAAACAAATTTGTTTTTGAAATAGAAACACAAATGATTGTTTTGTTAAACACAAATGATTGTAAAATTAAATTTATAACAAAAGTTTTTGTTTTCAAAACAATGTTTTTAAATATACTTTTATAGCAAATATATAAAGTTTAAAAACATTTATTGAAAAAAAAATATTTAAAACAAAAACTTTCGTTATGAAAACAAACACTGTTTCAAAATATTGTTCATAAATTTAAAACAATTAAATTAAAACGCTTTTTTTCGATGCAATTTTTTAATTTTTTGAGTTTTCGACGTCATTTTCGTGATCTGACAGAGGTCGCTGATCACGAATATAACAGCTCAAATACCAAATTTTGATTTTATTGATGAAGTTTTGTGTTTTATTTCTGCTTAAAATATTGAAAAACTTTTAAATTCAAAATTAATTTAAATTAAAAAATACTTTTAAACAATTAATGTAAAATCGGGGTTTTTCGCAGCTTGGTCTGGCAATAATGGTATATGGTTCTACTGCATATACTTTTTTAATTCAATCTCAGATAGCGACGCATTTTTTGTTGCTATATTGGAAAGAAATAATAAGAGAGAATAATAAAAAAAAAAAGAAAAAAAAAGAAATGAGTTTATAGTTGAAATTTAAACATGCTTGTTTTAAATTTTTTTTTTTATTGTGTGAACTATAAATATTTAAAATTCTGACGCTTACACTGTTGATACTCTTCATACCGCTTAAATTGACCCACTTGGGCCAATTCATCTCTTAAAGCTTTGAAGTTAAATAAACAAATCTGTGTACATATTGTTTGTCAAAGATACAAATTTTATTTTTAAGCTTAATTATTTCATCGCATTTAATCCGCATTGCGCCAACTCAACTGATTGAGTTACAATGGCTTTTAGACTTGAAAAAATGTATAGTTGGACATTTGTAGTTTATAAAGGCTCTCTCTTTTTTGCTGAAGGATACAGGACTCTGTTTTTGCATATATCCTATATCTTCTGTCTGCCTTTGGCAATTATTTTGCCGTCAAACTCTTAGGAAACTACTTATGCGGCTGCCACTAAGAAAAGCAACATGTTGCAGAGAGCTAGCAAACACAAAAAGAACAACAATTAAAACATTCAGGGCACTACAAAAACAGCAACAACAACATCGCTTTAACAATCTCCTTAAATAAATTCCAAAGCGCAGCTCCAACAATTGCTGGCTCAGCATGCAGCAAAAATACGATTTTGAAAATAGGACCGATGACGTTAACATTGAAAACCGGTGTTGCCAGAACTTTTCTGAGAAAAGCGCGAGATTTTTCGAATTTATCGTTTAAAATCGCCCAATGAAAACGTCATTCGCCAAAATCGCCCTTTTTTAAAGAAATTTGCTGTGTTAGAAAAAGCATAAAAAAATTATATTGAACATTTTTTTAAAATATTACTGAGATGTGTATGTTAATAGTATAAATATAAAACTGCTTCATTTCCTTGAAATAATCACCTTTATTCTTGAATCCGCGTCGAATAAATGTCATCGTCGAGAGCTCACTTTCACCAATTGTCGTCGAAGAAGATAATTTCGACGATCAAAAGTTTTAATATTTATTTGAAGACGTTTGCTCAATAACTGACATGAACAATCACTGCAGATCTCAACGTCGAAATTGAAAGTTTCAAGAATATAACAATTTTGTTTCGACGTCATTTTGAGAGCAAGCGCGGATTCAAGAATAAGGGCGAATATTGATATCTGTAAGTAAATAATAAAAAAGCTACTTCATTTTATACTTCGTTAAATAACATGTGATACATTTTTTTTAAGGAACTATACCTTTTTGAGAATTCTTATATAAGCAACTTTTAAATATATAAACTTTTTCAAAAAACTTAGGTCCACAAAATTAAATACTTCGTCCTGTTCGTCTATTCCCAATATGTTGTTCAGTTCATATTTCGAACTATTTATTTTTTAAATCATTGGATCAGATATTGGAAGTGACCTGCAACAATAGTTTTGAGACTTCATGAAGCATTTTACTCGAAAGATTGAAGTAAGGATATCTAACTTCATTCTGTTACGAATTTTAGTTTTGGTCACATGCATGACGAAAATTATACGTTCGAATGTATAATAATAAATTAACTAGAATGTGGCAAAGAAAGCAAGATGAATGCCAACTTACAGATATTGCCAAACATTTTTCCCCTACTTCTGTCTTAATTTTATATGCCGGTTCTGAAAATTTTTCGCTTTCAGTTGGCACTTCGTTTTTAAAAACATTGGTCCATGAAAATGTCAACAAAGATTTGTATCCGATTTCTGCTGCACGTCAAGTATCTCAAGAGATTGATATTAAAGAGAAAATTTTAAGAAAGAAGGTCTTATATGGCTTAAACATCTTTCAGGACACAAAATAAAAGCATTCTTGAAAATTTATAAATGGCTAGGTAATCGTGTTAACATTAACAATAATAAAGGTCTGGCATTTTGATAGTATGTTTAGCTTAAAAATATCATGACTTCATTTATGAATTTCTTAATGGAACTGATAATGAAAAATGAGATCATTTCATATATGATTATAAGAAAATCTGGCAACATAGCTAAAAACTAGCAACTTTCTGGGGCAACATGTAAACTTAACAAACAACAACGAAAACAACAAAAACCACCACAATAAGAACGCCAATGAAAAACAAACATTTACTTGCAACATATCGGTGCAGCGCACACTGCGTTGAATAGGGACAAAAAACAAAATCCACAAAGGTCGTAAGTACTTTAAAAAAATTAGGTATGCCAAACAAAAACCAATGATTCAGCGATCACAAATTACAATTTTGTAAAAATTGCAAAACAATTAAAAAAGAAATGAGATAATTAAAATTAATCTTTTTTATTCAAGAAAATAAAATATTTTAACATTTGGAAAGAAGAATAGTATTTTTTTAATTTATAAATTGCTATACAAAAAAAAAATATGCAGAATTATTTGAAATGATTTGTAGATAACGAAAATTTTTAATTTTATCAAAATACTATTTTGCAAAAGAAATAGCTTTAACTTATTAAAGAGATCTTACAATTAAAAAACCATCAATATTCGGGATGTGAACACAAAAAAGGTACCTTTGATTTTCATAAAATATTACTATTTTCTTTAAAAAAGTTTTTTTCTCAGTTTTCGAAATTTTGTCTGCCCCCTTTTTATTAACAAAAAAGTTACATCGTGTTTTATTTGGTTGGTTTTGAAATTCGGTAAATTTTGTATAAAAATATTGCACAAAAATTACAAATGTTTAAAAGTTAATAAAAAGGTATCTTATATAATGACCCTGAAAGTAGAGTTTTTAATTAATAAACTGACATAGAATGCAATATTTTGCTATGGTTCTTTCATGAAATTGAATTTTCATGAAATAAAAGTTATTTCTGTAAAATCAGAATATTGAAGCAACCCCTGAGACAATCGCCAAGTAAGCGATGAAATGTTGTGAACAAAATTGGATCATTTGTTTGATTGCAGTTTAGAAAGCACTCCAAAAAATTATTGACGTTATTCCAACATATTGGCCTATAGAATATATACAGAATATTTTGATTGACCAGAAAATGTCAACTCCTCATACTCCACTCAGGCCCGTAGACAAATGGGTTTTAGGAGTTAAAACGCTCCCTTATGGTCCAGAAAGTATAAAATATATTAGCATTAAGGCAACTACAATGCAACATCGTAAAAAGTTGCAAACCTATGCTTTCAGGCCATAGATAATATAAGGACTTCGGTATAGATTGTGATTTTATGTTCGAGCAGGGTTACGATGGTGCGCTGCCATAAATGGTGCACTACAAATAGCACAAGCATATGTAGCGGAAGAATGTGCGGCTTGTTGGAGTCTCAATAACTGCAGCAATAGTGCGCAACATATCAAAGTATCACGTTCGATACAAAAATCTTGAAACTATTGCAAAAGTCAAAAGTTCTAGCGAATAGACATTTCCCGGCAGCATGAATATTTATACTGCGCAAAAGTTATGGAAGAAGAAAGGTAAGCAAAATTGTCATTGATTCAATCTATTTTATATATAATAGTAATTATTTATCATATTCATATAAAGACATTAATGGTATTCACTACATTTGTTAAGCCCTGCTAACTTGCTAAACTTAACAAATTTGTTAACTCCTGTCAAAATTTTGTTTGGGAAAAGACTTAGCAGCTTGTTAGCAAGTTAACAAGCTCAGCACCGTGTTTTTGTTTAGCAGATACCATTTGTTAAGTCTGAAACGTCAAAGTTATTGAGTGTAGTGATGAACCGTTTTGTGAATGAGTTCTAACAAGTACCAAATTATTTATAATTTGCAGCTTCAAAGTCTAAAAACTTCCCTTTTTTAATAAAAAAACAAAAATTTTATAAAGATGTTGGTAGATATTTAAGACATTTCAAAGTTTCTGAGTAGCAAATGTATCAAAAGTGTTAACGCACTATAATATAAAAACAAAAATACATTTTCGGTTACTGAGTACTGGTTACACGAGTTATTAAAACCACAGATCTATTGCTACATTGAAAGTTGTCAATTTAACATTTGCAAACAATTTTTGCAAAATATTTGCAATTTATTTATTTATAAATGGTTGAAGTAAGAAAGTCATATTTCTATTTAATTAAGCTTTATTTTTTATTTATTAGCTAAGTGCAAATAAACGCCTCAGTGCGATATAAACGCTAAGTGCAATAAACGTAATAATTCAGTTTTTTCAATTTTAAGCTGTAGAAGTCTTCCAACTGATTTTGACATATCAGTTTAGCACTTGATTGTAAAATGTCTTAGCAGGTACGTTCACATCAACAGCTGCTAACTTTAACAATTTAGCAGTTTAGCAGGACTTAACAAATTTTAATGAATACCATTATTAATTATAAGAAAAATTTAAAGAACTTTGCAGTTTTCGTCACTGTTATCTTCTTTAAAATTTCGCTCAAAAAAACTTTCTTTTCCGCAAAAACCTTTGTTTTCTTGATTTTCTATATTTTAATAACAAGCTACTTCCATTGACTGCAAAGTTATTAGGGTATGCTATTATTCGACATTATAAAAAAACCAGTCTCGAATAGTACAATTTGTACAAAACCTGTTTTCGAATTATTGGATCAGAAAAAACCGGGAAAACCGGTTTTTTAAATTAAACAAACTTTTGACTTTTTTACCTACATATGATTTATCTATGCAGTTTATCTATGTTACAAAAATAACAATTCATTTTAAAAAAAAATAAAGGTTATGTTATTAAAATTGTGGAGATAATTTGTACTTAATGATTTGTTTAAAAATAATGCCTTAAAAATAAAACAAAATTTGAGTGTTTAGCTTTTAGGTGGTTTTTGGCCTTTTTTTAAAAAATGAGAGACTGAAAAAACACGTTCACTTATAGTAGATGCGGGACATATTGTCAACAATTCGTTGAACAAATTATCTAATTTTTCAGTTCTTTTTTTAGATTTTTCGTAAAGTCAATTAAAGAATTTGGGTTCTTTCCTTTAAAAAATTTCTCGGGAGCTTGAATTGTATATTTTTTGAAAAAGGAATGCACTATTAAAAAAAAATCACGTTTAACTTACATTAAATACGCCAGCTGCTTGTAAATGCTGTTTTAACAAAATGAAATAAAACCATAGATAAGAAATGTTAGCAACGTTGGCGAAATGTCAAAACGCATGTAGAAAATAAACAGGATCGCTCAAATACAATAAAAAGTGGTGTAAAGACAATTTTATATTGCAGATTTATACATTTTTTGACTGTTCGAGCAGTCGAATAATTCGAGCCAAAAAAACCGGTTTTCGAATTATTCGAATTTTGCCATTTTAAAGAAACCGGGTTGGCTTAAAGAAAAAACCGAAACGCCGAATAATTCGAACCGGCTTTGCATACCCTAAAAGTTATCAATCGCTAAATATATTAAAAAAATTATCATGAAAGTCTCAAGTTCGATCACAAAAGAAGCGCAAAATATTTGCAATACTTAGGCAAAGTATAAGCTGAACATCTGCAGCAGATCTGCCCATGAGTAACAGTGTAAGTTAAAATAATTTTTGGTATAAATAGAAATGACAATAACATTTCATTGACTACAAAAAATTAAGACATTGTTAAAAGTCAAAACGACACAAGTATCTGCAAAACCGCCAATTAACATCAAATCGGTCTAGAATTAACTCAAATTAAAAATATGATAACAATGCATATTTCTGTATATTTAACTCAAAAAACGGAAATTTTGAGTTGTTACGGTCTTGCACGAAATGAGCGATATGTTTTTTGTACTATCTAAAAAATTGATTTACCTATAACTTTATTTTGTCCGATGAAATCGCTAAAACTCGATTAGTTATACAAAAATTAAGCAATGGTTAAACCAGCACTGAAAAACTGGCCCTCAATGTGTTAAAAGATATACTTGCCCTATGTAAAAAAAAAAATTAAAAATGTCTTCGCAGTAGATGGAATTCATTACTCATATATACTACATGAATTCATAAATACTTATAAATAGCTACAGGATGCTGTTATAGAAGCTTAAGACATCGCAACCGAATTTCGCCACACCGCTATATCGTCTCTCGCATTACAACTTTTAAAACAATAAATACTTTTGACATTGGTATTGTGACCAATGCTGAGTTCTTGTTGATTTTATTTATTACGGCTATACTGGTCTTTTTGTTGAAAATGAAAGTAAATAAGAAAATCTATTCCATTAGGAATAAATGCTTGTACAAAAACAAAATGCATTGAAAAGCTTTTTCTACATATGCTTTTTGTTTTTGTAAAAGCTGTTTATTTTGCATTTGCAACAATGCAACAAGATTGTGAACTGCCCTGTTCTTTTCCCGACGTTTCGGTAGTTTCTCTCTACCTTCCTCAGGGGAGTAAATTTATTGAATAATTACTCCTTATATCTCATAATCTTTACGATATTGCAGCGGCCCGACTTCACAAACATTTAAATATATCGGTAATTTAAATAGATTATGTTGACGACACGAACATTGATTGTAAAAATAAAAAAAATAATTAAATACTGAAAGACAAACTTATATTAAGAAAAAATATCACAGACTCGAATTATTAAATTGCAATTTTGTCTTTATTTTTTTATTTTCAAATTGCTATTTATGTGGTTGCAGACATATTTTCAGCCACCTTCTTCCTCGAGAATCTGTAAAAACTCAGTTACAACTAAATAAATTTGTGATAAAGATTGTCTATTCACATTCATTGATGTTTTTTTTTTTCAAAAATTAATAACAAAAATAGAAAAATGATATAAGCATATTTCCCAAGTATAGTAACGTCAATTGAAATGTTTAACAGTTATATTTCACTTAGGGCCAATTGTTCAGTGCGAGCTTAAACTCTCGTCAATTTAAACTGAGGTGAACTTACCAAAATAAGACGTTTAAATTCGGTTGAGGCAAAAAGTAAACACATTAGGGGTGTTCACACTGACTTGGGTAGTTGTGTATGGGTAGATTGAGTACTTTTGGTTATTGCGAGCACCCAAAATTGCAATTGAGTACATTGTAGAATAGTTTTGGGCAGTGCTGCATGTTTGTTTGATCTCCCCGGCTTATGTAGCTAATGAGAGATGAGTGACAGCTGGAAAAGGGTTGCCACCAAAACAATTTTTGTCATTTTATGTGCGAAAAATTTAGGCCATTAATGGGGCGTAAAAAAAGCTATTTTATATACGAGTAATTTTTAACTTGAACTTCGCAGCATCTTATCATTTACTAGTAATCCAGGGGAAAACGTTGTCCTGTCACAGACCGGCTTACTGCCATATAAGAATTTTCGTGCTAGTCGGAAAAAATTTTTAATTTTTTGTATATCTGAACAGGCATAACTGTAGTGCGACTACGCCCATTTTAGTTCAGTTTCCGAAAGTAACTATATACACTAATTTACCAAATTTTAGTCTAATACAACCAAAACCGTCTAAAATATAGCATTTTTATTAATTTGTAGGCGGTTAAAGGTGGTTTGGCAAAATTTTCCTAAACTATCTCGTAAGCGAAACAAATTGACTGCCAAAATTTTAGCGCAATAAGTCCAGTAGTCAATTTTAATGATTTATGAAAAAGTGGGCGTTGCTATAGAGCAACCACGCCAATTTTTACTACTGTTCCCCAATGTAACCATACTTATTAAATTACCAAATTTAAGTCTTATTCGACCAAAATCGTCTTAAATAAAGTATTTTTATTGATTTGTGGGCTGTCAAAGAGGACGTGGACACCCATTTTCAATACAGTTTCAAACAATAACCATACAAACTAAACTACCAAATCTTACTCTAATACGATCAAAACCGTCCAAAATATAGCATTTCTATTGATTTGAGGGCGGTAAAAGGGGGTGTGGCTTTTTTTATTAACCGAGGTTTTAACTTTATTAACCGATTTAACAGATATTAACAGATATTGTAAATTTGGTTGCCTTAGGTTTTACCGTTTCTGAGATCTTAAGAGACACCGCACGAACGATTTTATATAAATAAAAGGGTGGTAAAAATAGGCGTGACAAAATTTATATATCTGGACCACTTGCTCTCATAGCAAATATAAACCAAGTTTCATTATAAAAACATGCATAGCTCAGGAATTATAATTTCTGAAAAGTAGGCGAAGTTATAGTTCGACCACCCCCCATTTTTTGTTGAATTTTCGATGGTAGCCATACGAACTAAATTACGATATTTTAGTCCAATCTAACCGAATTCGGCTGAAATATAGCGTTTTTTTAACTTGTGGGCGGAAATAGGGGGTGTGGCAATATTTTTGTGTTTTATTCGACATATTAGCCTTGAAAACAGATATTGTAAATTTGATGCCCTTAGGTCAATTATTGCCTATTTTTGCAATAGGTGGTAACACGTGGAAAAAGTACTCAATTTGGCAAGAAAACAATCTACCCAAACAAGTCAGGGGATCAGCTAGAGTAGATTGGTAGATGGGTACTTGGGTAGAATGGCACTATTCAAAAACAAAATTTACGGCATTTGCCAATCTACCCAACTACCCAAGTCAATGTGAATACCTCTATTATAATATAAGTCAATTTAACTTCAATGAGTGCTTAAATATGATATCTAGTTAAACCAAATTTAAACGTTCAATTTTGGTGAGTTACCTCGGTTTAATTTGACTAGAGTTTAAGCTCGCACTGAAAAGTTGGCCCTTAGCTATGTAGTAGAGTTGCCATTTTAAAATATTTTTAATTTTAAAATTACTATATAAATAATAGTACTGAAATGTTTTTTAAAACGAGATTCGTAAATATTTTTTTTTTAAATTATTTAATTAACTTTAAATGACAAAAATGTATATTTTTTTATTAAATTCCTTATGATTTTTTTTTTTATTTTTTTGTTTTAAATGCCCAAACACAGGCACTTTGAGGATTTTCGAGAAAAAGTCAAGTTTCAACAGCTACAACTTTTTGTTCCAAATTTTGGTTTATGTAATTTCTTACACCCCTTGCACCCCTTATGTTTTTTTTTAATTTTTTATTGTATTTTTGGGGATTAAGTAAACAACGGAATCACACAATGTTTTGTTTTTGTATTAAGTGTTGTTTCAGAAAATATTTCAAAAACATTTCGTTGCATTTTTTCCAATTTAAATTTTTACGATTTGTTATTTATTGCAACAAGGAAGAAAATAAAATTTTTTCGAAAAGTAAAATACCACAACTCTTGTACTTTTCATGCGATTTTTATGTTTGATAACTCATTTTTAAAAACAATTATATTTAAATGCAATGCGTACCATTTTTTTAAATTATTTCAAGAGATGTTTTTACTAATTCGTTGATCAAATATTAGGGGAAACTCTTATAAAACGCTTCTCCATTTATTGGGTTCTTGAGCGAGTTCTAAAAGTTTATCAATCAGCACGAAACTTTATAGATTTTAATTTTATATCAAATCGATTATTTTTAGCTTATGAGATCAACAATTTGAGCAAACTTTGCATTACAAATAAAAAATACCTTTTTATTTATCGATATCAAAAACCATCGATATTTTTTTTTAACAAAACCCCCCTTGGGTTAATCCTGGCCACGGGCCTGACCCTATTCCTTCTATCAAATAAAGTAATATTGGTAGCATTTGGAATATAAAATCTCCACTAACATAAATCTAAAACAGTTTTCAAAAAATATTATATTTGCGACTTCTACAGCTTCCAAAATTTCATACGAATTTTTGTTTTGTCGGTTCTTGGCAAAGAGGTAAAAAAAATCCGTAAAACTACATAAAATTTTCTAGTAAAAACGTAAGTGCTTACTCTTTTTTAAGAAAATAAAGTATTTGAAATAATTTTTTTTAAAATTTAGCAACAAAGTAAAATCAAAAATTGTTGTGTAAATACAAAGTTTAGGTTTTTTAGACATTTAAATGTCTAAAAAAAGACATTAAAAGACATTTAAATAACAATAACATAAAAAGCGGTGATCTTTTCTTTCAATATTATTTAGTATAGACTCTCTCTTACCTACACTGACGTAAACATGTATTAAAATTAAATGAAATTTGTTCATATTAAACGAATTTGTTATTGAAACAATGAAATTGAAAATTAAATATAGCTTGAAACAATGTCATTTAAGTTAAACACAATGAGCCTTATTAACCCTGGAGAAGGCGCGCCTCGCAGAGTAATTTTTAAATCGCATACTTACAGCTCCAACCGTGCACTGACCTCAGCAAAAGCTTGCCAAGACGCGGAGAACAACCGTTACCAAAGATAATCAATATAATGCGTGCAAAAATGTTAATAAAGATTAATTGTATCCATTTAAAAATTGCGTGCGCAAAATGCTTATAGCGCGCCCTCTCGAGGGTTAATAGACATTTTAATGTCGACTCTTAATTTAATGTGAGCTTTTCTGGCATTATTTCTATAGAATTAGTTGTCAAAAGGCTTACACTTAGTTGAGAACTTTAAAATTGTGAGAATCGTTTATTACAAAGGCCTAATGTTTTTGAAGTTAAGATTTCAAAACCTTAATAAAACAAAAACCTTAATGTTTAAAACAAGTCTTTTAAAACATAATTTTAAAATATTGTTCTTAAAATAAAAACAATTAAATTAAACCGAAAATTTTATGATGCCATTTTTTTTACTTTTGTCGAGTTTTAAACGTTAGATTCGTGCTCAGCGACCTCTGGGACACCTGGGACTCCCGGAATAAAAATTTTAACTCCATTCGATGAAGTTCGCGTTTTATTGCGGCTTAACCCTGGATAACCAAAGTTTCAACTAACAGTGCTCTCTTTTTTCGAACTGATGAAATAAGTAGCTTATGAAAATATGTTAAAAATAAAAAAAAACAAAAAAAAAACAAAGATATGGTCATTCCACGCCAAATTGGATGGTTTTGAAAATTTTTATTTTTGATTTCCTCCATTTTTGATATATTTGAGTACTAATCGAAAAACCCTCCCTCCTAAGTTTTGGGATTTTTTTGATCATCCATTCCAAAGATATCGAATTTTCAAAAAAACAGCTATTTTTGTGGTTTTTGCCGGCAACTATTTTAAAACTCATTTAAATGAAAATTATCATTTAACAAAAGTTTATTTTTTCAATTTAATTTTCGAAAAAAAATTCTAAAAAATTATTTAAAGTGTATTAATACGTAATTTTCGATTATTAAAATTTAGATTGCATTTCCTAAAGTGATTGCATATTTTGATTTTCTTCAAAATTTTTTACAGCAAACTACTAATATTCCACAAATTTTAAGACCGGTCTGGTCGTGGGCCTTCTACTACTACTATTTTTTACTACTTAACTACTATTAACTACTATTTAACTACTATTCTATTTAACTACTATACTATTTAACTACTATACTATTTAACTACTATACTATACTATACTATACTATACTATACTATACTATACTATACTATACTATACTATACTATACTATACTATACTATACTATACTATACTATACTATACTATACTATACTATACTATACTATACTATACTATACTATACTATACTATACTATACTATACTATACTATACTATACTATACTATACTATACTATACTATACTATACTATACTATACTATACTATTTAACTACTATACTATAATACTATTTACTATTTAACTACTAAATTTTTCTCACTTAAGATTGCTTTGGACAACTTTTATCTATGTATATTGTTGAGATATTTCAATGATATTAAGTTGGTTCTTAAGATAATCTAATGTGGAGAAAGTGCGAAAAAGCTGTAGCAGCTGAACTCTATTGTTATTGCATTTTTTTTACTATTTTTTTCGATTTTTGAAAATTAAAAAAAAAATTTTATTTTATTAAATATTGTGTATTTCTTTGAATAAATTTGTTTGTATGCTGTTTTTTATTTCTGTTTTTTACTGAAGGGTTAATAAAATTGTATGTTTTCGAATATTTTCTCTAAACCAGTTCCAAAATCTTGAAAATTAATGTAAATTAGTTGTGCCATTAAAAAAAATAAATAAATTGTGCCCCTTTTTTTGTTTTTAGTTCAAAAGCAACATTGCTTATTGTCATTTCCTCTGATTGACATTATACTCCAATGACTGACAGTTTATTTATAGTACCCGAATTAATATACCCTGTATAAATTTTGTGTATTTTAATATGTTGCTGTAAAATAAATATTTAAAAATGTTAGCAAAATCTGGGTTTAATAGATGTTGCAATCCTTTAAAATTAGTTAATCTTTCTGCGAGTAAAGTATTAAGATTAGCTTCGCATACATTGTCACTTTCATCGCATTCATTAATATTATGACTTGATCCAGATGCAACCGATTTATAAAATCCTAATGTCTTCCTACAAGTTGAGCACAAGTAATTGGAACGCGACAAATTCCATGATTCTGGAAGCTTTGACGAAGCTAATCTTAATACTTTATCCGCAGAATAATTAACTAATTTTATAGGATTGCAACATCTATTAAACACAGCTTTTGCTTTTATTTTTAAATATTTATTTCACAGCAACAAATTAAAATACAGAAAATTTATTGGTGGACATTTAGTAGTAAACAAGGTATATTAATCAGGGTACTATAAATAAACTGTCAGTCATGGGAGTATAATGTCAAACAGACTAAATGACAATAAGCAATGTTGCTTTTGTACTAAAAACAAAAAAAAATTCTTTTTTAATGGCACAACTAATTTACATTTATTTTCAAGATTTTGGAATTGTTTTAAAGAAAATATTCGAAAATATACAACTTTATTTACCGTACAGTAAAAAACAGCAATAAAAACAGCATACACAAAAATTTATCAAAAGAGGGAAATACACAAAATTTAATAAAATAAATTTTTTTTTTTTTATTTTCAAAAATCGAAAATGTTTTCTTTTCAGTGTTAGATATTTATTAATTTATTTGGCTAGCCTTATGACCGAGTTTCTTTAATATCGGCTATCGTTTATATGTACCTTCCATACAAAATCATGTACACAATCACCGATTTCAACCATTTTAGATATTTTTCTTAACCCTTATGAATGACGAGGTACCCAGGTACCTTTTGCGTTTAAAAGCAAACAATTTTTTCATTAATGACCAAGATAAAGTGCTGAAACTTCCTGAGAGCTGCTAAATTTCTATTAACTTCACCTTTTTTACAATAACAGCAAAATCAACAAATTGTGGTGGGTGGGGTGGCAATAATATTTTTTACCTTTATTGGTGTGACGAGGTACCCTGGTACCTTTTTGTGTTTTGTATGAAACTTCTTAGAAACTATTTTTTGTTTTTTTAAAAAAATTAAAACATTTTTTGGTTAACAAAAAAAAATTGTTTTATTTTATTACAGGGTGATTACATTGCTTTTCAACGACACTCTCAACCTGACCCTCTCCGATTTGGTTTAAACTTTGTAAACACGTAGTGTTGGCTACAATTTAGAAAATAGATTTGTAATTTTTATTTTTTTCGAGTAGTTACTGAGTTACGGGTGCTCAAAAATTGAAAAAATGTTATTAGATGAGTTTATTTCCAAGAATTTTATCAACTCTGCTTAGCTAAGACCGAAGCTCCGATGTCGCACTGTGCACATACACACACATATGGTCTTCTTTAGTGTGTTCAGTTCTTGTTGCTTTCTCGCAAGCTGATGTGTTGAGCATACATTTTAAGGTAAATTTACTTCAAAATTTATTTTAAAAGTGTTCCCATTGCCGTCCCAGGCTAAAATTTTGAGAGAACTTAGATAAACTATCATTAATTAATACATATTTTTTCCAAAATTTTTTAAAATTACTTTCATCAAAATATTTTTTTTTAACTTTTATGCAAAAAAAAAATAACGTAAATATTTTAGAAATTTTGCAAAATAAGCCTTTTGAAAATATATATAATATGAATCTTAATTCGTTGCTCTATCTCAAACTTAACCGAAGTTATGATCAAATGAAAAACAGTCCTCAAGAAAAAACCGACTTTTTTCAATTTTTGCGTACCCGTAGCTCAGTAACCACTCGAAAAAAATAAAAATTACAAATTTATTTTCTAAATTGTAGCCAACACTACGTGTTTACAAAGTTTAAACCAAATCAGGGTGGGTCAGGTTGAGAATTTAATTTTTTTTTTTCGATAAATAAAAAAATGAATAAAAGAAATTCTATGTTTACTAAGACAAACTATCTACTCTTTTGAATTTTTTACGAAATGTCTCAAATAACAGCAGCTTTTTCAGCAAAATAATGTAGCAGGAATAAAAGGTAAATGATATTGGTTTCCACAATTCAGTCAAATGCTCCCTATTAGATTTGTTTACACCACAACAAATGAGTATATCAAAATATGCATCTAATTTAGAGTCAGTGAATGGCGTATGTAGTATATGTTTTATCATTTGGTCGTTTTTTAGCATCTGGATAATTTTCTTTTATTGCTGTAAATTTTAGTAACTTTTCCTTCTTTTCTTTTTGTTTCTCGCAAAATTATATCGCACATTTCAAATCATAGAATGCTTTTAAAAATTTCTTTAGCTGTATATAGTTTGGTGTGGTTTGCTGCACAGCCTCGATAATACATAATAAGGCTTCTCATCTAAGCATGTAACTGACCCGTAAACATTGTAAACCTTGTGAACTTACATGCGCGTAAACTATCTGTCAAAATTTGTATGAGTGTGAGTTTACATCATTTCCGAGCCTATTTTGTAGTGTAAACTAGCATGTAAATCTACGTGTGTGAATGAGGGTTGTCTTTGGCGCTAATCATTACATATTTAAAGTAGTTGAAGTAAATGTGAACACGTTTTATTTATTTTTCTATGTTAATGAAGGTTTTTAAAAGGTTTAAAATTTAAAAAAGTCATAATGTTGTCGCAGCCGCCATTTTGTCGACATTTACGCTATTTACACTTTATCGCTCATCAAAAGTTTAAATGCTTTACATGTTTACATGTTTACATTCTTAGATGAGAACCCTTAATATTTCGACCAATCGTTTTTGTTTGTGTAATTGGATCGATTATCCACTGTGTTCCATCTTTTGAAAGAGTAAAAGTTCCTGACTTTACTGCAACACTATCATCCGATTCATATAGATCCTCCTCTATTTCGATTACACCATCTTGTTCAATATCCAATACTTCAGAAGCAGTCTGGTCTATTAATGGAATATAATCTACTTCGGTATCAGAAGCCGCTTATCCTTATTCGACACTTTTTAAAACGTTAAAATCTTGCTCTTGCTGAAGTATTTATATTGTTCATGTTCTTCAACTTTTTGATTGTTGTATTTTAATTCTCACTTCACAAAATATTTTCATAAAATCATACAAAAAATAACACAAAAACAATGTTTTCGATGTCAACAGTTTTAGAAATTGATTTCAACTGAATGTTGCATGTGCAAGAATCTACATGCATTTGTACGCTCATGTACCATACTAGAGCAGCGATAGCCTGCAAAAATATTCTGATGCATGGGCAATAACGACAACATCAACAAAAGCGAGAAAATACGCAGAAGCCGTGTAATTATGTCTGCAAATAGCAACACTAAGGCTGCCCACAGAGTAAACGCCGAAGCAGGCAGGCAGGCAGGCAGGCGCAGGCAGTGCCCTGCGAAGAAACGAGATATAAATAACTTTTTTCTCTCTTGTTCACATACGTAGTTTTCCTGCGTCAGTATGCCTACCTATCTGCTTCGACGTTTACTACTCAGCGGGCAGCCTAAGGGCGCGTTTATAGTGGCGACTTGTTGCTTTGCCGATCCGAGCTGAAACTCAAAATCGCATTGGAGCAATAGAGAACGCAAGTCATGCATCTATTTTGCCCCAATGAATTTTTGAGTTTCAGCTCAGCTCGGTTCCGTCGTAAGTCGGCACTATAAAGGCGCCCTAAGATAATTATTGCCTAAAATATTTTTGCAAATATATTTTTGAAATGTTTTAAAAAGTAAAATTCACGAAACATCGATCTAGCTGAATATTGAAGCATTTACACGGTATTTTTCTATATAAATTATGAGAAGGTCTCCCCGGATACCTCGTCACTCTAATGAAGGTGTTTTTTGTCTCTAACATAAGGGTTAATCAGCTTAAACTTTCCAAGCATACAAAATTTTACTATCATAGGAGTTTTTCTTTAATTTTTGTCCAACTTTTGTATGGGATCAACGCAGTGTGTGGCAGCTATAGCTGCATTTAAAGTGCGCCTGCGCGACGTCGATGGCGTCTACATATGTTGGTATATCTTAAGTCTTTTCTGCTGCTCCTCTTCTTCTTCGTCTTCTGCTTGCTTTGTTGCAGCTCTGAGCTGCCGCTTTATGCTCTTACACTTCAGCTGTCCTTCAGGTTATTTTGACCATATAGCGCAGCCGCGCATTTTAAGGCAGAAGGAGAAGACTTTGTTAGGCTCCAGCTTGGAGCGTATTTTGACTTGACTTGATTTCAATTCGATTGGATTGTGTTGTCGTTTTGTGTTTTCTGTTTTTGCCTTTCCTGCTTAAAGCCATGGTGAAACTGGTTCTTGGGCAGCCGCCGACAAGTGCGCCTGGCTGGCTCATCAAACAGCAGCAACGCTTTGCGCATGCGTAGCATGATTTTTCTTCCTTTTTTTTTTGTGCAACGCAACCAATTTATGTTGCTTCACTTTACGCTTTAGCTGCTTGGCTACCACAACTAATAGGACAATTGTCTGAAGTTCGAAGAACTTATAGAACAAAATTTTTGCAACAGATTTTCCTATACTCTTTAGTTACTCGTCAGAATACCAAAAAACATAAAACATTTAGCTGCTTTTAATCTTTATAATAATAATATTTTTATAAAAATTGATGTTTATTTTTTATACTTTAACATAGTCTTAAGCATTTTTAAGCCTTGCCACACTGTTTTTTTATTTTTTTTTTTAAATAAATTCCATATTAACATAAGAATTTCATGTTCTTTTATTATACAGTTTTTGCATTAGTTATGCAAAAGCTTTGTTTTTGCCAATAGAATTTAAAAACAAATAACCATAACTTTGAAATATTTGTCGCCAGCTTTTTGACAAATTCAACTTACAAAAAAACGAATAATCTAACAAATCATGGTATTAATCAAATTCGTGCTGAATGCTAACTACAACAAACACAATATGAAAACAAAAAATAAATAAGCTTTCTATTTAATAACTAAGTAAAGCTATTTCGCATTTAAAAAAATCAAAGCAATAAATTTGAAAATAGTAAAAAAAGCCTAAATTCTAAAGGAGGCGCAAATCATTAGCATAAAAATGCATAAATTCACAAGTTAAACGATTGTAAACACTGACACCTGATACAACAAATAACATAGTGCCAACAACAGCAACAACAACAGTGTACGCAACAAAATTAGCAACTTTAATTACAACAACAAGTAGCAACACAACAACAGCAACAATCATATATAAACAGTAATAAAACTGGAGTTCATTGAAACTCAACAAAAAAAAAAACACATAAAAGTTCAGTATTTTTACGTACATTTTTTTGGTTAGTGCTTAAAAGATACTTTGCAATTACTAAGCCTATATAAAAGTATCTAATACAGTGCATTTGTTTATGCGGAAAAAAAATATATTAATAAAAAATATATCAGAAATGTTTTAAATAATTTTGTAATTCATGAAAAAGTATTGAATATATATTTAATTTTCTAATATTCATGCTGATTGTCAAATCGGGCGGATCAGTTGCGGCAGGAGAATTAATCCTTTTCGTTGGTTTATAGATTGTAGAATCTTGCGAGTAGCTTAGGAGTGGATAGATAACAAAATTTGCGGATTCGGAGCAAAAACCTAGATTGTTGAAAATGTTCATACAAATTGTTCACTTTTCATCCGCTACAAAATAAGTGCAGATTGGTGCGGATTTGTTAAAACTTAACTTAAAAAGTAAATGTGCGTTTTTTTAACAAAACGCATTTCATAACTATTTTCATAGTTATTATGATCGCCTAGCTCGAATCCTGAGCTCGATTTTTCCTACACATCACAAATCTTTTATACGATAACAAAAAGTTTGTAAAAAATTAAAGCATTGTCAATTTTTAATTTGATTCTTTCAATTTTGAAAAGTAATCGGGACAAATTTTTGGTTTTAAAAAATGTACTTGAAAAATATAAAAATATTTTAGCAGCGTTTCTAGCCGATGTAGAAAGATGAGCGCCGGACAGCAGAAAGCATCGGCATACATATGTTTATACCAGGAGCAGAAGAATAACACTTTAGCATTTTTTGTGAAGTCAGATGAAACAGGAGCGTCGTATACAGTGAAAAAAAAAACAAAAAAATAAATCACCACCAACAAAACGGTGCCAGAGCGGCGAGTCATGGCTTCTGCAACGCCGTGTTAAAGTGCCAAGTGATCAGGAGCCAAATGTTGTGAGGACTCTATTATATATTATGTTTAATATGTAAATTACTAAAATTATTATATTTAAACTGTGTTATTCTTTATTTGTGGCGACCGTAGCCTAGTGGGCAGAGTGCGTGGCCCCTAAGCTAAAGAACCGCGGTAGCTCAGACAGAAAGTTTTTTCAATTGAATTAATCACCCCTATTCTTGAATCCGCGTCGAGTAAATATCGTCGTCGAGAGCTCGCTTTCACCAATGAATTGTCGTCGAAGATCATCACGACGATCAAAAATTTAAATATATATTTGACGACGTTTGCTCAACAATTGGCATGAACAATCAGTGCAGATCTCAACGTCGAAATTAAAAGTTTCAAGAATACAACAATTTTGTTTCGACGTCGTTTCGAGAGCGGACGCGGGTTCAAGAATAAGGGCGAATTTTTCTGTTCGGTCGTCACCTCTCTGCAGACATTGGCAAACCTCAGAGAGTAAAAACTGCTTTCAAAGAAGTAAAGATATAAGGAAGTGGTGTAGTAGCACAAAAGTGCAGCATTTCCCATACTGGCGTTGGTTTACGCAAATACATAAACATTCGCACAGGGCCGCATTAGGTTGAATCGTTGAAAAAGGTCCAAAATATTTCAGACTTAAAGATATCGCTATTTTATTTGTTCTTACACCTATTTTTGGGTGTTCGGTTCTCTAGTAGGACTTTTTTACCAGAAAGCAAAGAAAGATTTTAGCATAGTAAAATAATGATTAGAGTGGGTCAAAAAAATCAAGTATTTTTTTAAAAAAGCGACACGGAAAAATGTGTTGCTAGACACCTTAAAAAATTCTCACCAAATATGAGCTCTTAACTTTAATAGGAAGATGCTCCGCATCGCAGTTTTTTTCTCAGTCCAATAGAAAAAAATTCATGCCTCATCATTAATTGATTGTACAGAAAAACGTTTTTCAAGAATTTTGTAGGAATTTTAATGCTCTACAAAAAAGTATCCCATATTTTTTCCGTAAACCTCACCATTTGAACGATATTGAAGTTTAAGATTGATTATATTAAGACATATTTCATTTTTAACTATAATAAAATGCGCAATACAAATTTTTATAGGAAATTAACTGCTCTACACGCAGAGAAAAGACATGGTTGAGACATGATTACTGCAATAATAATTTTTTTACTAAAATTATTGTATTATTTCTGCAAACACAAGTTTTTTGCCTTGATAAAGTCATTATTTACTAATGTTGGTACCAAAAATAACATTATAGTTGAAATCATAACATCATTGAAATCGTCAACATAATATGATTGTCTCAACTATTAGTTGCAACAAAAATGCTGTAGTTCTGTCAATCATGATAAATGTGAATATTATTATAGAGACAAACATATTAGAATTTTGAATGTTTGTCTGAACTATTCTTTGATTGTTGGCAAACGAAGCAGAACCTAACCAAAAATCGAAAGAATTTATTGTATCTGCACAGTTTGCAGGAAAAACTTTCATTTCATTCAGACACAATAAGTTTTATCGATTCCTGGCTATGTGCCATTTCGTTTGTCAACTGTTCTATTATTGTGTCTTGTTTTAAATCGCCTTATCCTAAAAACAGCACGCAGAAAAGTGACATTTTCGACTTTAATTGTAGCAAACATTTACCGTAAATGTATTTCGCAATTCTGACCATATTTTGTTTATCACACATATTGCTATTTTTGTGACAATAAACTTAATGTACCATGTTTATGAATGGCATTAGTCAGGCGAGCGGTAGTAGCAGCTGTGGCCTACTGGTAGTGTGCGTGGCTCGTAAGCGTAAAAGCCGCGGTTCAAACCCCAGCTCGGACAGAAAATTTTATCAAAAAGATTTTTCAATTGAATTAATATTTCTGTTCAGCCCAGACAATGGCAAACCTCTGGAGATATCTTTATTAATTAATAGCTGTGGAAATTGGAATGCATGAAAATAACAAAACTATAATTATTGTTTCAATAATATTCTGGATCCTAAAAATTAATTTATAATAAAGTTGTTGCAATCATTCTATTTTCGACCCAATAAGAGAATAATGATTGTTGCAATAACATTTTGGTTACCTACAAAAAAGTACCTTTTCTAAATACAGTTGTTGGAATCATTTTATCATGATCAAAGAAAATATTATATGATAAAGAACATGTTAGCAACAATCATAATCCGAATCATACTATGATCCTCTTAAAACATGGTTGTTGCAACTATGTTTTTTCTCTGCGTGTATAAAAATGGTATCATATGTTTTGGCAATTAAATTAAGCGTTCAAAAGATATTTATCATCAAACTTTGATGTGTACTGATTTTAAGAGTTTTTGATTAGATATTCAAAAATTTTCAATTTAATGTTCATGTTTAATTTCAGACAAATTTATTTTTTATATTTATTTTATTGAGTTTTCCTTAGTTTGAGTTTTTGCAATTTTGCAAATTTTCCCTTTCAATCCCGGGATCCCGACCCAATTTCTAGTTCCGTAATCCAGGAATTCCAAACCCTAAATCCTGGGATTTTATTCAGGAGAAAATAAAAAATTTTTAGCAACAATAGATGCAACTGCAATTTCAACGATGGTTTTTTTTCGAAATCTACTTGTTGTTTTTTTGTCTTTCTATACACTTTGAAAGACTATTTCTTAGTTTTTTTTTTTTTGTTTTGATCTTAAAATACTGTTTTCTATGGTGTTCAACTTTCATGGAATTTTGAAAGTAGCAGTAGTTTAATTAGTAAAGAGTATTTTATTCACATCATACTTTTTAATAACCTCTAACTAATTTATTTGAAAAAGAAGCTTTGTTTTCTTTTAAAATTTTTTTTTTAAAGATAAATTTATGTTGTTTGTTTTGTTCAACTATTAACGAATTCATTTTTATTTTTATAATAAAGTAAAATATTATTTGATATTTTAAAATGTTTGTTTTCATTTTTTACAAGTGTTGAACTTTTCTGTTTAACGTCATAACATTTTTTTAACTTATTATATAATTTAAATATTAAAAAATTAAGTAAATATCTTTAATTAAGGACCATAAATGTTATGATTTTTATTTAAAAAAACATCATACCATTAGCGTTATTTTCTAATATAATTTTTTTTCGATCATTTCAATCATAAATTTACAAAAGTTTCACCTAAAAATACAAAATGGGATTACAGAATTCGACTTTATCTTACAACTATTGTTGAATTTCATTGTAATCCTTGTCTGCATTAGTAATTATGAGTTCATCTTGGTGTTGTCTTATTAACTTTTGAGTTTGAATATTTTGAATATTTTAAGTATAAATAACGATAACGTTTGGATTTCTATTAAAAAAAATCAAGAAAGAAAAATAACAATATGCAACTCTATTTGCCAAAACGGAGAAATTTTCAAAATCATTATTACCTATAATAAACCATTACATTAAAATTTTGTCATTTAGGGATACCGAAAAATCCCGGGATCAGGAATTTAATATCCAGAAAGCCCGGGATTTTTCAAAGTTTTTCGGGATTGAAAGCCCTAATACTTGTGGAAGAAAATCATTTTATTCTTCAATTTCTGACTAGCTGTACAATTTTCCACCACACAACGCATATTTTTATAATTCTGTGTTTACATGCAACAATCGCTTAGGTCGACTTAAGACAGAACTGAGTTTGTTTCACGCATATAGCTTTATAAACACACAAAACATGGAGCTTATAGCCTTACCCTAGCCAAAGTTATGACACAAAAACTAAAGATTTCTCTAAAGATTTCATATAACTTTTATGACGTTTGAAAACTTTAAAGAAAAATTTCTCTAAACTTTGAAATTAGACTTAAGCAGTTATTGCTTATCGACCTGATTTTATATGCCTAAAACGCGAGGTGAACCAAAATGTATATAAAAACCGAAAATCGCACCTTTTTTTTCGAGAATTTGAGTGAGTATATTGTAAAAATGTATGGCTCGTTGAGTGGTGAAGTAAAAAATGTCATTTACCTGGATTTAGGGGATAAAAAACCGTTTGAAAAGATCATTAAATTTTTATACACATAATTACAATCGTAAAAACAATAAATTTTAACATTCAAGAAAAACAAATTATCTATCTAACAGACCCAAAATGAACTAAATTGGAATAGCACAACCCGAAATATTGCGATTTAAGTAACACAGACATTGACAAAATGTTTCCATTTTTCACAATTTTGACCTAACGGTATTCCGTAAAAAAAATTTTCCGAGAAAAATCCCGATACACGTATAAGATTATTTTACGTAAAAAAAATTTTAAAAAATTTTCGGACGATTTCAAAATGGCTAATTTTATTTTTTTTAAATTTGCGCAATTTGTAAAAGAATGACCCATATATAACGTACATATATATTTTTAAAACCCCTCCCCCCACGAAATATTTTCCCGGATCCGCCCCTGCTACTGGGTCATTCCATGTGAAATCGCCTAATGAGTAAGCTGCATAGTTTCAAATTTTGATAAAAATATTTGAGGATGATCTTATAGATATCTTATACTAAAAACCATAGTCATTTATATTTTAAGTTTCCTAACTTCGGATCAGCACTCATTCGAAATCTGAAATTGAGCAATTTTCATAGACTCCTTAAGTATGCTTAAACTATTTGTTTATAACATATATAATAACCATTATAATTTTATTTAAAAATTTCATTTTTCTTATAAAGAATGAAATTATCTTATTTTTGCAATTAACCATTAAAAACTTGACAAAATTTGTTGATTTTTGAGATACTGCATTAAGTCCTGTGTCCACACTATTAGTTCGAGACCGCTTATTTTTATCAAGCATATAGTACTTACACTAGATTAGGAGTGTATAGTTTTAAGTTTTTGGCCCAGCATATTCTTAAAGAAAAACCTTTAAAAATTTTAAATCATAAAAAAGGTCCTACTTTTACCCCTAAAACAGGCATGTGGAGGACCTAATAAAATCTGAGTTTTCAAGGAAATATAGTCCCCACCTTATTCTTTACTTGCTTCTAAGTTTGGTTTTGTAATTTTGACTTTTCGTAAAGATACGATTATTTAAAATATACCTTTTTGAGATATTTGAAAGTTTTACTTAATGCACAAATTTAAATTTTTATTTAAAAAATATTAAAGTAAATACAATAGTACACAAATTACATTGAGTTTTAATCACACATTATCCACATGATATTTAAAGTATGATTTAGTATTATTATAGTCCATAAATAAAATTGATTTTAGATTCAAGTTTACATAAGATATAAGTTTAATTCTTATATATTATATTTGAATGTGTGAGTTATTGCTTTAGTTTTTCTAGCTCATTCATCAATTATCAAGTTTTTTTTGGTTTATTCAATGGTTAGCTATAAAATGAGATAATTGCATTTTTTTATAAGAAGCACATCTTCTAAAAAGCAAGTAAAATTACAATGGTAATTATATATGTTAAAAAAGTTTTAGCATACTTAAAAAGACTATGAAAATAGCTCAATTTCGGATTTCAAATGGATGCCGATCCAAAGTTAGGTAACTAAAAAAATAAGCGACTACGGTTCTTAGTATAAGATACCCATAAGATCATCTGCAAATTGTTTATCAAATTCCACGCGTTTTCATGTGGAATGACACTACTTCTATTTTTTGTTGAAAAATATTTTGTTAGCAGTCACCTTTGATGCAAATTTCAAATCCTTTGCTTTAAAATATGCATATAAGTTAAAGAGTTTGGATAATTTTCTATGTTTAGCGCCACATATCGAAAACATTTTGTACTACGTAAAGCAAAAACACCAATGCAAACGTCGAAAGTTTGATCTCAACCGGACCCCTCCCTTTTTACAATCTGATACTTATTTGTTTTTTTTTGGAAACTTGACCGCTTCCATGCTAGAAATACTTTAAAAAAAGAGTTCGAGCCCATGCAGGAATTAAAGATATGAGATGATCCTATTATTTTTTAACTTCATCCTTTTTTTAAGACACACCCTTATCTACCACTCTTCTGGGGATTCCTATTCAAATAATACAAAACATAGAAAAATATTCTGAAAATGTTCATTAAAAGAAATCATTTATCATGCCTTGAAAGGTCAATTGTTCTAACAAATCTTTCCAAAGAAACAACAACAATGTTTTTTCAATAAAAATGAAAAAAATCACTAGCTGATTTTATTGCAATTTCGGCCCTGCTAAATGCTTCATCAGAAATCTTCGTGCAAGCGCGCACTAGCGTACTGCACCACAGAGGCGATGAGATTTTAAGTGTCAATTTCTCAGTTTTTCTCCCATTTCATATTTTCACATTTGTTATTGTACTTTTGCTTTACTTTGGTCTTTATGCTTATGTTATTATTATGGAGTCCAACAGTCTGCTGGAAGTCTTCCACTAACAAAGCATGGTTTCTGAAGTTGTTTTCAGATTTTTGCTGATATATTTTCAGATTGTTTCTGTTTGGTCGTGCTCTACCATTTGATTAAAGTTTTTTCTAAATGACCTTGTTATTTATTATGTTTATTTTATATGATTTAAAACAAATTCTAAATACAAATCAAGTATGATTTAAACTATCAAACACTTAGAAAAATTGGTCTGCAGCGAACCATCCATTCTACTTGTACAAACAGATATAACAAGTAAGAAGCTGATATCATTGGTACAAATACAACAAAAAGTAGAAATTAACATATGCTTATATGCTTTGGAGTGAGCAGAGAGCGTATCATCTCTTTCTCTGGCTCTCATTGTAGTGTAAACTTTTTCTCTCTTTATCTGTTCCACGAAGTGAAGTAACTGTTGTAACGCTTTGTTAAATGGTTACATCAATGGCAAAATTGGACAAGGTAGTGTTAGGGCGGGGAGCCGCTGACCGAAACTGTCAAAACAAAGTTGACATTTCATACAAAATCTGCAACCAATAAGAAAGCAATATGAAAGCAAAAATTGGCAAAAATACCAAAATGGCTGAGTTTGACAGTTATGGTCACTAAGAAAGAGAACACATTCAGTCCTAACACAACCTTGTCTAGTTCTACTATGGATATATCCATTCAATATGGATATTCCAGATCGTTTTCTTTGTGTTAATAATGTGTTAAGTTGTTTTCTACGACCACATGTCAATCCTACGGTCATATGTACCTACGTAAAAATGTCAACTTGAACGTGATTTACAGTGGCTCACAACGAAAGTCGGGTAGGCATTTCTTAACACTTTCTTATTGGTTTCAGAAATGAAAATGTAAGAAGAAACTTGGAGTAAATATTTTTTTCACGTTATTTCTTGGTGAACAAAATTAAGCAAAAACATAAAAAAAAATTATAACATAACCGTGAAACAAAATTAAATCGAAACAAACCTATAAAAACGAGCTCACATTGAAAGTCGGCCAGATAAGGAACTCAATGCTAAAACGAAGAATTTAATATTTTGTTGCCAATCCATGTTGTTTTATAACTACCTGCAGCCTTTTTGGCATGGATAGATACAACCCAATTTTTACAAACAATCAGCTTTAATCTTATTCCACTCTTCACTTAGGATACTTTTTAAAAATCTTTATTTGGCAATCTCCGATACTACACTCTGGATCCAAGTTCATCCCAACGATATTCTATAACATTTAAATATGGGCTGTATGGGGTTGTTTTTATGATATTTGGACAATTATCAAGTAAACAGTTGACGTACATATGCTTCAGGTAAAACTCAGGTCTTGGTAAAACTCAAAATTGTCTACAATTCATAATTTACGCGCACTTTTACGTGAGCCATGAGAACGTCAAGGAACATATTTTTGTCCATTATACCTTCAATAAAATTAAACCTCCCAACATCAGACGCAGCCCCAAAACATGACTGATCCTCCACCATGCTTTCCCGTATGTTTCAACTTTATATTGCAAAATTCTTCATTCAGTTTTCGCCTTCCAGCTGAACCAAGTAAATTAAATTAACTCTCATCGGTAAACAAAACCTGTAATAAATGTTTGTAGCTAAAAAGTGCTAAAAATCCTAATGTATTCTGTTTTAATAACCTTGCTTCAAAATGAAAAGTCTTTGGTTATTTGCTCACGCACCAAATTGAGGCGTTGTTTTATATTTTTCTTGCTAATACATGGTTTCTTCGTGCTATTCTTCCATTTAAACAATTTTTTCTTAAAACTCTTCGAACTGTTTCTGAGCGTACACTCTTTTCCAAATTGAGTTTTAGCATGACCGCTAGAATTGGTGCAGATAAAAATGGATTTTTTTTAATTTATCTTAAAATATACCTTCCATCTTTGGAGCTAAGTTTATTTTTAGCTACTGTACGTTTTTTATTGCATATTTTATTTAATTTCAATAAGTTATCTAAAAATATGCCTTCGTTGTTTATTTTTTTTTTTTATCAAATAAATAGAAAACTTAAAAGTATTGTACATGGGCGTCCGCAGGATTGGTTCTAGGTTGGGGGAAAAAATTCATAAAGGAATCTAAAATGAAAATAAACAAAATGTAACCTGTATAATGCTACTTACTACGATTTTGGTACTTATTTTGTTAACATGATATATATTAAATATGGTGTACAAATCTTTCTCGTATCGTGTCCGATATATTTAAAAATTGTATAGTGTTTTTCTGTCTTGTAATACATTTCAGTAATTTTATTCTGAAGTAAATATTCTTAATAGTTTAATAAATTAAATAATGTGAGCCCTATGTATATCCTTAAATAAATTCGCATTAATTGCTATTGAGCCCCCAAGTTTTCAACTTTTAAAATAGGACTACAAAAATTTTCTAATATTAAACAATATTTATTATTTTTTTTTATTTTTTTTTATTATTTAAGAAATTCAGTCTACTGATATAAAATCTTACAGACTATTACATAATAACAAACATGTCTCCACCAGTAATACAAAATACATTTCATGATTGTTTACAATACCAGTGAAATTATTTATATATTAAGAAACTTACATTACTTTTGAAAATATGATAATTTGAACTAAAATCAATATTATTAGCAATTTGGTTACAATTTTTTAAGCAATTATACATTGGCTCATTCCTGCCATAATTAGTCCTATGAAATGGGACGCAAAATAATGTACTCGCCATCAAAGGCCTAGCCGGAGCATAGAAAGAAATTAAGTCAAGTAACTCAGGACAATTAATATTGTTATCCAAAATGCGTTTAATAAATAGAATGCTCTGTACTTGTCTTCTTTGTGACAAGTTTTGCAAGCCTAGTAATTTACAGCGTAGATCATAAGATGGCATATTCTAAAATGAAAACATACGACGTAGAGCGAATCTAGTGAATCTTTTTTGAACTCGCTCAATGCGACTGATTTTACATTCATAATAAGGGTCCCACACAACACTTGAATATTCTAGTAGAGATCTTACTAAGCTGATATAAAAAGTTCTAGTTGTGAAGGGATCAAGGAATTTTCCAGAGTTTTGTTTTAAAAAACCTAGTTGCGAACAGGCTTTAGATATCAAGAACTCCCTATGGTGGTTGAAAGAAAGACTTGTATCAAAATATATACCTAAATCTTTAACAATTTTATCTCTTAAATAGGCACTATGAACTTCATAAGAATAATCACATAAATGAGGTAAACTCTTGCGAGAGTAGGTTAAAACTTTACATATAGAAATATTTAAAATCATTCCATTTCTATTACACCATAAAAGAAATTATCTTATGTCTTGTTGTAAATTGTAGCAATCAGAAAGATGCTTAACTTTGATAAAACTTTTTAGGTCGTCCGCATATAACAAACACTCGCTGAATTGAAAGATTGACGGTATATCATTTATAAATAAATTAAAAAGCAAAGGGCCTAAGTGACTATTGGTGAAATTGAATGAACCAAACTATCAAATGCTTTTACGAAATCGGTATACAAAACATCAACTTGCCAGCCATTTTCGATAGTATTGATGCAAAAATTTGGAAAAATGTTTAAATTCGTGCAAGTAGATTTACCTGCGAGGAACCCATGTTGTTGCGTTACAATATGATTCTTAAACTCAGCAAATAATCGCATATTGGCAATCTTATCTAAAATTTTAGGTAAAATTTAAAGTTTTACAATTGGTCTATAGTTTTCTATTAAAGATTTTTGACGAGATTTAAAAATAGGGGTTATAAAAGCAGTTTTCCATTCATCTAAAAATATGCCAGTAGAAAGTGACTTGTTAAAAATAACATTAAGAGCAATATAAAGAGATGAAGCGCATTGCTTAAAAAACATTGGAGGAAGTAAATCAAAACCCAGCTCCTTTATTAACGTCCAAGCCTCGCAAAACTTCAAAGACTTCTTCGTTTGAAATTATCATACTCGGGATGTTTACTACTTGGCCAATATTTAAGAAGTCGTCCTGATTAATTGGCAGTACGGCATTTTTAAAAACAGACTCAAAAAATTCAGCAAATAATTCACAAGGGCTATTTGAGCATTAATTTTGTACTCCATAGATTTATCGAAAAACCGAAAAAAAACTATATTTGTAGGCCATTTTTTTAACTTTGGAAGCCTTTAACTCCTAAACCAATTTCAAGCGGACTCAAATTTTTCAGATTTGAATTTAGGAGGTCAAAATCCATATCATTCGCAAAAATTAAAAATTTGAGTTGTCGCTATTCTTGAAATGTTTCCAGCATGCTAAGGGAGATATTTTTCACCGGATTTCACACTGCATTGACACCAATCTATTCTTTTATTATTTCTTTTTCTAACATGAATCAGTTAAAGCAGCTCACAAGTTACTACAATTGAGTACAGAAACATCCATATTATTTGAATGATTTAAAAATTTTTTTAATTCAAAATGTATGAATAAATAACTAAAAAGGTCCACTGTTAAAAATCTTGAAATAAATTTTAGTCCAGCTAAAATACTACTGCATTTTTTTAACCTTGAAGTTTAAGATTTAAACTTTCACAAATACTAAACCATAGTGAAAACTTTTTTGCATTAAAATTTAAACCAAAGATATATTGCAATGCTGAAATTCAATATTAGGCTATTAGGTTCATATGCTTGTTTATTGCTTTTGTTTTGTATAGCGCAATAGCCCAGTGGTTAACGTAGGGAGCTTAAAAACTGAATGCCTGGTTCGAATTTCACTGTGTTTGTTATTTTTTATATATATAAAAAATTTCGTTTTAATACAGTTTCGTTTTAATACAGCTTCGGTTTAAAATTAAGTATAAGCATGGATTGAAACATATATATATATATATATATATATTAGGGCGGGTCAAATTCTGGCTCAGCGAAATTCGTAAAATACATATAATTTCAAGACTTTTTCTCCACTACAGCATATACAAATTCTGAAAAAAAGCTGTGCGGACTTTCGTAAATAGATTCATACACATACATTCATACATTCATATTTTATAATTGAGAACAAAATCTATTTACGAAAGTCCGCACAGCTTTTTTTCAGAATTTGTATATGCTGTAGTGGAGAAAAAGTCTTGAAATTACTTGTATTTTACGAATTTCGCTGAGCCAGACCTCCAAAAAATTGGTCCATACAAATTGACCCGCCCTAATATATATATATATATATATAAGGAGTTATACGTTTCATATATATATATATATATGTTTCTATCCAAGCTTATACTTAATTTTAAACCGAAGCTGTATTAAAACGAAACCAAAGTTATCATATATAATATGAGTGGTCATATATAAAGTACACATTTTCCTAACATTTTCCAGAACCTCCCTGCGAGGAAGTTGTTTCAAATCGAGTTTCCTATTTACGTTTATGTCATAAAAAAACATAACAAATTCTAATGTAAAATCGTTTGCTTAATATGATATAAGATTTTTTTCAAAAATTAGTCCTTGATCCAAAATTGGCTTATTTTATTAAATTTCCTACTTTTTTCTTTCGCTTTTGAACTAGAAGCTTTTCTAGATCACTGCAAATTTCTTAAATTTAAATGCTGCAGGATTGTTTGTCATTTCATCAAATGTAGGAAAAGTTAAAAAAAAAAATCCAAATTGGATCATCTTTATGATAGAAAAACAAGCCGACTTTTTGGAAAATATTTACTTTTTTTATTAAATTTACTTTGTCTTCTGCTTGTTTACAATGGCTTTAAAACATTAATTTGCTGATCGTCAAAGTTTATATCCGTCATTGAATTAAATGCCCCTTGCTATCTGTTGCTAACAAGAATAATCTTCGACTAATAAGGGATATCATTCCTTAACATTCGTCAATTTCTCGTAGGAATAACTTCGTAATTTGCTTCATTACATTCGAGTATTTACTAAAAATTAATTCGCAGGTTGGCCTTACGCATTATTCGTAAAAGGTACGAAGTTTTAGTTGAGTTTAAGAAATTTACAACTGAAATCGTTCAGACTGGTTTGTCGAACAATTACTGAATATAAGGAAATGTGTGATTGCAAGGTACCCATAGCCTACTTGTAGAGTACGTAGATTACGTGGCCCATAGGCTAAAGTACCGCGGTTCAAACCCCAGCTGAGTAGAAGGTTTTTTTTACGTAACTAGGTATTAGGATCATTCGTAAATGTATTCGTACGAATACGAGTAGAATTTTCGAAATGTGTACCAAGGTCCATGCTACGAATTCTATTCGTAGCTAAAAATTACGAATAAAATTCTGCGTTTGTGGAAAAATACGATTGTGAACACGGCCTTACAGCAACGGGTTCTACATATTATTTAAAAATGGATGGTTTAGCTCAGATTTATTTATAATTAACCTAAAAAAAGTATTTTTTTATTCTCTTCATAATATTTTAAATACATAATGAACATATCGTCATATGAAATTAAAAAAGCCGTAAGTTGCAGAAAATTCAAAATCGACTTTTTGATTGATTTTGATGCACCTTATCAAAATACGTGTTTCGCAAAATTTATTTTATTTATTCACATAACGTGCGACGTCACATGCTCCAGATGTTCCAAGTAAAGACAACAATATTACCGATAATATTGTCTCTACCTGTATTCTTCTACCATGGCATGATATTTCCATGATGCTTGGTATTTTACTCTCTGAAACTTATTCCATCGTTATCTAAAAGAGAAATATTCCATGCATACTCAATGCGGACAGAGCGAAACTGATACAAGTAGATATTAGAAAAAATATCAACACACAACTAGTGTGCTTAGATGGTTCTTTGCTGAGCTTAAATTGAGACCTTACCAAAGCATTATATAAAGTTTTGAGTGCATAAGGGTCTGAAAAAGCAGTAGAATTTCTTTTGAGAAAACCGAGCATAGAACAAGCTTTCGATACAATGTAGTTCACATGCTCTGTGAAATTTAAACGCCAATCCAAGACGATCCCTAGGGCTTTTTGATGTGACACGTTTGTCAGACTAGGATAGACAGTTTGATGGAATATGCACTAATTAAAGGTATATTAGTTCTAAATAAAGAGAAACACTCACATTTGTAAATATTTAAGAGCAGGCTATTATCATCGCACCATTTAGGTTGCAGAGTGAACGCCGTTCAGACAGGCAGGCAGACAATTGCAGGTAAACTATGCGAACAAGCGAGATAAAAGTTAGCTTGGCTTTATGTCTATCCCGTTTCTTCGTAGGTTATTGCCTGCACCTGTCTGCACCTGTCTGCCTGTCTGAATCAGCGTTCACTCTGTCCGCAACCTTAGAGACGGAATCTATATCAGATTGCAAGAGCGCACAGTCATTATAAGATTTTATAGAGCGATATATTCTTAGATCATCCGCAAATAGGAAGCATTGGGAATGTTTGATGACTGAAGGTAAATCATTAATGAATAACTAAAATAGTAGGGTCCTAAGTGACTACCCTGCGGTACACCGGAAGTTACTTTTATGGGTTCTGATTTGATGTTGTTAATTTAAACGATTTGATAGCGGTTTTTTAAGTATGATTCTATTCAATTTAGCATGTTGGAATCAAAACCAAGGCTATGCAGCTTTTTAAGTAATATGATATGGTTTACTTTATCAAATGCCTTTGCAAATTCAGTAAAAATAACATCGGCTTGCAACTGATTTTCGAAGTTTTGTATAACATAGTTACAAAAAAGGACCAACCAGTAGAACTACCGGCTCTAAAACCATGTTGTTGATCAGATAACTCAGAGTCGAAATCTTGTCATAAATAATTTTTTTGAATAATTTAGTAGGGGAAGAGATTTTGAAGATTGGTCTATAGTTGCCTTTATTTTGTTTAGGACCCGCCTGTTGGATTAGATCGATAAGAGACAATTTCCTACTTTCGAGGAAAGTGCCGCTGTCTAATGATTCTCTAAAGATTTTAAAAAGGGGCATATATAAGGATGCTGCGCAGTTTTTAAGTATAATGGGTGCAATACCGTCAGGACCTACCATCTTTTTACATTTTAGATCATTAAGGGCTCTTTCTACGTCGAGTTCATTGAAATGCAAATACCCAATATCTTAATTAACTGGAGCAGATGATACTTCGTAAGTGGAACGAATGGCACAGTTCGAGTACACAGATTTGAAATAGTTAGCAAAGAGATTGCAGATGGTTTGAGTGTCATCAGATGAGCATTCCAAAAGAAACATAGTACTAGGTAGGCCATTCGTTTTTATTTTAGTATATATGTAAGACCAAAAATGTTTTCTGTCATTTTTAATTTTAGATTCAGTATTTAATAAGTATGAACTGTATCGACATTTATTTAGTGTGTCGAATTGAATTGCTGAAGGTAATTTAATTTTAATTGTGGATCGATTTTGGCTTCTCTGAAATGCTTATATGCTTTATTTTTTATGTTTTTTAGGTTTGAAAGTCTTATATTGAACCAAGGTGAATTCCTATTTGAATTGACAACTTTTTTTGGAACAAATACGTTAATAGCTTCATTAAAAATTTTTTTCTGGTTGGTTTTACTGTAAACATTATAATACATGATTCATTGTAAAAAATTTTGATAATAAAAAATTGGAAACTTAACTAATAAAGAAACATGGTATAGTGTTTTCTTAAAAATAGGTACCGTAGGTATATCAATGTAAACGCTAAGATCTGTATCTATAAAAATCAAGTCTAGTATTCTACCCAAATCATTAGGAATATTATTTATCTGTATGAAGTCGTATTGAAAGAAAAATTCTTCGAAAGAAGATTCGGTATCATTGCTTATATTAGCAGGCATTTGGTTTATTTCAACATATTCAAATTTCCATATAATATTGCCAAAATTAAAATCACCAGTGCATGGGATATGTTGGGAAGGATTTAAGTTATCAAGCAAATTTATGCAATTTTCCAAATGAATATTATACAGTTCCGAGGTACTCCTCGGTGGTATGTGGCTTACTATAACGAATAGATCAAACTCTGATTGAAATGAAATTTTCACAATTAGGTGATAGATATCAAAACTAACAGGCCGTTGAATTCTAATAGATGGCAGTATGAATTGAGCACTAGATACGTCATAACGAATTGCAATTAGTACACCTCCACCACCATGTAACCCTGAAGAATTCAAGCAACGACCTTTACGAAAAATATTATTGGCAGTACCATTGAACAATTCTGTCAAGTGACAGTCTGAAAGCCAAGTTTCGGTAAAACAATGATATCGAACTCAAGTGAAACTGAAATTAGGAACAATTCTTGAAGCTTTGTTCTAATTCCAACAGCATTTTGGTAATGTAAAGAATATTTATGTTTAGAATTATGTGTTATTTTAGGATTAGAGTTAGGAACATCAATAGCTTTTGAAGCTAGAGCGTAATCTTTGTAGGTGCCAAAGGCGTTTAGAACTTGTGTGTGAGGCGAATGCAGACAGGTCATTCTCAACATCAGTTTGCGAGATGTTAAAGCTTTCGTGATATCGAATAAAGCTTTCCTTAAGATCTAAAGGATTCGAAGCCCTTCTTGCTCAATCGAAACCATGACACTTGTTTTCGTTAAACCGTCTATGCAGATTGAATCTGTTTTATTGTGCAAGTATGCGAAGTACAGGCGTATGTTGTCATATAATCTGCGGTCTCTAAGGCGAGACATGACAAAGCGGCCCTTACTGCTTACATCGGAAAGATTTCCTTGTTAGTTTCGCTATAGGCGGGAGAAGAGAATTAAGAAAGCCAGGTGGGGCATCAGATAATGTTTGAGTTGCAATGGGTACAGACGGTGTATCAGTGAGTTTCTCAGAGAAATTTGCTGAGTCGCATGGAGTAGGAGACTCTATCTCTTTAGTGGAAACTGTTTTAATAGTTAGAGTTGAAGAAGGCGGTGATGGATTTAAAATGTGGGAGCGTATAAAGTTTGGGTATTCGACTGGGGGATTAATATTTACATTATTATGACTACGAGTAGGATCAGATTCAGGCGAAAGATTAAGTGAGACCCGGTTCCGTTTTGCATAAGTTAATTAAGATTAACAGCCCTATTCTGGCAAATCAACATATTGTTAACCAGTATTTTGTATATTTATATGTGTTTGTTGTAATTTTTTTATTAAAATTTTTTATTTTTTTTTAGTAAAACAAAGTTAGAAGCTCAAAAATAAAAAACTTTGATAAAAATTGTCAACTGCTTTTCAGTTATTGACAATTAAATTTTGTACTGAAAACAACAAACATATAGAAATATTCAAAATACTGGTTAAAAATTTGTTAATTTACCAGAATACGGTGATCTGATTTTTTTAAAGTAGTACTTGAAGGTGGCTTAATGTTACTTTTAATATGTCATCCTTTTGGTTTTCTATCTGGTTTGTCCATCCATTCAGATATACAAATGTTTCCATTCTTAATTATGTCACCAGAAGTGTTTAAGAACATCCATGTGTACTTGGTTGGAATACTTATTTTAAAACTGCTGAATTTTTAGAAGACGAGTATTGATGCGAGGTAAGTGTAATGTCAGGTATGCTGTCGATTCTTTTAGCCTGCTGTCTAACGTAATCAGTTATTTCTACTGGCGTTGCATGAAATAAACAAATATCGTCGCAGATTTCGTTCATTTTGTGAAGCAAAAGTTCCAGTAGTGGATGCGGCTGCGCAGCTGAAGGTAGAGGTTTAGTCGAAGTAGATTGAAGTATCATATCCATATCTGTGCGTAGTGCATTAATATTTTCATTAATTGCTTGGGCTAAGTCTGATGTTTGAGTATTATTAAAGTTTGTGCTAACGACATTGGTTAGGTCACTTATTGCGGTTTCAAGGGAGGAAATTGTTTTCATAAAACTTAAACGCAGTTTGTACATATAAGCTCGAGATTGTTTCTAAACAAAAAATAAAATAATATGCTCATGTTAATAAAGGCAAAATATTCATTATTCCATCTTTTTAATTAGTAGTAATCACACCAGACTCGTAGTTTGTTGATTGTTACTTGTTATTTTTTTTACATCCACTTCGTTTTTGTAAAATTTTCGAACTACCGAGTAAGAACTAGCAACACTGATCATTGTTTTGTTAATTGGCAAAATATAAACAGCATATATTTTTAATTGTACGAAATTAAAACGCTTGAAAGAAAACTTAAAGCATGTTAAAATAAATTTGAAATTTTCAGCAACTGCAACTTACGAAAAGCTAAATCAGCTGTTATTCAACAACAATAACGAGTTTAAACAAAGAGGTGTGTTCACAGTTAACAAATTTAAGGAACTAACCAATTAACAAACTAACGAGTCCAATGTGAATACCACTAATGTGTTCTATTTTACAAAAGTCATATTCTTCTTAAAAATCAACATGTTCTTAACTAACCTTTTTCTAAAAATATTTTAAAACTCGTTAAATATTATTAACATAACTTCTTCAAATGATTTCATGTCATAATTCTGTGCCGACGAGGAATAGCCGCTAAAGTCGAGTTAAGTCAAAGTTGAGCTAATGATGCATATGAGCTCCACGCATATAGTTCCATACACTCACAAATCGGGAGATTATAGCGTGATCGAGCCAAAATTATCACACAAAAAGCCTTTCATAGAACTTATACGGAGATCGAAAAATTTAAAGCAAAACTTTTCGATACATTAGGGGTATTCACGATTTAGTGCACTTGCCGGGCAGTTGAGGACTTGTGCAGTTGGGCAGTTAGGTTTTCGTGAACACACCACTATCACTTTTTTCAAAGCTGTCAAAATTTTCAATGCACTCAAGTGCACAACTGTTCAGGTCCTCAAGTTTTAGGCATTAGTGAAAGGCACTTTTGCAGATTTTTGACGTACGTGTACATTGCTTTTGTAAAGTGCACAAGTCCTCAACTGCACTGGTAAGTGCACTAAATTGTGACTACCCCTACTGAAATTACACTTTAGCTGTTATTTCTTGTCGACACAGAATTTCTTTAGTAACAACAATTAAATGTAACACTCGCATAACTAGTTATTGAATTGGCAAAAAAATATAAAAAATGTTCTTCCTCTCTCTGCAAGAAGTGAATAGAAGAAAAGAGCTAATCAACTCAAAATATGTCATAAGTGTTGTTAACGGACTTGACATGGTCTAAACGATGTGGTCGAGACATTATCAAGACTTGCGACGAAAATGATGATGCTGTTGTCTAGTGTTTGTTGTTGTCCAACGTAGTATTGCACATGATTAGGGTACAAGCTGAACAAGTTAGTAACTGACTGACTGACTGAGTGACAAGCTATTGGATTGACAGCTAGGCTGTCTCAAGGATGATTCTAAGACAGTTTTACTAACAGCCTTTTAGACAGATATACAGCAACAATGGCTGGCAGATTTGTTGGGACTTGGGACTAGGCAACAACAGCAAAATACAGCAAAACGTTGGCTTGGCTTTTTGCAAATTCTTCGTGGTGTTTTTGTGTTTTTAGTTGTTCTGCCACTGTTGTGCAACAACATTTCACTCACACGCATGTCATATTTTCTGCGCTCTCCTTTGCAGCTCTGGTTTATCTTTGCAATTATTTCTTACACAATATTGCTGGTGTGCAAGTTATTTTAGTCTGTCAGCATGCTAGACAGAGCGCTTGTAATCAATCTTGTCTCGCGAAGCCGCGATATTTACCATTTCAGCTTTGAGCATTACACACTGAACTTTAATGTTAAGATGTTTTTAATTGTTTTTATTTTACTGCTGGTGCTTTCAACTCTCTAGATTTAATTTTTAACTTGCTTTTTTTGGATTTCGATGAAACATTGTTAGTAACCGATTGTTAGAGACCGAATTTGTGTCGAATTAAAACTTTATTTTAACCAAATTTATTTTAAAATTGAAGAAAAGAAGTAAGAAACAAGTCCGAACAAGGGCTGAACATGGTCTAAACATAACTGAGAAAGTCTTCTTTTCATAAACAAATCAGTACAGTACACAAGCAAAGTCGTATTTGCTTTTGTTAAAAATGAAAACAAAAAAAATTTAAAGTTGTACAAAACAATGTATCATTTGTTTAGGTTAGGTAAGACCAGAGAATTGATCCCTTGTGATACCACAGAAAGGAGTCAGGAAAAGAGTTTTGATGTAAAATTGTTTGTGTAGGATGTTCTTAGTGTTGCACAAAACTGTAGAAACAGGTGATATTGAGTCTTCCTTATAGTAATAAGCCTTTACCTCAGTCAAATCAAGTAACTAAGCAATCTTTTCCACAAACTTTCCTACCACCACCAACTACAACTTTTCGTCGTAAATTAATGTTTTTTTAAGTTCTGCTGCTTTAAAATATTGAGAGGAAAGTTAAAGCTTAGGATCACGATTTGGTCGGTATTCGAACCCGGTACCCTTGTAGACAATCAAGACTGATATCACTAGATTACTGAGGCCGTCCATATTTTGTTTAGTTTTGACTATTTGATGTTCAAAATTAAAGAAGGCTGTGTGCAGGGAGGACATTGTTTCAACTTAACATAGACAAAGTTTTAATATTGCTATAATTTATTATTTCATCATATGTACTTTAAACTTTTCAATCAAAATTACTCCTTATCAAAAAAAAATTACAATAATTTCATTAACAAAATTACCTCACAGTCATGCTGCTGTCGAAGTCGCTTTTGATCGGCGAATTAAATTCTTATATCAAATGATTTAAGGAGAGGTTCTAGTAGGTTCTAGTAGAAACGTAACGTAATTTCAAGATTTTTTTTAACGTAAATCTTTTTTGAAAAAATCTTTTGTAGCGCATTTATTAGTATATAATTCAAAAACGTTTTACAATTTTTTCGATGAAAAATAATTAAAAATGGCTGCTGAAGGTCTCGCTGATCAAAGCCGTGCGCGGCGATATCCAATGTGCGCTGTACATTCTACAGCCCTGCCAAGTGATCTGAAACGAAAAAACCAAAAAAGTATTAACCTAGATGAAATTTAGGGGGTCTTGTAGATTTCCGATTTTAATAAAACCCTATTTAAAAAAAAATGGTGGCCTTTGAAAGAAACCCTGTTTTTCCTCCTTTTTCCCCTTAACGTTAAAAAATAATGACAATAAATTTTTTTGGAAAAAACGCTTCCTGAAGACCCCGTACATTAAATAAGATTTAATTTGAGCCATCAAACATCGAAAGTCGGCCAAGTCGTTGAAGCGGAATCGTATACAGCGCGGAAAAAAGGTGTTTAGTCTAATTTATACCTGTTTTTCGGACGACGCACTCTCTCGTCTAATGCGCTATGACTTGTGAAATAAATTAGATAGGGAAATATCCTTTTGACTACATATTTTCAAGATCCTAAGAATGAAAATAAAGAAAAAAACAAAAAAATTCTGTCAATTTCTACTAGAACCTCTCCTTAAGTTGAAGTAGAGTCGACTTCAGAATTTTGTTTTAAAAATACTTGATATTGCTTTTCATCGGCCGATGTTTGACCCTTGTTCGGCTAAAAAGTTCTGCAAGTGTCCCTTGTCCCATTATTCATAATTTGCCTAAGATTTTTTTGATATGATGTTTTAATTCTTCTAGCATTCTTTTATTGGGACCAATGAATTGCGGTTTATTCTGATTAAAAAATATAACTGCCTTCAGAATTTTAAAGTTTAGTTTAAAATAAATGAATACTCATGAAAAAATTTAAGCTTTCGGATAAAGTTGCACCAAGAAAAGAGAAGCTAGAGGAAAAACTGTATTTATGCTATACCGCTCAGCCAATTCTGCTATTTTGATTGGTGAATTTAAGGGCGTATATGAAATGATTTAAATTGAAGTTGAGGTAACATTTTGTTTTAAAAATATTTGATATTGCGTCAAAATGGCCGCTGTTCGACCCTTGTTTGGTTAAAAATTTTAGCACATGTCCCTTGTTCATCCACTGGTTGGCTGTTGTTACCAGCTTTAAAAATAGAGAGAAAAAACTCTATTAATTTCTTGCTATATCTTTCTTTTAATCAAAACCATTTGTAAATTTCGTTAAATTTAGTATTAGCTTGAAAAAACACTGAATAATTTTTAAAAACGCCGATACACGTGTAACTTTTTCTCTTCCTCTTTCAAAATCGTTCTGATTGTATTTAAATTTTATGCCTTCTGTTTAGTAAAATACAAAATTTTACCAAAAGAGTTCAAAATTTCCTAGCTCAGCTTAACTGCTACCGCCAGCTTATAACTGACTTGCATCAATTTTAATTAGAATTTTTTTTGGAAGGAATTCTAATAATAAAAGGCAAAAATTAGAACAAACGATTCTACAATGCTACCATAAAAAAAATAAGAAACAACGATAAAAATGTTATATTTGAGCATTTCTGCGTGTTGCCAATCGCACGCTTCATGTGTGCGAATAGTCATTAAATGCTCCACTACAACAACAACAACAGTTTCAGCAACGATAAAAATATTGACCAAGCAAGAAATCACTTTTAACAGCCCCAACATTCTGCGAAAAGGGATCGATCTTCTGCGCCACGCGTTGCCAACTACAGTGGAACTTCTACTGGCGAGATGATCGCAGCTGCAACCGCTAACAAAAAACGTCACAGTCAAGCTTCAACAACAATTCATACAACACACATCAACAACAACAATAACATTAACAACAAAACAAAATGGGTAGCACAAAAAATGTGGCTAAATAAAATAAATGAGGTTTAACAAAAACTGGTCCTATTCTGATCCTGCAACAAATGCGAAAATAAACGATGTCTCGGAATTTCTGCGGGAACAAAGCAGCACTCAAGAAGAGTAAGCAGAAAAAGAAAGAACAAACCAACACAAAAGACGAAGAAAGCTTTCAGAGCCTGCAGCTAAACAGGGTGCTTTAGAGATTTACCTAAATAAGTGTGTTTGCCATGTAATAGTTTTGAAGCGTTAAGAGCTCGAAGAGGATCTTTTGACGAAATTGCTAAGAAATTTTAAGTTTTTGTTGAAAATCAAAAAAATCTGCTTTAGTTTTAGCTTAAATGTTTTACAAAATATTTGGCCAACAGGTGGCAGCACTGCTTTTTTAACAGTTAAGAACTGTAACTTACAGCCATGGCAACCCTGTTGTTGCAGCATCCGAAGAAACCATCATCAACAAAAGCAAGCCATAAATGCAACATAAATCGAGCGAACGGATATATCATTTTAGCCCAACTTAATGACTGATGATTTTCGATTTTTTTGGCATTCCCTTTTTTACTTTTATTTGAAAAAAAAAACAACAACCGAATGACAAGGTGTGGAGATGTACACATTCATTGGCTGCGACAGTTGAGCAAAGTGTAAAAAATTCCTCACATAATTTTAAAATTTTTCTTAGCCTGCATTAAGCCCGTTTTCCATGTGATCTTCTAAAATCTCCGACAATCACATCTTCTGCTATAATGAGCGAGATGGATATATGTTATTCTTGCTATAAAATAATGACATTTGGTTTAATCTTGTATAATGTGTAGCTTTTATTTGTTTGCTTAAGAAATTATTAGATTGCATTTGTTTTAAACTCTAAACTTTAAAAATGCCAGAAAAGTTCAACGGGGTCAGTCAAGACGATATCAAGAAGTTGTCCACCGCGTCAGGATTTAAAAGTACACCAACCAGTGCCGGCTCTACAAAACAAGTTTTTGGAGGCCACCACGCATAACACTCTAGGAATGTATAAAATCGTCAATTTAATAATTAATAAATATTATTTAAAAATAGATTTAATAAACAATTTTTTGTAATTTAAATAATTACATGTTGATTACAGCAAACATTCACAAATTTCTAAACAATGGAACAGCTCCGATTTTTTTTTCTATTTTATTTTACTTCTATTTTGACATGTTAAAGCATCCTTAGAATGATATACAAATAGTTGTCAGTGATGACAATAGTTCAACAACAAACAACTTAAATGGCTGCCGTATTTATAGCAAGTGATAGACTTTTATAGCAAAAGTTAAAAAAGTTGATCTTTCATGATCTTCTACGATCTCCCAGCATCACGGGCATTAAAGCCTTCTCCAATTCAAGTAAATATTTGACATCATTTTTATACGCTTTATTAGTATAAGTGCTCTACTGTGCAAACATTTCTTCTTTTGCTCTTAAGTTAATATTTCAGCTGTTTGTTACACAAAAACTAGAGTTCACATTCGAGCGCAAGCGTGTTGCATAAATCCTGTTTATGCCTGCTTTTATTGTGGCTATAATTTGGCAAAAACTTAATGAGTTTCTTCCTTTCTGGGACATTTTTTGTGGCGTTTTAATGGTTTTTTGCAGACACTTTTTGTCTTTCTTTTCTTATGCTTACTTCTTCTGTTGCTTTTTGATAATTTAAAACCTTTTAAGTGTTTATAAATTGGCCAACTTTCAAGATTGGGCCAAAATTTGTCTGCATTAACTTTTAGAAGATCTTTATTTTCGTGCACCTTTTAAATTGAATACCTATTTTAATGATTCTTAAGTTTCAACATAAATTTTATAAGTGATAAAGATACTTCTCTGGCTTTGAGAATTTTTAGCAGTGCGTATTTTTGACCTAATTTTGATTTCCCAAAATGTATATTCCTGTGTTTATTTTATCCTTGTATTAATTTAAAAATTTCAGAATATCGAGTTGAAGTCGTTTTTCTGTATTTTCCGATTGAAATGAGTTGGCAGGGAACACTTTGATAAAAATGGGAAAAATTGGGAGCTATAATCAAGCTATTAATGACCTTTTTGAACCAAAATATATCATCTCTAATTCAATATTAATTTGAATCTATTTGACTTATTAAATGTTAGGGAAGTCTTTTAAAATTTTACTAACATTGAATCAATGAATTTGAAACAAATGCAAAAACAAGGATATTTTCGAGGGTACCGTTGATGAACCAATTTGCACTATTAATTAAAATGAAAACTCCCTTTTCCAATTCCGCGTGAAAAAATATTCATATTAGGGCTGATTGTTTCTTTTTTTTTTTTTGTGCGATTCTCGTTAAGTGCCAATAATTTTTTTGAAGATTTTTAAAAGAAGTGTGTATAAAAATAATAACTGTGTGCATAAAATAAAATTTTATATATTTTTCAATGACAGCTAAAATTATGATTTTAATCTCAGCTATTTTGTTTAACAACTTGTATAAAATTGTCTGTATCTTATTGTTTCTTCATATATGTTTTTCACTTTAAACTTGTCCTTATCCTTTGTACTTTTATATAATTACTAGATCAAAACATGTCCGCATTTGTGTTTTACACGGAGAAAACGGTTTGCTAAATTTGTATTGTGGTTAAGCAAAACTTGCGCTTGACTGTCAGCCACTTAAAACTATAACTAATAACTAAGCAAATATTTGCTTGAATTAAGTAAAAATTTGCTTTTCAGTTTATAACAATTTAGCAAAATTTTGCTTTTTCATAAATACTTGAGGAGCGATTGCAATTTAGCAAACTTTTTCTAATACCACATTGTGCTTGAGCAAAGTTTTGCTGATTTGCATTTAAGCAAAACATTGGCTTAATTCAAGCAAATTAATTTTCTCCGTAATGACAACGTATGATATATCATACGCGATAAAAGCATTTTTTAAAAATTCCTCAAAAATCCTCATCCACTGTAAAGCTTTTGCTTCCAACAGTAACAGAAGGCCAAAAGTATGCTTTTTCCAAAAAAAAAATATAAAATTGACGTTAAAAGCTTTTTTGTGTACTTTTTTGCGCCAGTTCGTGCAGTATTTTAAAAAAAAGTGAACCATGCCACTCAGGTGAGTTATTTTGTTTTATAATCTTTAAGAAAAAAGAATATATATAAGAAAAAAAGTGCATTAGGTTAAAGTGGAACGCCTACGCTACGAAATGAAAATTTCCCAATATATAATTTTTTCTAATTTTTTTAGATTTTTTTTTATTTCTCTACTTACAGACCTATTATACGTTTATAATCATCAGAGTTGGGCGTAGTGCACTAAATTTGCAGTTTCAGCTTACATGTACTGATAGTGTAAAATTATTCTCTATCTTCTTTTATTTCTGAATTGAAAAATAAAAGCCTCACTATACATGAGTGATAGTGATAGTGAAAAATTTCTCACTCAAATTCATGTAAGAATAGTGGAAAAAAATGTTTACAGCTTAGTGGAACATTTTTTTTTTTGCACTACATAAATAGTACAAAAAAAATACTTCCACTAATAGTGGTACAGCATAGAAAGTTATCACTCAATTGAAAAAAAACAGGAACAGTTTACTCGTAGTATTGAGTATTTTTATATTACACAGAAATTTGTATGTTTCTATGCTATTCTAACAATTATTTGCTGTAAGCGATTTAACTTTCATGAAACTATTATTTTAAATAACACCAATTTTATATAAACTGTCTATCTGATCTTAGCTTGGTGATGCTCATTCAGAGCTGTTGTTGTTTTCTTCGTAAACATATATGACCAGAAGCTCGAAAAATAGTTTTTCTTAGTTATAGATTTTTTTTTAATTCGAGTCTAACTGAAATAGTTTTAAAACCAGTCATATTTGAAAGTTGAGTGGAAAAACTTTCAATTGCAGCTTTCATTTAGTGGCTGTTCAAATTTTGCACTATTTGAGTGTAGTGGAGATTAAGTAAGTACCACTCAATTTAGTTATAGTGCAACAATATAACACTACCACTAAAATCCTACCAATAACTACCAATAAAATGAAAAATAGAATTTCTTTCAATATATTTTAGTGCTAGTGAAAAGCTGAGTGCACTCAACATTTAGTGCACTACGCCCAACTCTGATAATCATGCGCCTAGCCACACCCAAATCCTTTAGATTTTTTTTTAAACTGCAGAGCTTTCCGTCTAATATTAATACAAACTTTTGCTAAAAATTTCAAAAGCTAAACTCAACGGGTTCTGGTAGTGAGCACTAATGGGTTAAGTAGCAAACTTTATTCTCTTATTAATATTTATATTTTTCGAGTTTGACTAGAAAATTAATCTTCAAATTAGATCCACCTTTTTACACTTCGTTTTCATCCTTTTAATAGCGTTTTTGAAGTGTATGGAGTTGATTTACTGTCAATTTTGGAGTGCAAAAAGTTGTATTTGTTCTATAAAAGTAGCATTGGAGGTGTAATCAGTCGAGGTTTCTTTGTAAAAAGTTGCATCGAACATATAAAAGTTTGAATTTGAGATTTAAAACCTGTATTTTTTTAAAGAAACGTAAGCATATGATCTTTATCGATGTTTTTTTTATAAAAACAATTAAATGAAAAGCTTTCTTAAAAGCTTTCTAGGAATACGAAAAAACTAAAAAAACTTGTTTTAAATCAAAACTGGATAATTTTTAAACTGAAAACTTGTATACTCAAACTTAATAAGTTATTAGAAATTTCTAAAGTTATTATAAATTCCTTGTCTTCATTTCGAAATTTAAATGACAAGGTCGAAAATGACTTTTGTATATTACATTGAAAAAAGGTTACATGTTTACTAAGAGAAACTATATTTGGCCGAATAGCCGATCAAAAAAAGAGCCACGCGGCGAAACAAGACAAAGCACGTCCTAAAAATAATCAAATAGCCCTCTCATACGAACTATTCTATCATAAATTTCGCCTTCGAGTTTTGTCATTATGTATTTATTCATTATTCATTCATATTCATATTGATACTAATAATCATATTCTCATTCATATTCATAATCATATTAATATTCATATTCATATTCATAATCATAATCATAATCATAATCATAATCATAATCATATTCATTTTCATATTCATATAACCATATATCATAATCATATTCACATTCACATGCATTTTATTATCATATAAATATGTATTAATATTCACATTCCTTTTATTCCTATATTCATGTCTATAATGAAATTATATTTATGTTTTTCTCAACCTTAAATATAAATTTGTACGAGTAATATTGATATTGTCTTTCATACTCTTATTTTCATTTATATTCTCTTTAATGCTATGTTCACACTGAGAGCTAAATGCGCATTTAGAGCATTTACTATATATATTTGTCCCTGTTACTCCTACAACGAGTAAAGGGCCGTTCGTACACTCAGAAAAAAGTTTATCGGAATATGAGAAGAAAGGCATCATATTAAGTGAAAAATGGTATTGACTTTGCTCCAGAGAATGCTTTTCTCTAAATGTGATCCCAAACATTCCCTAAAAATGGCAAAAAGCTTGCATGAAAATGTGAAATATTTTCTCATTAATAAAAGACACCTTCTCTTTAATAGAAAAATATTTCTTTATAATACGTTCAACCGTTTTCTTTATTGTGTAAATTTTTCCCGAAAACAGAGAAATATTTATTTAATTTTAATAAATGTTTTCTTTAAGTTGCGTTTATAGTTTCTCACAAAAAATAACACTTTCTTTGAAAGAAAGATCTATTTTCTTAACATTGATACTACATATTTCTTTATTGCGTACATTTTTGAACACATTTTAAAACACAGAAGTATATCCGCAATTACGATTAAAAAATTATTTTTGTCAAATATTTGTTTTAACTTAGCTCTACGCAAAGTAGAAGTATTAATATCAAATTGTGATTCGGTTCTAAAAATATTAGTTAAAAATGTGTTAAGAGGTAGAATTATTGTTGTGGCATTGTTTTTCGGGACTCTTTATAAATATTCCAGAAATTTATTTTGAAAAACGATTTTTCAAATGCATCCAAGGAAACAGTAGTAATAAACAATATCACTTTGTGTAGCTATGTTAAGTAAAACAAAACCTTTTGAAGGAACAATCGTCATAATATGCAACACTTGCTTTTCACAACATTAATCAATTGCTCACACGCTTTCTATTTTTTTCGTACCTCATTCAATATAAGAAAAATATATCGATTTTTGAGAAGAAGCCTTTTTAATTTTTGAGAAAGGATTTGTTGTTATTGAAGAAAATATTGCGCATAGTGAATTATTTATCAACAATAGAGAACATTTTTCATTTTCTATAATTTTTTCTCTATAAATGAGATTTTTTCAGCGAGAGAAAAATAATTATCATTATCAGAGACATGAAATATTTTCTTTTCCCACAAGAAAGGAAATATTTCTTTGAATATGTGAAAATTTATTATAATTGAAGTAAATTTTATTTGAAATAAAGAAAATTTCTATTATCGAAAAATAGAGAAATTTTTTATCACAAAAAGATAGCTGTTTTTTTCTGAGTGTAAATGTGGATTTCGTAAATGCACATTTAGCTCTCAGTATGAACATAGCATAATACTCTAATTTTAATTTTTATTCAAATTCATATTTATATTCATATTAATGCTATCTTCACACTGAAAGCTAAATGCACATTTGCGCATTTACTGTATATATTTGTCCTTGTTTCTCCTACAACGATTAAAGGGCCGTTCATAAATGTGGATTTCTTAAATGCGCATTTGCTATCAGTGTAAACATAGCATAAGTTTCACATTCACATTATTTTTATATTCATATACTTTATTAAATGATTTTTACATTTATTTCAACTTAAAACATAACGTACATTTATATTGCACTGAAAAAAATTCCCAAAACCAAAAACGTTCTTAATTTGCATAGCACTTTTCTATTTTCTCAAACCGTAGTACAGCAAAAAGTTCCATTTAATTTATTTAAATACTTTGATATGCTGCAAAAGAATCCGCAGCTACCATTTGCGAACCTGGCTGTTGCTGCTGCTGCCGTTGCTGTTACCTGTGTTTGATACTCATCTCAAGAATGTTACCAGCTTCAAAGCTGGTTTCACATCTTTTTATCATTTGTTGCTTTGGCTGGCTGTTTTGACCATGCTTTCGAAAAGTCATAAAAATTGATGAAGTGCTTCTTGCGAGGCGCGTTTTTGTTCCTTTCGTTGCTGCTTTTGCAGCAACATCCTGCTGCATTTATTTTTTGTTCCGCTCCACAACTTCTCAACTGTTAAGATGTTGGCAGCTTCTTGAAAGCAGGTTCTTAGCACAATGCATGCTGAAGAATGACACTTGTTATTGTTGGAATTTCGGAGCTCCTTTGATGTGAAAAAAGTAGCAGATACGATAAAATAAATGGGAAGATGCACAGCGAAATATTTGAAACATCTGATGGATGGGAGTTAAAAACGCTTTAAATTTATTTCGATTTTTTGCGATGATGACTGTCGAAGCTTAGTATCGATTTATTTTCGTACGTTAAAATGAATGCGAGTTTTCTTTCTTTTTTTTTGTGTGAAAAGCAGCAAATGAAAAGAGGATTTTTTTATCGAAAGGAGTCGCTTTTAAACGTTTCATAATTAATATTTATGACGTGGTTTTATGACTAATTTTATTGAAACTGAAGTTGCTTACAGGTTTCAGTTAATTTTAAAGATATAAATTTTAAAATGCTTTTGCGACTATAGTCGAGCGATTCGAGGAGTGTCAAATATTTTTGATGAATATGTTTCAGGATACATATTTTTGAAAGAAATACAAAAGCTTTAAAAAAAAATGTTGGAAAAATAAGTGGAAGGCATTTAAACGTAATTCCTTTTATTTTGAATAAAGATTTAAAAAAGCTTTTCTAAAAGTATGTATAGAAAGATTTGAAACAAATCGAATTTGTTGCTAAACAACGACTTTATTGTTCTGTTACATTAAAAACATAGTTTTCGCATAACAGCAACAAAATAAAGAAAATAATTTGTAAGTCCATTAGTAAAAAAAATATAAGTTTTTTTGAATAAATCATATAAAAATAAAGTTCATAAAGTACCACATTTTCTAAGTCGTTGTGTAAAAAAACAAATATTAAAAAGTTGGTACTGCAAAAATATATATTTTATTATATATTATTTTTAATTAATTTACGCATTTTTTATCAAAACCATAAAAACAAAAAAATATATTATGTACATATCGATATAACTATCTAAATTCTCATCGTTCCAAAATTTATTAGCACAAATTTAAAGGATTAAATAAAAATATTTTGAAAATAATCGAAATCAAAACAAAACACAGAAACACTGCGTTATTAAATAAAACCATAAAGTTATTCGTAATAATAATCGAAATAAGACACATACCTTTAAGGTAATAAGTTCAAAATTGAAATAATGACATTGTGTTCAGACATATTTTTCCGCTCAGAGCTTTGCTCATTTACATATAAATTCTGGAACCACAAAAAATATCCGCTATACTGCTATTTTGTATATAGTTTTTCTAAATTAGCGATTTTAAAGGCTATTCATGTGTCAAAACAAAACAAAAGTAGAGTAAATGGTTGATTTAAAAAGAAAACAAACTTATCAATCAATTCCTTCTATATAAAGCAAGTTTTCAACCCATTTGACAAATTCTCTAAATTTGACGCTTTTTTTTCAAAAAAATCTACTTGTTATTGTATTTTTTTTTTTTTTTTTTTTTTTGTATGAAAGCATATTAACAATTTTGGATTTATTTTTTGTTTAATGCAAAAGTAAAGCACATTTTGGAACTTTTAGTGGCAACAAAATAATAACAATAATTTTTTTTTTAGAACAAAACTTAAATTAATAACAAGTAGATTTTTTTTGAGAAACATCTTCTAGTTTCGTTAAGCATTTTTTAAATGTTATGAAAATTTTCAGATTTTCGATACAATCTAATAACCGCAGTAGATTTTACTAATAATTTTTGTTATGAAAAAATTTCTCTACTTTGACCGTTAGACAAGTGTGTTGAGACCAATTCTTCTATATGTATAACGAACAGCAACAACATTAAAAGAGAAAATATATGCATACCAAAAATAACGCTGTTGCAAAATTTTTAATAAATCAGAAAAATCAGTTCTTTTCTTCAGTCTTTTACAAAATGCCACATGGTAAAGAGATGATATCTCCATGAAAAATTACAGTTTTTCCAATCTAAGGATTGCGCACGATGAGAATAAATTCAAATAACTTTTGTACTAGTTGACATATTTAAATATTTAAAAGAAAAAAACGGCTTATTAACGGAAATTTCATTTATGTTGACATTTATTGAAACAAATATTACACTTTAGTGGTTTTTAATAAAAAATTTAATTTTTTGTGAAATACCTTCCATTAATTTTTTAATAGTGTTCTCAGAGATTTTTTTACTTGATAGTAACCATTTTCTAAAAATGTTGTTAGTGTTTTCAGCAACCTGTTTTGTGTCCTTCATGATCCTTTTTACCAGGGCCCAATATCTTTCGATGGGTCTGAGTTCTGGGCAGTTAGTTAGATTCGCATATCTAGGTACAAAAAGTACATGATTCTTTTCATACCATTCAACTGCGAATTGCTTTAATGGCATGAAGCCAAATCAGGCCAAAAAAAGTAAAGACCTCATGCTGTCTAATGAACGGTAAAAGCCGTTTTTGTAAGCACTCCTTGATATATAATTCGCTGTTAATCATTCCAGTTGTAACAAATGAACTGCTTCGTCTACCGCAGCTACAGATTGCCTGCCATATCAAAAATTTCTTAGGAAACTTTGTCTTTTTCTGGGTCTTAAACTCTTCTTGGACATTTCTTCTGATCTGCAATATAAAAATCGATACCTGGAAGCTGTGGAAAGTCACCAAGCACATAAGTTTCATCGTCCATAACGCAGCAATCAAAATTCTTAATAAAATCCTGGTTAAGTATTTTGGCTCGCTTTTTTGCCTCGATTTTCTTTTTTGAGTTTCTGTCCGGAACATTTTATACTTTAAATGACTTGAGTCCTTCCTTCTTTTTAACTTTTCTGACAAAAGCCTCAGAGCATTGTACTTTCTCAGCTACTTTTATACCGGATATATTGGGATTTTTCTTAAAAAGAGCTATTACCTTCTTGACATCATTTGGGTTATCATAACCTTTTTTCTGTCACTTCTTTGCTTCTTATTGACAGTCAGACGTTCGCCAAAATTTTTAATAACACGCGAAACGGTATTCCGAGAAACATTTGCTTTTCTAGCAATTGCTTTAAAAGTTCAATTTGGATTTTCATTAAATATTCTAATAATTTTTACACGTACTTCTATTTCACAGCTCATCTTAAAGCCAAAAATTATCGAATGACTTAGAACCTTAACGTGAGGTTTTGTACATATTTAGCAAAGACATCTTGATTAAAAAAAAAATTAATGTTGAATTTGAAAAATGTTACAAGTAATAATGTGTGCACTAGTTTCATCGTTCCGAGACACAAGTACCTCAACAGTAGCATATTCTTTTTTATTAGCACCATAAGACTTTGGAATTCCTTACAAAATTATTTGAAACAAATACCTAAAAATTAGAACCAGCTTTAAACGGGAAATTTTTAGATACTTTTCATCTCTTAAATATATATTGATTCAAATTTCTTTTTCTTAAATCTATTATCTTTTCTTTTATCTATTCACTAGCAAATACCCGCTGCTTCGCCTGCGATAAAAATATTAAATAAGTACCATGTAAAAATTTTAAATCTAAAAATGAAAGTATTTAGTTGTATTAAAACAATTTCAAAATATAAAAATTATTGTGTTTGCTTTGATTAATTATGAAAAAATGGTATATATATTAAGAAATTATTTATTTAATTTGAATAACTTATTTAAACGGTAATTGTTATGATGACATAAATTTATTTGGCTTTCTTTTTTTTTAATTTTGAATAAGTCCTGCATAACAGCGTTATAAAGAAATTTTGGTAAAAAATTTTTAAAATTTGTAATCAAATATGCAATTTTTACTTATATTCTGAAAATAAAAATATTCTTCTTAAATTGGTGTAGTTAATCGGCCTTCTTCAGTTATTAATTGTTGTTATTGGGCTTCGGCCAAACAACAATTCTTCTTAAATTTAAAAAAAAACCGTTATAATGACATCAAACTTTTGGCGATATCTCAAAAACTATAGACTCAATGCATAACAATGCATTTTTGTATGGACAGTCGTTGATTAATAAAATTAACAGTAATTTTCTTTTCTTCTCGAAAATATTTTGTACGGATATTAAGTATGTTTTAAAAAAACCTGTAATTATGACATCAAAATTCTTGCTATATCTCAAAACTATAGATTTTCTCAGTATAACTCAGAAGCCTCAGAATGAGAAAAAACGATTGAAATTTCATGTTTTGACTTAGCAAGCAAACATTTCCGCCATTTTCAAATCGATTTGCCAATTTTCTTTGTTTGAAAGTTCAATTAAGTAAATTGGGAAAATGAGAAAAGATTTACCGTTACCTCACCAATGCAATGTTTTATATTGTTTTAAAAAACCCTCTAATATATCCAACTTGCACTAAACAATAGGCCAAGAGTTGCTTTTGTTGCACATATTTTTTTAATTTTAATTTTTTTTTAATTTTAATTTTACTAATTCTTTCATATAACATAATTAACCTGCAAAAATTGTTATATTTTGACACAAACAGTTTCCATCATTAAAAATCATGGGCCACCTACCCCCCCCCCCCCTCATGATTTTTTGATGAAAACTAATTTGCTTAATATGTTGTTATATTTTTTGCAATGTACTACAGCTTAAAAACTATTTTATGTGCAAAACATTTTCAAATATAACTAAAAAATAATTCTGTGAAAAATATTTCAAATATTTGAAACTGTTCCAAAGTTATATACATAAATCTATGTTTTAATCTATTTCCTTATCTATATATTCATAGCTAACGTTATAGTTATAGTAGAATTTGTCCTGACCCAATTCAATGAATTTTTTATGATCGTTTTATGAATTTGTAAAAGTGTAAATTGACCTTCGAACAAAACACATGCTGGCATTTCCGTTTCAAACATCAATGCATGACGATCAGAATTTTCTGATATATACAGACCACCGCAGACCACCTTACTGCTATATACGAATTTTCATGCGGTTTGTATGAACTAAATTATCAAATTTTAGTTTAATACAACCAAAACCGTTCGAAGTATAACATTTTTGATTAATTCTATGCGGTAATGGGGGTGTGGCAAAATTTTTTCACTTAAACCATCTCATACTCAAAACAATAGAATGACAGAATTTCAGCTCAATTGAGCTTAAACCTAGTGCGCTTTGCTTTACTCCAAGCTTATCTCCCGAAAAGTGGACTTAACTAAAGTGATCATGCCCATTTTTAGTAAGGTTAGCGAAAGTAACCATACAACATAGATTACCAAATTCTAGTCTCATACGACCAAAATCGTCTGAGATATAGCATTTCTTCCAAAAAGTGGGCATGGAAAGTAGACGTGGCAAATCTAACATAGCATATTACGATAAAGTTGGATATCGTTTGATATCTATATCGTGTTAATCGGTTCAGTGGTTCTTGCGTGATTGTCGAACATCCGTGCAGTGTCACATTGCTTTTGTATATATTCGTATAGATAGACTAACACAATCTCAAGTGGGGAAAAGCTGGCTGGCAAGGCTGCAAAACATAATTAATGCAGATAACTAAATTCTGGCAACTCCCCTCAAAACATTAACAAAGAAAATTAATTAACACTGTATGAAAGCAAGAATCTCCCTGAAAGTAAAGCTGGATTCACTAATCACCTTCAGCATGTTTTGAAAGTTTTTTCAAATGAAGTTTTCGTTCAGAGAGATTAATTTCTACACGCTCTCAACTTGATTAACATTATTTTAAATCACACAAAAACATGCTGAAGGTTATCAGTGAATTCAGCTTAACTACACAACATGGCTGTTGTGTTATATTGAGAGAAGCTCTCTAGACAAAGAGAGGAAAGCTTTGTTTGCTATTATATTGTGCTGCTGGTTGAACGCAGGCATCAAATAAAATGCGTGAATTTGAAATAATTAAAGAATACATATTTCGAAAACCTTGGTAAGGTATAACAATCTATATTATTATAGGAATCGAATAAAAAAAGAATTATCAAAATCGGTTCAGCGGTTACCGAGCTTATTCTGGATTAAATTTCGTGAGTCTCCTTTTATATAATAGTTTAGATTATTTTCTTTGCTTAAAAACTTTCTGTCTATTTTCTCCTTTTTAAATAATATTTAAATTCATTACTTAATAATTTTGAAGCTATATATTGCATTTATTTTAATCTTATATATAAAAATGGATGTATGTATGTATGTGGGTATGTGGGTATGTGGCTATATCACGTATAGACTCCAAAACCGCTGAACCGATCTTTATGAAATTTTCAGGGAAAACAAAGGCACATCTTGAGAGTGTTCCTGTGAGGTTTGGTAACGATTGGAGAAGGGGGCGTGCTACCTCCCATACAAGCCAAATTTGCTCCATCGATCACAAACCAAAAAAAGGATATATATCAAGCGGTTTCAATCGTAAAAAACTAAGATTTGGTAATTTTGTTCAGATGGTTACTGTCGGTAACTGTACAAAAAATGGGCGTGGTCGTAAAATAAATACGCCCACTTTTTCGAAATCATGGCAATTCCAAAGTTCTATACACTTTTACAGTGAAACTTACTGTATAGGTGCTCCAAGAGGCGGTCACTATATATAAATGTTTTCACGCCCACTTTTACCGCCCACAAATCAATGTCTATATATATAAAAAGCAAAACGATGTGTGTCTGGCTGTGTGATGTCTATAGACTCCAAAACTACTAAACCGATTGACCTGAAATTTTGGCAGCCGATTTGTTTCAGGTACGAGATGGTTGAGGGGGAAAATGTGCCACACCCCCCTTTTACCGCCCCCAAATCAATAAAAATGTTATATTTCAGTCGGTTTGGGTCGTATAAGGCTAACATTTTGTAATTTAGTATGTACAGTTACTGCCGACAACTGCACTAAAAATGGGTTTCCACGCCCCCTTTTACCGCCCACAAATAAATGAAAATGGTTTATTTCAGACGGTTTTGGTCATATAAGACTTAAATTTGGTACTTTGGTTTGTGTAGTTACTGACAGTAACTGTACGAAAAATTGGTTTCCACGCCCCCTTTTTGCGCCCACAAATCAGTGAAAATGCTATATTTCAAGCAGTTTTGGCCGTATGAGACTAACATGTGATACCTAAGTTTGTATGGCTACTTTCGGCAACTGAACTAAAAAAAGGCGTCATCGCTATATAGCCACACCCACACCCACTTTTTGAGAAATCATTAAAATTGACTACTGGGTCCATTGAGCTAAAATGTTGCTTTAGTTTGTACGGTTACTGTCAGCAACTGTACTAAAAATTGGTTTCACGCCCCCCTTTTACTGCCCACAAACCAATGAAAACGTTTTATTTCAACGATTTTTATCGTGTTGGACAAAAATTTTGTAATTCAGTTCATATGGTTACTCTCGGCAAGTTCACTAAAAATAGGCCTGTCCCACTTTAGTTAAACTCACTTTTCAGGGAGCTAGCGTCGAGTGAAGTAAAGTGCGCCAAGCTTAACCTAAATTGAGCTGAAATTTGGGCAGTCGATTTGTTTCGATTACGAGATGGTTCAAGGGAAAAATTTTCCCGCACCCCTTTTTACTGCTTGCAAAACAACAAAAATGCTATATTTCGCACGGTTTTGATCGTATTAGACTAAAATTTGGTTATTTAGTGCATATGGCTACTTTCGGCAGCTATACTGGAAATGGTGAATATATTTTGCATTTCTTGGCATTTTCGTATATGGCAGTAAGGTGGTCTGTGGCAGAACAATGTCTGAAGAGGAGAATGAGTGTTCCTGTGAGGTTAGGTAACGTTTGGACGAGGGGGCGTGGTACCTCCCATACAAGCCAAATTTGCGCTATCGACCACAAACCAAATAAAGGATATATATCAGACGGTTTCGATCGTAAAAACTAAGATTTAGTAATTTTGTTCAGATAGTTACTGTCAGTAACTATACAAAAAATGGGCGTGGTCGCATTAAACATACGCCCACTTTTTCGAAATAATGGCAATTCCGGAGTTCTACACATTTTTATAGTGAAACTTGCTGTGCAGGTGCTTCAAGAGGCAGTCACTATACATAAATGTTTTCACGCCCACTTTTACCGCCCACAAATCAATATCTGTATATATAAAAATGAATCGTGATTTGTTCGGATGCTTAAAACTTCAAAAGGACTGGACCAAATTGGATACTTCCTTTTACTGGTTTGTTCGTAACTGCTACGCAAAGGTTTAGGAAAAAAGTAATGCCACACCCCTTTTATCGCCCACAAATCAATAAAAATGCTATATTTAAGACGGTTTTGGTCGTATTAAATTAAAACTTGGTAAATAAGTTCTTATGATGACGGTCATTAACTTAAATAAAAACGGGCGTTGTCTCATTTCATCTACGCCTACTTTTGGAAATATCACAATACTTCAAAACTATTGGTCCGATTGAGCTCAAAATTTTGTAAGTGGCTTTGCTTTGAGTACGAGATGGTTTAAGAAGAAATGCCACACCTTATTTTACCTCCCATAAACATAAAAACAATTTGTGTTATCGATTAGCTTTAGAGTTATGGGTTGCACAGCTTAGAAATTCGGTATTCGACCACAATTTAGACGTACCGTTTCAGTGATAAAATTTTATGGGAGTTGGACAAGGAGGAGGAGCACCTCTCATACAACCCAAATTGGTGATATCGAATAGCTTTGAAGTTATAGAAATTCAGCTTTGTAATTCAGTTTTTGACCTCAATTTACACATGCAGTTTCAATTAACCCAAATTAAAGATATCAAGCGACCTATAATCTTTGGGATTATAGGTCGCGCAGTTTTTTAATTCAGTATTGGACCTGGAATTTATGGGTGTTAGGAAAAGGGGAGTGGCACCTCCCATACAACCCAAATTTGTGTTATCGAATAGTTTTGGAGTTATATGTCGAACAGTTTTGGTATTCGGTATTCGACCTCCATGAACACATGCAGTTTAATTGATTACGTTCTATGAGGGGTGATCAAGAGGGCGTGGCACTTCCTATACAACCCAAAATTGTTATATCGAATAGCTTTGTGGATATAGGTCGCACAGTCTCGGAATTCAGTATTTGACCTCAATTTAGACATGCTGTTTAACTGATAACATTTTATGGGCGTTTGACAAGGGAGAGTGGCAGCAACGCGCCGGGTTTCAGCTAGTATTTAATAATATATATATATATATATACAGACGTGTTCGAAAAAATAAGAACAGCCAAAGCCAAAAAAGAGATCGTTCTTTAAAATTTTAGGAAAATGTTTTTTAAATATCGTTCTATACTAATTTAATTGTACACATGATAAGCTTTATAGAAACACAAAAATTTCTAATCAAGCTCATCTAATTATTTTTGTACTGGCAATAATGCTGAAGCAAGTGCAAAACCAGCTGTTCGAAAAAATAAGAACATAGTGAAAAAGTGTATTTTTTTCAATTTTATTCCTTAAAAAATTTACAAATGTGTATTATTTGGTAATAATAAACTAATATGAAGTAGCACCTCCACAATTTTTGGTCACTTCGGCACATCTGGATCTCATAGAAGCTATCAAAGCGCGGCATCTGGATAGCGGAATATTTTCCCACGAAGTCCTGGCTGCATCCCACATTTCCTTCCTGTTTTTGGGCCTAGCGTCTCTTACACCTTTCTTAACATCCATCCAAAGATGTTATATTGGGTTAAGGTCCGGCGATTGTGCTGGCCATGTCATAACATTAATATTATTATCTCGGAACCACTTCTTTGCTAAGTTTGAGGTATGCTTTGGGTCGTTGTCTTGTTGAAAGACCCATCGCAAAGGCATTTCCTCTTCAGCGTAAGGCAGCATTACGGCTTCTAATATATCTCCGACGTAATAGCTGGCATTCATATTCCCAACGATTTGAACTAGAGTCCCAACACCATTCCACCCAAAGCATCCCCATAGCATGATCCTGAGACCGCCATGTTTTATAGTTTTGGTAGGGTACTTTTCTTTGAATTGTTGATTTGGTGGGCGTCTTACGTATTGTTTACCCTTACCGTGATCGAATTGAACTACTTTTGTTTCATCGGTCCATAAAATATTACGCCAAACAGTCGCAGGTTCATTGATGAACTTTTTGGCAAACTGAAGTCTATTCTTTCGATGCTTTTTATTCAACAAAGGCACTTTCCTTGGACTTCTTCCTTTTAGATTGGCTGCAATCAAGCGTTTCCTTATTGTCGATGTAACAACTGGTAGGTTCAATTCATTTTTTATCTGTGTGGACGTCATGAATGGCTGCTTTTTAACGATCCGCGTGATCGCATCATCCTGTCTTTTGCTGGTTTTTCTACGTCTACCCCGATTTTCAATCTTTGGTGACCAGTTTCGTGCATTTGTTATCATTCCATTGGAAATACCGAGAAGTGTTCTTATAAAAGCAAACGATTTACCTTCGCTGAGCAATTTTTTTATTAATTTCCGTTGATCGGCAGAACAATGCTTGCTTCTTCCCGTTATTGAAAAAGTTACACCAAAATTAGTCACTATTCTGCACAAAATATGATAAAAAGCAACGCAACAATTATATTTGAGGTTAGGTTTTTCAATTCTGTTACATATGGTAAGT